>OY979669.1:22676433-23876433 GCA_963855955.1 Luperina nickerlii
TTGCCTTATTTGCGATGTCGCCCAAGCGGCACCGCAACCTACTTGTTGGCCGCTATGTGGTCGGCTTACCGGCAAAAGCCCTGACGAGCGGTCCCTCCTCGGGTTCCTCTTCGCTTCACTGTGGGTGACCAAGTCACGGCTACTGAGCCCCCTGCCTCGACAATGCGGGAACCCACCGGGGAGGGTTATCTCTAACCTAACCCTGTAAAGCGTCACGTTTATGAGATATTAACGTTAAAAGTTGATCACGTGACATCCATATTTTTTTGAACTTCCATTTCGTTGCATAGATGTTTGAAATAATCTCTCTGAATGTTTAAAATAATCATTTTAAGAATGATATTAAGCTAAAATATTAATTACTGTGATTAGGCATTGTTTGGCCCCGTAAAGCGTCACGATTCCGAAAATTCAAATCAAAACGGCGGACATTTGGTATGCCATGAACCTTCAAAGACCTCTCTTTTTGAACATTTTTATCTGAAAAAGCAACCCTTATAAATATATCTAATTAAAATATCCAAGTTATGACAGTTGACACATTTTCTATATAATACACAATCTGTTTTACCCGCAATATTTATAGAGATAAAAGTTATATGACTATTGAAAAATCAGTCCTAAATCAACTTATATTTTGTTGTAACAAATTTTAGGAAATATTCTAAAGTCATTATAAAAGGAACTTTTATATTTTCTTTATCAGTGTATAATTTAATCACAGGCCCAGCCACTACATAGATACAACACCGTGATCAAATTATAAAGTAGGAAACAAGTTCCAACTTGTGATCGGAAAGACGAATCGGAAAGGTCAAAATCGATTCCAAAAACAATATACGGTGCGGTGCAAAAAAACCTAACCCCTAGGGAATCAATCTGGCAAAGTAAACAGACATATCTCCCAAGTCCCCTGTTTTTGTTACATCTCGTTGAAATAATCAGTGAACTTAGTTATACGGATTGACAGCACCGCCATCTTTGTTGTTAGTTAGTGGAAAAGTATTGTCTTTGTGTTTTCTGTGCTATTTTTTGTGGATATTGTCTTCACATTATCTGACCAAGATCATGTCTTGACTTTAAAAGAGACTGTGACCTCTGAGTTTGTTTCGGCCTTTCTTCTCAGAGTGCTCAGATAGGAAATGCAGATCTCATCTAGTTTTTAAATATGATTGACGTGTTTTAGTGTTGGACAAACCTACCTACTTACAGAAATAACTATTTATCATAAGTAATTTATTCATTTGTTGAACATAGGTACAATAATAATGATATATAACGCAATGATGGGTAATTGTCCCACTGGAGGTCACAGGCTTTCATACTAATTTAAAACGAGGAATTCACTTGATAGAGAAATGCTGGTTTTAATTTTTACCATCGTTAGTAATTTTGAAACTATTAAGAATCCAATAATGTTCTCATAATTCTTTCATTCAACAATAAAACTAACTTTTAGAGAAAACAAATGCAGCCAATACAATTTGTGACCTCCTTTTGAAGTCCGGTAAAAGAAAGGAAGAAAAGGTATTTATTGGGACTTGCCGCTGACCTGTACGAGCGTACTTGTATGATAGAGGTCAGTGGGTCTCGCACTCTTAAAAGTTAGCCTACTTTTTGAAGTGAAAACTTCTTTAGCGGCGCTGTGTACTTTTTTTGGAATGGGTAAAAACTTCTAAACTCGCGTCAGGTCACGTGACCCTGATCGAAAATTCGTAAGACGTAAAACGTAAGACGCGCGTTGTTGAGGACAGCGCCATCTATGCACATCGGGAAGAACTACGAGGGCCTCGCGTACTAACTACGTAGTTCATCCAACAACGACGAGATGGCGCTGAACCACGGATATATAACTGACGACGAGCTCCATGCGAGCGGCTTGCTTCTCTTACCACTGCCGCGACCAACACCACGAACTGAAGTCTATCCTGTGTGCTTATTTGTAAATCTGAATAAATTCCTTTCACGAGAAGAATAAACCAGTCACTTTGGTCATCATACCTGATTTGCAAAAAACCCTATAAAATAAGGAACACACCTTAACACGCGTGTTTTGTTTATAAGACGATTCACAAAATACACTCGTAATTGTTCAAGTTTTCACTTCTGTCGGCACTACCGGAGTGCTAGTGTTTTTTTTTTTTGAGGATGGGAAATCATCAAATGACCCCTCCCACTCTGGGAAGGAGTGTTAGACTCTTACTGACTAAAACTCACCCGTGTTCCTTCCTTAGCCCTTTATGTTCCGAGCCAGCGGTAACCCTTTCGGACAATCCCGCTGACCCGGCAGGCTTCGGCCCTGACGGGCCCCTTTCATTGATGCTGACATCTCTTTGAGGCGCGTGTGGAACACGTACGCGCCGTCCGGCACGGGCCTTGTCCTGATCGGACGGTGAGCTACCCATTAGTCCCCACCCGCAGGCCCGCGCCTACGGTGGCCGGGAGTCGTCGCGCGGCTCCCGACGACGCCCGGAGCGTCTCCCGCGGCGGCTGGGACGGGAGGCTCTCTCCCTCAGCCGTCCCGCCGCCTCTTTCGCTAGCATGACTACTTCGCAGAAGGAGGCGACTGCCCCCCACTCCCTCTCGCCCCGGACCATGGCTTGAACTACGCCCGGGCACGAGAGGTCGCCGCCGCTGCCGATCGCCTCTACGACGACACGGCCGTAAGACGTAGCGCTAATAACAATATTATCGTTAGCCCACACGGTGGGCCGATGACCTAGTGAAGACCGCATGAAAATTGAGGAATAAATATTTTAAATTTAAAGATACGCATAAACCTACTAAAACTATAAATATAATATATACCTAATAACATAAATATAAGCACAAATAATTAAACATAAATACATGAATATACAAAAAAGAAATAAGACAAACAATGAGAATACATTACCGATGTTATGATACTGCCAGCTTCTTGCGAATGTGCTCGCGAACTTTAACTTTAAAGGATAATCGGTTGGTTGCCATCCTGATTTCCTGGGGGAGCGCATACTTTTACGTGTTCCGAAACTCATTGAATATTTTTTTTGCAATTCGTCGTTTCGTCAGTCATTCTTCTTCTGCTTAGCGTGTCGATGGCAATCTAAATGAACTCTGCCTAAAATTAGGCTACGTCTTTGGCGCAATCACTAGCATCCATAAGTTCCTGTAACGTGCAGCTGACAGGACACGCAGGACATGATATTAAATGTCCCATCGTTTGTGGAACAGTAGCAACAACAATAATTTATAGGTAGTATTTTAGTTCACCAATTGTCCAAATTCCTCTAACCCCGCGTTTACCTACACCAAGTTATAAAACATACATATTCTAACTATTTTTTTAACCTATTCGGTGTGTTTCAAAAACAAGCAGCTATCACAATTTGTATTCGGGGATAAACGCTGGGTCAGAAGAGGATGTTATTGATTGATTCTAAATACTGTACACAAATCTGTTACAAAAAAAAACCTTACTTGAAAAAAAACACTTTGAAAAAAACGTTAGCAAAGAAGCGATAAACCATGAGTTGATTTCACAGCCGTTTCCCCATCTTTCCTACGTGCCACTACAAAAACGGAAAAAAACTTACATGAGCGATGGAGCGCGTAACCCGGTTGAACCCGGTTGGACCCGGCTGTAAGCGGTTATACCCTGATAATTCCCAGTAGAGTACGACTGACGGCGCAATCTTCGTTTACATAATGTTTACTCTATTTTATGCATCATTGTTACTTTATACGGTCGGTGAAGGGTCAATGACCGATAGGTGAACCGTAGATTTGTCAAAAGATGCAAATTTGGCAAAAACCACTGTTTTGGCTTTCATTTTAACAGTTCAACAACATTCATTGCGTTATTTACGTTGTTGAGCAGACAAATTTTTGAAACATAATTATTATATTATTGTAGCAATGGATTAGCTATATCCTTCAAAATGATTCAGATTTTTAATGATAGTGTTACGCAATTGGGTACATGAATCATCTACTTGCCTACTTATATATTTTCATCAAAATCAATAATCTTATGGTTATCTTGAAACTCAAAGGTTGCAAGCAACTTATACTTTGATTTATTTAATAAAAAATAAACAATGGAGTTTGAATAATACTTATCATGATTTTACAAGAAGCCAGAATTCATAAAATGAACACTTTCAAAAATTAAAGCTGATACAACAAATCTATTAATCACTCCAAATAATTAATTTTCAATAAGAAGTAAACAGCTAATCGAAAGGTATTGAGCCGCTCCTATTGTCGTTAGCGTGCTAATAAATTTCTATGAGATCACCCCTAACGAGGGCTGGGCAATTTATTGGTAAATTCAGTCGGAGCTAATGAATTAAGCACCCAGACATTAGTATTAGGTACTATAAAAACAAATGTTTTTTTTTCGGGAATACTATAGGGAAATATACGGTTTTTTAGAATGATCGTAACAGCGCCGTGACGCATCCGTTCTTGGACGTACATAGGGGTAGGTAGAAACTACAGAACATTCGATCTACAGAAGATTCTTACATACTCCTTTTGCTTTGTACGTTCATACATCAGGGGGCCTAAAAAAGTCACTTTGGCAGAGTCATAAAAGAATAACATTACACGTAGGTGTACCTACGTTGTGCAGCGAAGAAAAGAAAAACACAGACTGTCTTCGCCATATTATGATTCATAGTGTTATCCTTTTATGATTCTGCCAAAGTCATCTTTTTAGGCCCGCTGGTCGCACGTGAATATTACTCACCTGACTTTTCTGAAGAACAACACCATTAAGATCCCAAACCGCCTAAGCATACAATGTGTAACATGATACTTCTTATGTCAAGACAAAAAAAGAAAAAAAAAAGAAAAATAGAAAAGAAAAAAAAAGAGATGAGAAAAAAAAAAAGATGAGAGATGAGAGATGAAAAGAGAGAGATGAGATGAGATGAGAGAGATGAGATGAGATGAGAGAGATGAGATGTAAAGATTTTCGTTATGCAAGCATAACGAAAATCTTTATTTCTAAATCACGCTAGGGAAGCTATTATAAACCGGTAAATTATTAAGAAAGGAAAGTGTGATAGAGTAGTATAGAACAGTTACAAGATCTTTACAAATTAGGAAATTAAAAATTTAAGATAATGACATTATCTTAACCCACATCATAAAGGTTTAACATCACCTAACCAATTAAAATAAGATAAAAAGATCCTGCACAACATTTCGCCCCGTATTTTCACTATTTTCACAATAAGACCATTACATTCAACCGGAGGGCATGGAAGAACCCTTGAGCGTTAAAAAGCCGTTCCGTGTTTAATTTCGTTTAAAGGGAATTAAAACGTTTTGATAGCAGAATCTCCTGCTTAAATTATTTCATGAAAAAATATTGTTGGGGCAATCCAAACACCGGAATTTGCAAATTTAGCCGAATTGGGTTTATTTATTTAATGATTTCCTTGCCGGAAAGTTTTGATTGTTGGTGCTTTGTATAGAAATTCTATTTGGGAAACTTTTGGGGTTTTACTTAAGAACTGTGCATGTACAGAAATTGGGCCGGCTGGAAATTAGTTTTCGTCTCGGCCAAATGGAATTAAAACTAATTAGGAAGCAATTAAGTTCTTGTACACTTTTAAGATTATGTTTTTAAAAAATCTATGAAGAACGTGATCAATAGGCGAATAGAAAGTAAAGTCCCCTACCTCGACGCGGGACGGTAGCAGAGTGTGGATGCTGTGTCACAAACTATTCTCTACCTCCTATCCAGCCCTTGTGCCCCAAAACATGCAGCCAAAGTGACCTCTGCGCTGTTATCGATAACGCCGTGGAAGTAGCAAAGTTTTGGGCCAAAAAACCACCCTCAAAATTCAGTCATTGGTAGGATGCTAAGTAATTTTAAGAAAAGATTACTCATCTTGATATGTCTAATACCAAAAAAGTTATATTCAGGAAACAATTAATAGCATCAGTATGTGACGAATTGACAAATAAATCTAAATTAAATTGAATTGAATAGAAGGTAGGTATACAGACAAACACCACATACTCACACACCCATTCGCAACTCCTTATGCGCACTCCTACACTCTCACTCACGCTATAGACTTACAATGCATATATGGTGCAGCAGTTCACTTCATTCTGTATTTTTGTTTCTGCTGCATGTATTGTATTGTATAGCTATTAAATTGTAAATCCGTATTTAGCTGTAGGACTAGCATAAATATTTAAGATAAAATTTCAAAGAGCTGTGGATTTTATGAATAATAAATAAATAACTGTCGTGCCAGCGACACTAGGAAGAACAAGAAGAAACGCGAATGAGACGAAACCTCAAGAAGTTCTGTAAATTAAACCCTGAAAATAAAACTGATCAAAATATTCCACGAAATGAAATAATGTAAACGAAGAAGTTTGATGAATTCTGAAATATCCTTGAACAAACTACCGAGTGACTTTACCGAACTCTTTAAAAATTTACCGAATTTTGTGACTTCATTATTTTTGAGTGATACTGTGATAGTTATTAAAATGAAGGATATCTCACGTAAAATAAAGCCATCTACTGCTGCCTTATTCTATGAAAATTTCAGCGTAAAAAGTGAATTAACCTGTGAATATTATCAATCCTTAGCATCAGATTGTATGGGTTACTTCAAGTTCACTTAACCAAAGTTTTCACGATTAGATGAGATTTTTACAAATTGGTCTGCTGGATAGTATCACGGAATAAAACTATACATTTTTGGGATACAGACGTGATGGTTGTTGATATTTATAAGTCGACCACTTAACTGAGACGTTGCCTGAGGTAACTGCGCGGTGCGGGAGGGGTAGCTCGAATCACGTAACCACACCCCTCCCGCACCGCGCTGCTACCTCAGGCGACGTCTCAGTTAAGTGGTCGGCCTGTAATAATGACGATAGAACTTGATTTGATAATTTTTTCTAAACTCATATTTTCAAATAACTAAAGTAGCTCTAATAGTTACTCGTACTTGAAATTATGAGTTTGTACAATATTTTTTGATTAATTGTCATTAGCTATCTAACTCATCACGTCTTCATCGCAACAAGTTTCGCTAGCTAATCTAATTTGATCTTATATTCAAAATTTAATACGAAAATTGTCAAGAGTAGCCGCGTCTATCACAATAACAATGTCAACGTTGTTAACAACATCTCCAACCGCGGTCCAGTAAATTCCATTCCACTTAATAGTTTCAGTTATGATATCGAAAATGGCATTGCACTCGGTATCTATCTCGCACAGCTACCTCATGCCAAATGCAACAGACCACTTCTTCTTGACCGCATTCTGCTGCGTTCACAATTTATTATTTTCTTTTAAAACTTTTGGCACAGGAGTCATAAACATGCGGTCTTACACAAGTTATCTTACTTCGCCAGTTAAAACTTTCGTAGTGGTTTTAGAAATTGATGATTTAGGAAACTTCGATATCGATGTGAGTGGTTTTTAGCACCTCTCTCACACAGTTTTTGATTTGAGAGTTTGAAGTTGAAAACTTTTTAAACTCTATTTTAGCATTCAGTGCATAAAAATGTCAATTTTTCAAATAAGTTTTAAATTTTGCGGGCTTACCGTACGACTTTACTACTGCGTACGACCAGTAGAGTTTGACAAATTCTCAACTTAAAATTGGTAAATGTGTAAGTATGATTATCCAATTTCCTGCCCTATAAACCCACAGCTATAATTATTATGCTGTTTACCAAAGATGTTAACAGCTATAAATTCTAAGTCACTGGACACGCAATCAACATAATGTTTAATTTGCCCAGCTAGTGAGACAGACGTAAGACCAAGACTACTGATTGTACAAATGTAGGTACCAGTACCTCAAACAGGTTGACAAAATGAAAGCCAGGTAGATATATGAGCAATGCGGCAGCATCTGAAACACCAATGAGATTGCTGCTTTTAAAGGCAAAGTAAAAAAAATCTCATGTTCCGTGCAATATATTCTCCCTTAATTTAAACTAAGGAAAAATATTTAACGAAAATACTTTTATCAGCCTCACCGCAAACCATGTACGCTCCACCAGCCGCGTATTATAACATCGGTGCGTATTATATTTTTGTTTACCTACCCTCACCTAAGTAAATGTTGGGTTTTGAATTTTGGAAATAAACACGTCTCACCCTTTTACGAGGCTCCCAAGACTTACCGTTTACTGTTTGCCTTTCATGAAATTGATGTTGGAAAATTTGTGGCCCTTTTTAACGATGTGCTGCGAAGTATGAATTTTTTTACTTGGCTTAAAAATATCTTAGTTGATAGGCGTTGTTAATTCTTATTGACAAAAAGGCCCTTGCCTTTTTGATATTTTTTTTGCTTTTTTGGAACCATTCTACAGTAGCCAAACCAAGTGCACAGTATTCATAAGCAAAAGAGCTTCATATATTGGTAATTAAATTATTGTTATTAAAAAAAAATCTACTGTATATAACGCCAGAATGGAATTTCCTGCCATTCAATTTTGGACGCATAGGATCTCAGATACGTACCTAACTATAGAAAAGTGGAAAATTATTCCTTTTGATAAAATCATCTTTTACATCGTCCCCAACTGCCCTCTGATTTCCCATTTCCACTTATACTTCCGGTATAAACCCGTGAAAAGCTCCATGAATCCACAACCCAATCACATCAGTACTCAACCGTACAGATAATTGAATAGTGGAAATCAGAGGCGAAATAAAATAAAATCTCCGGCTGGAATTATTTGCTGACCTCTTTTTAGGGCTAAGGTCGGCTTGTCCTACTGTCACACCCAAGTGTTGACGATGTTCGTCGAGACAGTTTTGTGACGCAGCAAGCATTTTGTAAAGATAATTTTGAAGCATTTTGTGAAGAGAGAGTTTGTTTTTTGATCATAAAAGTGGTTTGTTCAGACAGTACCAGGATATTCATAGATTGCGTTGTATCTGCTCGTAGTTTAAGCACATTGTTATTGTTAGTGCCTAAGTATAGTATGCAGTTCCAGATAGTAATGGGATAACTATAGGTACAGACAGCGTCAGTATGTGCTAACCCCTCAAGTTTTAAAATGTTACACATTAAATTCCTTACAAATTATTTAAAGAATACTTCAAAAAGAACCCATTGTTTCGACTCAGATTCGAACCATCGCATCACCGAACGTTGTCATACTCATACCGGCAGTTTGACGAACTAGCCAGCGAGCCCATATGAATTGCGTTGAAATTGTTATCTACTATGGTCTGAGTCATTTTATCTTTAGGTGGGATGTCTAATCGATAGATGTTATAATTTGAGGGTATCCATTAATTTTACTTACTTACGTTGTCTTTATAAAATTAATCCATACCCTCAAGTTATAACTATAACGTTTGATGTATACGTTCACTTAAAACGGCGAAGAGTAAACGACTACGAATTATTCATTAATTTTTGAAATGATTTATGATTTTATGAGAACTAAAATAGTTGTTCTGTGTGAACAAAATGTGAGCATAAAAGGAATTGCGAGACAGCTTGGCATAGCAGTAAGTTCATTATAATATTAATTGTGTTCTCCGATTTTTTTTTTGTTGAGCTATTTGCGGTATCTTGTGTGTGGTGGTATTTAATAACTTATTTAAAACCATTTTTTTCTATACAGAGACAAACGGTGCGCTTATGGGTGCGCAGATTTCAAGAAACCGGCGATGCTAAGACAATGACCATGGGTCGGAGAACTACTGGGATCTATACGGACCAATCTGAACATCATCCGGATATTGTTAAGGTTCACACTACACCGCCGTTTACATCCACTCGTTACAGTTTGCAACGGCATGGAATATCTCTCTGTCCACGGTTCGAAGACATTTACACGCAGCGAACATTCACAGTTATCGACCTGCAAAATATGTCTAACAGAAGAACATCAAAGAGAACGATTGCGATTTGCCCAGAAATAGCAGTTATATTAATTAAGTATGACAACAAAATAAACAACGAAGACATTTAACTCATTTGATTCCACTATTTTACTTTGTATAGCAAAATATTCTAAGTAGATATCATGAGCTAATAAGAGATGTTAATTGATTATCTATTGATAACATGTTTATTCACTTATTATGCTCATGATTGTAATCCTGCCAAACTAACTTCTAGTTCCTAGACAAGTTGCAAACGCTTCAAAACTTGTCACTTTCAATGTCACTTGTCAGACTGTCAAATGTCAAATTTGTATGCTGAGACGACATGACAGGTCACGTGACATTTCGTTAGGTTATGTCAATCTAAAATATTTCTACCGCTTACTATTTTATCGTTTACCTTAATAGGATGCCACTTGTCTAGGAACCCAATTGTGTCAGTTGGCAAAATAGTATATTATGATAACTGTAAATAAAATTATCAAATCAAAATAAATCTTTGTTGTAAAATAAGATCATAGTTTTGTTAAGTAATAGCAATAATAAATATTATTATATGATTATTAAGGTATTTTATTTTTCTTTATTTTTAAATTCTTTATAAATAATTACTAAAACAAAATAGAAAAATATATTAAAATAATAACACTAGTTTACAAAAAAAAATTTTTTTTTTTTGTTCATTTAATGAAACATATATTATTTATGCAGGCTATGGACGGTAATTAAAAATATATTTTTTTATTTTTCGTAGCACGTCAAAATTCTGAGATATAGAGGTCTTTGTTTTATCTACCCGCAATCGTTTAAATACGTTTATCGTTCGATTTTGTAAACAACTGTGTGACTGAAAAATCTTATTTTTTGTCGAAATGTCATCTAGAGTGTGCAAACTACATCCAAGTCGATTTTGTTAAGTTTGTGGGAAAGTTGTTCAGTTAAACCGTGGTTTCCCTATAACAAAACCATTGCAAGAAGCCTATTTACATCATTTTGGATTTTCGGTGTCAAATCAAGATAAAAATTGGGTTCCTCATGTGATTTGCACTAATTGCAGATTGGTCCTTAGCTCCTGGTATTCAGGTAAAAATAGATCACTGAAATTTGGTAAACCAATGATATGGAGAGAGCCAACTAACCACGTAACCGACTGTTACTTTTGTCTTTTGGTTTTAACTCAAAAAATAAAGATAGTATAAAATATGCAAACGTTCGAATCTTTCTGCGGCTAAATTAAAGGAAGGAATATTTGTGGGTCCTCAAATCAGGAGAATATTGGACGATACAAAATTTGAGAGCCTTTTAATCGAGGTAGAAAAAGCAGCCTGGAATTCTTTCAAAAGTGTCGTTAAAATTTTTTTAGGCAATAAAAAAAATGATAATTACAAAGAGATTGTTGAAAATCTATTGCAAAATTATGAGCGTATGGGAGTAAATATGTCACTAAAAATTAATTTTTTACATTCCCATTTAGATTTTTTTCCAGAAAATCTTGGTAGTGTGAGTGATGAACACGGTGAGCGATTTCACCAAGATTAAAAATCATTTGAGCAAAATTATCAAGGTTTTTGGGACCAAAATATGCTAGGTGACTATTATTGGTCTGTTGTAAGAGATACAGATGAAAATATTTATAAAAAAGAGCAAAAATTACCCATTTTTAACTTTCTGTTGTTTATTTACATGTAGTAATTTGTAAAAATCTTGTTAATAAATATTAAAAAAAAATGACGTGCTGGAATTTTTTAAATATTTTTTCCGAGATGTAGATACCTAAAGTAACTTAACCGTATGTATTCCATTTCATGAACAAAAGTCATGTAAACTAGTGTAATTATAATGAACAAAAAGCACAATTCGTGGCTATGATTTGAACTTCCACTCATAGGCACGGCAAGCGGTCTTGAAACCTCTAGTCTACTTAGACGATGAATAAAACGTTCGTAAATGTTAACCCTATTATTGCTTGTCGTTTTCGCAATAATAAAAGTATTAACGTTTTATTGAAAAAAAACAATAATAAAAACTGAATTTTAAAAAATAAATACTATCTTAAACTTATTTATTCACTAAAACAATAAATTAATTAAAATAAAATGTTTTTACAAAATACAAAAACCAACTTGGGCCTATCACGGATTTGAACGCACATATCTTTTGGAGGGGTAACCACTTAATGAAGCAGTGTGTACAAAAACAAGAACAAAATCCATGCCATATTGAGCCTTACGTTCCCTAAAAACAGCAGAAAAACGGCTAAAATGTATTTAAAGTTCTGTTTTACTAAAACTTTCAACATAGGTATTTAAACTTCAATCAAAACAGTAAGTTTCATCCATAAACAAAACTTTCGCGAAAATATTCCAATATCTGAAATTGTTACACTACAGTGTATACCTACCCCCGTTTCACGTTAAATGAGTTCTCTGTTTATGTAATGGAGGTCTCCTCGGCCGTAATTGATTCCGAATTAATCCGGGCCAGTGATAAAATTCGCGTTTTGACCGACAGTCGGCTGGGGGACTGCCCGTCATTATGTAGCTAAATCTTTGTGGATGCTCCCAAAAATGGCCGCTCGCGTTGTGAATTGACGTTTGATTTTGATAGGTAAATTATATGGAGAGTTTATCTTGTTTCTTTACAAAGAATTCTGTTGGTGGATATCGTTTTAGAGTGTTGATTTCTGTTATTGTTGTTGTCAAAATCACAATATCTTTAGAGTTGCTCATGACCTGCTGAACGAACTTCGTCTACGAAGTAATAATAGTAACTACTGGTCTGTGTGTTATTAAAAGACGTCCACTACTGAACATAAGCATCCATACAACCAAGTTAGCACCCTTAGTCTGTATGTATGGTATATTACTCTGAACTTTAAGTCGTTCGTAGTGCGTGGTCCGACACATCATCTCGAGAAGTTCCTCAAGGAAGAGTTCTGGCCGAATGGTATTGTGTACCGCTGGTTTAGTGGCCGGCTACATGACACCAGTCAGCGAAACACGACGCAGACATTTCGTGTGCGTTAGTTTTATAATGTAGTTTAATATAATGTTGTATGTATTTATAGTATTTTTAAGTTATATTAATATTGTATTGTATGTGTTTATAAGGGCATTTATGCCTGAAATAAATGGATAAAAATAATAAATAACCGCCATGGTTCAAGGCAATGTAGAAACGCAGACCTATCATATATACCTTAGCTATCCATTACAACAATCAAGGAATCCAGTCATAAATGTGTCTGGACATAACCGTTTGCTCTCCACTACATATAGATTCGGTATGTCTCGCAAAGTAATGATACCTATGTCGCACAAGACCACTACTGGCTGAATCTACATACTGCGTTATTCAACCTACTACTGTACGTTCATAGTTTAATATTATTCTTGTGTATGTTCCAAACGTCCTTCTGAGCGTCTTGCTGTATATCTAAAGCATCGTATGCTTTAATATAAACAAACAATCCCTCCCATCTCATTCCTCAACTGACACATTGCATTACGTATCCCTTTTTCGCACTCCAAAAAAACTTTTGTTAAACTTAAACGGCGAAGGACGAGGGGGACCTCAGCCAACCACATTATCTTGCAAAAGTCACGCCAAAAACCTTCATATCTAACTAAAACAAAGTTTCCCCATAAAATAATGTTGCTGGAATATCGCAGACGTTAAAAACTGTTTGATAGTATCGTAGCGTTGAGCGGAGGCGCGAACAAATCGGGCGGGAGTTGGAACTCGGCCGCATTCAGACCATTACCGCTAGTTCCGACAACTCGTTACAAACTCAAGCGCACACAGAAAAAGTTTTAGAGCTAGTGCTGAAACCGACCACGAGCCACTGTGGAGGGGGTTGAGTGAATCAAGTCCCTTTTTTTTCTATATGGCATCTCGTAGTTGCCTTGAGAGGTCGTGACTACTATCCTGTGGTTGCCTTAAGTAAACTCAAAGCCAGGCGAAGCCAACCAAGCCAGGTGTAATTATCTAGTATACTAAGCAACTACACGCTAAGGGCACCCCCTGTGGGTTACGAACCTCGGCTTAGGGCGTCGCTGGGGAGAGGGCAGTAAGATGGGACAAGCTGGATCAGTGTATTATTATTTAAGCTTGATGAGATCGGCTTTTCCTATCTGACTATTCTGAGAAAGGCCGAAACAAACTCAGAGGTCACAGTCGGGAATATGAATCTACAGGCTCAGCTGCGACGCGGGCTGGCACTACATCGAGCAAGGGTCGGGAGGAGAGGGGGGCATTTAATTGGGGACGTCGCGAGGGACCTCGTCGGCGAGGTCGGTATGACGGTTTTTTGTTTTTGTTTTTGTGTATGGTACTGGTTGCCCGATTGCTCTCCTGGAGGAGGGCTATGGGATCATCAGGGTCGGAGAGAACATGCCTGGATTGGCGGCATTTGCTAATTTTGGAGAGAGTATGATACCTGGCAGCCTCGACAACCAGAGGGTTGCGATGGTTGGCGGCGGTATTGAAGAAACGCTTGGAAAGGCGTTTCATAAATTGATGGATAGTGGGGATTTTGAGGTCAACATGGAGGATCTCATTTCGGACGAACCATGAGGTTCCCGTAGCCTTTCGGAAGAAATGGTTTTGGAGGGCCTGAATCCTATGGATGTGATGGGGCTTGGCGTGAGCGAAGACTACAAAGACATATGTATGTCATTAATGCATGCTGTGTAAATGTGCATTGAGAACTGAGTGGAGTCTGCCGAGAGTGAAGGCGGCGCGCGAACAGACCGTCTTTATGTGCTCTGCGAAGGAGAGGTGCCTGTCGAGTATTACACCCAGGTATTCGGCTTGCTTTTTGCTTTTCCCAAGGGATCGGCTTGCCAAACATGGTGATAGGCCGGGGGGGTGTCATGTTGGATGGTTCAATTATAGTCAAAGCTTGGAAGAGTTTCGGATTATTCGAAGCGGAGGGAGTGGGTATAGTAGATTGTATAGATTTTCTTCTTCACAAAATTACTATAATAGCAACCAGATCAGCAAGATAATTGCATAACACACTATCAGTAGCATTAGCTGTTATCATTGTGACAGTTCAATAACATTCATTGCGTTGTATACGTTGTTGAGCAGACACATTTTTCGAACTTATGAAGCAATGGATTATCAGTATCCTTCAAAATGATTAAGGTTGATGTTGTTAGTGTGTTACGCGATTAGGGTGATGAAGACTGTTCAGAACGCGCTGGTAAAACAACTCAGCTCTGTAAATTGCGACATGAAACCATGATAGTTATTTATTAGATCCCCAAAAAAAAACAATTTTCTTCTCATATACAGGATGAAATTGAAAACTTGCGATAAATCGAATTAGGAGGTGCGGTAACTGTTACATAGGTAATCATAATAAATTGTCTATTCCCAAATCTAAATTCGTGAAAAAAATCGTGTAATTATCGTCTTAGATAGTGCAAACTAAGTTATTGCCTGTCAGTAGACACGAATTATCGTCGTTTCAGTCTTTTTTTTTTCAAAATTATCAATACAAATAAGAAAATTAAATTATCAATTTTATCGCGCGCCCGATAAGCAATCTATTCATCACTGAGTTCATACTAGAAGCAAGTTGGCAACGTGTTGAGTTAGCGGTATTTACCTAATTTTGATCTTTCCTACGGCACGTATGTGCGTCCCTTTCCTTAATAACGTGCTCTAAAATTACTTCACAGCACGTTGAATTAGATACTTTAATTTGTCACACCTAATTTCATCCTGTATATGCATTACATTTAACTTGACTCACTGCACTTGCAACTGTACCTCGCTCACTATTACGGACCTTGCACTTTTTATCAGTGATTCACGCCCTGAAGTACAATTTGCAACACAGCATCCGAAGCAAGTAGCAGCCCAGTACAATAATGTACGTGAGTTACATTTTACATTTTTCACAGCAATTCCCTTGACAATGCACCGCGAAATATAAATCAGATGGCAAAAGTTTGAACTTTTGCATGAAGAAAAAATTATTTTGTAAAACAGATTTTTTTGCATGGGTATTTTTTCAAGTGGAATTATTCGAAGGTTTGAATCATAATCAGCTTATAATGTTCTCACTATTGGAACACAGGCCCCCACTCTGTGAAAGGGAGTGGGCCATAAACCACCACGCGGGCCCAGTGCGGGTTGGAGAATGTCACATGTTCGGATTTTATGGTTCTAGGACATGCCGGTTTCCTCATGATGTTTACCTTCACCGTTCTATGAGCTGTGGCGATGAAATTAAATACACAAAGATAGGTTCCCGCCTGGGTTCGAGCTCATGACCTTACAACTCGTCAGTCGGGACCGATACTTGTAGGCCACCACTGCTTCCCAAGTTTTGAATAAAGATCCTGTATCCTTCAAGAATAGATTGTTGTGCTTCCTTCATGTGACATTGTGAAAAAAAACCTGGCCAAGTGCGAGTCGGACCCGCACACGAAGGGTTCCGTACCACAAGGCGAAAACGCCGAAAAAAAATTCAGCTGTTCCCTACATTTTCACGAGTTATACGAACATAAATGTAGGGAACAGCTGATTGTTTTTTGAGATTTCAGGTTTGCTCCCAAAGTAATAGTTGTTCATAATGATGAGTACAATGACCTCTTAAGGGGTTGTTAATATTTTACCAATAACCCTGTATATTTCTCTCACCCATTTTAGTTTATGCCAACACGAGAGAACACTTCGCACACCTCGTACAGATCCTTATTTATTCAAGCCCGACGCTTCAACTGACCACTAAAACAATACATGTAGTTAATTCCGTAGAACTAATGGGCTAACTTTTCTTGATGAACTGGTAAACTTGAGCTGGTCCAGGTCTAATGGACAGCTAGTATAAACATAAGCTTGGAATTCCCAGCAGTGCTTTGTTTTAAAAGCTTTGCCTTTCTGTTTTGTTTCATGGAATATGCAAAGAGTCTGCTATTTTTTAACGCGGCTTGCTGTAGGAGTAAACTGGCAGAAATCGTCACGTAACAAAAAAGCGTTATGCCCCCTCCATGCGACTTTCTCTCTTTGCGTTACAGTAAGTGCGGCCGCCATCTTGGATTATCATTTTGACTATCGGTTTTAGCACCCTCAAAAACCATGAAAAATATATATCTCTCTGTGTCTTTTTCTATTATATCCGAGATCCGAGTATGTGTGAGCGTGCGAGTATCGCGTAAGGAACTTCATGACGGGGGTCCCCCGGCCGAACACGGTTCTTTCGTTCGTACCTCTCGTTGTATGTTGTAGTATGTTTCACTCGTATGTCTCTCCTTGTATGTCAATGAGATTGTATACAAAACGCAAATGTAGTATTTACTAATTCCATGCCTAAGTATAATAAAAGTGTTGACTTGACTGCCTCGTTAGTCTAATAGCTGAGCAGTTCTTAGACCGGTAGGTATGTGTCGCGATGACTTCTCAACGATCACTGTCAATCCATGGTCCATATCGAATTATCGACACCATACCCCTAGACTCCGCACAACGCCAAACAAAATGTCTACAGAGTCGACATATAGATGAATCAAGTGCTAGTGAAGATTACGACTAGCATTTAAATAAGTCATTTGACAGCGTGAGTTTACCGGAGTAAACTCTCAGCAGTCTATTGCACCAGACATGTACTTCATTAACATGAACTGAGCCAATGTCTTAACTTTTCTTGATGAACTAGCGAAGTTAGTCGTGACTTATACGTGAACATCTTACTGTACTGTGGTTGAATCTAATACGACATTTTCAGTGCAACTAACAGAGGTTTGTACAACTTTATAATTTGCTTTCTTTTTGTGTAATTTATATTGTATGTGTATGTTTGTATTGTTGGAAGTATTTAAGAGGAAATGCGGTTGGTCTATTCTCCATTGAAACGCCTGTTTTCTTTCTGGTGAATTATTTTTTATTAGGAATGATTTTTTACAGAATAATAAATATTATTTACTTCTATGTCCCTATGTTTCCCTTTTTGATGATACATTATTTTTATAAGCACTAAAACCCTCAGAAATGCCGATTTAAACCGCTGTCAACTTAGGCAATTAGGAGCAAGATCCAAGGGGCGAGCGGAGCCCAAACCAACAGACAACAGAGGCCTAGTGTACAAATTTGACAACTATTAATGAAAAAAGAAAAACATAGGGACACTGTATATATTCTTCTTACTCAGTTTATGAAATATCTTTTATATTCCAATATTGAAGGAGGAAATAGGAGACTTTTTCAAAAGTCTCTCCGACCGCAATTCCTCTTAACGATCGTAGGTGGTTTTCTATAGTTTTGTGCACCGTTAATGTTGCCTCATTAGGAGCAATAGATTGTACGCCATGCTTGCGCACCGTCGCATGAATGTATTAATTTTTAGCACGAGTCACACTAGTCCCTGGTAGTCTCCCCGCGCTCAGCGCTCTCTCGGAAGCTAAAACTGACTGTGACGTGTTTGCGGACGAATGAAAGACGATCATATCAGTTGTCAGGACTTACATGATATGCATATATGAATTTTGTGTAATTGCTTTAATTTTAATTTATAACATTTTCGTTTTTTGTTATAGTAAAATAAATAAATAAATTCTACCTAAACCAAAATCGACTTACAGAAATAAAATCATTATCATCAGATGAATTTTGAATCAGGTTCACTGTATTAACATATTCGCGACTAAAATAAAAGCTATAAATAACAATTAATCCAAAACTCATTCGACAACAAACCGTCGAAATGAATACCTCCAAAAATACACAGAAATTAGAATTCTAAACACGGATCTAATATTCTCTTTATCTGGATAAGCTAGCGAACTTCCACGTCTGTACCGAACGACTAGTGTGAGAAGGATCCGTCCGATTTTAAGCTTTTATGCAAGTTGAATGTAAGAGACGATGTTTTTGCTGAGTTTTAGTTAAAATCTCGTACGCTTCTGACAGTTCAAGTTTGGTTCTGAAAGGTGTTACTTTAACCCTTTTTAGTTGAATCTTATAAAAGGGCTCGTAATTAAATGATATCCTTGCCGCGGTCGATTCCGCGACCATCCATTAGATATCGAAACCGGGGTCCATGCCTCGGAAAGCACGTCACGCCGTTGATCTCAGCTGTCAGCAGGCCAAATGTCTGACAACCAATCTTACCTTGTGGTATCGTGTTACCCAGTAACTGGGTTATGGAGGTCAGAAAGGCAGTCGGTTCATGTAAAATACTGATATTTAGCTGCACCCGATTAGACTGGAAGCCGACCCCAAAATAGTTGGAAAAACACACACACACACACACTCACATCACTTCACTCATCACTTTTGTGACGCTATCTGTTGTGATATTAGCGTCACACAATCAGCCTATAATGTTCCCATTTTCGGGACACATGGCTCGCTGTCACATGTCTTCGAATTTTTGGTTCTAGGACAAGACGGTTTCTACAATTTTTTCCTTCACCGTTTTGAGAGAAATTGTTATGAAATTATTTTTATGAAGTAAAGCGTCTGCCTGGGATCGAACCGATGACCTACGCCTGCCACCACTGCTCTAGCGTCACCCTGTGGCAATTTAGTGTCACAATGAGCCACTATCGTGTCACCATGAGTCACGTATATTTATGAACTATGAGTGTTTTTGTAGTACAATGTGTGCCACTAAAGATGAGACTTGACTCCGCCTCCCCCGCTCTTTCCGCCGCCCCTATGACGTCCGGTCCCGTCCCGCACTCTGACCTCATACCGCGAAAGATACCTAAAATCGTGTACTGCGCATGTCAAACCACGTGGTGTATCAAATCTCATCTTTCGTGGCACGCATTGTACTTGTTTTTTCCCATTACTATTTTAGGTTTTTACCCTAATGTAGGAGTGCTATTTTTTGGTTCACCCGCAACCTTTCCTTTTAATTTCATACCAAACAACTTCACACCTTTTTTCCCTGAAGGGATGGGCAGAGGTGACCTATAGTACACCAACGTTTTGCCAGTTATGTATGAGTGCCATCAATCGGGCACAAATCCAGACTGCGGGCTGCTACTGAGGAATGCCCGACCTGGTAATCAAACCCAGGAGCTCATGCTCAGCAGTACCGCTTACGACCACTAAACCAACGAGGCAGCCTTTCAATTCCTTTCTTCCTTTTCAAGAAATCTTTTCGTTAACAACATAATTAATTCAGCACACAACAGAAATCGCAGCAACACTTTCAACAACAACTTTCCGCCGAGATTAATACGAATATGACCTATTAAGTCCTGAAACTACGTGTGAAGAATTTCGTACGTGACCGGGAACCAGAGAAGGATAGAAGATCGTGCTTTCTCTTTCTCTAACAAGTACTTAAACAGCGTAATAAGTTTCTGATGTTTGTTAGATTGCAACGCAAAATGAATTGAGAATCAGCTCCGAGTTTTGGGTGTTATTTCGTTTGATTAGGTATTCTAGTGGCGTTTAGATAAAGTTTGTTTTATTTCTTGTTTCGTGTAAGGATTAAATGATTATCGTTAGGATAAGTAGGGAAACATTACAGGTAAGTAGGTATGTTACGAGAGGGTTTAAACTTTGTGTTTAGATGACGCGCAAAATGTGCAAACACTTTGCGCACATCTAAGTCTACGATATATAGGAAGTATTGCAGTTGATCAGAATGTAAATCTAGGTATTGTAAACAAATAAGTATTAGGTAGGTAGGTACCATAACTGCAAAACGACAGTGTTAGGTTAAGTTTACTAACATATTGTTAAGAAACATATGTGTACCCGAAACTGTCAAATTTTCCCAAGCAACTTTGAACCTTATGCTTTAGTGATAAAGTTGAAAATCTATTAAAGAAATTTGACAGATTGTAGTAGCTTGACATGCTGGCGTCTGTACATAAATGGTTATGATTTATTTATTTTTACCCTATTTTGTCCAACTGCAAGGCTTAGGTCTCCCTTTCTCCTTTCCACCCCTTTCTGTCTTGAGCTAGCGTTTACCAATTCTATTCTAGGTAGGCTGTCGTCGGACGTTTTCTGCTACCCACCTGGGGGTAGATCTGGCCCATCACATAAATGGTTAAACAAATAAGTAAACGTTAATTTGAACAGCAAGAAAAGATACATTGTCCTCAAAAATTTGTTTTTGTGTTTATTTGTATAGTTAGTTATTTCATTTAGTATTTGTGTAAATAGTTAGGTGTCCCTCAAACCAACTTTCATGATTTTTTTTAAAAACAAGGTGTAAGTACGCTAAAGAAACACCATTAAAATAATGAACAAAATATGTTCTAGTGATGTGAAAGAGAACGAGTAGTGACAATGACTTATGATGGCACAACCCTAGTGATATAAATCATCCTTCGAGCCCCATTTGTTAAATAACATAATTTATCTATGGCTGCATCGGAGAAGTGGAGTAATTCTGCAGAAAATGATCATATATCCGAAATTGTGGTATACTAACGTATTGTGCGTAAAATATATTATAATTTCCGTAGTTACTTGGAAACTAAAACAAGAATCTATCTATATTAATCTCCTCTTGTTTGTTCTATCAGCAATCAATTCCAATGTAATCGTAGCTGTAATTACTTAATTAATCGTGTTTGTTTATTTATTAATTATCAACCGAATCTATTTCGTGTCCGTATGGATTGAAGTGTCGTCCTGTAACTTTTTAAGCGTTTCTCTACAAATTACAGGATCGAGCTTATAACATCGGCTAATTCACTCGTACTACTAAATATTGGTAATACCTGTGTTTAAATATGAGACATAGCTCCTCAATCCTTACGGACACCTCTATTTCTTATAACATTGAGAACTAAAACTCATAATTACGACAAGTCAGTAAATAGGTGCTTTAAGAACTAAGTCATCATCTGCCTAGCCTTTTCCCAACTATGTTGAGGTCGGCTTACAGTCTAACCGGATGCAGCTGAATACCAGTATTTCACATGGAGCGACTGCCTATCTGACCTCCACAACCAAGTAACTAGGTAATACGATACCCCTTGTTAAGACTGGTTGTCAGACTTTCGGGCTTCTGACTACCCGTAACGACTGTCAAAGATCCACGAATGACAGCCGAGACCAACGGCTTAACGTGCTTTCCGAGGCACGGAGGGGTCTCGGTATGTAAAGATGGTCACCCATCCACAGACCAACATGCGGCAAGCGTAGCTTAACCTGATCGATCGACCTGTGCGGTTGTTATTACTTAGCCGCAAACCCATCCTTTAAGAACTAATTAAACATAAAATATTAAAACATTCGCAGAAGAGAAGAAGATGTTTCCGTCCTGTCCTCGCAGAAAACCATGACTTTGTACAACAGGAAAGCTATAATTATACTGACACGTGTCCAATTATATGCCCGACTAAATTAGTACAATTGAACAAAAATTACTCTCCTGTCTTTTGTTTTACTTTCCAAATTACATAGACCCAAAAATAACTTTCACCAAATCCTCCACACCTCGTAAAAAGTTGAGTCCCGACGGAAGCAGAAAGTATTTAAATGAGAGTAAAGTTTAAGCGAGTTGCCTGAGTTTTAAATAAGGTAGACCTTTATAATGCTAATTAGGATGGTATATGGATCTCAGCGTTGAGACTCAAATTGAGCCTAATGAGTTGCTTTCTCTTTAAAAATTCAAGACTAAAAGTAGGCCTGCCGTCTGGTCACGAGAAGAGTCAACCAATCGCTTGGTGATGTCCCGAAATATTCGATGATCATTTGAATGTTATAACAGTAGGTACATTATGATACATGTGTGCTATGATCAATGCACATGCGTTTCATATAACGTTTTTGAACACACTTGCGAGGAAAAAAACTGGACTTGTATTGTTAAATATTAACTTGTATGGAAAATGGAGCGCTGGTTTTGTTTTTCCGCGCGCTGCTCTAGCCAGCACTAGCGATGCGCACGAAAGTGTAAATAAAAGCACTGACAACAGACCGCTAAACAGCCTATAGAAAAAATACACAAAATAATGTTTCAAAATAATGTTTAGACTGATCGTAGTGTTGTCGTATGTCAAATTGTAGTTTAGTTAGTATGGAATTAGAAAGTACTATTGGCATAGAGTATTACATTAGTTCAGTGAGAATCCGCAATAATAGAACGCCAGTCAGGGCCTTTTCTGTTTGGTTTCGTAAGATAACACGGACAATTTAAGGTGAATGCGCAGTGGTAGACCGCGAAATTAAATTATAGTCATTAGAAAGATGTATTAATGGTTCTAATGATTATAATTCTGTAAAGACGTACCTGTTATAGTCGCAAATCATATTTTGATCAAGATACAACCTGACACTGACCTGAAAACTGCAAAAACCCCAAGAAAATTTCGCGGTCTACCACTGCGCATTCACCTTAAATTGTCCGTGGTCCCTGCGCATTCACCTTAAGGTAAGTTAATTTTGAGACCAAGGACAATACAGACTATTTAAAATAAAAAGTGAAATATGGCCCGCGGATTTCTTTTGGCATGAAGTCTCTTTAATGAGATTAAAAAAGCGCGCATCTCCGACTAGTAAATAGTTATCTGTGGCGTTAATGCACTAGTGAAATAACATAAAGAAAAAGCACACGCTTTTAATACACTGCATTATGGACCTAAAAGCGGTTCAATAAGAGTCACTTTACGAACAAGTTGAAAAATAAATAAATTAATGATTTTAATAAATAAACGACTAATTAAAAGTTTTCCATTCCTGTAAGCTTCGCAAAAATGAGAGAGTTGGAAACCAATAAAATGAGCTCACCTTTTTGCTCATAATACGAAATAATTAGGTAGTCAAAGAGATACTATCTCGTCATTTTATGAATATTAATTTATTTTAGGCGACTACATGACCTAAAGCGTGGTCTTTGTCGGACTACATAGAAAAGAAAGAGAAGCGCGATGACACAACGCTGGTAATTTATTTCAAAATATGAAGCCATTATCTATTTACAAAAAAAAACTATTGTTTGGACCAAAAATTTAAAGCACTAGTACTTTAGTATGTTGCCTGTAGAATAATATGCTTTGATGAAAAGTATGCATAACTCCATGTTTCGCGCTACTAATCACGACCTCAATAAATTCACAGACTGCCAACACATCTCGAGTACATACACCTATTGTATACTTAAGTATAGAGTTTCGTTTATTAATCAATCCATCACTCGGCTCACGTACAACCAACCCATAACTTGAGTTAATAATTAAGTAATTAGTGTGTTAATACGATCATGACCTCAACATTGATATCAAGTGCGATCTTCGAAGACTTGTAACATCTAACAGCCCGCACTCGACCCACATGGTGTATTACAATAGTCACACTCCCTCTCACTGAGAGAAGGCCTGTGACTTAGCAGTGGGAACAATATAAGCTAATCATGCTGTGCATTAAAATACTAAGTAAATACTTAGTAGATACTATTCAACTGCCATATAATTTGGTGAACGCTCAAAGTCACCCACAGCCTCTCACCCCCAGAGAAATAGAGCATAAAGATAATAATGAAGTCATAATTTTATCACAGCCCGAAAATTTTGAACTCCGAAACTACGCTTATAGCCGACAAATTGTCGCAGAACTTGAAAATTATGAATCATCACAGTGAATAATTTAATTAATGTCTTTAGATTAAGATAAGTTACTGCTACCGACGGCCAGTCACGCAAAGATTTAAATAATAAATGTTGTTAGAAGGAACTTTTTTCTCACTTTATTAAAAAGAAAGACATAGGATGTTGTGTTCTCTTTTTCTCACCAGTTAATTATATGAGCAAATGAACGACAAAAAAGCCCCGCAAAGTAATATCTCGTGTTTAGTAAAACTTTAATAAAGTTAGTATTAGAAAGTAGCTTCGTGGAATACGACATTCATATTAATATTATTTATGGTGTTGTTGAGGTCTCAAAGTGTCCATGTATATTAGGGAAAATGAACTTTACGCAGCTACAACGATTGACCAGATTTATTCAAGAAACCAATGTGAATTAAAATCGGAAAGTGTAATTAATTTAAAACTATAGTCGAATCAAAAGTTCATTTTGCCATCATTACTAACTCACTAGTTTAGTAATGACGTAGTTTACTTCGAATAAAATTTGTAATGAAGACACACATGCATACCTACAAAATAGGACATAAAACGCCTCTGCGGACTATCTATAGACAAAATCACAAACAAGACGCACATACACACACAAAGTAGCCAAAAGCCAAAGGTAAAAGTTTGACAATATGTCCTATGCTTGACGTCAGGGCAGTTAACAATTTACTGGTCTACATCAAAACCAAAGAAAACACATTTCATAATGCGTTGCGATATTGGCGAATGACAACATACAAACAAAACAGAACAAAATCAATCAACTCTCACACAACACAGTTCGTGTTCACCCGCACTAAGTAGACAAAACAAGCAACATCTAAACTTCGTATCCCCACCCTAGACTCACTACAGTTCACTCCCATTCACTTTGCATCGACAACAACACCAAACATCATGCTATTTTTAACTACGATCACAATTTCTAGACCTGGAAGAACTCAAACTCAAAAATTCAAAAGAATGTTTCTAACAAGGCGGGCTGCGGTAAGACTTTTCAATTGGTCTTCCAAAGAACTGTACCGCGAGAAAACTTTCTCGTAATCTTGTTCACTTTTGTCATCAAAATGTCGGAACTTTCGCTTTGGGGGAACTTTAAGCAGTATCGACATGACACGAGGTAATGAGAGTAAGAAGGTTGCTTTAATTTTTGCTTCTGTTGGTCGTAGTTGCAATTTTTGTAACCTTTTTTCGGTTGGATGTGGAGTGGTTGAAGTTTATGAGGAATCTTAGTGAAAACCTGTGGAAACTTGAGAAGTGGTTTAAAGGAATGGGAACTGCACAGCAAGGAACAGCACGTTGAGTTTTAACGGGCATTAGACGTAGGCTAAAGGCTGCCTTGGTCAAATGTATTTGAGCAGGTCACGTCAACCGCATCCAGAATGACAGCTGGGCATGCGTCTCTACCTGAAGTTAGAAGATACCGTCGAAGCCGGCCCAGAAAAAGTTGACGAGATGACTTGGATAAGTACCCTGAGGCACATCATAATTTTAAAGGTCATTTTTTTTAATAATTAAAACGGCCTAAATCCAATGGCAATAATTAAAAACACAGTTTATAAAATACACACGCACATAAAAAGGAAAATATTAAATCATAAACAATAATAACAACAATAATAGTTCTATTTCTGCTTGAAACATTATTTTTGTGTTTAATTATTATTATTTATTTACTTATTTATAGAGTAGAAGTAAAGAAATAAAGAAAAAGTTAACAACACTTTCATAAATCCCTCTCACAGTACTTCTGACATGCCACTAAAACTCTTCCTTCGTCCATTCTTCTGCAAACAGATCGTTTGATGGATTAGAATCCAAGAAATCATGCGGTCAGAGCACGTGGTACTGGGGACTTAGCGGACATCTCTAGTTACTGCCCATAACATATGTATTATATCATTTTAACGACGCGTATGTTGCAGTCCATAAGCATCAGGCTAATAATTATACGGGCACCTCTAAATAATCCTGCCGGAAATTATGCACCTGCGTTAATCAATGACGGTAAATGTCAAAGAGAAGTTCCGTCGTACTTACCTTGTTGTTATGAACTAACTTGTAATAGAGTTGTTGTCAACATTAAACGCACCTGGCTCGAGAACCTTTGAAATTTGGGTAACAAGGACCGAATTTAAACCCTTTTGGGTTTAAATTCGGGCCTTGCCATGTTGTGTTTGTTTCTAATACACAAAAGTGTATTATTGGAAACCGGAGGTCTACCACGAGCTCTTAACGCGATCCATTTTAGAACCTAAACTGAACTGTTCTTCTAATTCGTACCAAGACGTCATTCAACTTAGGCCATGCCATCTGACAGCGATTGTCCCAAACTGAGTCGAAAGTTTTCAGTTTCAATTTTGTACTTTTTTAGTACCATGACGTTCATAGAGCAGCTCAACTGAAACGTTCAACTGTCAATATAAGCGATTCAATAAAAGTTATTATTTCTCTAACATAAACTGAAACGTTTGGTGAATTATTGATGAAAATAAAGGGTTTTAGTGCTATTTTAGTGGAATTTTACAAAAACCAATGTCTAAAATCTAATTTACATGCCTTTTTTAACCGAATTTGTATTAACGTGGAATATTAAAAACAATATTGTTGAGTGTCTTTTCTACTTTAAAGTAATGATACTGAGTTAAGAACAAATAAAATGTTACTTTCTTCTGTGTCTGACACTAAAATGTGCGCAAAACAAACTTATTTCATAATAATAGCGTTGTCTCTTTCTCACCAAAAACGTTTCAAACGCGGTTCAGCCACAAATTGCGATCTTTCATTCACTTTCATCCAAATGCCGCTGAGCGTATTGGACGTCATGGTACGACTTTGATGCGATGCAGTTTAGGAACCTCAACTGAAATGTCTTGCTTTTGAGTCGTTTCTAACTAGATCATGGTAGGCCTCCAGGGCTTTATTTAAAGTACCTATTGCGTATTAGGTTTAATTTGGCAACATACTTACTCGAGCATTCAAAGTTATGTAGGTAATATTTTAAGAGCATGTTTGGTTGCGAGCTAATATTATGGCAAATAATTTAACTTAATGTTCTGTTTCTTAATGTTAATTACTTACTAGGTATTGTATAGAATCAAGTTCTTTTAACTGTACAGACAGCTGTGCTGCTGGGGACTAGGTGGTGTAGGGTGGGTGTTTTGGGAGACTGTCCTATGTAATTTTGACGTTCAAAAATTGCTGATTCTCAGCCTAGTTATCCTTTATTTTTAAACAAGGTAATACTTACATAATATATAAGCTAGCAGACTTAAAATAAGAATATGTACAGACGCTAGCACATCAAGCTACCCGAAACTGTCAAGTTTTCTCAATCAACTTTGAACCTTTGCTTTAGCGATAAAGTTTAAAATCTATTAAAGAAATTTGACAGATTGTAGTAGCTTGATGTGCTGGCGTCTGTACAAGTATATATAATAAAACAAGGGCAAGGTGCACAAAAGGCTGGTAACATTGCCACTTTGGGCCAAAAAATAGGCCAGCCCTCTGATTACGTGAAGTACAACCGTTTGGCGATGTCTCGAAAAACCAAATGTGCACTCGGAACCAATGACCCTAGTGTTTCAATCCCAGCCTAGTATGAATAAATGACCTATGAATTTGTTAGATATATTTTGTTTAAAAATTATACGGTTGATCTAAGTACAACACTTTAAAATTCCAAGTTTATTACAAGCAGTCATATTTTACAGACAAATTTCGTAGAAAGGAGGATTAAAAGCCGTAGGCGTAGTCTTGTATTCGACTTTTAATTCCCAAGAATCCATCCTTCAAACTTCAATCAACCCTAATTAGTTCACAAGTAAATGAGCTGCATGTCAAAAACGATCAAGAAATTGCTCTAATTATAAAGTACCCAAAGTCTTCACAAACCCTTCGTACACGTAGAATAAATACGTACAGAAGGTCGGTTCCAAGCAATCAGCGAAACGCACGTAAACATAGACACGTACCTACAGGGATCTCAAACAATCTCAAAAGCAAAGTCGCAAGTGCACTTGAAGTTACTGTAGAAAACAGCGGGCATTGCGGTTTACCACTTTTAACCCAAAAGGTGTCCACCGCTAGTGTCCGCGTTGGTACGTGGACGCGTGTCTATGTGTGCGTGAGTTTTATGAAAACAACCTCCTTCATCATCTGCCTTGCCTTATCTTAACCAAGGAGCTTCTAGGTAAAAGTAGAGGCAACACTCTAAATACATAAGTGAAGACTACAGCTGGAAATAACTGCTTAACAAGCTTTCCAAGACACGAAGCATTGAAGCTGGCCTTTTGAATTTTTCTATTATATGCCCCAAACCTTCAGGGCTCCGTGTCAAGTACACTTTACAAAATTTCCAAACATTTCAGTAGTACAACTCTCGCTAACCAGTTTCATGATATTAACTTTGGTACTAAGTGACCGCTTGGGATTTTGTAATTCAATTTAGCTGTAGTCTGAATGTAGTGGATTTAATCGAATGTTTAATTGTTCCTATGTAAAGATGAAGGGCGGGTTGTTTCACGTCCACTTGACGCATGTGTATACGTCAAAAATGACGCTAACTATCGTCAAACCAAAAAAAGCGTTGTTTCAAATTACAATTACAATGTTATGGCCTTGACTTACGTCAAATAATAACGAGTACGTAATCGTTATTATTTGACGTACGTATGTTACCCACGTTAACTGACCGTTTGAAACATTCGGCCCTTCAGTTAACTTTGATAGACGTTAGAAAGTATTACCAATGTTGCATCGAAGTTATTATTAATCTTATAGTTATGAACCGTTCCATTTACATTTACTCGAATTGTAACCAGCCAGAGATAACGAATATTAGATTTAGGGTCGACCTTTCGTCAGATAATTTTATTCTTGAGAATAAAAATTGCGGTTTGACAGCTTTTGTATTAATATGTCAAACCGCCATTTTTATTTTTCAAACAAAAGTTATCAGTTTATTGAAAAATCAGCCCTTAGTCTAGAATTTCAGTTATTTCATTTCACGAATTTCATAATATAACGTCACGTCTCTTTTCCCAAAGGGTTCGCCAGAAGTGTACCTACTTTAGTACTCCCACATTTCGCCAGTAATTATGTTTAAGTCTTAATATCATAGGAGGTCAGCCTATTGGAAGACCATAGGAGCGGGCTTGCGGACGGCGAGCAATGGGTGGGTCGCCGTCCGGTAAGGACCAGACCCGGGTCGACGGTGCGTTGTGTTCCACGCGCGCCTCAAAGAGATGTCAGCACTAACTGATGGGGTCCGTTAGGGCCGATGCCTGCCAGGGTCGCAGGTTGTTCGAAAGACTTACCGTGGCCCCTGGCACAGGCATCTGAAGGAACATGGGTGGGTTTTAGCCAGTAAAAGTCTGAAAATCCACTCGGCCTAGAGCAGGAGAAGTTATTTTATGATTTTCCACCCAAAAAAAGCCTATTGCCAGAAACCGTTACTAAGCAATTTTTTAAGCACGAATCGAATTTTATGTGATTCTATCTTTTTTTTTTTTTTTTTTTATATGGCATCTCGTAGTTGACCTTGAGAGGTCGTGACTACTTAACCGGACAATCCTGCGGCTGCCTTGAGAGAACTCAAAGCCTCCAGCCAGGGGCTTAAAACTAACTAAGTAAACTAAGCGACTACACGCTAAGGGCACCCCCTGTGGGGTACGAACCTCGGCTTAGGGCGTCGCTGGGGGGGAGGGCAGCAAGTTGGGACAGGCTGGATCGAATTATGATTATTTAACGAACGATGGGGCCGGCATTTCCTAATTGACTACTCTGAGAAGAAATGCCAAAACAAACTCAGAGGTCAGAGTCGGGAATTTGAATCTACAGGCTCAGCTGCGGCGCGGGCTGGCACTACATCGAGCAAGGGTCGGTGGGGGGTGATTCTATCATTAACAACCTACGACATATACCTACCGGATTGGCCGCAACTACAACAACAGTACAAGAACTACAACAATGAAGGAAAACATCGTGAGGCAACCAGCATGTCCTAGAACCAAAAATTCGAAGATATGTGACATCAGTCTACCGACCCCCACAGGGCCTCCGTCGTGTATTACGGCCCACTCCCTTTCACAAAGAGGAGGCGGCGCCCCAGCGGTGGGAACGTTATAAGTTGATTATGGGCAGCAACTTTCTTCTATCAGTTCTTAACAAGTAGGTATTTGTACATCTATCAACTGTTGAAAAATCAAAATTTGATTTATAACAATAGAAATTCAGTTGTGTCTCATTAGCCACAATGAATCTAATAGTAAATATCCCTGTAGTAGACTTTGCATGAACATTGTGGTGTCCTGATTCCTTGTGTATACGAATAGGTATAAATAAAAGCCTCACACTGGTTTCACCAAGGAGCGCACACACCCGCACCGGCCGGCAGTTGAGCGAGCAATGCCAATCCCCACCCGCGCAAGTGCATGCGCCGCTTGTGCTTTATTAATACGTCACACCTCTTCCTTTACATAAGAATTTAAATAAATGATTAATAATTTTAATTATACACAATTCAATTAAGTAATTTATACTTCAGATCAACATCTCTATAATTTTTGACAATGTTAAATTTATTTTCCACTGAATACTTATTATATAATTTAACAAAGTTATTTATTTATTCTTTTGCTTCTATCAAATCAATTTCATTCTCTGAATCATCTGTTTGCTTCTCATTATTAGTAGTAAGCTTATTTTCTTTTTTTTGCAGTTTAAATAAGATTATAATTTCACGAACAATTTAGTCACACTAGCAAATTACACACTGTAGGTACACGACACAACCAGATACGGAACGCGGGACAGTTTCTGAGCACATGTTGTCCGTACGATGTCCAAGTCTAAAGTGAGCTCCACATCGTTCTGTCGAGCTGTTTTCTAACCGCCACGAACTCAGGCTAGACTCTGTCAAGCGCTGCCAGGTGGCGCTAGCGTTCCGAATAGTCAAATGCATGACCGGATGCGACACGGCCATCCTGCGATGCACACGTCCTCGTGTGTTAATCTGTAAACAAACATACTCCGCAAAGTATCTCAGAGCTCGGTCACTCCAGACCAAATATGGTACAGGCAAAAACACAATGAAAATTCGCTCGAACTAAAATAATTGCCGAGTTCAGAGTATTAATCATTATTTGATACCCAAATCTCAAGATCACAAACTAAATAATCAACTAAACATGATAGAGCAGCTGATAAACATCCTTAGAGCATCACAAAACACAGCAGGAATCTTATTCGTGGCCTGTGGCTTTTCATCAAGCCCCTACAATAAACCTCATGTTTGTTACTTTGAATTCCTCCTGAATTCCGAGTCCCACGGACTCTATGGTCTCTACAAGACCCCGACCTCCGCCAGAGTTAAACACGCATCGCGCACCCACGGATTACTTGAGTTGCCTCAAGAGACACCGATTTTCTACCGGGCTATACGACTATGTAATAACTACTGGTACGGTCCCCGACCAGCCGAACTAAGATTCACCACTATCACTCGACTTTAATCTCTACTCTGTTTCATCAACAAGACTTTTACTTGGCTTTCCTCAAATTCGTCATTAATACTCTGATCCCTTTGCCTGTGCCATAACATATGCCTTAGCCTCATGAGCGTACTTGATTCAACCAGAGCCATGTAATCAAACTTTAATCAATCATAACAAAAACATCAACCAGAGCCATGTACCATCGTTGTCCACATTACAACAATAATCTTTTCCACTAAGAGCCTCAGGTACCTGGAAACCCACACACGAGTAAACCACTCAACGCCACGGCACTCCGGCCGACCAGCAATCGCATTGCTCTCACACATCCAGCGCATGGATCCATGTGTATCACCCCTGTGACTACACACTTTTTACTACGGCCGATAGAGAACCCCTACTCGCGTGGTTCCCACTACTTAGGCTTGCTCATAGCTCATTACCACTGTGATCACCATCTATTTCGACTGGTACATAACCTACTGGCATCATTTTTTTTTTTTTGTTTACCAGGGAAGCTCTGGATACCCGAGTCAAAACAAAATGAAAACGACTCACCAAATTCAGTAGACAATAGATCTATAGCTGGCTTAATGGCTGTAGTGGTTGCAATCCACAGTTTCTTTGGCAGAAGTCTTGAAACTCCTCGCTCGAAAAGCACCGTCCTTGATCAGCGATTATTCGTACAGGAGATCCAAAGAGTGCAGCGCTGTCCCCCACTGTCATTCTGCTTGCACATGTTCTTGTGTGTTAACCTGTAACCAAAAAATCAACAGCAGTGCATGTTCCACTCGGCCAATTCTGACCACATTTAATAAAACAATAATTGATAACAAAAGATTCGGTCGGTGGTTCGTCTTAGGGGCGGTTCCTCCAAACCTTGGTAATAATTGGTCAGGAACTGCATCAGTAGACCACATACAACGCTCATGGCCCGGTTGCCGCAGCACCTAGTGACACTTATGCCACCCATATAGTCATCACCTCAAGTGATACGACCAACACACATCACTTCCCATATAGTCTACGACTCCCAGGTTATTAGGAAACCAACACAGCAATAGTCTCCTTTGAGACCCTGGTCCCCGCTGCACCACCAGCTGCCCATCGCTCCCTGAACAACTCACAAGCGAGTTGCAGTTACGACTACAGACAAGTACGTACAGTGCGACCTAGCCATGGTATGTGCTCTACTACTCGGTGAAGGAACTATCCTCACCACCATCTACGTTTAACACGTTAGGAACACTACTTAGAGGCATCTTTGGTATGCGATCATGAGCATACTAGTAAGTTCGGTTAGAATCTAAAGCTTATGACGTATAGCGATCACCAACTTCCACTACCTTAAATGGACCTCTGAACTTCCTATCTAGATTAGTCTGATAATCTGATTTCACTCTTCGTTTTCTAATAACACAAAATAGCCTACCCAAAATAATACTTTGCAAGTAAATGTCGTGTAGAAATGTAATAGAATCTCAAGTTGTGACTCGCTATTCGCAACGCTTCTTATGATTTGTTTTGTGCTGAATACACGTGTTTAACCAATACCAGTCAACGCAACAACATTATTAACTCGTTTGGCACTTAATTTGCCTGCACAACTCGCTTTTACTGACGAGCATTCAGCACCAGAAACTTAAACAAAACAATACAGCCCACCTTTATGTTCTAACGTGCCTGCGGGTAGTTGTACGACGCAAACATCCGCTCGCCGTTGCTACTTGCAGCGCGTGCTCCACCTCCACTCTCTGCTTGGCTGCCACTTCTCGTGCACCGGGCCGCAACAAGTCCTGGATTCCCTCACTTGCAGCACACGAAGGGCTTCACCGACGGCTGCGGGCTGCTTGGCTCGATTCTTGAAGTCGCTCCACGTCACTGGTAGCTTCACGCTACGTCCTTCGTACTATTTACGATAGCCAAGTTGATACTGCTTCCTTTGTGCGCCTTAATGACGGCCACAACATGACCTCCTTGTAGTGAATTTTCAGCAAAACACAAATCAGCTGTCGTATTGTGTGCTGTTACGTTTGCACACGCGTCCTATCGCGTTTCTAATTCCTTGTAAGGATGTCCCTCCCATATGAAGAAGAGTGGAAGTGGATTTACATTCTGTAACTAGTACTTTAACTCACACCCTGACTTATTACTTGTAATTTTTTTGTTTTTTTTTTAAAATCGTTTACTTTTACCATGTTTGTAAATATGTGAGCACCATGTATCTATCAGATAATTAATTTATATGTCATGGTTTCATTTTTAAGTCTTTTACCTATTGTGGTATAGTAATTTTATTTTAGGTGCATCGTGTTCACATATTATTATTATATAATTAATGTATACAAAATTTTGTAAAATATTTTAAAAGAGTAACGGTGGAGTTTCTTGCCCGTTCTTCTCCATACGAAAACTACCCTTTGGAACGGCGACCAGAATCAATTCCATTCGTTGCAATTTCCGACGTTCAAAAGTGCCTCTTATGTGCCCATTTGAAATAAATGCTTTGACTTTGACTTTGGCCCTTTTCTTGGTGGGTGTATCTATGCCTGTCGCAAGGAGATATATTTCTAGGGCTCTCATCCATTTCTCCCAGCGTAATCCCAGTGACATGGGATCGCCATCGCATTGCAAGGGTTCTACCGGTGGTAGATTGGACATTTTGGCCGACTTGAAACAATGTCAGTATGCCTTTGTATTGCACCCTTGGCGCTATTGGGTAAGGTGTTTCACATTTTATTTATAGGTACTATCGGTAAAATACATATTACTGATTTTAAATTTCCTCGTAATATTATGTTATCAGCAATCTGTACCCAGTTATGTTTATTTGGCCAATCTTACTATCTGTTATAAGTATCCGTATGTTCTCACAACACTATAATACCATAATGGTAAATAATAAATGATTTGATAAGTCTTAGATCGGTATTTTACTATGATGGCTGCATAACGAATAAGCTACAATGTATGTGTGATTTACACATAATCATGTCCTTGACTTTGAATTTTAGTATAACTCAAGTTTAAGTTTGTCAAGTAAAAATAAATAGATTTATTACATTACAATTTAGTATTAATTCAGTCATTAATTTAAATTTATTATTATTGGTAATTAGTTTTTTGCAGTGAATTAACTGTTTGACAACTGTGAGACGCTGCGCCGCAACATTTTAATTAGTTACATGCAGCGTTAAATGGTCAATAATCGAATGAGTGATATTAATCTATGATACGGCTGAAGTAGATATGGCTATGCCGGTAACATTATATTACATTAGGTTTAGAGATATTTTATATTAACTAAAACATCAAAAATTGAGTTACAATAAAGGTGACAAAGAAAATATTAATTAATTTCATCCATATAATATAATTTGCATTTTTTATGTTTATGCCCTTGGCAAAATTACACCTTAATGCTCCTTGGCACCTTGTTTCACCTTGGAAAAATAAGTACTTTGTGCTCCTTGGCACCTTGTTTCACCTTGGAAAAATAAGTACTTTGTGCTCCTTGGCACCTTGTTTCACCTTGGAAAAATAAGTACTTTGTGCTCCTTGGCACCTTGTTTCACCTTGGAAAAATAAGTACTTTGTGCTCCTTGGCACCTTATTGCACCTTAGCAAGTTACAATAATACACTTTGGTACACTTGTTATAATAATAAAACTGTACCTAGTATATCAATTGGTAGTACATGTACCCATTGCACTGTAGGTTAAAAGATATTAATATAATGATTAATGATATTTGACTTATCTGATTTAACATTACTATTACTTATTGTATTGGTTTAATGTGCAAAAGTTGTTTACAATATACAATTGGATTCTAATGTACACGTCTGTAGATAGTTACCCGGGAAAGATCTAACGCCTAAGGTACAGGCCCGGCCTAGTTTAGGTGTTAGTGGTCATTCGAATTGTGTTCGATTGCAGAATTGTACCTACTGTTTGCCAAAATCAACTTGTAAAATATTTTTGTGTCAATAAAGCTTTTTTATTTATTAATTTTTTTTTATTACTAACGACATTCGAATTTCTTATCTTAAAACATCATTAAGTAATCTAAGAAGAATGCGATCAATAGTGAGGTATTATAATTTACACTAAACATTCTTACTACGTAGGTATTTAAATAAATAATGTCTCTGCATAGATTATACTTACGCGGACTTACGCGGTAAGCCGCGATTTCTATTAATTACATTTAGACTAAAGTCACAAGATATAAAAATGTTCATTATACTATATACTAGCTAAATAGTTGACGGTTACCATCGATTAGGTACTTATTTTAAGATTTTTCACCAATATCAGAAAAATCAATACCCGAATCCACGTCTACCGTCCAGAATATAACAATATATGACAGACGTTTTTTTTGAGAAAAGTATTCCTTGCTTTTATTTTTTACTAGCTTCTGCCAAATCCTATCGAAATCCGTTCAGTGGCCCAGGCGTGAAAAGGCAACACACAGACAGACAGACAGATAGACAGACAGAGTCACTCCCGAATTTATAATATTAGTATGGATATTGCAAGAGGTTTACATGACAATAACTTGTCATGAATCTATCAGACAAATAACACTGTGTTTGTTATTTGTCATATCTAGTCATTGTTTTATATAGTACTTGGATAAATAGGTACATATACCACTCAATCAGTAGCTCACAAAACCGTAAGGTTGTTATTATTTGCGTGCACCTGAGTTCGTTTCCTCCCTCCTTTTTATTTTATTTTTGCATGTATCAGCATTTACCACTTACTTGAGGGCTCGTCGCCACGTGTGGTGTCCTGATTCCTTGTGTATACGAATAGGTATAAATAAAAGCCTCACACTGGTTTCACCAAGGAGCGCACACACCCGCACCGGCCGGCAGTTGAGCGAGCAATGCCAATCCCCACCCGCGCAAGTGCATGCGCCGCTTGTGCTTTATTAATACGTCACAAACATAATGATGATGAATTTTATTATTTGAATAAAAAATAACAAAGTTAATTTTAATCACCAATCAAGTGGAAGTGACTTCCAATAAAATAAATGTTTATTTACAAAATACCTGTAATAATAACATTTAATAATTACCTCGTTAAATTTAACATTATCTCGTTAAAAATAGTAGCCAATTAAATAAATCCATTCATTATGCCAGCCCTGTCATTTGTTTTAATCACTCGAATGGACGCCACAAGTTATCCGGAGTATTTCATTTAAATGCAATCGGTTGAAATCGACGCGAAATATTAATTAATATGTTTGATTGGAACCAGTCGACGGAAATGTTATGTTGAGTGATAAACCTGTTTAGTGGGAGTGGTCAGTGTGATTCGATCTTTGTATTGAGATTAGAAATTAATTGGTTGGGTAAGGGGTGTATGGATGTGGAAGGAGCAAATACGGAGGTAAGGGTCTTATAACATGCTGTGTTATGAATGCAAAATAATTAGGAAGCATTTCATTTCATCAAAGACTGTCTGTAACATTTCTACGCTAAAGTAATTATGTACAGACGCCCAAACGCACATCAAACTACCCGACACTGTCAAATTTTCTAAATCAACCTTGAACTTTATGCTTTAGCGATAAAGTTGAAAATCTATTAAAGAAATTTGACAGATTGTAGTAGCTTGATGTGCTGGCGTTTGTACTATGACACTTTTTTGTTACCTTAGCTACTTCATCATCATAATCCACAGCTCGACTTCACCTATTCATCTCTCTTTGCCTCGCCTCTACGAGTATTTTCTTGTGCCAATCTCCACGCTTCAGTGCCAGTTCTATCCGCGATGGCAACAATATCGTCCGGCCATCTCGCCCATTTAGTTACTTACTACATTATAATTACAATACTCTACTGTCACTTTTACTTACGACAGTCTTAGTAAGCTTCAGCAAGAACTTCGCACAGTACGTGCGAATAACTAAAGTCAACTTGAGTTGACTCTGCATTTGTGAAAAAGTATGTTTTGGTTAACTTAAATAAAATAAAAAATAAATGTATTTATTTCAAATAAGTTATAGATGACTTATAAAAAGACTGACTACTTATATAGACTTATAAACATAACTTTCTTTCATAATTTTGGTTTCAATTTGTATAACAGTTACATTCTTTGAGCGTTCTTCTTTGTGTGTCTATAAAATAAAATCAAGTCTACACTTCTATTCACGAAAAATAATAGAAGTGTTGACAAGGCTTTATGAAATAACGAAAGTCAACCACTATTTCCATTTGTGAGAAAAGCTCTGTTTACACGAGTAAGTATGTGTTACGCTGACGTCACTCGGTCGGGTAGCGTCAGTCACGCGTACCAAGACGCTAAGGAATAATAGGAGTCGATATAAATCGATACGCGACCGATGACAGTGCTAACTGTCGCGTAATCAGTCTATAATCACAGAATAAATGTTCCCACTGCTGGGACACAGGCCTTCTCTCTGTGAGAGGGAGTGGGCCGTAATCCACCACGCGGGCCCAGTGCGGGCTGGTAGATGCCACATATGTGCGAATTTTTTGGTTCTAGGACATGCCGGTTTCCTCACGACGTTTTCCTTCAGCGTTTTGAGCGCAGTGGTGATGAAATTTAAGACACAAAGTAACTTTACTTTGTGTCTTAAATTTCACCTAGGTCTGACCACTGGTGCCTACCTAGGTTTGACCACACGACCTGCGACTCGTAAGTCAGGGTCGATACCACTGGGCCACACTGTGGGGTAATTGCGTAACACACTATCAAGTAGCAATTGGTTTCATTTTGACAGTTCAACAACGTTCATTGCGTTTTTTACGTTGTTGAGCGGACACATTTTTCGAACTTATGAAGCGTTGGATTACCTATATGCTTCAAAATGATTCAGATTGAGGTCGATAGTGTGTTTCGCAATTATGGTGCTGCATACTGTCACTGTCACTGCTTACTGTCGGTCGAAGACTAAACCCAGCCTAAGCAGAACTTTTAAGACTTTTTTCGTAATTCTAATATCCATGATTAAAACCTTAGAATAGAATAGAATAGAATACTCCCACCTAACCTAACCTTCACCTTTCTCTAAGTCTTCCTCTACAAGTTTATAAAATTAAATCAAGTCAACATTTATACTCTACTTAAAAACCACCTTAGCAACAAAATGACTCAGAACAATGAGTCAGAAGGGGTTAAGAATCGCGTGTGGAATATGACGCGCAACTTATTAGCACTAAACATTAGGGTTAGAGCGCACGCAACACATTTGCAGTATTAAATTAGTCAGTAGGGTTAACTGACAGACTCATTACAAACAACGGTGCGTGACTAACTAATTCAACGTATTTGGAAAATTTTAGTTAAATGGAATACGAATAATTAAGTCGATAAATAAACAATACGTAGGACATTGGGAATTAGTATCTAGTAGTTTTCTCGAAAGATGTTACTAGTCCATTTGTCTGGTCCAAAGAGAATTCAATGTACACGCGATGACATATCAAGCTGTACATTTCAAGTTTTAACTGACCTCGCATTTTTAGGCTTTTCGTACAATGACCCTTGAGAAGTCAGCTTATACTGGAAATGTATAGCTTGATATTGAGGGGCCCGTGACCAAATGATAACAGCCGCACAGGTCGATCGATCAAATTAAGCTACGCTTGCCGCGGTTGGTCTGTGGATGGGTGACCATCTTTACATACTATGACTCCTCCGTGCCTCGGAAAGCACGTTAAGCTGTTGGTGCCGGCTGTCATTCGTGGATCTTTGACAGTCGTTACGGGTAGTCAGAATTGTGAAAGTCTGTTAACCAGTCTTATCAAGAGGTATCGTATTGACCAATAACTGGGATGTGGAGGTCAGATAGACAGTCGCTCCATGTAAAATTCTGGTATTCAGCTGCATCCGGTTAGACTGGAAGCCAACCCCAACATAGTTGGGAAAAGGCTAGGCAGATGATGAGATGATGATGATGTATAGTTTGATATATCGTCGTACGTACAAAAGGTTGCTAGTTAGCAGCTGGATAAGAGTTGCCGAAAATCGAGTTAATTGGCGTGCAATAGGACGTGCCCAGCAGTGGACTAGTATAGACTGATGATGATGATGGTGAATGGTCGATATCTAAGCCAAACAAAACACAATTTCCTGAGCAGCTACATACAAACACAGATGGCGACTTTAATTTTTAATACGTTATACCAAGAGTATATCTTGGCCCGGGAATAATCAATTTAGATTATAATTATTTATAATGTTAAATATAGGTAATGAAATTTCGCGGTTAAGAGGGAGCCTAAATCAAAATTGTCAATCGTTAATTTGACGCTGCATACGGCTCTTCACTGATTGCTATTAATGGTCAATCGTGTAGTGTGAAACCATAATAAAATAATCACCAAATTTGGCAAAAATGTTGGTAATCGAAGAATATTTACGATGTTGTCATTATATATCTAACATAATCATTTGATTTGGTTTGGTCATCACCATACAACGTGGTAATGCCGCCAGTCTCTTGAGTACCATTACCAGTCGACAACGATGCGGAGGAATTTTTCGATGCCATATTTTAGTTTGTTAGGTAATAGTTTTAGTTAGGTAAGGATACTTTATTTTTATATTATTAGTTACAGTTTATTTAGTATGATTTGATTACTCTTTAATAAAGGACTGATGTCTTTTCACCTCGAAAACCAGGTTATAATCCGGATTTTCAAACCTTTCAGTAAAAGATATGACACTTCATTTACCTCGTATCCGGGTTTTTACTTGTATGCGACGAACCGATCCATCCACTTAATTAACTTTCAACGCGTCTTTTGTTTAAAACCGCTGCATACTCGTACATGCTTCGCTAATAATTAAGGATTAAATTCGCTTTGATTTAATAAAAAAAATCGTGATAAAATCATCGTTTTTCAACACGTTTTATATGAAGGTGATTATGGCTTGCTTTTATATCGTAAGACTTTTATAAGTCCAGAGATCCTATACCTATCCACCTTTTTTTTCACCGTAGTAAGTTCCAAAATAATTTATAGTTATCGAAGCATTATGCTGAGCGATGGCCATTTTACGTAGATGTGACGCATATTTTCCCCCAACTTGTTATTTTTTGTGTTTGTGTTCTTTCTCTGAGTCATGTTTACTGAATTTTTTTTTCTTAAAACATTAAGACTACTTTCTTGTTGGTTGGTAGGTATGTGATGAGGTCGTTCAATGAAAGGCTTATTTAGAATTGAACAATAATTTCGAGTTTTCAACTACCAAAACATTCGCACCATATTTAATTCCACAACATATCCGACCGAACATTGCTATCCCAAACGCGGCCATCATAAAAACAATTACAATAATGAGCTTATGAAATGGACTGCAATGTTCACAATATTGTGTGAACCGCTTGTGGCTATCGAGTTAATGTGTCCTTGCTGTTCCAAAATATTTGCTTTTTTATTGCAGGTTGATAAAGGTGTTTATTTTAGAACTTTGGAAGGGACCTTCGAAACTGATTTTTATTTAAGGTTAAAAGGAAACGGCTGTTTTGCCTTCAACGTTTTACAACGGTTTTTGGTCATAATAACAGATTAGACTTGAGTTAGGTCATCAGATATATCGTGGAAGGCGTAAAAGTTTCCGTGATTCCCGGTCCAAGTGTTGGAAGGGAACACCGGGGTGGTTTTTAATCTGTAAGAGTCTGACAGACCCCGCCTCCCACCCCAGGGCGGCAGATAACTATGAGGGTGGAGAATCCTCATAGTTATCCGCCGCCCATGTAACTAAAAAAAAGTAAAAAAAAAATAAAAAACCAGACTGCGGTAAAAACTTAAGTTAAAAAAAATTAAAAGCTAATAACAAGCCCATTTTAAATTAAATTAAATTTGGAAGCAGGCGGGACCCATTTGAATTTGAAAATATAATAAAAGTGGTATATATAGTAAGTGGTGGTAGTAGTAGTGGTAAAAAAAAAGGTCATCAGACATGGTCAGACAAATTGCCGTAGCATAAGATAGTATAATCAGCCTATGATGTTACCACTGCTGGGACGCATGCCTCCTCTCAATGAGAGGGAGTGGGCCATAATCCACCACGCGGGCCCAGCGCATGTTAGTAGATGTCACACGTCTTCAAATTTTGGTTTCTAGGACATACCGGTTTCCTCACGATGTTTTCCTGAGTCTTCGGTCAGCTGGACCCGGTCGCTTCTGGATCCGCAGGTCCAGTTGACCACATATTTTTTTGTGTATTTTATTGGTTAACTGAACCCACTTTCAAACTTAAAGAAACATCTATTGTTTTAAGCTCCATTTTAAGAGCAGTGGTGACGAAATAATTTACACAAAGTAAAGCGCCTACGGCCAGGTTTGGTTTGGTTTTTCCACTGCTTCCCAATCAAGATGCTTTTTTTGACAAATTGCAATAATGCTTTGCAAACACATTGGTGATCGGATATCAGAAGAAGGCAAACCAGAAACCCATTCTATGAAAAACTAAACACGCTAACGAGAAGTAAAAATTCACTCAATATTTTAACTTCACAACAATCAGATTAGCTGTTATCAACAGAACATAGATGACCCAATGTGCTCAACACTAATCATTTGATTGCCATTAAGATAAAACTAAAATATCGCAATTAAGAAATAATAAGCTTTCCACGTCGCATCAAAACCAGCCAGCTGAATATCGCAATAACAAAATCATATCAGATGTGTATCGAACTCCCCTATGGCACGTAAATTACTTTCGCACGCGCTCCCTATGTACGAGATTTAATTTTAAATAATCAGGTCAGTGTGGATACCGGCATAATTTGAGGAGAAATATTTTGAATAAACTCCAAAATTTTTGGTTAATAATGTGTGTGATGAGAATGATAAATGAGATGCGGTATTAAAGAATATGGAGGGGATATAGGAGTAGATAATCATGTTGTTTTGTTTCTGAGGGTTTGTTAGTCTAGTGAAAGGGCGGCAGATACCTCTCATTAAACTAGTGCGATACCAGTCAGGACTGTGGAGGACCTCAGTATAATGCTCGATGACCTCAGTAGAGCCTCCGAAAAAGTGGATCTGAAAATGAACATGGACAAAACGAAGATCATGTCAAGTGCCTATGTAACACGCACTCTCATAAAGATCGGAGACGCTACACGGCTACACTCGAAGTTGTGGACGAGTATGTTTACCTAGGACAAACTGTCCAGTTAGGTAGGTCTAACTTCGAGAAAGAAGTCAATCGTCGAATCCGATTCTGTTGGGCAGCGTTCGGGAAGCTACGCAATATCTTCTCGTCCCACATACCGCAGTGTCTCAAGACGAAAGTCCACCAGTGCATTTTGCCAGTGATAACTTATGGCACTGAAACGTGGTCGTTCACAATGGCCTTTATAAGAAGGCTAAAAGTCACCCAAATGGCAATAGAGAGGGCTATGCTTGGAGTTTCCCTGCGTGGTCGAATCAGGAATGGGGAAATCCGCAGAAGAACCAAGGTAGCCCACATAGCCCGAAGAATTGAGTGGCGACCGCGTACCGGAAGACGTAGCGTTGGAAGGCTTCCCTCAAGGTGGTCCGACGACCTTGTGAAGGCTACAGGAACCCGCCAGATGCGAGAAGCACGGAACCAGTCGAAGCGGAGGTGCTTGGGGGAGGCCTATGTCCAGCAGTGGACGTCTTTCGGCTGAATTGATGATGATGATGAATACCAGCCAAAGGACTCTTATAAGCTGACAGCCCGTATTACCTATTACCTAGTAGATGAATATCGATATAACTCTGAATCTAGATTTTGATACAAAAGCAGGTTTACCACATCAAAGATGTAGGTTGTAGATTCTATTACATGAGACTTAAGCACAGCTAGAGGAGCAGTAGTGGCCCAATGGTTTCGACGCCGACATACGAGTTGGAGGTCGTGGGTTCGAACTCAGGCAGGCGCTTTACTTTGTGTAAATAATTTCACCGCCAACACTGCTCTCAAAACGGTGAAGGAAAACATAGTGAGGAAACCGGCATGTCCTAGAACCAAAATTCGAAGTCATGTCATCTACCAACCTGCACTGGGCCCGTGTGGTAAATTATAGCCCACTCCCTCTCAAGACTCCTTCAAACAGGCGCGACAAGCGATAAAATCGCGCGCGACACAAAGGCACCGCAAGTCGCGCAACGAGCGGTGCCTTTGTGCCACGCGCGATTCGCGTCGCGCCTGTTTGTAGGAGCCTTCAAAGAGAGAAGGCCTGTGTCCCAGCAGTGGGAGCATTATAAGTTGATTATGTTAAACATAACGGGCCAAATGTTTGTGTATTATAGGTACACCTCTGGCTAACCCTTCGAGGATTACAGGCGTGATGTTACGTTTTGTAGGTTCTACATAATAACTACAGCTTTAGTTGATTAGATATATATGCTCACTCGCTCGCTCGCTCTATTCCTGTGTAAAGGGTTTCAAACCGAACCTCGGGGTGCCCTTCCCTCGCTCTTGCATCCTACGTCGCCGGTGAACTGGTTTGGCCTAGGCAAATCTAGTTCTTCCTAAAATCGGGTTTGGCCGGTAACATATATATAAAATTCAAAGTCCTGACTGACTGATATATCAACGCACAGCCTAAACCGCTGGTCCTAGAGACATGAAATTTGGAGGGTGTGTTCTTTGTGAAGAGTAGGTATCCACTAAGAAAGAGTTTTTCGAAACTCTAGCCCTAAGAGGGTGAATGGGGGAAGGGTGACTACATAATTGGTGGAATATAATTCTATATATGTAACGAACTCAGCTCTCTTATCGTCAAAAATCAAACCACCAAACCTAATCCTTCGACACAGAATCCTTATTTACATTTATAATACCTATGTATATACATATTTAATCTATTACTTGAGCGCACTAAGCCGAGAAATTTGAGCCAAAGATTTTGGAAACTTCTATTTATATTAAGAAGTTAGATAATTTCGTTATCGCGATTTAGACTCGGCTTGGATGTTATCTCCTTAGTAAAAAGGTAGTTACTGAAATAGTTTGTTGTACGTAATTAAGGGTGAATGGGCAAAAGGCTCGAGTTTTGTTGCTATCGAATGCGTATTTTCTTTTGTGGAAGAAAATTGGGGACGTTAAAGCTTTATACCGTTTGCAGTTTGATTTTATATACCATGGTCCAAAAATCACCTTTAAGTTAATTGTCTGCCGACCAACCCGGTCAACCTTACCCGGTTCTCTGTGACTGAGTTTCGGCCTTCTTGAATATGCTATAATCGTGCCCGTTGCATTGATAAACCAAGGTATTCCACTTAGAGCACCGATTTCAATTCTTTTGTGGAAGAAAATTGGGGACGTTAAAGCTTTATACCGTTTTGCAGTTTGATTTTATATACCATGCATGGTCCAAAAAACACCTTTAAGTTAATTCTCTGCCGACCAACCCGGTCAACCTTACCCGGTTCTCTGTGACTGAGTTTCGGCCTTCTTGAATATGCTATAATCGTGCCCGTTGCATTGATAAACCAAGGTATTCCACTTAGAGCACCGATTTCAATTCTTTTGTGGAAGAAAATTGGGGACGTTAAAGCTTTATACCGTTTTGCAGTTTGATTTTATATACCATGCATGGTCCAAAAAACACCTTTAAGTTAATTCTCTGCCGACCAACCCGGTCAACCTTACCCGGTTCTCTGTGACTGAGTTTCGGCCTTTCTGAATATGCTATAATCGTGCCCGTTGCATTGATAAACCAAGGTATTCCACTTAGAGCACCGATTTCAATTCTTTTGTGGAAGAAAATTGGGGACGTTAAAGCTTTATACCGTTTGCAGTTTGATTTTATATACCATGCATGGTCCAAAAACACCTTTAAGTTCATTCTCTGCCGACCAACCCGGTCAACTTGTTCTCTGTGACTGGGTTCTCGGCCTTCTTGAATATGCTATAATCGTGCCCGTTGCATTCATAAACCAAAGTATTCCACTTAGAGCACCGCTTTCAAAGGCACTTAAGCTATTCCACTCAAGGAGCCATAACATTTTTATAGTGCCTTTCGGTGGAACAGTTTTTGAAATACATATTATTTTTTTAAATCGGTGCTCTAGGTGGAATATTTTACAACAAGCATCACTCTCAATCACTAGAAGTTGAAGTATAGTAAGTCGGATTATATACAGCTCAGACTGATGCAAAAGTGAGAAGTTACTAACTAGTCATAAAGTTAGGTAGTTTGACATAACGACGAACTTTGCCTAGTTTATAATTAGAGTAGAGCATACATAATCTTAGAGATAACATTATAATAAATACCTAGTTGGGGATACACAAGACGACTCATATTAAAATCGGAGGTTGGTTTGGACACAATATTAACATCGGAGCAACATGAGCGATATATTAATCATAGAAAAATTTAATTAATTATTTTAATAAATGCTGATAATATTAACAATAATGATTACCGGTCCCACAGATGGATAGAGGTGTATTTTATAATACGTCTACTTTTTGCAAGTTATGTGTAAAGACCCATGTAAATAAGAGCGAGCCTATCACCAGGACAGGGCAATGCGCCTCAAGTGGGTAGGACATCTAGCTAGACGAGGAGATGGCTGATGGAGTAAAGCTGTGACCGAATGGTGGCCAAGATTAGGCCAAAGAAACCAGGGCCGTCCAAAAGCGCGCTGGGTTGACGATATCGACAAAGTCGCGGCAACCACCTGGATGAGGAACGCACGGAACCGGAAAGTGTGTCAGAAGAAAGGGGAGGCCTACGCCCAGCAGTGGGTGATTCTGGGCTAAAATGAATTTAGAGCTCCAAGTCAGCTGTACAATTGCGACCACTAGACTAACGGCGACAACAACCAAATAATTAAATAAAAAATAAGTTAAAAAACTAAAACCCGACTAATGAAAAGAATGAAACAAGAAAATACCTTCCCGTGGTCGCATGCTACCATAGCTTATAAGTATGTTAGTACAGCAGCATGCCACCACGAGAAGGTACTTTCTTGTTTCATTCTTTTCAGTAGTCGGGTTTCAGTTTTATAACATATTTTTTATTTTATAGAGTTATGAGGAACAGGGTGTAAAGTTCACTCATACTCTATAGAAAAGGGAGGATCCTCCGACCAGACGGGTCTTGTGTCTGGCGGGCAACTGCCCGTTGATTCATGTCGGGCCGTTGTATCTATGCTAGTTGCGCGGTAAACTCTGCTTGCGCGATGCAGGATTTTGCGTGATGTCAGTATGACGCGTTGTTTGGATGTAGCGTTCTAGATACCGCTACAATTATTTTGGAGCTTATTACAGTGATATTTATATTTTTGAGCTAATTCATTTCATACCCAACAAGGCACCAATCCCAAAATATTTATTTTGAAATTCAGTACTTCATATCCTCTAGAGGGCGCCATATTGAATTAAGTTTGACGTCACATAGCCCATAACCAGCGGACGGTCAAGAAGCTTCTAACGATATCTCGTTTGTGAAATTATTATACCTAAGTACTTTTAAAGTTATGAGGGAACAGATAAACACATATGTATAATAAAAAATAAAACCAAAGCAAGTTTTTTTGATTTTTCATAACCCTCTTTTTTGCTTCGCCGTAGTCGGGTAAAAACACAACAACCTTAAAATGATAATAACCTAAGAAAATCCTTGTAACTGACATTTCACGTAGTAAAACTTCTCTAGGATTCCTGGCGTAAGATCCAGAAACGATAAAGTCACTTTAAAGGTTCTATCGTGGTTTTAAAACTAACACTTACTGCCAAACGTAGCTTCGAATGGTGCCAAAGAAACGTGCATAAGACTTTTATTATTTTCACTGTGCAGCTCTGTTGGAAAAGAATTTACGAGGTTGTAAGATATTAAAATTTTACATGAGAAGCCAGTTATATACTGTAGTCGAGAAAAAACGTTATGATGATGACACTATTAATGTCATGACGTGCAGACAGGGTGGAGAAAATGCTTCAATATTATTTCTAAAAAAAATCTCAAAGGGCGAAAAAAAAATAAAAAAAAATTATAATTTTTTTTTTTATAAAATACATTGAATATCTTTTATCGTTTTAAAACAGTTCTATTAATTTTAACGGCGAAAATAAATTCCAACCTTATTGGGAGTTATATGATCGATCCGTTTGGGGTTGTAACACTAGGGCCATGAGGTCCGAGTGCACATTTGGTTTTTCGAGAGATCACCAAGCGGTTGGACGACTCTTCATGTGACCAGAAGGCTGGCCTATTTTTGGCCAAAAAATCAGCATCGCCATATAACGTAGCAAAGCCTTCTGGACACTTTTCCCGCTGACAGCGATGCGGACGATTTTTTTGATGCCCTATGATTCTTTACCCTTGTTTTGTTTTATATACATGTATATATTATTATTTTAAGTATGTTAGCTTATATATTTCTAAAAATAAAACTGTAGAAATTTTGCCCAAAAACCCTGACTTGGTACGTCAAACAAATGAAACATTAACGTAAAAAAAACCATAAAAAAATGCGACAAAAATCTGACTGTTATCTTAGGGGCCTCTAGAGAAATAGGAAAAAATGCCATTACTCATCTTCACTGGGGTCGGTATAAAACAGTTATCTGATTGTGGCAGGCCCTTGTTAATCATTTTATTCTTTACCAGGTACGGAACACCTCAAATGTTTGTCATTTCGGAAAATGTCCCAGCAGTCTGAAATGAAATAGTGCCTGAATAATTTTCATATAATTTTTCGTTGGATTTTTGTTACCGTCATAAAGCAACTATTCATTCTGTAAAAATCTCTTAAGTAGACTCTGAATTAATTCTTTTCTTTATGCTGTTTGTGCTATGACTATATTTCCTTCGGTAGACACATTTTCTTCTTTCCATTGGACACTACTGTGTAAAGCAGCAATCCCACATGTGTCCTGATAATCTGATATTATATTTTCAATGAGCTCTTTCTCCTGTCGTTAAGAGAACTCAAAATAATGAAGATTCAAAGATATTTTAAATCCAGATCTTGCACGCATACAAAATTGATTCCATAACTCAGAAAATTATTACAAAAGCCGTCAATACTCCAATTTACCCGATTGACACACAAAATCAGAGCCATCAATCCAACACGGAAATAAGGTAGACACACCAATTCAAAGCCTTCGGGAGCCAGTGAACCCAGAACTCATTACGAGGGCCTATCTACTAATATTTCGGAACATCAATCTTGTATCAAGAGTACAGGGGCCCATCAAATAACCATTACCTATGGAAATTTAAAAGCGTTTCTCTGCCTGAAGAAGCTTGATGGCTTGACATGTTGCGTTTTATTACTTTCTGTTGATGGTTCAGATTGGTTGATTCAGGTGGGCTGAGCCGTATTTGGGTAATGGAAGCTGTGATTATTTTTATTGGTAAGTAATAGCTATTTATTCACCAAGGGGAGTAAGGTATAACTCGTGGGGTTTACGGCCCTCCGCTTCGCGTCGGGCCTCAAATGCACACTCGATTAGTAATCTGTACTTACCCTCGAGTGATATATACTGCTTTATACTACACTTAAGCACAAAGAAGTAAAAGACAAAATAGCAAACAAAGCATATTTTAGAATCTGCTATTATGTCGGGTGGAGTTGTTGTTAATAAATTGATATCATTGTTACTGAAATCACTCATTTTAACCTGTAATTTACACTGCCAAACTTTAAACTTTACCAAGAAAATTGTTTCTACAAAATACGTCAACCAACAATAAATCAGTCATCGTCATCGTCATCGTCATCGACATCGACATCGACATCGACATCGACAAAGCACATCGACATCGACATCCACATCGACATCCACATCGACGTCGACATCGACATCGACATCATCATCATCTGTATAATGCTTCCTATCTCATTTTCTCCCATGTCTCTTTTTACTGTTGCTTTTTCGTTTCATAAAATTTCAAATCACAAAGATGCTAAAGAAGTTTTCACTTCAAAAACAAAACGCGTTAGTAATGAACGCATTACTACCCTGATTTTCAGGGCAGTAATGAAATTCCATACAATATACCTGCCTAGATTTTTGAGAAGGTTTAATGAACAGCTTTCAAGCCTTTTAGTGGGGTAGTATTGGCACACTTAATAAGCAAGTGTAGTATAAAATTAATTGTATACAGATAATGCAGTGAAAAAAAAAGTGCCGACAGAAGTGAAAACAAAACACAAACAGAATACTTTGCCATCACTCACTGATATATCGGATATACATTAAAACCGAGTACATCCTAAAGACAGCCGAACACATCCGAAGCGGGTATTTTTTAATCGTCTTATAAACATAACACGCACATGAGTGTCGCTTACGGTAACAGTGGCGAGAGTTCAATGGTCTTTTCCCATCTCAAAAAGTGCCCAACACGCCTAGAGAAGTTTTCACTTCAAAAACTTAGGTGTATGCTCATTGTATAACATCTACTATTTGGTACAGACGCCAGCACATCAAGCTACTATAATCTGTCAAATTTCTTTAATAGATTTTGAACTTTATCGCTAAAGCATAAGGTTCAAAGTTGATTGGGAAAATTTGACAGTTTCGGGTAGCTTGATGTGCTGGCGTCTGTATCTATTCATAAGGTATTATAAAGTCAGTTGCACAACAGTTGATGAAGATGTAAAATATCATTTTCGAGTCAACAGGCGCAGTGTCTGAGTGATTGGTTACTGCGCCCGTGCTCGACTGGACTCGAATATTGTTTTGGCCGTCACAAGCCCATTTTTATTCTCAAAATCAACGACTATGCAGTTTTTTTTGAAAGCCTTGTTGTCCTTCTGATGGGAAAAGGCCTCCCACAAATACATCCAGGAATTAGTATCTACTGGGAAAACACTATGCAATAACTAACATAATTTTTGTCTTTGTTAGTGTATGCATAGTAATTACGAGCAAAGCCATGCTGCCATCTACCTGCCAAACTTAGTGACCTACCCAAACACAGTATCTTTAATGAAACCTAAAACAAAGACATCAGCCTGTAGGTATAGAAAACCGTCCCGAGCTCTCACCAAGAATTCTTTCATTCCTAAGCGGATTACAATTTAGGCTGACAACACACTAGTGGTACATTGTAGAAAGAGAAAGAAATGTACCTATTAAGGCTTCCGCAGACAAGCACGACGCGATATCGCGACGCGAATCTAGTAGAACAATTTCTATGAAAACTTCTTGGAAATTGCTCTACCAGAATCGCCTCGCACCGTCGCTTTGCGCCTGTCTGCGGGAGTATTTATATGTCAGAACTAGACTTGACCTCGCTGCAAGTAACCGCACCCACTGGATTGTATTTTAGTGAATTAAGTCCATTTAAGCCCTGAGGAGAGTTGGCAGCGCAAGCTAAAAGCGACTTCCAATCTTAGGTAAGTTCTGGTTCGCTACGTTCAAAATGAAACATTGAACTAAATGAGAGCTCATCAGATCGGAAAAGATAACGTAAATTATCACCAACAGGCGCCTATGATAAAATCAGGATACATTTTTAAATCAACGTTACGATATCAAAAGCAACAAAAGATACAACCCCTTACATCATAATCATGTATGGGGAAAAATATACCTAAATATCCATTATTTATCCAATCAAAGTCAGATTTAAACATTTATCCAGCACTTTTTCCTTATCTCTTTAAGTCCGCCATCAGTGAAACCCACGCTTAAATACATCGCCGGGATCGTTCAGGGATTTACCAAGGAATTTGTTGGCGGTTCAAACGAGAAAATTAAGGTATTTTTTTATATAATAAACGCGGCGAAAATAGGTTTTTATATAATATCCCTGGAAAATATGAGATTTTTTAAAATACGTTATCTTTTCGCAGCTCTTTTCATAAAACTGATTCTTTTAGAAAATACTGAGCTGAAAGAACAATGGATGGTACAGACACGAGAGATTTTGAGTGGAATCTATTTACGTGAAAAAGGTCATTTCCGTTATGTTATACACGTTTTGTTAGGATATGATACACACGCTAGTTAAACAACTTGGTCAGAACACTAATAGCACTACATTGTTAACTAAAAAACTGTTGTGGTCTTATACAAGGCTTTTGGGCTACTTAGTTAATTTTTCAATGCTTAATGTACAGACGTCAGCACATCAAGCTACTACAATCGGTCAAATTTATTTCATAGATTTTCAACTTTATCGCTAAAACATAAAGTTCAAAGTTGATTGGGAAAATTTGACAGTTTCGGGTAGCTTGATGTGCTTGGCGTCTGTAAGTCTTATTTATGCAGAATAAACAATCATTCTGCTTTTTAGAGCACAATGCAAATGATTTCGAATTATGTTACATTATGATTGAATCCAAATAATTCCCTACACGCTTATTTTCCATGTTACCTATTGTTGTAAACTTCCCTTATGTAACAAGAGTAACAGCTTCATTTACTTTTACACAATAGGTAGCTAGGTCGCCACGTTCTGTTTTATTTCGAACTAACCAACCAGTATGTTTAGCGACAATCAGCAGTGTTTGCGAAACAAAGGTAGTTCCACCGTCGAGGTTGGAATACCTACTTATTTTACTATTTACATGAGAGTTACTTTTGTTTTATTTATTGTAGCTACCTTTATTTTGGTCCACCTGCGATCTGGTGGCCTGTCTGCCAAGCTATCTAATATTAAATAATGTATCTGCGTATACGTAAGTTTTAGTAGGTACCGTTTAGTAGGTAACATGTGTCTCTAATTGCCATCCTTTTTTATATTTTCAGGGATAATACAAATGTTTATTTGATACAAAGATGAGGTCCTTATTTTTCTACATATAAAACCAAAATTCTGGGTAATACTCCTTTAAATCCTTCAAGCGTAGGAGGGAGACAGTTATATTAACAAAATGTAACCTTTCTAACGTTTCAGTGACCTTCAAAACGATGTGATTAGACTACGTAAATGTACAGGTAACAGGCGCCCAGACATTCGAAGGTCTATCATTTAGAAGCAGACAACTAAACGAGACAATCAGCAATATTTGTTCTACATCGTCAACTCGCCTCAGGTTGAGACAAATATTTGAAGGGTGTCTTGCACAACAAATTAGTAGTTTCGTATTTATTTGGGCTTTGTTTGTGTAAGTCTTAATTTGGATCGGCGTTGTTATTTTTGCGTTTTATTATTAGAGAATTCTGGATTTCAGATAATTATTTCGTGTTCGAATTTCTGTGCCAATTAATTTACATCTTAACTATATTTATGTATATATTTAATATTATAAATACGAAAGTAAGTTTATTTGTTTGTTTATTACGCTTTCATGTTAAAACGGCTGAACGGATTTGGATGAAATTTAGCACATAGATAAACCATGACCTGGAGAAGGACAGAGACTACTTTTCATCCTGGAGCGCAGACGAAGTCGCGGGCAATAATAGCTAGTTAGATTATAAATGATTCAACTTTCTATAAGTATTTTTAAAATCAAGGAATTCAGAGATGATGGAAAGGAAAGGATCGCTATTTCGATTGCGTTTACAGACAGACGAGTCACCCAATACATGACTATGTAATCTGAAACAGCCGTCAACTACCGACATTCCTGATCCGTGTTACATGTCGTCAGCAGTTAACGTTTGTATGTGAAGACATGCTATTTGAAATTTTCGATGGCATATCTTGCTTGTCTCTTAGAAAGTCGGTGTACATAATGAACTATTTTGCAACATAAAGCCACGAATCATGAACAAGTAAGTTTCAAATAGGTAGACACCCAGGTGTACCAACGTCTGAAGATGACGTAAGAAGCATCTTGAAGAACTTCTCTCCTTTTAAACAGCATTAGTCCGAGTGTAATACGGGTCTGTTTTTATTCAGATTCGCCATTAGTTCGTAGCAAATATTATGTTACATATTATAAAAGGTGAAAAAGCCACACTGCATACAAAGGGACCTGTATCCATAAATTGAGTGAATAAAGTCAAAAGTCTACTCATCTATATATATCACGGATATAATAATATATAAAATTCAAAGCCCTGACTGACTGATATATCAACGCACAGCCTAAATCGCTGGTCCTAGAGACATAAAATTTGGAGGGTGTGTTCTTTGTGAAGAGTAGGTATCGACTAGGAAAGGGTTTTTCGAAATTTCACCCCTAAGAGGGGGAATGGGGGGGTGAAATTTCATGCGGACGAAGTCGCGGGCAGAAGCTAGTATCAGCATATAATGTTCCCAGTGCTGGGACACAGGCCTCGTCTTTGTGGGAGTGGCCTACAATCCACCAGGCGGGCCCAGTGCGGGTTGGCGGATGTCACATGTCTTCGAATTTTTGGTATTAGGACACGACGTTTCCTCACGATGTTTTGCTTCACCGTTTTGAGAGCAGTGCTGATGAAATAATTTACACAAAGTAAAGTGCCAACTTGGGTTCGAACCCATGACCTACAACTCGTAAGTCGGGGCCGTTACCACTGGGTCACCACTGCTCTACATCGGACTTTTCACCAAAACAAAAGTGGCATTCATAAAATAAAAATAATCAATAACCAATACGTTAAAATTCGACTGAGTATCATGCAGTACCTTTCGCTGATAACCGACCAAGTCGAAAGGTACGGTAAAGTGGATAGAAAGTAAGAGTTAGGCTGGTTTACCACCAGAGATGAGCGAGAATGAGAAGCGAGGGATGTGTGTGAAACCAACCAATAACAAAGCTTCATTTTCACAGCTTGAACTAAGTTAGCGTTGGTATTGGTTAGTTTTACACACATCCCTCGCTACGCATCCTCGCTCATCTCCGGTGGAAAACCAGCCTTAAGCTGAACCTAGGGAATATATGGGGATACAGCTAGGAAGTAAAAGGGACACAGAGGTACCTGCCATGTTGAAAGTATGAAGTGAGTTAGTAATATTTCCCTGAACTTCAACAAGGTACAGACGCCAGCACATCAAACTACTACAATCTCTCAAACTTCTTTAATAGATTTACAACTTTATCGTTAAAGCATAAGGTTCAAAGTTGATTGGGAAAATTTTACAATTTCGGGTAGCTTGATGTGCTGTAGCATCTGTACCTACGACGACATAATTATCAAGCAATACACTTCCAGTATAAGCTGACTTCTCATTGTACGAAAAGCCCATAAAATGCGGGGTCGGCTAAAACTGAAAATGTATAGCCTAATATGTATGTCGTGAGTAAATGAAACTTCTGTTCTTATCTTTTTATATTTATTTACTAAGAACATTCTATTCATTTTGTTCTGTTCCCTTTTATTTTAGTGAAATCTCATACCGCGTTCGTCGCGCGTCCTGTTCGCACGCACGCGTAGTTACCTTAACCCCACCACGTTAATTACTTACCATCGCTAGTGATGCCACGCCACCGTATCGATACATTATCGATATTCGATATTGTGGTATCACCAAAATTGGAAAGATTCCTAGTGAGGTCGGAATCCACCGGCAATCTCAACTCCAAAAGACCTGGTGAAGATATATCTGGCCCATGGCAGCTTGCCAAACGTCCAGCGGTCTCGAGAAACTCTGAAAAGTTTGATGAAGCGCGCAGATTACCTCTGCACAATCAGTTTAATGATCTCACTGTGGACGACAAGAGTGAGTCATCAAGGAATAACCACTACAGAGATGCATCAACTGGAGTGAAGAAAAACGGACACATTCCACCCCTAATATTGGAAATAAAGAAAGATTGGACACATGAAACAATTAAAAACCTCATCTCCCGTTACACCAACAAGTTTCATCTTCAGTACAGAGCCAACAACAAAGTTTCAGTAAGTTGCCACACAACAGAATCTCACCAACTTGTGAAAGAAGGTCTCCGCAAAGAAAATGCAGCTTTCCTAACTTACACACGCAAAGACGAAAAAGTCCCCAAAATGGTGATAAAAGGTTTACCATCTTATGTTCAAGATGAGTTATCTGCCGAGCTCGAAAAACTTGGATTTCCAGGAGCAGCAATCTCACAAATGAAGACTCAACAAGTGAGTACATTGTCTTGCCCACCTTTTTTAGTAGTGCTTCCTGCTGGAGCGGACATTGCAAAGTTTCGCAATATTAGATATTTATTTAACTGTGTGGTTACGATCCAAAAATTCATGCCCAAAAAGACTGCTGGGACTCAATGCTACAGATGCCAAAGCTTCGGACACGCTTCGAGAAATTGCAATATGCCCGCTAGGTGTGTTAAATGCACTGAACCTCATGCAACGAGTGAATGTCCTAAAAAAGACCGCACTGAACCTGCACGCTGCTGTAATTGTGACCAGAACCACCCTGCTAATTTTCACAAATGCGAGACTCGTCTTGCCTACCTGAAACGAGCCCAAGCTAGGCGTGAGAAGTCTAGGCCGTTGGATGCTATGGTGCAATACGCGGCTGCACCTCCTACTATTTTACCACCATCATCTAAGAAACTTTCGTATGCTGCTACTGTCAAAACCCACACCAATAAAGACTCTGCTCCTGACGCGCGCTTGGATTTACCATCGGAAGATCCTGTAACAAAAGAGATGTTGGAAATACTTATCTGTGTTAAAAACCTTAAACCACAATTTTCTGCCTGTGAATCTATGTTAGATAAGGTTATGTTAGTTCTGACCCATCTTGGACACTATGTATAATAGAAATGAGTTAAGACTTTTATCCTGGAACTCCGATGGAATTCGCTTAAAAATACATGAATTACTAGAGTTAGCTGTATGTACCCTATCAGTTGATATAATAGCTGTCTGTGAAACCAAACTTACTTGTAATACTCCCTTAATGACACCAGGGTTTAAATGCTATCGACAAGATAAACACCATAATGGGCGCGGACAAGGTGTAGCCATTCTGGTCAATGAGAGTTTTGAGGCTGAACCGATCACTGTTCCCAAAACTAAGAACATTGAAGCTGTTGCTATAGGTTTGAAAATTAGCGGGAAAAACTACGTCTTTGTATCAGCTTACCAATCGCCGAACTTGCAGCTTGAATGGAACGACATGGATATTTTATTTTCCCTGGGGTCTCATGTTGTAATAATGGGAGACTTTAACGCCAATCACGAGTATTGGAATAGTAGTTATGTCAACACCCGTGGTAATGTACTGTTTCGTCACATGCTAAACCATGATTATGTGATACATTATCCTGACTCACCTACTCAGGTCAACTATAGACCCGACCTCACTCCTACAAATCCTGATTTGATTCTGGCACTTAATGTAAACAGTATACGTGAGGTTCGTGCAATTCCTGCCCTTTCATCAAACCACTTTCCTATACTTTTTACAGTGGATGGTCAATGCTATCGTAAATCTAAATCCAAACACTTTCGTTATTGTGACGCTGACTGGGATAAATACCGGTCCTTTCTCGACCAAAAGATTACACTAAACTCGAAGGTGTTTAAATCCGAGCCGGAAATCGACTATGCCGTAAACTACCTACATCAGTGTCTTACTGATGCCAGAGATAAATTTATTCCCAGTAAAGTACACGCAAATACTAGCATAAAACTACCTAAATACATCGCAAAAATGATCAAATATAAAAATCAACTTCGTCGAAAGGAACAAAATGTGCCCCTTCCGGAAAAAAGACTATTGCGGTCAGCCATCAACAAATTACAGCATTCTATTAATTTAGCTCTAACAAAACATCAAGATAAAATATGGAACACTAAACTTTCGAAGGTTGACAATCCTAGCAATGATATTTGGCGACTGGCTAAGTCATTAAAATCCAAATCTGACCCAATACCTCCACTTAAAACACCTGAGGGCACTTTCACAACCAACATCCGTGAACAATGTGATGCTCTAGCAGATGCTTTCGAGATGAACATAAATCTTACTCGTGACTGGATAAGCGATAGTATTGAGAAGGACGTTCAGTCAGCCACTGTTAACTTAAATGATGTAGTCACAGATAAATTACTCCTACCTGTGCGGCCAACTGAAGTCTGGAAAGTTTTACGTAAACTCAAGACCCGGAAGGCTCCAGGTGATGACGGCATACACAACATTATGCTTAAAAATCTGTCACAAAAATCTGTTGTGTTAATCACAAAAATTTTCAATGGTTGCTTTAAATTAGGGTATTTCCCTAATACGTGGAAAACTGCAAAAGTTATCGCACTTAAAAAGCCTGGAAAAGACTCCTCTTTACCAGTTAGTTACAGGCCTATTAGCCTTCTTCCTGTTCTAGGTAAGCTGTTTGAGGTCATGATTTATAATCGCTTACTACGTTGCTCTGACCAGCTAGTTATGAACGAGCAATTTGGCTTTCGTTCCTCTCACTCCACGGTACAACAATTGGCTCGAGTATCTGAACACATTTCCTATCATCTTAATCTTAAGCAGTCTACCGGTATGTTCCTTCTGGACATTGAAAAAGCCTTCGATACCGTCTGGCACGAGGGCCTGTTATACAAGCTCATCACTTACGGTATTCCAATTGAGCTTGTAAAACTTATTCAATCCTATCTTAATAACCGGCAGTTTGTGGTCCACATTGGTACTGACAGGTCTTCGTCACGGACAGTATTGGCAGGTGTTCCTCAAGGTTCGGTGCTTGGTCCCTACCTCTTTATACTGTTCGTGAGTGATGTTCCTGTGCAGATCCGTACTCACCTGGCCTGTTTTGCCGACGATACAGCATCGTATACAAGCGATGATGACATCGACATTATCATTAGTAGACTTCAGTTGTCGCTTGAACTACTTCAATCTTATTTTAATAAGTGGAAGCTGAAGTTGAACGAATCCAAGACTGAGGCGATACTCTTTACACGTCAACGTGCCATCCCAAAAAGAAAATTAATAATCGCTGGGCAACCGATTCCATGGAGCACTGAAGTTCGCTATCTTGGCGTTACATTAGATAAAAGACTTAACTGGACAAAACACGTAAATAAACTACGCGTTAATGGTGCGCAAGCACTCGGTTCTCTCAGTCCTATACTGAATCGAAAATGTAAGCTCAGCGCTAATACCAAACTTAGGTTATACACCACTCTAATAAGACCTTGCATCACCTATTCGTGTCCGGTGTGGAGTAGCACTTGTCAGTCTAATTATAACTTGTTACAAATAATTCAAAATAAAGCAGTTAAAATAGCATATAATACTCCGTTTAAAACTAACCTTAAAGCACTACACATTAATATAAAGTTACCTAGCATAACAAAATTCATCCTAAAATTAACTCGTAAATTTTACAACAAAAATAAATGTCATCAAAATACATTGATTGCGAACATTGGTCAAATTGAGTTGAAGGATTTGCGACATATCGATAGATACGGTACATACAAGCTTCCCCATCACTACGTGTTGTTTGCGCACAATACTGATAACGCGTCGTAGCTGGGCCCGTACGATGCGCCAGCGCTTCCCCGCGCTCACCTATACAGGTCAGCGCGCGGGAGGCGCGGTAGCTCGTGCGCCGCTGGTGGCCACGCGCGATACCTGAGCTACCGCTTGCACCGGTCGCACTTACGATGAGCGCGTAGTTAAGTATTTTGCTGCTACCCCCTCATTTTTTATTTTACTTTTATTCTTTTTATTTCCTTTATGTAAATGAAATTAGTCACAATAATTTCATCAGATAATAATAGGTTAAATTATTGAATGCCTCATGTTGTAATAAGACTGTAACCATCACTATTATATACTTATAAAGGTGATCCTAGCCTGTAGAAGTGTTGTTTAGAATATTATTGTAACTGTTACTTTATTTTTATAAGTACTACAGCTTTGTATATATTTTATGTTAATAAAGAATTTTTCAAAACAAAACAAAAGTGAAATCTCACGGATTTTGATGATTTTTCCTTATACGTACAATCTTTTGTTTCTTAGAAGCAAGTTTCTTTCTTTTGTTTATATGTTTGCTTTTCTTTTGCTTCGTTTTGTTCAGATTGGGCTTAATGGGAGTTTAGTGACCTCATCTAAGAATCATTAGAATGAGGAAGCTAGGAGCTCTCATATGAATGTTAAATGTTGAAGGTAGTTACTTCTGAACGTTACGTAATAAAGTTTAGAAACCCGCTGTAGTGGTCTTCAGGGATAGTTCGCCTGAAATTCGCGATTCGGGATTGCGGTAACATTTTATCAAAAATGTACAATTTAATGCTAAATTAAACTTCTACGAAATTAACCAACTGAACACAATAAATATTATTATATGTATTATAAATCCAATTTCAATAATAAATATGCAATGTCATAAATTATTAATATTATTATAATAACAGTCACAACAAGTCAACCTAGTCAAATAACCCGCCCCTAACTGTTCCCGGCGCAAAGGTGCCCAAAACTCTTGCGGCATTGCCACGTTGGATGGCAATTGCTAACCTTTGCACCAAGAACGAGCTGGAGGTACAGACGCCAGCACATCAAGCTACCCGAAACTGTCAAATTTTCCCAATCAACTTTGAACCTAATGTTATAGCGATAAAGTTGAAAATCTATTTGTTCTTTTTGTTGTAATTAATCTATCTATTTGTTGTTGTTGAAATTTGACAGATTGTAGTAGGTTGATATGCTGGCGTCTGTACCTTACTAATGCCCTACCTCACTTTAATGAGCTTCCTGGCCTCAGTGCCCCAAGCACCCATGGTCTCCACGGCAATGGGTACAAAATGATAACGGTAAATTAAAAAAACAATAAAACAAATCAAATCATTTATTTCTTTGCAAACATGGGTAAATAATTGGTACATAGATGTCATAGAAGTTAGATCTCCATGTTCTGCCGTCACATGGGCATGCAAATCATAATCAATTAATATAATTTTAAATAAAAATTGGAGAACTATTATAATTCTATTTTACAAATTAATGTCAAATTATTTCAATCACAACAAATAAAAAGAAACTAACATTAAGGGCCGGTTCTTTCAAACGGTTGGTTAACGTAACATACGTACGTCAAATAATAACAGTTACGTAATCGTTATTATTTGACGTAAGTCAAGGCCATAATTTGGAAACAACGCTTTTTTTAGTTTGACGATAGTTAGCATCATTTTTGACGTATACGCGTGCGTCAAACAACCCGTTTCGGAAAATTCTATTTTATCAAATAGATTTGAATGCTCTGTAACTCTACGTCATCATCTCACCTGCCTAGCCTTTTCCAAACTATGTTGGAGTGGCTTCCAGTATAACAGCTGAATACCAGTATTTTACATGGAGCGACTGCCTATCTGACCTCCACAACCCAGTTACTGGGTAATACTGGTAAGACTGGTTGTCAAACTTTTGGACTTCTGACTACCCGTAACGACTGTCAAAGATCCACGAATGACAGCCTGGACCAACGGCTTAACGTGCTTTCCAAAGCACGGAGGGGTTACGGTATGTAAAGATGGTCACCCATCCACAGACCAACCGCGGCAAGCGTAACTTAACCTGATCGATCGACCTGTGCGGCTGTTATTATTTAGCCACGGACTCTGTAACTTAAATATTCGTATCAAATATTTTATCATGAAATATTTATTTATATACGGACTTTAAAAAGCCCGTAGATTAGAGCATACATATAATACATACAAAACAACAAAGTGTGCTTCTGAAACTTACATAAGTTTTGTTTAAAATTACTTTTGCTAGCATTTCTTGCATTAACAAAAATCCCTTAAATGCAGTTGGAAAACAAATCTCCCGTCATTGTATATCCATTAAATCTTACAATGTAAAATATTAATTGTTGACGAAATGCGAAAAGCGTGTATCTTTGTGACGAAGCCGAAATATTCATTCGTGATCCGGTGACAGAGGACCGAGAGGAACGCGGAGAATTAAATTACCTCCCTGTAGTTGAACGTTACTTGAAATTATGCATGACGTATGGACTGCACGAAGTACAGTGGGTTTTAAATTAGTTGGTCCAAATAATATCAGATTGCCAGGAAAATGTGAAATACAAAACCTAGAATCTCATCATCATCATCATCTACAGCTGTCCACTGCTGGACATAGGCCTCTCCTATTGCAAGCCATTTAGTTCGATTTTCGGCAACCCTGGAATCTACTAACTGGATAACGTGGTTTCCGAGCCGAGTAAGGATTTTTTTATATATTATTAATATTTTGTTCGTGCACCGAACGTATAAATAAATCAGCCATTATCTAGCAAGATCGTGTTTCAGTTCAGAAGAGGGGTACAACGGAGCGATCACAAACAAATAATCTACTTAAGAGGGCGCCGACCATACGCCGACCGTGCAGTGGTGCCCTCATCGTTTGTTCGGAAAACGGAAAATAGTGGCCACTATTATCCGTTTTAGTGATTATAATAAACCTAAAAAATCTAAAACTACCGTTTATAATAATATTAACGTATAATCTTGCGGAGCACAACTTAACGTGCTTATTTTCTGCATTTTCATTCTAAAATAAAAGAAATAACTCACCATTATGTCACATGGCAACACTAAAGTACTATTATCAATTTGGTACGTCTTGAAGTAGGTAATATGAATCATTGTCTAAAATACAATGGTTTTTCCAAAGCAATGTTGTGTTTATTTTTCTCCCCATCTCATTGAAAATTTTGATTGTATTCCCTTATATTTATGTTAATTTCTGTCTCGGATGAAGGGAGGATATAAGTAGCTGTCACTCAAGACTGTTTCATTATAATTTGGAACGTAATGGCACGTCCTCTGTTTATTTTCATCTCCGTTATGGGGTATGTAGAAATGTAGGTTGAGTTTTAATAATAATTCGGGTAACATTTTTATTGTCAGTTGTCAAAGACTGTAGATTCAAAGTTTGTTTTTTTATAACTTTGCCTGGTTAAAGTAATATTGATTGGGGGTCATTTGCCCCGGGGGAAGCCAGTAGGTATTCGTCAAGCCGGTCTAAACTGACAACCTAATCCGATAAGGGTGGTAAAGGGGATTGAAGATCAGTGGAATACCTGTCCGCCATTTTGTGTTTTTTTAATGGCGGCCACGCGTGAACCCTATTTAAATCGGTAGCTGACATCAATGCAAACAGAAAACATAATAAGACCAAACCCCGTAAAGTGTTACGTTTCCGAGATATTAACGTTCAAAGTTGATCACGTGAAATCCATATTTTTTTTTTTAGATTCATCATAAATAATTTCAAACTGTACAGACGCCAGCACATCAAGCTACTACAATGTGTCAAATTACTTTAATAGATTTTCAACTTTATCGCTAAAGCGTAATGTTCAAATTTGATTGGGAAAATTTGTCAGTTTCGGGTAGCTTGATGTGCTGGCGTCTGTACAACCTGATATAGTACACTACAAAATAATACTTCAACATCATCATCTGCCTCGCCTTTTCCCAATTATGTTGGGGTCGGCTTCCAGTCTAACCGGATGCAGCGGAATACCAGTATTTTACATGTAGCGACTGCTTATCTGACCTCCACAACCCAGTTACTCGGTAATACGATACCCCTTGGTAAAACTGGTTGTCAGACTTTCGGGTTTCTGACTACCCGTAACGACTGTCAAATATCCACGAATGAAAGCCGGGACCAACGGCTGAACGTACCATCCGAGGCACAGAGGAGTCTCGGTATGTTAAGATGATCACCCATCCACAGACCAACCGCGGCAAGCGTAGCTTAACCTGATCGATCGACCTGTGCGGCTGTTATTGCTTCGCCACGGACCCCTTTAAAAATAATACTTAATCCTACATAACCAGCCCACAACGTTCCCACTGCTAAGACACAGGCCACGTCTCTGTAAGAGGGAATAGGACATAATCCATTCTACTAACTCTAAATCCGACGAGGTAGTTCAGTAGTTAATTGAACGGGAGCCATAAGTCACCTTCACTAATAACTCTCCCCACTATGTATTTCCTATAGCCCATTCATCTTTAAACCTCTAAGATATTACGACACTTTCACAATATTATTTCAAGACCAATGGCTCCTTAGACAAAGCCGCTTGCAACCTCTTTGCCTTCGTATCCTTAAGCTTCGTCTGTATTTAATCCTTCCTTAACTACCAACTTACCAATACTACCCTACTCAACCTTACAATCCACAAAATAAAGTTTAATTTTACGTAACTTAGCTACAACCCTAATTTTGTACAGTTAATGATCTTAATACAGATGGAAACGTCTCTGTTTCTCACGGAATAAAGTTGAATTTTGCTTGTTGGGATAGTGTAACTACGATTGTCTCATGTAATGAGCAGTATTGACCAGTGTCTCCACAGGGGCGACGAGCGACATGAACAAATTGTAGAACAATAGACAATTTGGGAGGCCGAGGGTAGTTCTGATTGTACCTAGGTGGTACAGTGAATTGTGGTGAGATCCTTAGGGATGTTCGCTTAGAGGTCGAGTAAGTTATCGAGTACTTATGTTATTTCTTTTTTGACAGCAGCTGTACTTTTATAACTACCCTAAAAAAATTGAATTACACCTATACTTAAAGTATGCAGTGCTGCACACCCCTACCCTATTTTAAGTTAAACAAATAACAACTTTATTTCAATGAAAATTAAGTTGATTTCAGAGTGACTAGCATTATTGAAAAAGTTACAAAAATGTTTGAAGTTGTAGCGTAAACTGAATTTTATTGTGTTGGAATTAAAGTTATTTATCCATTAATTCATATTAATGTTGTTTTTGTTGTTATGTTGTTTTTTTTTGTTATTTTTTTTAACGCAGACTACGTACATATGCATATTGTTAAGTAGTTATAAATACTTTTTTTACTGTTTGTATTTCCTGTACATGTACCAAATAAAATATTTTTCTATCTTCTTTCTTTTCTTTCTAGTTACGATTATCATGTAACAATTAGAAAACAAAGTAACACTAACTCAAAATCTGTTACTATGAAATAAAAATAACATTTATATTTAGTTACTGCTTACTGAAAGTTTTCCAACGGCATTGTTACTTTAATATCTTTTATTATGTTTTGTAATTTCAGTACCCAACATCAATAAACAAAGATGTTTGCCACATGCATACACGTAGCATTTTACAGGCAACATAATAAATCGCCGAACCAATAGAGACAAATCGTATTTGTCTTTGCACAGACTCTCTCGATTCGAAAAAGTTTTCGGTTGATGTCGCTATCTACTACAATATATTGGGTGTACAAATAAACAAGGGCAATTAATGTGGGATCAGGATGTTAAGTCAACCGATTTGTCTGGAAAAATATTTCACTTTTATTTACTTTTAAAGCGGTGCCCGCACATAACGGCCACAGTGATAGCTGCATGTCATGAAAATTATGACAGCGGCAAAGATTTGATTTGTTAGACACGCCTTACCGCGTCAAAAGATAGTCGCGTTTCTGTTTCGATTTGACACTTCTGACTCACAATGACGCGGTGACGTGACTTAATTGTCATGGAAACGTTATGGATAATGTGCGAGCTCACTGCCCATACTGAAAACACTCAGTATGGGCACTTTTTCGCGTGACTAAGTACGATGAGGGCAAATCTAGCGATTTAATTCTTTGGGTCGGAGATTTGAATTTACGGTGTCAAAAACGATCTCTAGGTAAACACACCGTCTTACTTTCATAAACAACGTTTCAGTGACGTCATTCTCTGGTAAATTACGGACACTATGTGGCGGTCACCGCTTATCTAGGAAACCGTAACTTTAGGCTGCTTTTCCATCAAAGACGTACTATGCTACGTTGCTATGGATGCGATTGATATCCACCAATCACATTCATTGGTCCACATAGCATAGCAATGGTGGAAACGGGTTCAACTAAGCTATGTTTTTCATACAGAAGGATGCGTGCCATGGAAGGGAGCTATGGATGCGCGAATGGTGTAGCTATGTGCTGAGCAGAGTACTCCCAGTGCCTTCCCTACTATCGATGCATCGCACGGCGGCACATCTTTATAGCACAGCTGACTCGCTCTGCTACACAGCTTAGCATTAGTGGAAACGGTCGCATAATTTCGTGACTTATCTTTCACATCCTCACAGCATAGCTGCATACTGCATAGCACATCTATAGTGGAAAACCAGCCTTACGTTTACTCGTAGATGCCTCCCCATCACCATCATCCATCGTCGGTCAATCAATAGATGTTGTCACGCTGATCGTCTATCATTCCCATTCCAATAACAGTCGTACAGACGCCAGCACATCAAGCTACTACAATCTGTCAAAGTTCTTTAATAGATTTCCAACTTTATCGCTAAAACATAAGGTTCAAGGTGGATTGGGAAAATTTAAAAATTAATACACTGGTATTTTAGTATGTTGCTTGTAGATTAATCTGACAAAAAATCAGAATGATTGTATGTATATTAGTATGGTTTTCATTCTAAAAAGAAAGTTTTTAGAGGTATCTTCACGATTTTTTTCTATCGTATCAAATTAGTCAACACACTATCTACCTAGCATATATTCTGAAGAATATCATATATTTTTCTGTTTTTGTTTACTGTAGTCGATCATATACTTTTATTGTTTCTAAAACTTGCGTTTTTTGTAATTAGGTCCCGTAAGCCCCTTAAATACATTTTTTCAGTAACCAACAAAGAAATAGTTTACACATCTTTTGCTGATGGGTGTGCTTTAGTCATTACTTTACCAGGATAGACACAGAAGGAAACAGAATGACCACTGACCACTTACAATGCCTACCTACAGTCCGGCCATCGAGAGAATACGCTCTTGACACCTGTCAATGCGACAACTCTAGAAGCTAATAAACATCAAATTCGTAAAACACGTATTCGTTTGTATGAAACTGACAGGTGTCAAGAACGCATTCCTTCGTCTGCCGCACTGTAGACTTAAGTAAGCTGGTGTTCTAAGTATTACTTATATTTTTCATTTAGTGGCTACTGCATACAGGCAGTTCCATTTTTCTGTCTTATAAAACTGAAGGCAATTCTCGTAATTTAAAGCGTTCAAAATCTAGTCGCAGGCTCATCTCGGCAACAAACGTTTGTCAAAAATTTAGGGACATAAGATGTATTTTTAACGGACTGAGACTGTGAACATTCTTAAGAGAATTGTCCCTCAGCTATACACAATCAGAGAGTAAAGTTCTTCGAAAAAGGATGAACTCCCCATCACATGAGTAAAATATAAATAAGTATGTCTATAAACTACCTCCCGGTTCTCGCCAAATGGTTTTCAAAGTGAGTTACCGGTACTTACAATACAGGACACGTGTCGAGCTGTGCCCGGAATCAGCATAATAGGTGCAGCTAATTGTACCTCATCAGTTGTGTACTCCCATCGGGGAAAGTACGTGTTTCTACCTTATAGCTGTGATGATCCGTGTGTGTCTTAAGGAAACTCAGCATAAGGATGAGGTTGTATAACAAAATTAATAAAAAACCATTGATTCTACTACCCACTCACAATTTCTTTACAAAATTTTTGTAGCATGCGTATCCTTAATAATAATATATTATAAATGCGAAAGTAAGTTTGTTTGTTTGCTACGCTTTCACGCTAATATGGCACATGGGTAGACCATGATTTCGATTTTTAATAAAGCATTTGAGTCTTAATGTTCCTATTGTATGATAATTCTAAATTGAATTGTAATTGTATTAATTTTACGTTATAATAATTTATTTATAATGAGTATTAAGGATGATACAAATAAACGCGTTTTTAATCTATCGATTTATATTATAATGACTAGCTTCTGCCCGCGACTTCGTCCGCGTGAAATTTCTTTTACCCCGACCCACCCCGTCGCATCGTATCGCCTGCCCGCGCTATTACTCCGTATCCGCTTGGCGTTCTTTCTGACTTTTTCTGTTTGTTCAGTTCCTGGCGTAATATTAAAGAATTTTTCAAATCCGACTTGTAGTTCCAGAGATTAGCGCGTTCAAACTAACAATCAAACAAACTCCTTTTTTCATTTCGTCCTTTTTTACTCCTTAAATATTTTTTTTATTATTAGTATAGATTAGGTACCTACTCAGAATTATGATGACCCTCAAGAGCTATGAATATTTGAATTTAAACCTCTCAGTGGCCGATATAACAGAGAAGAGATTTTTCAATCACCTCCCCACTGTGTTGACGTATTTCCTCTGTGCTTGCAATTTGTTATTAATGGCAGACACTGCAGACCCTTTGTACTTCTTAAAGTGATCATTAGGGTCGCTCATTATACTCGGGCAACAAGGAAATTGCTTTTGCCAGTAATTATTTAAATCACATCAAAAACGTAGCTCGTGCTCTTTCACAGACACAGGTCACTGGATTACTTCCTTATAGCGGAAAGACATTTAAAATGGGTCGTCATCATCTGTGTCTTCATTGCCTTGCCCTTAACCTAATCTATTTGGGGTCGGCGGCGCAGCATTTGTTCTATATCCAAACTTCTTTAATAGTCGTCATCTCAGAAATCATTCCTTTTCTAGCCATATGCATAGCTTATTAATATGAATCATTGTAGGAAATAACATTTTTGTAAAATTTAAATGAACGGTTCGGCAGTACATTGATAAACTGAGAGGTTTTCGCTGTGTGGCTAAAAACATATAGTAAAATAGGGAGTCTTCGGTCAGCTGCACCCGGTCGTTTCTAGACCCGCGAGTCCAGTTGACATCATTTATTTTCTTGTTTTAGAAATAAATAAATATATGTATACACTAGCGAATTTCCATAGCTTTATACATAAAAAATAGGTACGCTCACGAATGTAACACGTACCTCGAAGTAAGTCACAGTCTCTATTTATAGCAAACTTCAACAGAAATACATTCACACAGTGACGTGGCACTCTGTCCACAATCAACATAATAGGTGCAGCTAATTGTTCGTCATTTGTACCGTGACCTCTCCGAGCTCCGGGCTGTCGGAATTACATTGTCGTTGTCTGCGGGGAGCGATATACATGTAGCTGATGCAGGTTCCTTTAGAAGCGAAATACGAGGATGGATTAGTGATTCTCTTCCCCTTTTTATTTTCAGGTTGATTGAGTTACTTTCATTACAAGCTGAAAGCCAATAAAGGTTCAAATTCAAGTTGTAATCTCATTTCAGTGACAATCAAAGTCAAAAACTTGCTTGCTTTAGGTAAATTAGAGGTTTTTCGATAGATTGAAATTGAGATAAGAATTTTGCGAATGAATGCGAACGTTCTTAAAAATACCGAAAATGCTCCTATGGTTTTTGAAACGAATGGGCCACGGTCTTTCAATCTGCAGCTATTCTATTAAAGGTGCCAAAATGTAGTTCGAGGAAGACGGGTAGCAGTGTTCTCCTTTCAATGATCAAGTGATATTTTCTTAAACTAATATTTTCGGAAATATTTTGATGTCAGTGATATTGCAGACTCTGAGAAACAACTCTGTGTCTCAGATTACCAATCCCAAAGTTTTAAGTTCAACTTCAATGGCGTTAAAATGAATCTGATTTACCGGAAATGCTATAAACCACTGTTTTCATGTGCGAATTATCAGATTTGTTCTTGTCTTATGTGAAACAAAGCCGTCGGCAACAAACGTTCTGGAAAATACATTTTCAACAATACAAAATGCTTCCTAATACCTATACCTGTTGGTATGTAGCTAACCACAACATTACACACAGTAATTAATTGATAAAATAACGCAGTAGTTCAATTACAAATGTTAATCCAATTTAGTGATTGTTGTTAATTAAGCTCAATAGCATTATTTCAAATAATACCAACATTGTGGCGCTTAATAACACCACAAATTGATTTCAATATTAGTTCTATGAACGTGAATACAGGGCGTGGATACTTTGGTTTCAAGAATTTATTTCTTTAAAAGAATCTACAATAACTAGGTATCTAACTTACTACTAAGTAACAAAATACTTCTCGCTGTATTTCGGTTTTTATGTCAGACTAGCTGCGCCGCGCGGTTTCACCCGCGTAAAATATTGATCCCGTGGGAATATCGAGATAAAAAGTAGCCTGTATGTTAATTCAGGGTATCAGCTACCTTCATACAAAATTTTATCAAAATTGGTCCAGCCGTTTAGCGTGAAGAAGTAACAAACATATAAACACACACACACTCACAAACTTTCGCCTTTATAATATTAGTGTGATTCTTATTCACCTGATAAATGTGAATAAGAATCTGAATTGAAGTCTAATATTATTTTGACGGCAGCGCAGCAAGTGGCACCGTCTATAGTCAGTTTCATAGTTATTTTACCTACAATAACCTATAGTTACGAGAATAAAGATCATCGTCATATTTCATAGTAGGTATCCGGTTAGCACCATCTGCTAAACAAATAAAAAATTAATACAACAAAATTTTTATGAAGTTAGTCAAATTAATTAACGGGATCTTATCCTTAGGTGGTGAAACAGGACTTTCGAATCTATCGTTTGGGTGCTCCGTATGTAATTTTGTCATCACAGTATGTTTTCAGAACAATCAAGCACAAACCATAGAATAAATAACTAATTTATGCTAAACAGAAGCAGAAGTCCAATCTCAAAGACAATCGGTTAATATTCTATTAAATTTATGTCGTATTTTCATAACTTAACATCACATCCCATCACATAACGTAACATAACATCACATAACATAACATCACCTGTAATCTACGATGGGAGATAAATTTGTTATTTATTAAATGGTTTGTGCTTGATGCATAAGCTATAGAATAAATAACTAAATTGATGCTAAACAGAATCAGAAATCCAATCTCCAAGACAATCGGTTAACATAACATCACATATAAACGTAACATAACATCACATAACATCACCTATAATCCACGATCGGATAGGAATGTGGGTGTACCTACAACTACATGAACCCAATAACAGTTTGCCTAACCCGGGAATCTAACTCAGGACCTCATGCCCAGCAGTCGCGTTTGCGCTTGCCAACGCGGCAGTTTTTAAAAATTGATCCACAACTGGCAAAGATACAAAGGACAGCCTGTATAAGCCCACGCTAATTGCGTGGGTATAATAATTATTTATTTAATTCGGGATTCAGTTACACAAACATCGTAATAAACATTTAGTGAGAAAAAAATCTCTCTCTTCACGCTTAAGCCGTTAAACCGATTTAAATGAAATTTGGTACAGAGATAGTTTGAGTCCCGGTAAATTACATAGGATAGTTTTTATCCCGATTTTCCCACGGGATCAACATTTATGCGAGTGAAACCGCTGGGCGCTGCTAGTTTATGTTATATTATTCAAGCAATTATTGTCCTAATTGCCTGTTAGTCCTGTTACCATAGTTACCGACTTAGATGATTGTGCTCAACTATTAAGGAGATTCCTCTCAATTATAACCGAAATACCTTGATATTTTATGAGAAAACAATATGGCGTTCACAGAATTTGAAGAGGTAACCTAATTAATTTACCCTCGTCCTCGACATCCACTGGTAATATTGTTGAAAATTCTTGGTTACTGAGTTTCAGAGTATACACCTATTAATATTTTAGACTGAAGTCGCTTATCGTGTCTGGGTGAGACTGCGTTGTTCTTTTAAACTTATACGCAACGGATTTTGATGCGGGTTTCAACATAATTTAGAGAATTTATTCCGTAAAATTTATGTGTATATATTGTGTATACAATTTAACTTAGATGATCTTGATGATGACTGGCGTGGAGAAGGGTTTTGAGTGAACAATAATTTCTTGCAAGTCAGATGGCTCGGAACGCGAATAGCACCGCATTTGCGGCGGTGTCCGGATAATTTCTGCGGACTTTGAAAATAAAGAAATATTTATGTTTTTTCAAGACGTAAAAACTGTGCAAAGCAGGTGCGGGTCGCTGGTATAATATAGTTTGCGACTTTTATTGCAAAACTAGCTTCCGCCCGCGGCTTCGCCCGCAAGGTATATCGATAAAAACCATCCTATGACCTTCCCCGGGATGCAATCTACCTGTTTGCCAAATTTTATCGAAATCCGTTCAGTGGTTTAGGCGTGAAAAGGTAACATACAGACAGACAGACTGCGAGAGTTACTTTCGAATTTATAATAATTATTAGTAGGTATGGATAATATGGGAACTATGCTTCGGCCTATATTGTAAGCATATACCGCAGACTTCTAGGGCTTAATCGGGCAAAGTGTTATATATTTTTCTCATTAGGCAGCTGGAGTCTAAGATCTTCTGTGTGGGACTGCTAAAATTCCTGAAAAAAATTTCAATTCATCTCTGCTTACTCCATTGATAAATTCTTTCGCAACACCAACGCTCTAGTACTTGGGTGTAAACAAATAGCACTTTGGTTTAAATTTATAAGTATACGAAAAACTACTAGAAATGCGACGTTGCCAGCCCGCGCGGGACGCTCTTAATTCTCAGCCCTCAGAATAATATGAAACAATAAAAGACTGGTCGGTATAAAATTCATGTAACTGAAAATCCCAAAACCCTTTTAGAAAAATTACAGGCGTAGCAAAACATTTGTTAGCCTAAAAGCATTTTCATTTTACCTTGTATAACGTTGATTTATTTATATTTGAGTCTCTTGCCAAACCCTGATTATTCATACCTACACATAAATAGCCTACAATGTTGCCACTGTTGGGGCTGCGGCCTCCTCTTCTGTGAGAGGGAGTGGGCCGTAGTCTACCACGTGGGCCCAGTGAGGTTGGTCTTAGAATATTTCACTGTTGTTAGTTAACCTGCGCAGTAATTGCCTTACACACATTAAATGTCAATTTATCGCAATAGGTTTCATTTTGACAGTTAATCCACGTTCATTTCGTTATTTACGTTGCGGAGCAGACGAATTGTTTAAATTATGAAGCAATGGATTGGCAATATTCTTCAAACGTCACGGATTGTAATTGAAAAAGTGTTACGCAATTCGGGTGCTGGTTATAACCGCCATTGTTTTTACCCGGGCATCCATATTTTTATACAGCTAACTGTATAGCTTGCGTAGGCAACAATGCCCGAAGAAAGAAAAAGAAAACTATAATTTTCACCACCACCGTCACAAAAGTCAAGACACGCGGCTTATGTACTAAAGTCAATTGTATGTATTGTGAAGATAGATCGCATCGCTTGTCATGTCGGCCATATATTACATACGAACGTGGACGCTTGTAGTGCCAAGTATTTACTATGAGTTATGTTTCGTAAACTATTGGCGTGTCTGTTTTCTGTTCACATTAAATTGTGAGCAAAGTAAACCTCAATATAGCTGAGGTTACAGTTTTCCCTCTGAGTAAGTAATTAAATTGAAGTCATCAGTTTATTTATTTATTATTTAAACGTTGCCCCACACTAGGAATTTGCCCTGTATTGTGGGTGTGTTTACAAACATTTAAACTCACAAACAGCCAGACTCGGAACAACTACTTGTAGTTCATACAAATATTAAGTTCCGTGTGGGAATCGAACCCGTGACACGCAGCGCAGCAGTCATTCGCTTAACCACTGCGCCAACAGTGCCGTCAAACGTCGCCGCGTCGTGTCGTGAGTTTTTTCTGATACATACGAGTTTTATTCTAACAATCATGTTTATCATTTATTTATTTATAGAAAGGCTTACCTACTAAACACATACCTACACAGCATTAACGCTACTAAGTCTTTGTCGTATTATAGATTTCTTGCCCGTGTCGGTAAGGCGTGCTCAATCTTTGTCCACGTTTAAAATTATGGTAAAAAAGCACTTCCTCTCTCCTTAAACGTCATCATTATATTTTCTTTGCTCCTGTTTCATGTTTATTATTATATAGATATATGTATATATTGATTTAGATTAGTATAATATACTTTATGTATGTATTTATTGTATTATGTAAATGGTACACTCCGGACTACCTACAGTATTTGTCTGTCCTTCTCCTTTTTAAATCCATCCTAAGGTTGTCTTTAAAAGATCGCTCTTAGCGATAAGACCGCCCATTATGTCACCCTTTGTACAGTTTCTATATGTCTATATGTTGTTGTCTATATGTTTTTCTATATGTTTCCTTATGTCTGTAATTTATATGGTGTACATACTAAAGAGTATTCTATTCTATTCTATTCTATTCTATTCTATTCTCATGTATCTAAATTATAGGAAAGAATGCGGCACTATCAATTAGCGTGCTAGAACCATATACAAAAAAAAAAGTTTATATTATAAACATCAACTAATAATAAAACAATTTTAAAAAATTGAATACCATGTTAACTTACAAATGCTGGGTTATTTTTATAATAACAGTTTACATCATTGCTTAAAGCCCTTAAAGCCCTAACAGATCGCAAAGCGGTCCAATTAAGGTTAAATATTGAAAAAAATGTGTTTTTTTTCGTGTAACTTGTTATGTATGTGGAATAGGGATTTAACATTTTGGTATGTTTTTTGACTCTTTGATCATGTAAAAGGAATACTTACACGATTCAATGAATTTTTCTCGATACAAAAAAATTGCAAAGTTATATCACTTTTTTTATTTTTTTCGACATCACGGCGTAACGCTTAAGAATGACTCAATGGAATTTACTCTGAAACATAGAGAATTATCATATCAAAGTTTACTCATAGAAGACATGAAGAAATGAGCATTAATATCAAAAAAGGTTTTGACTACATAAAAACTGTTTTCATAAAAGCAATTTCCTCAGAACCTTTCTCCCCACGTTCTTCAAAAATAAACAAAGGAACTTCACAATACACGAACAACTGTTAACTCATATAACACTAACAATAGCCACAAAAAACACCCACTTGAACAACCCTACAAAGAAAACTAGGAAAGCGCCACAGTCTAGCAGAGTCTAAGTAAAAGCTTTCGCGGCATAATAACCGGTTCTAGTGGTGGCTGTGCATTTTTCACTCTGTGCCATTATGCGCGCACACGACGTTCGTAATGAAGTGGTGTGCCGTGACGTCACCACTGTTACACTACGTGACCAAATGGCGGAGTGACGAATTAGTTCCAGTCCGAATAGACGTTATTTTTTTAATGCTGGTTGGGAAAGAAAGGGCTGTGTAGAGAAGCGTTGTCTAGAAAGGTATGGATACCGCTCAAACTGCGATGCCACGTGATCTAGAATAGAATACCTACTCTTTATCATGTAGCCGTAGGTACTCCACACACATTACAAAAATAGAAATGCAAATAGTTTTGGAATGAAAAGGTTTTGAGCATTTTGCTTGTAGATAAGAGAGAAAATGGAATCATGGACAAGTTTGCTCACAGTTGAATTGTTGTCATATTCATCAATGTTGTTTTAAGAAGATTAATATTAATCAAAACGGTTTATTTCCCAGTAAAGGTTTAGCAGTTTAATCGCTAGCTTCCTTATTTAATAATAGACTTCGGGCTATAAATAATTTTAATTATACTGTCACACCCTTTGGCTGAGATGGCCTCGTTTTCAGGACACCCTTATAAATAAAAACGGGGCAGTAACTGGAGAAAGATTCGTCCTGCACGTGTTGCTGTAATCGAGTACATCCAACGTCCATTAATTACGTAAGGTGATTTTGGGCCTCTCCGCTTAGTGAGATATTGTGAGATTTGGCTCGACCCCCTCCCCCTCCCTCTAATCTCACGTGAGTTTGTTCAAAATGCGTATTTTCAGTGTAAATACGTTAATCTATGCTTCATTGCGTTGGATGTATTGAAAATAAAAAATAATCTATTTGTTTAATTATTTCTTTTTTTTATATATATATAATAAACTAATATCTATGACCGCGATAAATATTGTGTAGATTTAGTCGTATTTTAATAAAAAACACGTTTTGCTCCATTCAACCCAGTTTTCTCGCAATTTTACACTGCATCTTGCAAAAAGAAATTACGTGATACTAGCTAGGACCCCTCCCCTCGCCCCCACGTGAGATTGGGTGAGAATCGGCTTGACCCCCTCTCCTCCGTAAACGCCTCACATAATTAATGGATACCCCCTAAGCTACTGTTTCTTAAAATATTGGTGGCCGCCACAAAGCGGCTGCAGTGACTGACGGCTGTTATAAATATGATGACAGCAGGGTTTAACCAAAAAACGCTCTGTAGGAAAACATAAAATAAATTAAAAAATAAATAAATATAGTGGTAGAGAGATTTTGATAAAAAAATAATAATAAAAACTTTATTGCTCAAAAAATTACAGAGATTTTACATTGGCCCCAAACTAGACAAGCCTGAATCTTGAGCACCAATACAAAAAAAAACACTAACAGAAAACAAACACAACAAACATAATAACTTTATTTAAGGGGTAAAGTAAGTTAAAGTAACTTACTTTAACTTACTTTACATGACCTAAAGCGCGGTCACTGTCGGACTGAATAAAAAAGAAAGACGCGCGATGACACAACGCTGGTAATTTATTGCAAAATATGAAGCAATTATTTAATTACATAAAATCTATTGTTTGGAATATAAAACTAAAACACTAATATTTTAGTATGTTGCTTGTAGAATAATCTGATAAAAAAAAACAGAATGATTGTATGTATATTAGTATGTTTTATAATGTAAAAATAAAGTTTTTAGAGGTTTTACGTTACGATTTAAAGTAAGTAGTTAACCAAAACCTAAAATTTTGCTAAAATTGTAGTGACGGAAAATTAGAATTCCGTTAAAGCAAACACCTACCCATGTACTGTCACCAAAGGATATAAGTAACCAGGGTCGTCGGATATAGTTGAAGTTTTGTAAGTAACCGATGGATGTTTACGAATAAAATTTAATTTAATTAAAAGAAAACAAACACTTAATTTATCAAATTAAATTTCATTTGAAAACCTCCATCGATTTTTTACTAAACTTCAACTATATCCGACAACCCTGGTTACTTATCTCTTTTGGTGACTGTACAGTGTACATTATATAAATGTTATGATTTAAGCTAAAACACAGCATTTTTAACAGACTTCATTTAAATGAGATTTTTCTGTTCCACTGTTGGGAAAGGCCTCAATTCCTTATTAAACATAGAATTATCAACGTCAAAAGACGTTCACAGACTACAAAGCTGAAACTTACACCTATGTGTAGCAATGGACATATTTCGGCTGAACTGACGATGATAATGAGTCTAAATTCGTATTAGTGCGAGTTTTTCCACCGTGCGAATTCACACCTATCGGTCTTCTCCTTAAATCGACGCTTCACCCATCCTCATAACGCAATCCCTTCCGTGAAAAGCATTAGAAGACACGGCTGGCATATTCTTGCTACAAAACATTGCACTCCCGTTTCCTCGAACACCTGGCATCCCAATCAAGTCTTGTAAATTACCAACACTTTTCTGACTCGCAGTCCATTTCCTAGTTGTAAACAAATCTAGTTATAATGAATTATGATCACGTAGTGGCGGTGTTGTCGCCGACTCTGCGCGAATTAATCTCTGGCAGCCCTCCGCATTCCCCTCACGTCCCTCTGCACAAATAAGCAGACCTCTACGTGACTCTCTTGAAGCACTAAATGAGTTAATGTGGTCATTATTTTTTTGCAGCTGTGGTTTGCAAAATGAAGTACAAAAAGTTAATTTTCGGTTGAAATAAAATATTGGATTATAAATTCTGCGTTTGAGTCCGTTCCTTTCGTTTGTATTTCTCCAAAACATACAACTTTGAGCAAACTGTCTTCAACTTGACTTAAATAACATCTGGCTGTATTCCTTGGAAGGTAGGCAAAGCCTAATGCTATCAACCGGACACAATTCGCAACTCCTGGCTGCGACTAGAATTTTCTACTGAAAAATACAAACAATGCTTTAATTCACAATCACATGTGTGTTTGATTTATTCCAGTCATCCAATAATCTTCTAGGTAAATAAAAAAAAATAAAAAAAATTATGATCTTTGTTTTTTGGATTTGTCCACTACCTACCCGAATAGCAGAATAACTATTAAAACATGGGAAAATTTCAGGAAAAAAAATTTTCACGTACATTCATCCTGAGACAGTACGAGTTTAGCTAGTATTTATATACTACACACATTTCATATTCATGTCTTGTAGAAACAATCAACATAGTAATGGGATTTCTAATCGATTCTTCCATTAAAATCGGTTCTTACATCACAACATCGTATTTCATGACTTGTAATCGAATTAGATCCGTTTCTGTTGTAATCCGTCGTTTCGTATAAATTAGAAACTTTGAAGTCTGTCATTGCTTAATAACTTTATTAAAATAAATTATACGTTACGTCACATTTCGGTTTTTGATCCTTGATGGATTCAATCAAGGTCAGCAGCCAGTGATGTTGGCAGTGATAATTATCGATTTTTATCGAAGTTGACTTTTTACATTTTTGTCATAATATCTAAATTTTTAATCTGCCTCAGCCTTAGGGCGTTTGTCCACCGCAGCCATCACCGGGACGTCACCGAGAAACGAGATTATTCGAACCGAACGTGACGTCCCGGTGACGGCGATCGTTTGTCCACCACAACCGAACTTGGCGGTTCAGTATGTTATGATAGACAAACAAAACATAGGCGAACGGCGCCGGTGCGACGGTAGAGTGTGGCAAGATCAAACATGTTTTGTATTCTTGTGGTATCTCGGGCCGAGTTCTAGCGATCGCGCTGAACTACTCGAAATTTCGGTGGCTTGGATTGCAGCGCTCGGGTGACGGTCCGTAGTAAATTTATGTATCGCTACTTGGGTGCCGTCATCTCGTTCTTGATGACGTCCAGGTGACGGCTGCGGTGGGAAAACGCACTTACCCCTATCAAGATTCAACATTAAACCACTAGGTTAAATTTAAATCCCAAGCGAGTTAATAACGCAAGATTCGAAATATTCCAAGAATCAATATAGGTACCTACCCTGTAACTACTACTACGTCGCGTTACTATTTGTAATTTAAATTTTCCTATACCTTGAATTGAAATTCTACTTTGCTCTACTACACACGTTTGGGAATAATTAGAATAATAAATAATTAGAATAACTTAACTAATATCACAAATTCAATAGTTCAGATACTTTGATCTCTTTGGGTAGATTTCAGCTGGAATTTGCTAGAGAAATTAAATCCTTGAGTATGATTTTATTAAAAGTCGGTGTTGATATTTGCGGCTTCACTAGTTTTGTTGGTTGAAAGGTAAGTTGGCCTGCTAAAAACGTAAAACATATTTTTCTTGAACGATATTTCATGTCTTTTGAGAGTCACGGCCATCAAAGAAGAATGGGCTTAAGAGTAATTCCGATCCATTTGGTCGAAAAGTTTTACCAGCACTGTTGAGTAATCGTAGCTAGTTTTTCTTTTTCGTTGAAACTAGTTTTCGTCACGGACTACGGTAACAATAAATTGTTACCGTAGTCCGTGGCGAAAACTATCCTTAATTTTGTTTTACCCTTAACCGCTTACCGGGTCATTGTACCTACTCTTAATTATAAAACCATTTAATAACTGTCAACAAAATACATATGTACAGACAGCCATCTAGCACATCATCATCATCATATGCCAGCACATCAAGCTACTACAATGTGTCAAATTTCTTTAATAGATTTACAACTTCATCGCTAAAGCATAAGGTTCGATGTTGATTGGGATAATTTGACAGTTGCGGGTAGCTTGACCTGCTGGCGTCTGTCCTATCAGAACTGCTGATTTATTTTTCATGATTTCAGCTTTGTTCTAGGTTTTCATCATTATGAGTCTAGTTATGATAAACCATTATTTGACTTGTCAATCCACATTCTTATCACATTTTTAAAGCCACTAGCGGAATGATTCTGCCAAGACATGACTTATCAAGCAAAGTCAAAGTTAAATAATTTATTTCAAATAGGCACATAAAAGGCACTTTTGAACGACAAATTTTACAATAAAATAGAATTGATTCCAGTCGCAAATGTAGTTTCGTATGGAGAAAAATGGGCAAGAAAATCCACCATTAATCTTTTAAAAGTGTTTTAAGTACATTAAATTAATTAATATATACAAAATATACATAAATTATAAAATTAAATTAGCAACTAGTTTAATTTTGTCTAGAGCTTAAATATACTTGAACAAACCCAACTATTTTCACCTACGTCAAAGAAATAAACAACTAAATAACACATAAAGCGCAGTATCATACACTAGAAATCAGAGCTCAAGTGACCAGGAGCGCATAAATCAGTAGGAATTTAAACTGCGTCCGTGCCTCCCCAGGGAGTCCACTCGCAAGATGAGAGTAAAATACTGAAATTAAGAGGTAGAAATGTGTTCTGAGGTAGAAAAGTTAGCGTGTATCTGAACACTAGCTCCCCCTGTGGTGTGTGTTGAATTCTGAATGGGTCAAAAATTAATGGGGCATTTATTGTGTCGTTTATCTTAAATGCTTAGCACTTTAGAGCTTTTTGCTGAGCACAAGAAAATAAAACGATTACGCTGTTCAAGAACAATTGAATGATTTATCGTCATAAAATTTCCATAGGTTTGACTAGCAGTGGGATAGTATAGACCAGGGGTGGCCAACCGGTCGATCGCGATCGACTGGTCGATCGCGACTATTAGTTCAGTCGATCGTGGCAAGGAAAAAATATGAATGCGTAGAACAGACTGCGCAACGTATCTAATCACTAACTGCTGCACGTATCATCTTGTATCATTTTTCAATCGCCGTTCCGAAACGTTATTTATCCTCTCTTCTATGCAGTATAGCTCTCTTTTGTTTTCGGTGCGCGATAACAATAAGCGGGAAGCGTATGGGACGATGGAGTGGGGCGCGGGCGGTTGTCAATCCGTCAGTCAGTTGACGACAGACTAGCGGAGTTACGAGTAGTTACGAGTTATATTTTCCCTCTTAATAAAATAAAAAATACTACATAATTGTGTACTGAACTATGCTGTTTCATTTAAGATTTCAAGATGTATGTAATTGTTAGATTGCCCAGTGTGTCGTCAGTGAACAGTAGATCTTGGGTCTAACCAAGTTGGCCACCCCTGGTATAGACTAATGAATAAATAAAATTATCAGTGAAATGAAAGTCATTGCGACTATAAAATGTGTACGTAATCAAGCTGAATTCAAACCTGATAGTGTCGTTTTTGTAATACCACTCATTGGACATAGCTTTATATCATGGATATAATCTCAAAATGTTTGTAATTGCATACGATTTTATTTTAATTTACCAATGAAACTGATTATATTCTTAATTTTGTAAGAAGCATATTGCCATCACGCAATTCAAGAAAATTGATGCCCGTTTATTAGAATTTTAGATCATGATTTACAGATAAGGAATCCAAATTGAATGTAGGTCAACAGTCAATCGGGGTCCAGTGAATTGGTGACGTCAGCAATTAGGCCAACCAATCGAAGCCAATTACAGACATTGCAGTGACCAATTAAGCTTTTAGAATTCCTCCTTATCTGATCTTGACTTTCGTAATCCACTGAAGTATTTACAAGCTTTTGTAAATTTTAAGCAAACACTTTATAATCAAAACAATTGAAAAATAAGATTAATAATTATTTGGCTAAACAAAAACAAAATAACTTTGGAGGTTGTTTAATTATTATTTCAAAGAAAGACATTATAAATTAAACACGCTTTTCGTGTCCGTCTGTGTGACCGCGTTGATCTTCTAAACTACGCAACGGATTTTGATGCGGTTTTCACCATCATTTAGATAATTTATTCCAAAAGGATTATGTGTATCATCATCATCATTTCAGCTGAAAGACGTCCACTGCTGGACATAGGCCTCCCCCAAGCACCTCCACTTCCACCGGTTCTGTGCTTCTCGCAACCAACGGGCTCCTGCGGCCTTCACAAGGTCGTCGGTCCAGCTTGTGGGAAGCCTTCCAATCCTACGTCTTCCAGTACGTGGTCGCTACTTCAGAACCTTTGGACCCCATCGGCCGTTTGTTCTACGAGCAATGTGCCCTGCCCACTGCCACTTAAGTTTGGCAATTCTTCGGGCTATGTCAGGTATGTTATTCATATTCATTTATTTATCAAATATAAGCTAACAGTTTACACCAAATCGCTTATATCTATCCTAATTCTACAAAATTACATTAAAATTTTAATTAAAACTAAAATACAAAAAAAAAAAAACTGAAACATAAAATTTGAAAACAAAACAAAATAAAAACAAACAATTATTTCTTCATATTTAAATAACGATGCACATGCTTAACGATTGTCCGTTGAGAGTCAAAAAATAAATCTGCCTCAGGTATATATTTTAGAAAATCATTTATTAACTTAATTGCTCTAGCAGTGGGAGTGTTGCTGGTTCGGGGAGCTCGCCATGTAGGCGGGTAGCAGAGAAGTCTATGTTGTCGTCTTACAACGCCACGCATATACTGGTCAGGAACATAAAAATTTATTGACTCTCGTAGAACGGGACTATCTATCTTATCTACTAATATTAAATAATAATTAATTATATGTGTGGATTCTCGCCTGAATTTGAGTGTGTCTAAACCCACCATTCCTGACACGAACAGAGAAGGATATAGAAAGGGGTAGTATCCGTATTGACGTTTGTACAGGTATCTACAGAATTTACGTTGAATTTTTTCTATCATACTAGTATACAATGACTCTTGAGGACTCCAAACTATTGCATTATATTCTAATTTACTACGTACATAGGCGTTGTATATTTGTTTTATAACTTGAGTGTTCTTAAACTGAGATGATAATCTAATGATGAAACCAAGACATTTATTAGCGTCTTTGCAAGTTTTAAGAATATGCTCGTGAAAATTTAATTTGCTATCCATTATTACTCCCAAATCCCGGATCGAGAAAACACGTTCCATTGACGCACCAGCAAGATTATAATCATTTCTAATCGGATTACGAGATCGGGAAAAAGTTATTGTTTTACACTTAGAATTATTAAATGACAATTTATTTTTTATACTCCATTCAACTACAGCGTCAATATCATAATATGTGTATAATACATTAATATTACACTTACTTATAATAAAGAAACGTCAATGTTTTGTCAAGTCGCAAAAACTGTGTGAAGCAAGGGTGGCTCACTAGTAAAGTATAAAATAGTCACAGATTTATTCTGTATTTTTATAATGCTCTAAAAGGTAATAATTAAGAGTGTTTACGACGTATGGCATTTCATACAAACATTCAAGCCCTTGTTTTTCGAAATGAATTAACTGATTTAATTAAACTTAAAGGCAGGATACAAAGGTCTAAAAATGACTTATGAACATTTTCGGAAAATTGTGTTATAGCCAAATTAGACCGATTTTAAGTTTTCCATAGATACAGAGATTTCCAGTTATCTTTTTTAAAATAAAGTATATCGAAAATTTTCTTAAGTAAGTTTTTAGACCTTTGTATCCTGCTTATTCGTATGAAGTTTCATTAAAATCGGTTCATTCATTTCAAAAACAAGGGCTTGAAAGTTTTTATGAAATGCCATACGTCGTAAACGCTCTTAAATAATACCGTAAAATCGTGTAATATCATTTCGTACTTAGTCGTAGTAGATACGTACGTGTTATAGGCACTTTGCTTATAGACACCGCATCGTCGCGTACTAAGTACCTTTGTGGTACAGCTCAAATTAATCGAGTGTCACGCATTCAACCACGGTGGCTGACACTAGATTAGGTAATACCAACTTGTCAACACACTCACTACATGTCACTCTCGTCATGTCGTGTTTCTATACCATTGTAATGATCTAGTAAGACGAGCTCTTGAATTCGTGAGTCACCCACTATGTCTTTTGGAACGAAATTCTTTAAAGTGGCTTGCGGTAGGAGTTAATTGGTAGAAAGCGTTATGCCCCTTCCGTGCAACTTTTTCTTTTACCCTAGAAAATAGTTCTGATGATTCTTAGGGTGCTATAGCCGATAGTGAAGTCAAAATGAAAATCCAAGATGGCAGCTGCTAAAACTTTTAAATTTTTTGTCATGAGGGTCGTTTTCATGGTTTTTGAGGGTGCTAAAGCCGATATCGAAGCCAAAATGAAAATCCAAGATGGCGATGACTTTATGAGAGGTTCTAAAAACTAATAGATAGCCGTGTTTTAAAAACGCGTATTAAATTCACATTTTGTATCTCATTCTGTCTCTTTCTGATATATACGAGTGTTTGTGCGTTGTCTACCAACTCGCACTGGGCCCGCGTGGTAGATTCACTTCCTCTCTCCCTACAATGTCCCCACTTCTGGGACACAGGCCTCCTCTCTTCGAGAAGGACTGGGCTGTAATCTACCACGCGGGCCCAGTGCAGTTTGGTAGATGTCACATGTCTTCGAATTTTTGGTTTTAGAACATACCAGTTTCCTCACGATGTTTGCCTTCACCGTTTTGAGAGCAGTAGTGATGAAATTATTTAAGTACACAAAGTAAATTGCCCGTCTGGGTTCGAAACCATGACCTACGACTCTTAAAGTCGTGGCTGTTATAACTGGGCCACTACAGACTGCTCTGGTAAATTTTATGCCATAATCTTATAATTACTAGATAAGGTTCCCTACAGTATCTACGCTGTTTTCGTACTATTCTCAAAATCATTAAAACTGGTAGCTTTGAATATTATTGTGCTGATTTTTTTTTGGAAGCTGCTTTATGAGGCTAACGCTAATGCTGTCGATGTGACTGAATTGTGGTCAAAATTCATATAATTCGAAGTCATGGATACGACGAAGAAGAAGCAATAAATGTTATAGTTCTAGCACATCTCTTATTAAGTACTTTTCTGGAAGTGCTACAGTCACTTATACCATTATCAAGAATCTAGGGACCTGATCTCATTCCACTTTAACTAGATACAATCAAACAGCAGTATCTCCACCATCCTATGAATATTTTCTATCACTCTCGGCTAGTAATGGCTCCGGAGTGGAATTGTAACAGTTAGGGGAACATCATTGCGAGCTGCGCCCAACGATAAGTGATATAACCGACATTTTAACTAGTGGGCCACTAAGGGAGTGGAAAAGCAAAGTCTCTTAGAACGAGTGACATTAAAAAGTCGTTTGAAACGTCCTGTGTGTTACTTATATTTCTGGGTGCGAAATATATTGCGTGGCATGGCGTGAAAAATGCTTTATAAAACAAAAACCTTTATTGTTTACACAGAAAATAAATAACTTGGGAAAAATAAATAAGTTGTTACTTATCACATTTTGCTTTGAAAAACTTTCGATTTTTATTATTGGTAAATACTACTAGAGCTCTATTTGTATTCCACGTCTACTATGCTTAACATTTATTATAAAACTGCACTGATTTATTTTTAAACTGTTTTTTTTTTTTTATTTATCACAAACAAGCTTACGATTTTGCTTTCAAACGCTTTCGATTTCTTTTATAGTTAATACTTTCAGAGCTGTATTTGTATTGCACGTCAACTATGTTTTACATTAATTTTAAAACTGCACTCCCCACAATCAGGTTTCAAGCCCTATTAATAAATGTGTATGTCAGAGTTATTACGCAATTATGAATATTTTGTAAAAACGTGTCAATCCCTTAAACATACACTGTCCTTCAAGATACAGGAATTGCCTAGTTTGAAGGGCAGGGGTCTTCTGATATGTAATAGCCATACCCATCCCTAATTGAGATAATACTGATGTCACCTAGGCTAAGTAAAATAAATAATTACTTACTCACTTAGATATCTTTTAACGTAAAGCCCAAATCCACCAAAATTAAGCCCTTACACAAACACATCCATCAAAATTTAAATGTCATTTTAAACCTATATAATGTTTGCCTCGCGCTACTAAATTACATATATAAATATTGAACGTTAGCTGCAACCCGTTTCGAATGCGCAATCACTGGCAAATTAACTGTAAACGATTTTATTTAAATCGTGTGTGTACTTCGCCCGCCATGATGGTTCGACACCTAAAAGTCACCAAAAAGCTTTAAAAATAACTGCCTACCATAATACTTAGATTGAAATCAAAGCTTGATGTGAATTATGTTGGCTTGATTCTTAGATTTTTATTTTAAAATTCCCTTAAAAATGTTAAGACGTATGTATATCGAATATAACTATTATATTAGGCAATGATAAGAGGAACCATGTGTGGCTATCCAAAATGGTGATAAAACCAGTGTCATGATTATTCCCATACCTTCAATTTGAACCCTTCATTTGTGGCTTTTGTACAGCAGTGCGATTCTGTAACCATGTCACCGTGAAAACTTAGGTGAAGTGAGCGTGGAGTGAGCTGTCAATAGTGTCAATTCCTAGCAAAAACCAACTCACTTCACCTAAGTTTTCACGGTGAGATTTTTACAGAATCGACCTGCTGAAGCTAACACAGTGTTCCCAATATCACGTACCTAATAACATGAAACCCGCACAAAATCTGGAATTGGTACGATAAAAAGAATTGAAATTGAAATATTCATAGCATCATTCAATCACTTCCTACGTCCATGACAGTTCTGACAACCGTCCACCACAATGTGGACTGCATCGGTGAATCGATTGAGTGATGGGGTAATGGGTTTGTGACTGTAATGATTAATTAATTTTTTTGAAATGTGAGTGTTGCAATCCTTCAATGCTAATTTGTACCGAAAAGCGTTGATAATATTAGTCGAAAGTAACTCCACCAATTCATGTAGGTTTTCATGAGAATTTTTTTTAAATTTTGATGTAACTAGAAAAACTGATATTTCCTGCAGAACCACCAAACCAAACCATTACCGTCAAACTTATTTTGTACTTACCAATTTAGGATAAAATTGTTTGTATTTATTTTTACTGGTTTAAAATACAAGCATCAGAGGGGCAATTCTCGTAATTTTAAGAATGTTCACAGTCTGATCTCTGGCTCAATCTGTCAAAAATACCTCTAATTTCCCTAAATTTTTGGCCAGTTTTTAACATTGATTGTCGCTGAAATGAGAATGCCACTAGATTTTGAACGCTCTTAATTGCGGAAATTGACCTTCTGGTCGGTGGGTCGTCTTAGGGATGGAGTTCTCTTTTAAATCTTGCTTCCTATTTTTATATTTATTTTCCGAATTGATTTTAAACTTTTAACTGTCACCTACCGAGTCAGTAAGTGTACCTTACCTTAAAGCCATTGTAAGATTTTTAAACATGGAATGCACATAAAGATTTGAATAAATAAATAATAATATATCTCTTTCCAATATCTGAACCTCTCGCTTTCCATGGCCCACCACTACCACAATCTCTTTATTAGACTCCTGTTAAATTTGCAAATGGTACAAGCTATATAGCATTAAGAACGTAACGATACCGATATGCATAATTAAAATATCTTCAAGCGTTTGCCGGAATTTGCTTAAGTGATATAAATTGTTACAATTGTTCCGTTTTAGGTAAATTCAAATGTTTCGGTATGAATTTAGTTGCAAGTATATATACATGGATAATCAGCCTTTAATTATCCCACTGCTGGGACCCAGGCCTCCTCTCTGTGAGAGTGGGCCGTAAGCCACCACGCGGGCCCACCATGCGGGTTGGTAGAAGACCCATGTCTTCGAATTTTTGGTTCTTGAACATGCCGGTTTCTTCACGATGTTTTCCTTCACCGTTTTGAGATCAGTGGTCATGAAATCATTTAAACAAAGTAAGACGCCTGTCAAGGTTCAAACCTACGACCTAAAAACTCGTAAGTCGCGGCCTTTATCACTGGGTCAGCACTGCTCTGAGTTGCAAGAAGTTTTAGTCAAATGGTTTGCATTGATTGAATTTAGGGTAAGTTCTATGAGTACATTTTTTGGGTTAGTTTTGCATTTACTGTAAATAAGTTTACTTGTAAACGAATACATTATTTGTGTTCTGTTTCTCTGTAAATTACCCATTAAGTATAATGTGGCATAACAGCTGATGTAGAAAAATATCAAATAACTTTGAGGCCCCTGAATATTAAAATCAGACCGTCTCCTTATATTGGGTAGACAATCTGCACGAGTAAAGTCTTAGGAACACAAAAGGCTTTTCCTGGCAGACTTTAATTGTAAGATCATGTCAAAATGTCCATGAAAAGGCAATTATTTCATATTTCGCTTTTGTACTGCTTCATAAAGGAAATTACATTGTAAACGTATTATTGAACGTTAATAACATACTTGAAACCATTTAATGTTATTATACGTGGTTATTTACAGAGTAAATAAGTCGCGCATTGTTTAAATATCATTCGATATAAATGATTAAATTCAGCATGATATTAACCGTATCGTAAAATTTGAAGTCTGATGTTTTCATAAATTGTTACGTTACGTTACATACGTTCGGGGTTTTATTGCTCTTAAATAAACCAAAAATTACTTATTGCAACAACAGTTTTTGCCCGCGTTATACAAAGTTTTTTTTTTTTTTTGTTGAATATTTCGATAGATGGACTGTGTGGAAGATGATATGGCAAGAAAGGGACGAGATAACAACGAATAGTATGGCGAGATGACAACGAATAGTATGGCGAGATGACAACTAATAGTATGGCGAGATGACAACTTATAGTATGGAAAAAAGACGTTTCGCAATAACGCAATAAAGATAATGATTTATTGAAAACTGCTTGAACATTCTGGATTTATTCCTATCCTGTATTAATACGAGTAGATACGTTAAATGCATTTTCCTTTACCTACCAGCTCACAGACGTCAATTAACAAATTAAAACAATCAAAAGTACCAGATAAATAATTCGTTACAAAAGTTTCCCTTTTTTTGCTGCCTGCCAACTGCAACAGCAAACTATGTATCTTTGTTTTCTCATCACTCTTTCTAATAGAATAAAAGGGTTCATTAACTTTGACAGACGTCTACGCGTGTAGTGTTTAAACATAGGCACGAGAGTCTAGAGACAACTTTTTTATAAGCATTTAAAAATATACAATAATATGATTGTTTTATAACCACCACTAAACTATCTCTCATACATTTTTAGCCCCTCAAGCCAATTCCAGTAGGTACTCCACATTCAAATATTTCACAGAGATCTCTGTTGACACCGCTCTGTGCACTCGAAGCCAATGAATACATGATTACCACATCACTACGGTATACCCTGACTGAAGGTAGACTGTGTCGCAGAGTAAGTGCGGAACCATGTGAATCCGAAGCTAGATTGGTTAGTGATGTTGGAATTCTTTATGATGTTTCACAGTAGTTACTGTCTGGTTGGCTTCGAAAGTGGGATAAAGGGGACTACAGGACCTAAACGCAAAAAACGCAAGTTTTATACTGCCTAAAAGTATATGATCGACTACAGTAAACAAAATCAGAAAAATATATGATATTCTTCAGGATAATTATACTAGTTATATTATAGTGTATTGAAAACATAGTCGAAAAAATATCACGAAGATACCTCTAAAAAGTTTCATTTCACAATAAAAACCATACTGATATACATACAATCATTCTGATTTTTTGTCAGATTATTTTACAAGCGACATACTAAAGCACCAGTGTTTTAATTTTTTATTCTAAACAATAGGTTTTTTGTAAATAGATAATTGCTTCATATTTTGTAAGAAATTACCAGTGTTGTGTCATCGCGCTTCTCTTTCTTTTCCATGCAGTCCGACAGTGACCGCACTTTAGGTCATGTAGTCCCCTTAAGAAGTCTTGCTGGTTAACAACAACGACAATGCTATTTATTTTGACACTAGCTCCGCCCCGCGGTTTCACTCGTGTAAATGTCGATCCCGTGAAAATGTCGCGATAAAAAGTAGCCTATATGTTAATCCAGGGTGTCAGCTACCTCCACACAAAATTTTATCAAAACTGGTCCAGCCCTTTGAGTGTGAAGAAGTAACAAACATAAACATACACACACAATCTTTCGCCTGTATAATATTAGTGTGATGTGATTTCAACAACATTCAATGCGTTATTAACGTTGCTGAGCAGGAAAATTTTTCAAACTTAAATGTATTAGTAATTTTATACATAACCTTCCGAGTTGTTATGGAAAGTCTGTTACTCAATTAGGGTCCTGATTAGTTTCACACATCGAATGTAATTATAGCATTCTATCTGAAACATCAAAGAAAGATAGGAAACTCTAAAACGTTCACCCATTTTCGCTTAAATTGTCAAATGCAATAAATATTTCGCGCACATATCAAAGAATTTCTGGCGGTTCTCGAATTTTCTCGAACACCGAGGGCGGTTGCACCGGAGCGGATCCAATGAATACCTAATCAGCCCACATGGTGTGATCTGAAGGAATTGAATGCACGACTCAGCTGTGTTTCAAATTATTTTATCCTGTACTCTATATATGGTAACTTTTAGGGTGGTGTGGATTCCGTTTTTTTAACCTACTTTAAAAAAGAAGGATGTTCTTTTTATATTTAAGCGCAGTTCAGCGATGATTCTAGTTCCTTGGTGGCTCCATATTAATTTTAATAACTTTGCTTGGGTAGTTTTTGAGTTAACTTCAATAATACGTATTTTGTCCACTTAGTGCATGTATGATGTTATAATAAATTCTTGTCACTGATATTCTCATAGCAAGTAGTGGCATATGAATTTGTGTGGGGTAGGTACCAAAACTAAAAAGTGAAAAATAAAAAAAAAGTTTACAAAAAAAACGATTGCTAAAAAACCCCTACAAAGTAAAAATAACTTTAATTTCGGAAGTCAGTACTTTGGGCAAAGTCAAAGTCAAAGCATTTATTTCAAATAGGCACATAAAAGGCACTTTTGACCGTCAGAAATTACAAAAAAATAGAATTGATTCTAGTCGCCCATTCCAAAAGGTAGTTTTCGTATGGAGAAGAATGGGCAAGAAACTCCACGAATGGCGACTGACATCGAAACACAACATATTCCCACGGTTTTTATACATTCAAGGCGCTGAATATGAAGCGTGTGTGGTGTGTAACCACCTGTACAAATAGTTTAACGTGCTTTCCAAAGCACGTTAGGATCTCCGAATAGTCACCCATCTACAAGACACTATAAACTATAAGTAAAGATAAACTATAATATTATAAGTGCGATCAAATCATTTTTATCTCACCCATATAAAATATACCAGATTACAAATTATTCATTAATCATAAATTATGAAATTATTACAAGCTTTAAATAATTTTATTACACTATTTTTTTAATTTATATATATTAGAAAAAAAAACTCAAATGACAAAGCCAAATATTTTTTTCGAATAAGCACATAATAGGAATTTTTGAACGTCAAAATTTACAAAAAATTGAATTGATTCTAGTCGCCCCTTCCATAAGGTAGTTTCGTGTGGAGAAGAATGGGCAAAAACTCCACCGTTACTCTTTTAAGTTATAATAATAATAAAACTTTATTTTCTCACCACAATATACATGTTATTTTACATCGGTCAGATTCGACAATGACATATAATTCGGTTGAGTATAGGTATATTGCGGGAGACTGGTGCCTAAGTTAGGCTCGTGGCCTGTGTTTCAGGACACCAGGATCCCACCCCTTTTACATTTCGACGGCGAAGTGCCAATAACTCCTAACTGACAAAGTCAAAAATTTACACATACTGGAAGAAAACGTTCAAAAATAGCCACGTAGTTATAGTTGGAAGTTACATATTTCCACATTTTAATTTAATGCTGTTGCAACTAAATATACACTTAGGCGATTTCATTAAAACATGCGAATAACGCCTTTAAATTCAAAACGAAAAAAAGGGAAACGTCTCAAAAAAAAATCAGTTAGGAGGTATTGGCACTTCGCCGTCGATTTACATTTTAAAAATTATGTACTATGCGCGCTGACAGAATGTAGTAAGGTATGACATTTTATAGTTTTTATTTTAATTAATATCTAGATTAAGTATGCGAGACAAGTGTTAGTAGATGTGTAGTATGTGTGATTGAGTGGTGTCTGGGTGTGTATGTGTGTGGGTGTGTAAGTGTGTGGGTGTGTTAAGTGTATGATTCTGTGTTTAGGTCTTTGTAAGGATAATATTTTCAGTGTCATTATAATTTAATTTTAGTAGCCAGTCAATTAGCCTCTTTTTGCAGTTACATGAGATATTGTAGTCAAGTGGGCTGATAAGTTGACTTTTAAAGCTTCCTCCTACTATTTTGCCAAGCCCGATAGAGTTCATAATGATCTCATAAATAAGTTACTACCTAAGTACACATTTGGAATGCAATAGGGGATTGAGCATTGAGTATTAAATCACAGCCAATGCTGCTTCCTTGCCTCATAAATCTAAAATTACGCATACTCATCCAGCCATGAAGACGTTTACTGGTATACACATTTCCTCCCATATTGATGTGAACTGATTCCTGAGATCTATTCGACGACGTGGCACTAAGTGAGATCCAAGACGCTGGATGCGAACAAAAGGACTCAAATAGAATTGATCAGAATGTACTGCTGGACGAGGTACTGAGGCGTGAATGAATGGAGGATATACAAGCATTTTCATACTATATTAAGCCTAAATTTATAATGAATTCGTGTGTATTGAAATATAATACATCGGTGGCATGGTATTTAAATCGTGAGTAATTGAGTATGATTAAGGTTTAAAACGGTGAACGAAAACATTATTTATAAGCCGGCATGTCCTAGAACCAAAAATTCGAAGACATGTGACTTCTACCAACCCGCACTGGGCCCGCGTGGTGGATTACGGCCCACTCCCTCTCACAGAGAGGAGGTCCAGCAGTGGGAACATTAAAGGCTGATCATGCTAAGCCTGTGACTGTTAAAAATATTGCTTGATTTCTTTAACACCAGAGTGGAACGTAAGGGAAAAGGAGCCTAAGGTACCTACTAACTTATAACTCTTTATTTAATTGTATAAAAATACGCAATATATGTATGCAAGTAAGTATAACTAACGGTTTTTTGTGTTGCTGTTTCAAAAAAAAAACCTTTGCTATTTTCGCAACCATTTACATAATCAATAAAGAAAATTTCCCTCCTTACCAAACCAATCGAAAGAAGCCATGTTAAGTCATTGCAATATTTACATCAAGGTACAATAGCTTTGCAATGAGCTTGCTTGTGGATTTATTGCAATGAGCTTCTCTCTTTTTCAATCGGTCTCTTTTTATTGAAGATCGTCGTAAGCGGACAACCTACCTCCGGTCCAAACCTGCCATTATCACGCTTGAGGACGTAGCTTCTTTCACTAGGTCAGACCATTGTATTGGCGATCGGCTTCGTGCTCTCTTTTCTTTGATATTGCCAACAATGACCAGCTTGCAATGAGCTTAAAAAACCCAAAAACAACAAACAATTTCAATTCCGGAGCTAAAACGGAAAGGTAACATAACAGAAAAGTTTCCACTTTTATATCACAAAGCAGATAGTCCGCAGGCTTGCGACATAACTCACAAACTGCTGAAGTGTCAGTGCATGTAATATGTTCCATTTTGCTTCGTCTGTGGCATGTGTCTGCGTTGTCTTGTCTTGTTCTTGTCGGGACTGTTTTTGGTAGGAGAATACATTGTGGTGGTATTAAAGTTTTTTGGTAGTAGAGGATTTGGTTTTTCATATATGTCCCGTCGCGTTTTGCCGAAAACCTTATCTAGATAATTTTTATCATGCAATACTTCATATACTCGTAGATGGTGAACTTACTGTTTTACTGTTTGCGATTAACGCCTTTCACATCTTGAGTTCATGAGCATTTGATAGGTACAATAGAATTTGCAATATGTCTGTTTCAATGTCCAAGTTGCTGTATATTCTACCATTTTTTCAAAGGTACTATAATTAAAATCTCGGCAAATAAGTAAACGTGACTTGGGGCCATACGCTCAAAGATTAGAACCCAAGCCTGATTAAGAATGAAATGATAAATTATTTATTTCTGAAAGTAGGTTTGTAAAAACATTTTGACACGTCAATCATATTTAAAGACCTAGATGAGTTCGGCGTTTTCTGTCTTACTAACTAGGTACTCTGAGAAGAACGGTCGAAATAAACTCAGAGGTCACAGTGTTTTTTGAAGCCCAAACAAAATCTCGGGCGAGGCGGCAAGCCTAGCGAGGACTATCGCCTCCAGATCAGTCCGGCAAGGAGGACTGATCTGGAGGCGATAGTCCTCGCGCGCCTGATGAGTGGCGCGCGGAGGCACTACGCTGGTAAACTCCGCTTCCGCGGCAAATCGCGGCGGAGCCGACGGACCTTCGGCGCGATTTCATGGCGGCATGGAAAGAGCGACTGTCGCAACTCAGCGCAAGGCACGCCACGATAGTGGCAATAAGACCCCTCTTTGAAGAGCGGCTAGAGAGGCGTCACGGCGCGCTCACGTACCGCCTGATGCAGGTCCTCACCGGACACGGAAGTTTCGGGAGGTTCCTGCACATAATCAGGCGGGAGGAAACGCTCGGGTGTCACCATTGCCAGGATCGCCCAGAGAACACGGTGGAGTATACGGTGGAGGTCTGCCCCGCTTGGGCGGAGCACCGCCGTGGCCTCGTAGAGGCGATCGGCAGCAGCGGCGACCTCTTGCGTCCGGCCCTGGTTCAAACCATTGTCCGGGGCGAGAGGGAGTGGAAAGCAGTCGCCTCCTTCTGCGAAGCAGTCATGCTAGCGAAGGAAGCGGCGGGATGGCTGAGAGAGAGAGCCTCCCGTCCCAGCCGCCGCTGGAGACGCTTCGGGCGTCGGGAGCCACGCGACGACTCCCGGCCACCGTAGGCGCGGGCCTGCAGGCGGAGAGTAATGAGTAGCTCACCGTCCAATCAGGACCAAGCCCGTACCAGACGGCGCGTACGTGTTCCACGCGCGCCTCAAAGAGATGTCAGCATCAAATTGAAGGGGCCCATTAGGGCCGAAGCCTGCCGGGTCAGCGGGATTGTCCGAAAGGGTTACCGCTGGCCCGGAACATAAAGAGCTAAGGAAGGAACACGGGTGGGTTTTAGTCAGTAAGAGTCTGACACTCCCTTCCGCTCCACCCAGAGCAGGAGGGGTCATTAGATGATTTCACATTCTCAAAAAAAAAAAAAGTCCGAACATTATCTTGGTCTATTCATGTAGATCGGTGTCTGAGATGGTCTCTTTTTAGGAAAGAAACACACAGAATTGAGTAAACCTGTCCAGTCAGTGTACGCATTTTGTCAGTAATCGTGCAGCTCAACTCAAAACTTATGAAGCTCATCTATTCGACGAACAATAATAAACAACAAACCGAACAAAGAAACTCAGACCTCGCCTCAAAAACGAATCTAGTAGGATTATTTCAGTATACGTATAAGACAAAAGGTAATTGCTCTCCAGTATAAAAGATAAGCCTAAGCCTCGGCTGGTATAAGTAAGTGGATAGTGATTCAATAGTAAATAATGAGCGTTTGAATGCTGCCAGTAGAGCTCTCTCGAAGGTTGATATCGCCTCGCTCAGCCGCCGGGGAAAGACGACAGTATTGTTAGTGGGGGGATTGAGAGGGACGATATTCTAACTGTTGTGAATGCCTTCAGGAAGCCTTCTTTTATCAGTTAATTCAGCGAAAAAATTTATCTGATTATATAACTGATTCGACGAAAAACGGCCAAGGTGACTAAAAATCACACATACAGTGGCTTATTTTTTATACTATTAAGATCTAATTTTGACGTCTGACAGTTCTAGTATGGAAAAACTGTCAAAAATAAATAGTATAAACTCAGGATAAGACTTATTCTGGGTATAAAAGTTTGGTGAAATTCGGCCTTAGTAGTTTATCAACTACCTGGTTTACCCTGCTTGGAGTAATCATTTGAAAATGTGACGTATACTTTTACGAAAAATAAATTCATAACTAAAAAAATAGCGCTTTCAATAATATTTTGCCTAAATATATTTATAGGTACACAAAATGTGAAACCTATCCATGTTTCTTAACAAAATACAAATCTATAGCAGATTCAATCTTAGATTTAGAACTCTCTTGAACGAAGGGTTCAATGATTTATAGCTTAGAGCTTTAAACAAAAACATGTAATTTTATACATCGATAAATAAAACCCACCCTCAGCATAAGACCATTGTTTTCAGCGCATCGATGTCAAAGATTTAATATTGAAGCATCGCTCGCTCTTGCCGCTGCGTCGCTTGAATTATTCATCACACCTGGATACTGATTTTAAATTTTTATTTACATTCGCAGTTTGTGTGTTGACTCTTTGAATAGCGTAGTTTATTGGAACTGCATGTCTTTGTGATGTGGTTTTCAAAGGAGCAAGACTTTTGAATCCTTCAAATGATAATTCTCATGTGACTTTGTTTGTCCATAGCTTTCTGCTTATCTGAACCTTTTGAACAGGTTTGTAACGCTCGGCTTTTGTTTTTTCAAAACTATTTCTGATATTGAAAAAGGTATTGTGTCAGAACCATTAGTACCTAAATGAAGCACTAAAAGGATATTCTTGCGCGTGGCCAGATCGGAACTACTGCCACTGTCTTGATAACCGACTTCAAAAAGGAAGAGGTTCTGAATTTGACTGTATTTTTTTTGTTTATATATGTAATGTGATGTCACCGGCAATTGTGGATCGATTTCGGAAATTCTTTTTTAATTAGGTAAAGAAAGCTTGCGCAATGGTCTCATGTAAGTTTTATTACCTTTGCTTGAGTAGTTTTTGAGTTAGCTTTGATAATACGTATTTGATCAACTTTGTGTATCTTGATGATGTTTTAATACTGCCAGTCACTGTTGTTTACATTTACGTAGCAAGTAGTAGTATACGAATCGGTGTGGGATAGGTACCACAACTAAAAAGTGAAAGGTAAAAAACTTTTTTAATATTTTTAAAGTGACATTTTTCAAAACATTCGCATAAATATTTACCAACAGCGCTTATCTGCCAACGTCATTCAAGCGCCACCAAGATCCTTGTATAAACCATAGCCAAAATGACAGTAGTAGGTCGAATTGATAAAAATTGTAAATTGTTTTTTCATACCATTAAAACGGTGAGATATGTAGCACTACCTATGCAATGTTATGAACACGTTTGTAAACACCATGTTTCTGGCAAATAAATATATTAGTCACATTGGTAAATTTACAACGAGTTTCTCCAAACGATTATTTTGTTTTCTAGGAGGCTACCTCTATAACAAAATAATCAAAGTTCACAACATCTTCCTACTCACAAAATACGAATGTGTAAGATAAAACTTAATGGATGGCTTAAGACTGGACACAATTGAAAATCTACTTTCATTCCCAAAATAGACACCTTTTTTTTTTCAGGATGCGAAATCATCAAATGACTCCTCCCGCTCTAGGTGGAGCGGAAGGGAGTGTCAGACTCTTACTGACTAAAACCCACCCGTGTTCCTTCCTTCGCCCTTTATGTTCCGGGCCAGCGGTAACCCTTTCGGACAATCCCGCTGACCCGGCAGGCTTCGGCCCTTGCGGGCCCCTTCGTTTGATGCTGACATCTCTTTGAGGCGCGCGTGGAACACGTACGCGCCGTCCGGCATGTCCTGGTCCTGATCAGACGGTGAGCTACCCATTACTCTCCGCCCGCAGGCCCGCGCCTACGGTGGCCGGGAGTCGTCGCGCGGCTCCCGACGCCCGGAGCGTCTCCCGCGGCGGCTGGGACGGGAGGCTCTCTCCCTCAGCCGTCCCGCCGCCTCCTTCGCTAGCATGACTGCTTCGCAGAAGGAGGCAACTGCTTTCCACTCCCTCTCGCCCCGGACCATGGCTTGAACCAGGCCTGGACGCGAGAGGTCGCCGCCGCTGCCGATCGCCTCTACGAGGACACGGCGGTGCTCCGCCCAAGCGGGGCAGACCTCCACCGTGTGCTCCACCGTGTCCTCTGGGCGATCCTGGCAATGGTGACACCCGGGCGTTTCCTCCCGCCTGATTATGTGCAGGAACCTCCCGAAACTTCCATGTCCGGTGAGGACCTGCGTCAGGCGGTAGGTGAGGGCGCCATGACGCCTCTCTAGCCACTCCTCAAAGAGGGGTCTTACCGCCGCTATCGTGGCGTGCCCTCTATCGTGGCGTGCCCTCTATCGTGGCGTGCCCTAAAATAGACACCTTATTCCGTCTATGTTTGTCTCTACCAAGGACATACTACTATGGCAGTATTTCCACGCACCAACTTGATCATGAAGATAGGTACCTCTAAAAACTTTATTTTTACAATAAAACCATACTAATATACAATATTGTTTGACAGATTATTGTACAAGCAAGATACTAAAGCACTAGTGTTCATTTTTTTAGTCCAAACAGTAGATTTTTTGTAAATAGATAATTGCTTCATATTTTGCAATAAATTACCAGGGTTGTGCCATCGCGCTTCTCTTTCTTTCCTGTGCAGTTCGACAGGTAACCGCGTTTAGGTCATGTAGTCCCCTTAAGCCCATGACTGAACAATATTGTATTTGTTACTATTTTATTAAATATCTGGCGTCGGCGTCTTCACCGAGGTAGGCCTAAGAAACACTGGCGGGACGATTTGGACTCGTGTCGTGAGAAGGCGCAGAACAAAGAAAAGTGGAGAAATATGGGGGAGACCTTTGCCCAGCTGTGGGAAATATAGGTTAATTAAAAAAAATATATACGGACATGTGATTAAAAATAAATAAATATTAAATAAATTAAAAAAATACAATATATTACGATGCTCATTGGAAACATTGCGTTTCCTCACAGCCACCTAAATTATATTAGCGGTCTAGAAACCACTGGCTATTTACGCGAATATCAAAAATGATTACCATACTAAACCGCGGTAATATCAACACATCATAATCAAATAATTGTCGTATCGGCTAAAAGCATATTAACAAATTAACAGGCTCTAAAACAATTACATTATTGGAACGAACAGTAAATATCATGATGAAGTACTTCGAACAGTCCGCGCCAATATTTATGTCCGTGAGTCGTAACGCTAACTCGTTAAGCTGAAGGTGTACTAATAACTTTTATTATAAATGTATGTAGTTACGACGTTTTTCCATCAACGACCTTATGGACGTGAAAGGTGGCTCGTGGTTGAATAATGACAGCCACACGGGTAGATCTTCAAGGTTAAGCAACGCTGCCCGAGGTCGGTCCGTGGATGGGTGACCATCCATTACATACCGAGAGCCCTCCGTGGCTTGGAAAGCGCATTAAGTCGTTGGTCCCGGTTACCATTAAAATTTGTAGATCTTTGACAGTTGTTACGGGAAGGAGAAGCCCGAAAGCTTGAAAATCAGTCTGATAGGCAGTAGGTCCATGTAAAATACTGGTATTCAGTTGCATTCAGGTAAGATTGGAAGCTGACCTCAACATTGGGAGAAGGATACGCAAGCTGCAACTTTATATGCGGTAAGTAGCTGATGACTTTCAAGTAGTGCGGTTTCTTATTGAAGGTTGAATGAAGTTTGTGACAAGGCAGTAAGAAATTAAAATTGCAAAAAAATGATAATGCTTTAGCTAAACTTGTATGCTAAAAACGTTACCCTCTTTCGGACGCAGTCGGGTAAAATGACGTTTCGTTCAATAAATAGCACGTTTTTTTTTTTAAGAAAATTTTCAATTTTGAACTAAGTTTGTGGGTTAGACATATCAAGATGATAGAATGCTTCATGACGTTATCTTAAATTTTTTATGCGAGTAACGTGGATATTACAATATGGCAAATAATTTAATGTGTCGTGTTTATTTGTTGTAATGTAATGTTCATTACTTTGCATACTATTACTATTGAAGGGGCCGTGGCTAAATAATAACAGCAGGGTTGATCGATCAGGTTAAGTTACGCTTGCCGCGGTTGGTCTGTGGATGGGTGACCATCTTTACACACCGTACCTCAGAAAGCACGTTAAGCCGTTGGTCCCGGCTGTCATTCGTGAATCTTTGACAGTCGTTACGGTTGGTCAGCAGTCCAAATCAAATCAAATCAAATCAATTTTATTTGTTAACACAGGTAGAGAAATACAGATCTTGAGTTTGGTGTATAGAACGCTATGTTATGCCAGGAGGCGTACAAATATGGTGTGCATCTAGCTCAATAATACGAATTTACATTTCAAAATACAAAAAAGATGTTTGAGACTCATGCATAAATAAAATTTCTGAATAAAATAATTATAACAATTATATAATATTATTTTAAAAAATTTGTGATGTCAGATTTAAATGAAGAATTATTTAGTTATACGAAAGTCCGAAATTCTGACAACCAGTCTTACCAAGGGGTATCGTATTACCCAGTATCTGGGTTGTGGAGGTCAGATAGGCAGTCGCTCCATGTAAAATACTGGTATTCAGCTGCATCCGGTTAGACTGGAAGCCGACCCCAACATAGTTGGGAAAAGGCGAGGCAGATGATGACTTTGCATAATATTGTGTAGAATTAAGTTCATCTAACTTAACAGACAGATGTACTGCTGGGGAGTTTTTGCGCCACTTCTTCTTCCTCGATAAAGCACTAGAAAGTGGTGAAGGGCGGGCCTTTGGGGGACTGTCTTATATAATTTGAAATTCATGCGCTGATTCTCAGCCTAATTTGAATAAATGACTTTGATTTTTTTTTTATTCGTAAATACCAATAAACTACTTCATTGTATTTTGTCTATACCTGCGTCTAACGACAAAGGATAGTAAATCTAACTAGCACTACAAATTCTAGCGAACCGAAAAGGCATCGGTACAATATATGAGACGGAATACATCGTGGTTTCTACAGCGTATGGGTAGGGTCAGTTCCAAATACATCCTGTGGGATAATTGCATAACTCACTAACAATTGCTATACCTTTCATTTTGCTAAAGGCTCCTGCAAACAGGCGCGACGCGCGGCGCGAATCGCGCGCGACACAAAGGCTCCGCTCATTGCGCGACTTGCGGTGCCTTTGTGTCGCGTGTCGCGTCGCGCCTGTGTGTACGAGCCTTAACTCAACAACATTCACTGTGTTGTCGAGCAGACGAATTTTTCTAGTTAGTACTTACGAGTACTTTGGTGTCACATCATTTCGTAGAATTCCCAGAAAAGAAACCTGTGTAGACCATAGATACAAGAAAGAATTCCTATAGTGTAGGACTGTAGGCCATAAATACAAGATATTTCCGTGATGTAGTGTAGACCATAAATACAAGATATTTCTATAGACTAGAACTCTAGACCATAGATACAAAATATTTCTATTATGTAGACTGTGTAGAGTGCGTGGCGTAAATGCCTGTATGATTTATTTTACCTACGCATAAAACATTATAATATTTTGATTTTGTTAACGGACTTAGATCCCACTGTTGTGCCCCAAACCTAACCCATGTACTAATAACGTCAGTTCATTATACTCGGTATCACAATACCCATGTTTACTGGTCTTTGCCGACTCCACACACTACCGTAGCAGCGGCCACTGTTTTGTTGAAGTCTCTCATTGTTCAGTACCCCATTTAATTGTTTGAAAACTAATTGAAAATCGGTATTCAAACAACATCTCATGTCCATGGAACATGTTCGTCAAATGCCAAACGTATTTACAGAAGTTATGGAACAATGTTTGTTTGAGAAAGTTGTACGAGTCGTTGTTCGTGACAATGTTGGGGAAGTGAATTCTTGAAACGGTTTGTTTATGAATTTTGTTTAGGCGTTGAAATATTATATGGTAGGTACCCCGAAGAAAACTCACGTAAATGATGAGTTTTTTTTTTATTATTGATTTTTTTGTCAATATTCCTAAATCATCATTTACGTGAGTGACAGCGGTTGACAGAGTTTTTGGACTTTGTTATACTATCATAATAGCTCCCACCAAAAAAAAGCCGATCTTAAAAAGTAATGTTGGAAATGAATCGCATTGGTATCAAACCAACTTTACCAACCAACTTCAACCAACCAACCAACCAACCTTTTTTCAACCATTATTGCACGGCGGCGGCGTGAAGGTGCTAAACGCCGTGCATTAATAGACCTTATCGTAGGTATACTATTTTATAGCTCGTGTGACCTATACCCGTTTTCTATATAAAACTTGACTACTGAAGTCGTGCGGGTTTAGATCACACAGTGCCATAAAGAAATTTTCAAAACAAAGAACCTACATTGAATCAACAATGGATAACCAGAAAACTTTGCCATCCATAAAAACAGTATCCTTCCTATATCATCAAACATAAATTTCCAAATCCCATCAGATATGTACATCTAAAGCCCCATAACGACAGTTCACGCAGATTTGATAACGTGCCGGCACCATGCATATTTCAGTAGCATTTCATCTCATGGTTTTTCAGCCCTCAAAACTTTACCGTTGGAAATTCCCATGGCCGAAGTGGGGAATTTCAGAGCGCTCGTTGTTCACACGGTTCCATATTTTATTGGTAGACCGGTTTTGATTTAAATATTTTAGACTTTGCCTAAAAATGGTCTAGTTTTATATAAAACTAATCATAATTAATCATATTCTATTGATAGCTGATTCAAATCAGAATTCTTTATATTTCATCTGAAATATAAGGAATTTTGATTTGCATCATCATCAGATTTTTCCAACACCTGAAGGGCAATTCTCGTAATTTAAACCGTTCAAAATGTAGTCATAGTCTCATCTCGGCGACAAATAAATATCAAAAACTTGGTAAAATGTAGGTAAATTAGAAGTATTTTTTGACAGATTTGTTTTGACATATTGAGATCAAACTGTGAACGTTCTTAAAATTACGAGAATTGCCCCTCTGATATGTTTAAAATTATTTTAAATTTTATACACTTTTGCCATACACAAACTGTCAAACGTCAACTTTGTTCCACGAATAAAAGATATTTAACGTTGGATAAAATCGGCTTTTTATAAAAAAAGATACGGTTGGCAAGCAGGACGACGGTCAACTTATCGGCCCATCCTTTTTTGAAGTCGGTTCAAAATCAAACATGCAGTTTGAGTTACTAACTAAAACAATGATGCTAGGCGTCAGAAATAATTACGATGGTACTACCTACTTCCCTGGACAGAACTTTTCGCAAAGAGCTTAACATAGCTAAAGCTTTTACAATGCGCGCTCACCCATAAAATTAAGTAATGGGGCCAAATTAGGGGAACGGCACGATACCCCGTTTTCCCAAAACCAACGAGATTCTGACGACTATCAGATAGATAACCATTATACTGTAGTGACACATAAATCATACGAGCGCCCCACACGTCCGGCCGCCGTCGCAGCGCGCAGCGCACTGAGCGACCGCCAGGACGCGCGGCGCGCGCGCACGGAGCCACCGCTCCGAACGAGTGCGACACCACCGGCGGCCCGCGCCTGCGCTGGCATTCGTGTCGAGGAGCGACGACATCCCTGCGTCAAAGATCATCGGGCACTGACGTTGGAATTTTTTTTTTTTTTTTTTTTTTTTTTTTTTTTTTTTTTTTTTTTTTTTTTTTTTTTTAGAATATGGCATCTCGTAGTTGACCTTGAGAGGTCGTGACTACTTAACCGGACAATCCTGCGGCTGCCTTGAGAAAACTCAAAGCCTCCAGCCAGGGGCTTAAAACTAACTAAATAAACTAAGCGACTACACGCTAAGGGCACCCCCTGTGGGGTACGAGCCTCGGCTTAGGGCGTCGCTGGGGGGGAGGGCAGCAAGTTGGGACAGGCTGGATCTAATTTTGATTATTTAACGAACGATGGGGCCGGCATTTCCTAATTGACTACTCTGAGAAGAAATGCCGAAACAAACTCAGAGGTCAGAGTCGGGAATTTAAATCTACTGGCTCAGCTGCGGCGCGGGCTGGCACTACATCGAGCAAGGGTCGGTGGGGGGCATTTACTTGGGGACGTCGCGAGGGACCTCGTCGGCGAGGCCGGTATGTCGGTTTCTTGTATCTGTTTTTCCTAAGCGTGCTGGTTGCCCTACTGCTCTCTTGGAGGACGGTTATAGGGTCATCTGGGTCGGTGAGAACGTGCCTTGGACGGCGGAGTTTACTGATTTGGGAGGGAGTATATCTGGCGGCCTCGACAACCAGCGGGTTTCGATGGTTGGGGGCGGAGTCGAAGAAGTGCTTGGAAAGGCGCTTCATGAATTGGTGGATAGTGGGGATTTTGAGATCGACATGGAGGATCTCATTTCGAACGAACCAAGGGGCTCCCGTAGCCTTTCGGAGGAAACGGTTCTGGAGGGTCTGCATCCTATGGATGTGGTGGGGCTTTGCGTGTGCAAAGACTACGCAGGCATAGGTCATGATAGGGCGAATGCACGCTGTGTAGATGCGCAATTTGCACTTAAGTGACAATTTGCTGCGTGCATTTAGCATCGAGTGGAGGCTACCGAGGGCGAAGGCGGCGCGCGAGCGAACCGCCTTTATGTGCTCTGCGAAGGAGAGGTGCCTGTCGAGGATAACACCGAGATATTTGGCTTGCTTCTCCCAAGGGATCGGCTTGCCGAACATGGTGATGGGTCGGGGGGGGATGAGTTTGTGTCTCGGTTTCGAATAGAGAACCGCTTGACTTTTGTCGGGGTTTACTTCTATTCTCCACTTCCTAAACCAGTCAGCGAGCTTGTTGACTGAAGTTTGGAGGATGTGGGAGATCTGGACTAGGCTGCGGCCAGTGTACAGAATGGCAGTATCGTCTGCGAAGAGAGCCAACTGGGTCTTTTTACTCATTGGGATGTCACTGGTGTACAGCGTGAATATGAGCGGGGCGAGCACAGAGCCCTGGGGGACTCCTGCTCGGATCGGGTGTGGAGAGGATATAGCTCCTTCTACTTTGTAGCGGAAGGTGCGGTTTGACAAATAGTCTCGAAGGATGAGCACGAGACGGTCGGGCACACCGAGTTGGTATAGCTTATATAGTAAGCCATTGTGCCAGACTTTGTCGAAAGCTTTTGCTATGTCGAAGTATATCACACCTGTCAAGTATCCACGCAGGATCCCTGCGTGGATCTGTTCGGTGATGCGGTGGACTTGCTGGACGCTAGAATGTTGGGTTCGAAAACCGAATTGTTCATTAGGGATTAGGCCCTTGGTTTCGGCATAGTTTCTGAGACGCTTATAAATAAGCCTCTCGTAGACCTTGCCTAGTCCATTGAGCAGACTGATGGGGCGGTAACTCGTGGGTTCCGACTTGGGCTTGCCGGGCTTGGGAATGCCAATGACTGTGGCTTCTTTCCACTTCTGTGGGAAAATGTTGTTGCTCATGGCACCGTTGAAGATGGTGGCCAGTAGCACAATTAATTGGGCAGGGAAGAGTTGAATCACTCTATTTGTGATTCCATCTGAACCGGGGGCTTTCTTAGGTATGAGACCCTTTATGATGTCCTGTACTTCGTCTGGAGTGACGGGGGGTAGAGGATTTTCGGGGTCTTCTACTGGAGGGAGGGAGGCTCTACGCTCGACTTCCGCGTCGACCTCAGAGAGGTGAGCTTGGTCTACGGGTAGGGAGCTGGGTGTACACTGGGCTTCGAGGCTGTCAGCCAAGCATTCTGCCTTGTCATCGTCGTCAAAGGCGATGGTTTTGTCGGGGCGGATCAGTGGGGGCATGGAGACGATGTCTCGAGATCTAAGTCTCCTTTGGAGTTCCCAGAAGGCCTGGTGATTGGGTTCAAGATCGCTCAGCGTCTTATTCCATTTGACTTCACGCCACTCCGATATGCGAGTCCTCACAGTTCTCTGTAAGTAACGCATATGGGCTTTGTTTGGGCCACATGGAAAGCTGCTGTAGGCACGGACAGCCGCGTTCTTCTCGTTCAACAGTTCACGCAAGTCGTCAGGCAACTTCCAGCGATGGTCGTCCATCTCTGGAATTTCCCTTGAACAGTCGTTCAGGACTGACTGTACGTGTTCCGTGAGCGAGTCGATCGCCGCCGTCGTGTCCGCGATGGAGTTGAACTGATCGGGGATGGAGTCTAAGTGGGGGGATGTGGTGGATTTCAGGCATTCGCTTACTTTCCTCCAGTCCGTTACCACTTTAGTTTGAGGGGGTTGGTTGGGGTCGGGGAGACCAATGCGAGGGGCCATTTTGATGATGACTGGTCGGTGGTCTGAGGAGAGCTCTTGTACCACTTCTATATCGGTCAACCGTAGGTTGACGTTCTTTAGAAGTGCCACGTCGAGGACGTCAGGGGTATGGTTGGGGTCGTGTGGAAAATGAGTAGGACTCGTCGGTCCGATGACATCGAAATTCAGAATGGGGGAAAGGTCAAACAGTTGTTTGCCTCTGGTCGATACCCTGGTGCTGTTCCAGGCGTGATGCTTTGCGTTGAGATCGCCCGCTATGATAACGGAGTCACTCAAGCCTAGGAGCGTGGAGAGGTCGTTAGAGAAGAGTTGGGAGTTCTCTATCGACGTTTGGGGGGGGAGGTAGACCGAAACTAAGGTGATCGGTTGGTGCCCTGACATGCCTAGCCGGCAGATGGACACTTCGAGTCGTGAGAGTGGGGGAGGATCTATTGGAATGCAGTATAGTTCCTTTTTGTAATAAATGAGTGTGCCTCCTTTGTGACATCGCTCCCTGTCGTTGCGAACCATGCGATAGTTTGCAATTGAAGGGTTACGGTGGTGGGGCTTGAGGAAAGTCTCTTGAGCGAGGAAAATGTCAATTTGATGGTCGCGTAGGAAGGTGGCGATCTCATCTCTTTGACCATGAATGCCGTTGGCATTGAAATAGGCTAAGTTTAGGGATCGGAGTTTGGTTCGTGAAGTGATTCCTCTATCCATTGTTGGGTTGAGCAGTGAAAGAGGCGAGGATTCGGGTGATGTCAGGATAGGCATTGTAGATTGCCTGAATCCTGTTCAAGTCGCAGGAGTTCCTGGCAGCGAGAAGTTCGCTTGCCATTTTCCTGGCGCGGGGGGACATGAAGGCCGTGAACGTGCCTGCTATAATATTGAAGGAGTCCATTGGATTAGGACCGATAGTTGGGACCGGGGCCGCAGTGTAGGCGGCGGGAGCAGCCATTTGAGTGGGCGCAGCGGCCATTTGAGTGGGCGCAGCGGCCATTGCGGTGGGCGCAGGGGTAGCGGGGGGCGCGGTGGTGGGCGCGGTGGAGCGGATGAGACGAGGGTCCATCCTAGCGGGAGTGGGTGGGGGGGGGGCTGATGTGGCCATCAGAGCTGGGAAGGCTCTTTGGTGGTTTAAGAGATTCCAGGGGCTAGGCCTTTGAGGGCTTAGTTTCGCTGGAAGTGCGGTCGCGGTCCCTTGGGAGGGGGTTTCTCTTTGCTGGCGGGCGTCTGCGCGCTTAGCCAGTTTGGGAGAGGATGATTTGGGGGCTTTGGAGCAGCCCCGGTAATTGGCCGGGTGACCTGATTCACCGCATAGCACACAGCTGGGCGGCTCTGTGCATAGAGTGCGGTCTTTTGGTCGGGGGCAGTTTTCGGTGCCGTGCGCGCCCAGGCACTTGACGCACCTGGGTGTTGCGTGGCAGAATCGTTGGGAGTGGCCATAGAGCTGGCAGCGGTGGCACTGACCCACAATGCCGCTCCTCCATGGCTTTTCAATCTCGATGCCTGTGAGATTGCATATGGACTTTATTGTGAAGATAGGGTGGTGGCGGCCCTCAGAAGGGGGGCAGACTACCAGGACCATGTCGTATGCGACTTGGCCCTTGGAGCGGTGCATGCGGTGCACCTCGGATACTGGAACCTCTTTGGCTTCCAGATCCGCCTTTATGTCTTCAGTGGCGATCTCTTTAGGGATCCTGCGGATCACCACTCGGGTCATGCGCTCCTCGGGGAGGGAGTACGTGTGGAAAGACACGTTCCTTTGCCGAAGAAGGCTAGTCAGATCCCTGTAGTCTTTCGACGTAGGGATCTGCACCTTGATCCCCTGTTGGGTGGATCGGGCATTGGTGAAGCCAATCTTTCGATCGGCGCACCATTTGGACACATCGGTCCATTTTCCCTTGTCCTGGATGAACACGGGGGGGGGAGGGGGTATTTTCCTCGGGGCGGAGGAGGTCTCAGCGCTGGAGCTGGGAGGTAAGTCCTTCTGAGAGGACGAAGCGATCGGAGCGGGGGCATTGGTGGGGGTAACCAAGGGAGCGGGGGCGGGGGTGGGAGGGGTTGAGGTCGCGTCGGTCGCGACTACCTTCTTAGATTGCGCGGAAGAGAACTTCTTCCTACGCTTGTTTGACCGTCCTGACGCCAGCGTAAAGCCGTCGTCGTCGGAGGAGGGAGATGAGTTTGTGGAGTTCTGAGACTCCACGTCGGAGGGCGGGTAATGTAGCCTCTTCACTGAGAAATCCTCTGTGTCCATAGAGTCGGGCACAGAGTCGGGTGAGGCACTACCGGGTTCAGCCGGCGTCGACTTTTGCTGCAGAGCAGCGAATTTCTCTCCGTATTTCAGGAGGAAATCGGGGTCCTTTAGGAGGACGTCCTTGACGAACGCCACTATTATGGCGTCCATCTTGATTAATGGGGGGGGGGGGAGACTAAAACATTAGTCAGAGAGCCCTAACTCTAACTCCCCGGGTGGATAGGCCCGGGGGTGTGTACCCTCCCTGTCGGGTATAGACAGGGAGGTGAGTGCCTAAGGGTGAGCCCTAAGCTTGTAACCCGACGCCAGTCTTAATGTGCGTACGGGGCCCTGACCAGTCTAGTGCGAAGGGTGTAGAGACACCCTAAAGACACTAGGTGTGTAGCTGTGAAGAAAAACTGTCATCCAGCGCCGACTAGGAGACCCCCCAAGGCCGAGGCTGGGACCCGTCCAATTGACTGCCTAGCCCTGAAGGGGTTCAGCGGGTGTATTGGGTCAACACCCCACTCGGTTTCGTTGGCACCGTAAGGTATCCACCGAGCGACCACGAAACTGTGGTTTTAACCCAGAAGGGGTCAACTGACTCTAATTCAAAACGCGAACGTTAAAGAAATAGAAGGTAGCCTTGAAAAAGGCAGTTTTTTCATGTGATCTTAATCGGCTGATAAATTAATATCCACCGGCGATCGGTCGTAGTCAGGGCGACTACAGAGCTCGTTACTTGAAAGCAACGAAATAGAACAGAGGCCACTAATTCGGCGCGGAAGTTTAGGGACAACCGGTTCGAGCGAGTGACAAACGTTCTATAAGCTGACGTTGGAAGCCATGCCGGCCATATTTATATGTGCGCCGCGCGCGCGTTTCATATGACAACCTCGGCGAGCAGCTCTCAACCTGGATCGCGCCTATTGGTCTACCTTCTCCTGGTTAGTTCCTCGGAACCACCACTACGTGTGCGATACCCTATGGTGATGTAAGGCGATGTTTTACAACAATAAATATGTGATTCCTAAACTCATTGGTCTTTCACTTACAATTACAACTGACTCCTAAATTGGTGACCCCGACGTGATACAACAAAGTTATGGAGAACGCAAGCCAGGAGCCGCGTACCACGTTGTCCGATGAAGATATCGAGATGATCTCCGTCAAATCTCGGATACCTCCATTCTGGCGAGACAAGCCCAGATTATGGTTCGCGCAATTTGAAACCATGGTGTCGAACCAAAAGCTCAGCGAAGAAGCGAAGTTTGGACTCGCCGTGGCACAACTCGACAAGGTAGATGTCGAACAAATCAGCGACATCATATTATCATCGGCTAGGACGGGTAGATTTGAAGCGCTGAAGACCCGATTATTATCAGTCTACGAGGAGTCAGAGAATAAGCAACTGCAAAAATTGCTCAACGAGGTTGAACTAGGCGACCAGCGTCCCTCCCAGCTGCTGCGGCGTATGCGTGATCTAGCTCGTGACAAGATGCCCGATGAAACCCTCCGAATGTTGTGGATGAGCCACCTACCCTCTTCGACGAGAGCTGTTTTGGCGGTCAGCGAAGAATCAAAATTAGACTCGCTAGCGGCGATGGCGGACAAGATGAGTGAGCAGACGAAAGAGGCCAATTCCGTATGTTCCTGCAGTCATACTGACACCGCGTCACAATCGTCGACACCATCGCCTAACGACAGAATTTTGAACATGATCGAGGCACTTACAAAAGAGGTCGCAGCGTTGAAAATGGATAGATCGCGTAACTATCACCGTGGACCGCAGCGAGGCAGATACCGCTCAAGATCTCGTTCCAAGTCCGCGAATCGTGACACATCGATTTGCTATTTCCATCGCAAGTTCGGCAAGGAGGCGTTTCGCTGTCGAAGGCCCTGTAACTTTGCAAGCAAGGCGAAGACGAACCAGGAAAACTAGTCCCGACTTTGGCTACGACGGGAGCCGAAGTCAACGACATAGCCCGACACCGTCTGTTCATAAAAGAGTTGGGAACTGGTCTGCAATTCCTCATCGACACCGGCGCCAACGTCTCAGTATTACCTGTCAAGAGGGTACGCAAAGAAAAAACTACGCCGACTGAGTATCTCTACGCCGCCAACGGTTCACGAATTCCCTCCTATGGGGAACGCACTATGACGTTGAATATCGGATTACGTCGACCGTTTATGTACAATTTCGTCGTCGCCGAAGTGACCAGACCGATATTGGGGGCTGATTTCCTACATAAGCACCAACTCACGGTAGATATACACGGACGAAGGTTAATTGACAAAAAAAAAAAAAAAAAAAAAACAGGCCTATCCGTCATCGGCTGCATAACGTCTACTGCAGACTCCAGCATCAACACCGTGGATGACCAGCAGCCATACCACGACCTGCTCGCAAAGTATCCAGACATCACCCGACCAAATTTGAAGCTCTGTCACAGCGAAGTGGAACACCACATACAGACTACCGGACCGCCATTATACGCAAAATCACGCCCACTGCCACCGCATAAATACAAGGCAGCCAAGGCAGAATTTGACGTAATGATTGAGCAAGGTATTTGTCGGCCGTCGAAGAGTCCTTGGGCCAGTCCAATACACCTTGTTTTAAAGAAGGATGGCAAGTACAGAGTCTGCGGGGATTATCGTCGTCTCAATGCAGTGATCGTTCCAGACCGTTACCCCATTCCGAGACTGCATGATTTTACCTACAACTTGCTGGGGAAGAAATACTTCTCCATAATCGATATGAAAAAGGCCTACTATCAAGTCAGGACTCGCGAAGAGGATATACAGAAGACTGCCGTTATCACACCATTCGGATTATTCGAATTTCCGAGGATGTGCTTCGGTTTGCGCAACGCTGGGCAAACGTTCCAACGACACATAGACAATGTTCTACGGGGACTCCCTGTTTTCCCATTTGTTGACGACATTTTATTGGCTTCAGAAACTAAGGAACAGCACAGAAAAGATCTAGAAGATGTATTCAGAAGGCTTAACGACCATGGGTTACAACTAAATGTAGCTAAGTGTACATTTGGCCAACAAACACTCAACTTTCTGGGCTACACCATAACCACAGAAGGAATTAAGCCAACTGACGAGAAGGTCGAAGCCATTAAATCATTCCCTCGCCCAGAAACAGTCCAACAATTACGCCGATTCTTGGGAATGATTAATTTTTATCGTGAGAACATCCCACATGCCGCCGAGTATCAGAAAGAGCTCAATGTTTACCTGAAAGATTCGAAGAAGAACGACAAGACGAAAATTAGCTGGAGCGAGACAGCGATTCAGGCGTTTGAAAAATGCAAAGACGACATCACCAGCGCCGTATTGTTGTCATACCCATCGTCAACACAACCTTTTGTGCTTATGACCGACGCATCCGACACCTGTGCAGGGGCGGTACTTCAACAAAAAAGTCAAGGCCGTTGGAGACCGCTCGGGTTTTATTCGAAGAAGTTCGACGACGCTCAAAGGAAATACAGCACGTATGACAGAGAGCTTACGTCTATATACATGGCTGTACGTCACTTTCGCCGGATGATAGAAGGCCGTGACGTCACCGTATTGACGGACCACAAACCCCTCACCACTGCACTGCGAGCAAACTACAAAGATGAAACTCCGAGACGCACAAGATATTTAGAATATATCAGCCAGTTTGTCACCGATATCAAGCACGTATCGGGCAAGGATAACTGTGTCGCCGACGCCATGTCTCGAGTGGACACAATATCATGTCCAACTCCAATAAATTACGACGAGTTAGCAAAGTCTCAAAAGCAAGATGAAGAACTCAAGCAACTAATGAAGAGCGACAGTTACAAATTCAAGCGAATAGCACTACCCGGTTCAACTACGCGAGTCGTATGCGAGATGTCAACAACATGTCCTCGCCCGTTCTTACCGCCACAATACAGGAAGCAAGCTTATCAAGCAATACACGACCTTAATCACCCCGGCGTAAGAGCGACAAGAAGGTTAATTACGACACGATATTTCTGGTTGACTATGAAGAAAGATGTCACAGCCTGGGCAAGGGCTTGCGACCAATGCCAGCGAGTGAAAGTTCATCGCCACACCAAAGCACCAGTATCCAGTTTCATGCCAGTAGACCGCTTAAGTCATGTCCACATTGACTTAGTCGGTCCCTTACCAACGTCTAACAACTGTCGTTATATACTTACGATGATCGACAGAGCAACGAAGTGGCCAGAAGCTCAAGCAATCGAGGACATAACGGCAGAAAAAGTCGCAAATACGTTGTATGAAACATGGATTGCGAGATTCGGTTGCCCAGCGACCATAACAACAGACCAAGGCAGACAGTTCGAATCCGAACTATTCCATAAGTTGATGCATCGCATGGGAATCCAGCACGTACGAACTACGGCGTACCACCCCCAATCGAACGGGTTGGTGGAGCGCTGGCACCGTACACTTAAAGCATCACTTACGGCAAGATTAAATACAACGAACTGGTCGTACGAGTTACCCACTGTACTGCTTGGTCTTCGTGCCGCATACAAGGCAGACGATCTGTTTAAATCAACACATGTTTACGTACGTAACGACGCTGTGCGCAAACCGTTAACACCTACCTATAACGGTCCGTATCGCGTTATCGATCGCACAGATAAATACTTTACCGTACAGTTGGAGAACAGAAGGTCTAACATAACCATCGACCGCCTGAAGCCTGCATTCCAGTGCAACGAGGAGCAAGCAGATGAAGCACCTGTCACCTTCAGCTACGTCACTAAATCCGGCAGGACCTCAAAACCTCCTGTACGCTTCGCTGAGGGGGGAATAATGTAGTGACACATAAATCATACGAGCGCACCACACGTCCGGCCGCCGTCGCAGCGCGCAGCGCACTGAGCGACCGCCAGGACGCGCGGCGCGCGCGCACGGAGCCACCGCTCCGAACGAGTGCGACACCACCGGCGGCCCGCGCCTGCGCTGGCATTCGTGTCGAGGAGCGACGACATCCCTGCGTCAAAGATCATCGGGCACTGACGTTGGAATTTTTTTTTTTTTTTTTTTTTTTTTTTTTTTTTTTTTTTTTTTTTAGAATATGGCATCTCGTAGTTGACCTCGAGAGGTCGTGACTACTTAACCGGACAATCCTGCGGCTGCCTTGAGAAAACTCAAAGCCTCCAGCCAGGGGCTTAAAACTAACTAAATAAACTAAGCGACTACACGCTAAGGGCACCCCCTGTGGGGTACGAGCCTCGGCTTAGGGCGTCGCTGGGGGGAGGACAGCAAGTTGGGACAGGCTGGATCGAATTATGATTATTTAACGAACGATGGGGCCGGCATTTCCTAATTGACTACTCTGAGAAGAAATGCCGAAACAAACTCAGAGGTCAGAGTCGGGAATTTAAATCTACAGGCTCAGCTGCGGCGCGGGCTGGCACTACATCGAGCAAGGGTCGGTGGGGGGCATTTACTGGGGGACGTCGCGAGGGACCTCGTCGGCGAGGCCGGTATGTCGGTTTCTTGTGTCTGTTTTTCCTAAGCGTGCTGGTTGCCCTACTGCTCTCTTGGAGGACGGTTATAGGGTCATCTGGGTCGGTGAGAACGTGCCTTGGACGGCGGAGTTTACTGATTCGGGAGGGAGTATATCTGGCGGCCTCGACAACCAGCGGGTTTCGATGGTTGGGGGCGGAGTCGAAGAAGTGCTTGGAAAGGCGCTTCATGAATTGGTGGATAGTGGGGATTTTGAGATCGACATGGAGGATCTCATTTCGAACGAACCAAGGGGCTCCCGTAGCCTTTCGGAGGAAACGGTTTTGGAGGGTCTGCATCCTATGGATGTGGTGGGGCTTTGCGTGTGCAAAGACTACGCAGGCATAGGTCATGATAGGGCGAATGCACGCTGTGTAGATGCGCAATTTGCACTTAAGTGACAATTTGCTGCGTGCATTTAGCATCGAGTGGAGGCTACCGAGGGCGAAGGCGGCGCGCGAGCGAACCGCCTTTATGTGCTCTGCGAAGGAGAGGTGCCTGTCGAGGATAACACCGAGATATTTGGCTTGCTTCTCCCAAGGGATCGGCTTGCCGAACATGGTGATAGGTCGGGGGGGGATGGGTTTGTGTCTCGGTTTCGAATAGAGAACCGCTTGACTTTTGTCGGGGTTTACTTCTATTCTCCACTTCCTAAACCAGTCAGCGAGCTTGTTGACTGAAGTTTGGAGGATGTGGGAGATCTGGACTAGGCTGCGGCCAGTGTACAGAATGGCAGTATCGTCTGCGAAGAGAGCCAACTGGGTCTTTTTACTCATTGGGATGTCACTGGTGTACAGCGTGAATATGAGCGGGGCGAGCACAGAGCCCTGGGGGACTCCTGCTCGGATCGGGTGTGGAGAGGATATAGCTCCTTCTACTTTGTAGCGGAAGGTGCGGTTTGACAAATAGTCTCGAAGGATGAGCACGAGACGGTCGGGCACACCGAGTTGGTATAGCTTATATAGTAAGCCATTGTGCCAGACTTTGTCGAAAGCTTTTGCTATGTCGAAGTATATCACACCTGTCAAGTATCCACGCAGGATCCCTGCGTGGATCTGTTCGGTGATGCGGTGGACTTGCTGGACGCTAGAATGTTGGGTTCGAAAACCGAATTGTTCATTAGGGATTAGGCCCTTGGTTTCGGCATAGTTTCTGAGACGCTTATAAATAAGCCTCTCGTAGACCTTGCCTAGTCCATTGAGCAGACTGATGGGGCGGTAACTCGTGGGTTCCGACTTGGGCTTGCCGGGCTTGGGAATGCCAATGACTGTGGCTTCTTTCCACTTCTGTGGGAAAATGTTGTTGCTCATGGCACCGTTGAAGATGGTGGCCAGTAGCACAATTAATTGGGCAGGGAAGAGTTGAATCACTCTATAAGCCATGCCGGCCATATTTATATGTGCGCCGCGCGCGCGTTTCATATGACAACCTCGGCGAGCAGCTCTCAACCTGGATCGCGCCTATTGGTCTACCTTCTCCTGGTTAGTTCCTCGGAACCACCACTACGTGTGCGATACCCTATGGTGATGTAAGGCGATGTTTTACAACAATAAATATGTGATTCCTAAACTCATTGGTCTTTCACTTACAATTACAACTGACTCCTAAAATACGTTAACCATAACAGAGGGGTATATTTTTATAGAATGCCAAAATATCATAATGAACAAGATCTGAAAACTAAAAACCATGCTTGTCAAATATAACGTTTTCAAATGTTTGGCTACCCACACTAGAAACACAAATTTAAACAATCAATACCGTTTTACATTCAAGCCAAGCTTTTCTTAAAACAGCAACCTCTCCCGTTATTTCATCCAACTGATCCAACACGTTACAAACAAACATGTAGCGCACCATTGTGCAGTGTGCTGCACGTTCTGAAAACTCCAAAAATGACAATAAGCACCGTCTTTCGCAAGAAGAAAAGCTGGCGTTTTACAATATTTTAAAGCTAGATGCTTTTAACTACAAACTCTGTAACATCGCTTGCATATTTCTCCAAGAATAACAAGTTTAAGATTCAGACAAGCCACAGTAACGGGCAGAATGACTTGCGGCAGATAAATTAATAAAATGCTTTAGCAACGGAGCCGTCGTCGCGTCGACGTGATGAATGGAATCATGCCGGTTGTTCCGCTCGCAGCTTCGTGGGGCCATGGAAACTGAAGTGAGTCAACAAATATTAGCTGTTGCTATGCTTTTTAAAGGCACCCTCTTTAATTGTATCATTTTCTCTAACCTTGAACGTGGCCTTGCTCCCCGAATCTTAATCAACCTCGTCTGGCTTTTAGCGATTAAGTCGATCGTTAAGAAAAGATCCAAGCTCGCATCACTAGATCGGATAAAAGTAGTACATGGTACTGATTACGTCCAAGTTGATAGATGTTCTTTTTGTATATAGATTTTAATAAGAATTTTCTTCAGAAGATTTCATCTCAGCAAAATTTGAACTTTTGCGCTCCCTACATTTACCGCTACCGTTTTATTAGCGGGCACAACAGAACTTAGTGAAAATATTAAAGAACTGTGGAGAATAGTTACAACTCTCTAATGTTCTTCCATCTTTTCTCTAAGTCCTTCTATCTTGACTCTATCAACGTTCCCAGCGAAATCCCTCACATTCCCCGTTGTTTCCCTGCTGTTTCCCCGGCCTCATCTTTCAGCGTGTGAAGTGAGTTTGCTAAATCACTAATCATTTACCACTACTGCTGTCTTAGTGCACACAACCAATCCACAGTTTTTATAGATCTTTAAATAATAAAAAACACTATCTCTTCCATGATTCCCAACATAATCAGGCCCATTCTCCGCTGTTTCCCTGGCCTCATCTGTCAGCGCGTGAGGTGAGTTACCTGGATATCTCGCCGAGACTTCCGCGCGCATTGTATGCAGTCGCATTTCATGTCACTGTTGCTTCGGCATTATACGCATAGATGTTCAATTGTTTCGTGCAAAGATAACGCTGTCACTGATTGATGTCATGTCACATGGTCGTTGTGGATTCGATTATTGAGAGGGTTGATTTTGCGAGTGTAAGTATGTATAAGTACTAAAATCAAATTTTATGAATAGTGCGGAGGTACTTCTGCATGGTCTACCTTAATTGAACAAGTCGAAAAATTGACAGCGGGGAATAAAGAAACTAAATTGATTTGATGACGTCGTATTTGTATCTCAAGTTTTTGTGCAAGACTTTGCAGCGGTATCCACAACGCCACATGCGAATTACGCGTCATACTGACGTCACGTAAAATCCTGCATCTCGCAAGCAGAGTTTACCGTGCAACTAGCATATATACAACGGCCCGACATGAATCATCGGGCAATTGCCCGCCAGACACAACACCCATTCGGTCGGTGGATCCTCCTTTTTCTATGGAGGATGAGTAAACTTTACACTCTGATCCTCATACCTCTATAACTTGATAGGTTTTCTTCACTATACAATTATTTAAGCACATGTAGTAAGTTGGTATCCATAAAAATTGTTTCACTTTTTGCAACGATCTCTGGATGAATAGAAAACTTTCCGATTCGTTCCTTTTCCTTCTTCTTCCGTTCCTTATTATGGACTTTAATTTGTCAAATTTCAATCAAATTAATCCGCCCCGATCCACATTCTAACACACCTCACTAACTCAGTGTAAACGGACAGAGCCACCTAATTGAAGCCCCTCAAATCGAGACAAGCCAGAACAAGTCCCTCGACACGTTGACATGTAAACAGGCTAATTTCAGAAGCGGACGCGTCGGTAACTATGTTGCTAACTTAAGTATACAGGGTGGCAGGACTTGGGGGACATTGACGCGCAAGCTGTGACCATGAATTCAGCACATGGTTCTGAACTCCTTAGGGTAGAAAATATTCGTGCGTAATTTTTTTTTATCTGCTGTTTCATGGAAAAGTGCAATACCAGCAAATTGTTTTTAGGGATCAAAAGGAAAATACGGAACCCTTATACGATCACTTTGTTGTCCGTCTGTCTGTCTGTCAAGACCCTTTATCTCGGGAACGGGTGGACGTATCGAGTTGAAATTAAAACCATATACTCAGGTCTACAGTTCCTTGAAGCTGTAAAAAATCAAACTTCTAAGTTAATTTAAAAAAAGATACGGCCGTTTATGTCGCAAAAAACGTATATTTCAACACTCTCAAGGGAATCAAAATTTATAGGGTACTTCCCGTAGACTAGAATCACGAAATTTGGCAAGAAGCAATGTCATGTAGCACAAGTAAAGAAAAACTCAAACTCAAAGCATTTATTTCAATTACACCATTTACAGGCACTTTTGAATTGTCAAAAAGTCGGTCAGTCAGAAAATATGAAGCTAGTTGCCCATTCCAAAGCGTAGGTACCTATGGAGAAGAACGGGCAAGAAACTCCATGCGTGCCAAAAAATCCGTGAACCGTAAATTTGTAGTTACATACCTATAAATTTCTACGGAACCGTCCGACTCCCACTTGACTGGTTTTTTTTAATAAATGACGAACAATTTCAACGACCACCCCTAAGTTCAAAGTCATGTACTGAGTTCATGGTAACAGTATACGCGTCGAAGTCCCAGAAAAAGAAAAACGGAAAAGAAAGAAAATGCGTTTATTTGCCGTAAAAAAGAAGCAGAGGAATCAATCACAAAAAAGAACAAATTGGGGGAAAATATGCATCACATCCACACAAAAACGGCCACCCTGTATATGAAACAACGGGACAGGGAGAATGTTGTGCTGGAGTAAATATCATATGTTACAGAAACTATTGCTGTTTTGTTAGCAGGAGTTATTTGAGGATACACAAGACACAAGTGAGGAGTGAGGAGTTTGAGGGAACACAAGTGATAATAAAATTATAGTGGTGAAAACAACATACCTATCTGTCACAGTTGGTTGTTACGCTATTAGCGATGTAAGCGACATACAATCCATACTAATATTATAGATGCAAAAGTATGTCTGTCTGTTACCTCTGCACGCTTAAACCGCTGAACCGATTTAGATGAAATTTGGTATAGAGATAGTTTGAGTCCCAGGAAAGGACGCAGGATAGTTTTTTATCCCGATATTCTTACGGTATCGATACTTATGCGGGTGAAACCGCGCGGCGCTGTTAGTATGCTCTATGTGAAAACAAAAACGCCCCAAGTATCCTACGGCTGTCCCATTTCAAAACCTAGTAAGGGGCCTTTTTTACAAAAATCGTTTTATTGCATAATCTTGCTAACCTAGAAGGTCTCTACCAAATACAAAAACACCAGCGTTTTAAACTTACATAAAAGGAGATATATTTAAGCATCGATACCTAGTAAGTGCACCTTTCATTCCCTAGTGACCATTTTAAAACCTAGTAAGTCACTTTAACCAATTCAAAAAATACATTCCATAGGCTGAATATTACGTTTATGCGCTCTCCTGTGAAATTTCATTTTAAGTCCTTACTAGGTTTTGAAATGGGGCAGCCGCCTATTTCATGGGACTTAAACAATATAACTGGCGAAATTTGGGTGTACTATAGGTACACGTCTGGCTAACCCTTTGGGGCTACAGGCGTGATGTTATGTTATGTGTGAAAAATAAAAACAGCTGATAAATAAGAAGGAAAAAAAAAACTTTTATTTGCGGCAAACATGACGCATCAAAAAAAAAACAAAAAGCTATTTGGGAGAAAATATGCGTCACATGAAGTCACATGTACCAAAGAAAAATACACAAAGATTATGAGATGGACTGCAATGAAGATGGAATGCAAAAAGTACCTTTTTGGAAATAATTATCATGTTTTTGACAGTTTGATAGAATTTTTTAAATGTGTATTCAAAATCAAAAGTCTTCTTTCTGCCTAGCCTTTTCCCAACTATGTCGGGGTCGGCTTCCAGTCTAACCGGATGCAGATGATTACCAGCATTTTACATGGAGCGACTGGCTATCTGACCTCCACAACCCAGTTACTGGGTAACACGATACCCCTTGGTAAGACTGGTTGTCAGACTTTCGGGCTTCTGACGACCCGTAACGACTGTCAAACATAACGTGCTTTCCGAGGCACGGAGGGGTCTCGGTATGTAAAGATGGTCACCCGTCCACGGACCGACCGTGGCCAGAACCGTAGCTTAACCTGATCGATCGATGCGTGCGGCTGTTATTACTTAGCCACAAGCCACTTAAAATCAACATCAAAAGTCATTTATTCAAATTATTCTGAGAATCACCACTTATCGAATGTCAAAACGCCCTCCCTTGACCACATCCTGGTGCTTTCACTGGGAAGAAGAAACGGCGCAACAAACTCCCCAGCATTCCTTATAATAATTACTTGTTTCGTTGCAATCTGTTACCTGAGCTTTTAATAGGTACTTCATAACTATCTTATTTTTCTTGGGGCTAGTGCCCAAGGTCTTCTGTTCATTAAGTGTATAAACACGAGTTGTATGCGTCATCCTCAGAGGCAATTACATCGGAGGACGCTCGTGTATTTAAATACAGTGCTGAAAAACACGAGCGGCACGTTGTCGACGGCAGCCGCTAACGCGACGACTGCGGCCGTCGACACTCGTCAGCGGCAGTCGTCGACGCGTGTACAATGAACGAAACCGCGCGAAATGAACGCGAGATTGGCGGGATTAGCTAAGGAATTGACGTAGTTTCGAAGTAAGGAATCGTTCAGTGGTCATAGTGAATTCGGAACAGGAAAGAGATTGATAGTATGTATGAACACTGAACGAACAGACGACCTTGGGCACACTAAACGAAAACTTTGAACCCTTCATTTAGTTAATATAACCTTTTACTATCCAAACCGAAACCTCAGGGCAACGAACTTGAACTTATTAAACAATAATTAACATCTAAACAGTATTTACTGCCGACAAGATAACATAACAAAACGATAATTAGTACACTGACTCACAAAACGATATTAAATATACTAAAGTCTTACTACAGCCACGTGCAAAATGATGTACCTAGGTAGGTAGATTTTCTCGTAATAGCCAATCAAGTTTTAAAACAGATAATTATGATACAATTTATATGTAGGTATTGAAAATAGTATCGTTGTAACTATTTTTTGTAATGCGGATCACACACGACAACGCGCCACGCGACGGGTCACGGTGAACGGAGGCTGTTTCCCCGCGCAATTTATTGTATGTAAAAATTCCACGCGTGGCGGCGCGTTGTCTGCGGTCCGTCGCGTGGCGCGTTGTAGTGTGTGATCCGCCTAAAACTTTGAGATACTATCAATTTCCTTCCTGTTGTTTCTTTCACACTTTGAAGCAAATTGAGTATGTATAGATCGTAGCAGGTGGCGTTTTGTGGTTTTACCTAACCCTAGGGACAGAAGGCATGAGTTTATGTAAAGTCTATTCTAACTTATGTTTCGAATTAATATTATTTCAAGTTAAACAAATATCAACTTTATATTACTGCTAATTATGTTGATTTCAGTGTGACTAGCACTATTGAAAAAGTTATAAAAATGTTTGAAATTGTCGCGTAAACTGAACTTTATTGTGTAGGTTTTAAAGGTATTTTTCAATAAACTCATATTTGTTTAAGTACATTTTTGGCAAATAAATCGCGAATGCAAATTATGTATGAATAGTTATCTCACTTTCGTTCTTTAGCTAGATGTCGCCTGTAGGTATGATCATTATGTATGTAGGTACTTGCACCTGCTTTGTGCGCAATACCTCATAATAAAATTACAATGAACAATTTCGCCGAGTGTATGTCGATTCCTAGTTCGGAAATCAAATGCGTAACAAAGATTTTCCATCCGATGTACAGACGCCAGCACATCAAGTTACTACAATCTGTCAGATTTCTTTAATAGATTTTCAACTTTATCACTAAAGCATAAGGTTCAAAGTTGATTGCGAAAATTTGACACGCCAGCACATCAACCTACCCGGTTGATGTGCGGGAAATTCAAATTTTGTTACGTTTTTTGCAATTTGCGGGTCAGTGTCAGATTGTATCTTGATCAAAATATGATTCGCGACAACAACAGGTACATATTTAGAGAATTATAATCATTAGAATCATTAATATATTTTTCTGAGTTAGATTTCTACCACCGATCTCTTATGAAAAAGTGTTAGTGGTAGAAATCTAACTTAGAAAGATGTATTATTGATTCTAATGTTTATACGTCTCTAAATATGTACCTGCTATTGTCGCGAATCATATTTTGATCAAGATACAACCTGACACTGACCTGCAAATTGCAAAAAACGTAAGAAATTTTGAATTTCGCGGTCTCAACTACCCATTCACCAAACTGAACTATTTTATGATATTTAATTTTAGCCTATTATTATGCTTGTCGGAAATACGTCAGTCATTCGTTGACTATTGCGCAATAACCAACACTGTCCTTATTACGCCCACAATAGTTAAAATATGGCTGATGATATCGAGAGACGTATTATTATTCTCCGTCATATTTTACATCGACGCATTTTTTTAAATATACATATATTAATAAATTATTGTTCATGTTAAAGTGGTAAACTTTCATTTCTGTTTCACTTCATCTTTATGAGCGTGACTGTACAACCCTGCAAACACGTTTCAATTTTATATAAATTTTGTAGGTGCGTCCCCAGAGGTGACAATTTAACTAATTCTCTTGAGCCCAATTAACTCATTGCGTGAACTGAATTGTTTGAAGATAAGGAACGACTGGGTAATTTAATTTTGGTTTTAAACTCTTCTTTAGAATGTAAATTGCTTGGAAAGGATGGGAGTTAAAACAATGAATGATAACGGTGTGAAATTATTTTTTTAAGTTTACTACTTTAGAAGAACAAACCTGTAACTACGTACTTTCTACCATAAAATAGCACACAAACAAAAACTAGTGAGATAATAAAGTCCTCCAGACCGTATTTCGGCCACGGCGGCCAATCTCAACGGAGACTAGTCTTCGGCGCGGGAGATATTATAGTGTACAAATGTAAGCATAGACACAGGTGCACTCCCTCTTCCCTCACTCTCATAGTCCGATGGGACGGCAATCCGACACGAGCGGAGAGAGATCAGGTGCAGGACCAACGACTTTACGTGCTTTCCGAGGCACGGGGGTATCACACCGACAACTTCCAAACTCCGGACTGTTACTAAGAAATTCCTAATGGAAAAACTCAATAACACTTAGCCAGACCCGATAATCGAACCCAGGACCCCACGGTCAGCAGCCGCTAATGAGATACACAGCATTCAACGCTCCAAAATAAAAATAAAATAAAAAATCGTTTAATACAAACTACAGTGTAAACTCTTTATAACGTCATCCTTTATAACAATAAACTCCCTGTAACGTTGAAGTGAGCCCAACTTGGTTGGTTTGCGTTAAAACCCACATATTGAAACACTCTTTATAGCGATACGCCATTCTCTATTACGAAGAAATGTGTTCATATTTTTAGACAGTAAATATTTATTATTGGTATTATTGTTTATGTTATGTTATCAGGTAACAAAAGACTTTGAACCTCCGAAACATCCGAGGTCGGTCTAGCTTTAGTTATCCTTAATTGCCTTGAACACGTGCAGTATGAGGCATTGTTTTCTCGGAAGTAATGGTCTTCGACCAAGCATACTGGGTACCTATCGTATTATCAGTCGTAAACCTACTTTGAAACTGTTAACGTGGCCAGTAAACGGAAAGCGATTAGTGTTGCCGAAAAAGTTTGTGTGATACTTGTTAATTTGGTTGTTTTTTTGTTCACTCCATATAACGATAACTCTCTATAACGACAAAAAATGCTCAGTCCCTTGAGTTTCGTTATAAAGAGTTTACACTGTATTTAAAAGTTAAAATTTTTTTAGTACCTACTCGTATTACATTATCTTAAAACTATAATTAGTCATGAGGAGATCAATAAATGCAAATTTAAGTAATAAAAATAGAAATAAATTATAAAAGAAAAAAAAGCATTTTTTGAAATAAATCGTTGAAAAAAATTAAATGAAAAAAGAATACATACTTAATCCTCTTCTTTAAGAGTACCATGTAATCTTCTTAAAGAGGATTAAGGTCCGTCATTGATTTTTTATTTTGAGCCTTAAATACTATACATCTACCTATTGAAATCAAACAAAGCAGTTCTACTTTATACCAACAAAAATAAGTTTGGAATGTTATAATTGCATAGCACAGATGTGAGTTCTATGTACCCTATAGATTTGAATGTGAATGTGCCCTGGCGGCTGATAGTATGTCATGCTCACTCAAATGTCTTGCTGACGGTGACGTGTGTGTTGAATCATTTAGCTCCCTTCAAAATGGTCGAGCTGAATGGTGCTGATCTATGCGTCATGTTCGTGAACGGGCGCCGTCAGTTGGGGCTGGTCATCACTTAGCTGCCTCGGCTTATTTTAAATTATTTTATTTTTGGATTGTTATTTTGTTACTATTACTCTGGACACTTTTAACGCGTACATCTTTTATATTTTTTACATCATCCTCGCATTATATAATTATAAATTCAAAAGTAATGATGTAACTAATATTTTTGTAAAATATTATGTTAAAAAGTGTCCATTGAGTTTCTTGCCCGTTCTTCTCCATAGGTACCTACGCTTTGGAATGGGCAACTAGCTTCATATTTTCTGACTGACCGACTCCTTGACAATTCAAAAGTGTCTCTAAATGGTTTAATTGACATAAATGCTTAGGGTTTGAGTTTGAGCATTTTGCTTTATGTATTTAATTTCATCATCACTCCTCTCAAAACAGTGAAGGAAAACATCGTGAGGAAGCCGGCATGTCCTAGAGCCAAAAAACCCGCACTGGGCTCACATGGCGCACTCCCTCTCACAGAGGAGAGACCTGTGTCCCAGTAGTGGGAATATTATAGGCTGATTGTGCTAAACGGAAAAATTCTTTTACTCGGAATTCTTGCAATTAAATACTAATAAAATTATCATATTATTCAGAGAAAGTATTAAGGCACATGTGTTACGAAATACCCAATAACAATGTTTTTACATAAGCAAGTTTTGCTAAAGACACATGTAGGAGAAACTGTGTTTATGTAGGGATAAACTTGCCACAATGGAGTTTCGTAGAGACAATAAAACCCTGCAGGCGAGTGTACGGAACCGCTGGGAAATCACTAATAAACGCTCTTGTGCGTTCCAGATAATAAGGCTGCATCGAGACTGGCGGTCGAAACGCGGGGCTTCCACCTCAACATCAGCCTACAGCAGTCCACTGCAGAATTGGAGAGGCTTATGGCCAGCAGCTGCAACATAAGCTTCTCCAATTATACACCATTCAACTCGGTTTTCGATTTTCTCATCCAGCTGCTACCAGCCACCCTGCGAACAACCTGGCTTCCACCTGCTTCGATAAAAAGGTGACTTAAATGATTTAGAGCTGATTTTTTTACCATCAGATCTACTACCTGCAATTAACGGTTATTAGCACGAACTCAAATCCATATGTTTTGGCAGATGAATTAATAAGCGTATACTTTATGGGGTTTTCATGTAAACGATGATTAAAGTTAAGTAACGTTCAAATCTCAAAAATGTATGCTTAAACATTCACTAATCCTTAACTTTAAGCGAAGTTTATAAATAAAAGGGAATATTTATATCTTTGAGTAGGCATAACTTCATAAAAAAACTCAAAAATTTATTTGTGAAGAATTATTCATTGTTCGAGCCAAACGCCTGCTCGATTAGAATGAGCAATTCAACGTCTTGCTAACTATGTAGATTGTAATTAGATGTAAGTGTACTTGTTTTTTTCTTCCACCTTGGTTCGTCTTCAACGCAATACATGTTTGACCATATATTAGCAATTTGGAGTTTTTTTGATTCAGTCACCTAAAATTCCCCAACATTTTGGTCCTTCGAGCCGGATTGGTAATCACAAGAAGATTTGCTAAAAATCAGTGGATTTGATATTATTATCGTGGAATTTTGCCGAAGAGGTTATACGCCGGCAATGTGACTGTGAACAAAGGACGTCAAGCTAATTTACGGTGTTAAGAATTTTAGAGTAAAAAGCTTTATATATCATCACCCAACACTCGTTCAGGTAGTATTTAACCATAATTAAGGATTTAAAAGGTTAGTGTTTAATTTGCCTGAATACTTATATTGTTAAAATTAACATATTTGTGTACTTACCTACTTGCATTGTAAAAAGTTTCTAGTGAGTACATATACATCATTTATTTGATGATTATTACTTATTTTGCAAATACGATTATACGTTCTTTTAGTGAAAAGTCCAGTAGATATTTTGCTACATTTATAATTGTATAGCAGTTATTTTAGTTAACGATTCTAATGTGTATAGGTTGGTGTTAGATAGATATTACAAGTCTTAATTAGTCTTAATTCAGTTAATTAACCCGTATTAGTCAATTTAATTGATTATTTGTTAAAGTATTGCGTAAAATTTCGACGTTAGGTAATTAAGTGTTCAAGTTTGAGGAATTTATGTAGCTTAAGTAAAAGTCGAAATTAAAAATCTCATTTTGTATTCACATATATTTACAACAGGTAATAGTCACTATTTCATCTTTGATTAAATTGTTAAATCATAGTAGGTACCTACCTTAAATTAAGTATTTTCTAAAAATATACCTAAGTTGTTGTTATACAAATTTCAGGTTGACTACATTCGATTCCCAGAATGTCCGAAGAGAGAGAACTTGTTAAAAAACGAGGAAGCTTCAAGGGACGCTTAACTGCATTCATCAATTACCTTGATGCGTCCAGTGACAAGAAATTAACTAGTTGTGAGGTCAAGGAATTGCAGTTACGGATAGGAAGAATCGAGTCGTTGTATGAGCATTACGATGAGGTACAGTTGCGATTGGAATGTATAGTAGAAGATGTTCAAGCTCAATTCTCTGAGCGTACTGAATTTGAGTCACAATACTACAAAGCACTGTCTAGGTCACAGGAGTTGTTATGTAAGTATAACAATGATAATGAGTCGATGAGTAGTGAAAAATGTACCCGTATCAGTCAACGTAAGCCTGTTAAGTTGCCCACGATACAGTTACCTAAATTCAATGGGAGTTTTAGCAATTGGTTGGAGTTCCGTGACACTTTTACTAGCCTCATTCACTGTAACGATGAAATCGATCAGGTTAACAAATTCCATTATTTGCGAGCGTCCCTGGAAGGATCTGCTGCTGTTGTAATCCATGCGATTGAGTTTTCCGCAAGCAATTATGATACAGCTTGGAAGCTCATTTGTGATCGTTTCGATAACAAAAGGTTGTTAGTCCAGAATCATGTGTCATCCTTATTTAACTTGAATGCTATTGCAAAGGAGTCCTCTGTCGCGTTGAAAGGATTGATTGATCAACTTAATAAAAATCTCCGTGCGTTGGAATCATTAGATGAGCCCATCAAGTATTGGGACACTTTATTAATATTCATAGTAACTCGGAAACTAGATCAGTTAACTTATCGTGAGTGGGAGGAGCACAAGGGTCGTATAGACAAAGACAGCACTATAACATTTGCTGCATTTATTCAATTTATTCGCTTTCGCGCTGACTTATTAGAAACGTTAGAAACAGCACGAAATAGCAGTAATCCCACTCCCGCTAAGTCTAGTCCACATTCTCATAAGGTAAAATCTATGGTTACATCACACGATTCTAATAATTCCAGCGCTGAATTGAATAAGTTGTGCCCGCACTGTAAAGCTGATCACGTTTTAAGTAATTGTTCACAATTCCTTGCACTTAGCATAGACGCGCGACTCAAATTAATACCTAACTATAAAGTGTGCTATAACTGTTTTCGTGCAGGTCACTTTGCTAACCGATGCAAAAAGCCAGGATGCAAGATATGTAAGCGCCGACATAACACTTTGATTCATTCCTCGGAGAATAAAGGTACGGCGAATTCTTGCAATAATGACAACAAATCACACGGGAGCTCGTCCCATTCCGTATCTACGTCATTACCCACTGACGCCGTAGCTAGCACCTAGCACTACTGATGCGAGTGCAAATAATTTAACTTTGTCTGCGGAGCTCAGTTCGTTAAGTAGTGAATGTAAACAACGCGCTGTGTTATTGTCCACCGCTCTTATCAAGTTATGTGATCACAATGACCGTGAGCACATAGTGCGAGCCATGCTTGATAGTGGTAGTACATCGTGTTTTATGACGGAACGATTATGTTCACGGCTTAACTTAAATACTAGTCAGATAAATGGTTCGGTCTATGGCATTAATAACGTAAGTTCTCGTGTAGGCAAAACATGTCATGTGAAAATGACGTCATTAGACAATAGTTATGCTGCTAAGTTTTATTGTTTTGTTTTGCCATCATTGACGACTGTTGTGCCCAGTCGTAAAGTCGACATTTCAGATCTGAATATTCCAGATAACATATGTTTAGCTGACCCCACCTTTTACAAGCCTTCAGAAGTAGATGTCTTAATAGGAGCGGATCTCTTCTGGGACTTGGTTGGCTCACAGAGAATTCGACTAGGAGTAGGTAAGCCAGTGTTGTGTGAAACGTTGTTAGGCTGGATTGTTTCTGGCCCTGTTACCTATAATAATGGTAAATTAATTTCGAATGATATTTCATGTAATTTAACTCAAACTGATTCCCCTAGTGACGGTGAATTAAATAAAATCCGCACCGATTTAGAAAAATTCTGGAATCTAGAAGAAATTAATTCACCATCCTCACATTATTTACCCGAGGAGAAGTTGTGTGAGGAGCATTTTGTTAAGAATACGACACGTTTAGAGAACGGTCATTTTTGCGTTCGTATTCCTGTTAAGCAAGATCCTGCTATTTTACTAGGAGAATCTTTCCAAAGGGCTTCTAAGTGTCTATATTCTCTAGAACGCAGACTGAAGTCCAAGCCTGAGTTCGGTAAGTTATATCGTGACTTCATGTCTGAATATGAGACTTTAGGACATATGACCGAAAAAAAGGATAATGACAGTCCCAGTGGATATTTCATACCACACCACGGGGTACTCCGTGAGTGTAGCACAACTACCAAGCTCCGTGTAGTTTTTAATGCAAGCTGTGTTACTTCTTCAGGAGTATCCTTCAACGACGTGCAGATGGTGGGTCCTACAGTGCAGGACGATCTTGTAGCTATACTTCTTCGGTTTCGACAACACAAGTTCGTCTTGTCAGCTGATGTTGCGAAGATGTATAGATGTATATACGTCCACCCATCTGATAGGTACTTGCAACAGATTCTGTGGCGTGATAATACATGCGATCCTGTCAAGGCTTATAAATTGAATACAGTCACATATGGTACGGCTAGTGCACCATTTCTTGCTACACGTTGCCTCAAGCAAATAGGGATGGACTATCTAACCAATGACACTAAGATCACTTCGTGTTCTATGGGTGAGTCATCCTCAGCTAGCAGAGATAGGATTGCTGACGTCATCAAGCATGACTTTTACGTTGATGACCTCTTGACAGGAGCTGATGATTTAAATGAAGTAATGTTTATCCGCACAGAGGTCACCAACGCACTAGCATCTGCTTGCATGCCGCTTAGAAAGTGGAGGTCCAACGTCCCTAACTTAGGTTCCGGAGCTTCTCAGTCGTCATTAGATTTAGATATGGGATCTAATGAACCCAACAAGTTATTAGGGCTTGACTGGTTTTCTAGTTCCGACGAATTTGGGTTTTCAAGTTTAACGTTGCCTTCTAAGGATTCTGTTACAAAGCGTGATGTACTTTCTGCAATAGCACGTATTTTCGACCCCTTAGGACTTTTATCTCCTTGCGTAGTCACAATGAAAATGTTTTTACAACGGATGTGGTTAGACAAGCTCTCGTGGGATGAGCCATTAACCGCGGCACTTAATACTATTTGGAATGCTATTGTCAAAGCATTGCCGCTTATCAATAATTATCGTGTTCCACGACACGTTATATGTGATGCGCATACTATACTGGAACTACATGTATTCACAGACGCATCTGAGCGTGCGTATGGTGCGTGCGTCTATGTACGTAGTGCCAACGCCCAGGGTGAGTACATGGTTCATCTGTTAGCTGCTTAAAAGTCGAGTGGCACCAATTAAGCCGACCACCATTCCAAGACTGGAATTGTGTGGTGCCGTAGTCGGAGCTCGTTTGTGCGAGAAGGTTGTGAGTTCTCTGCGACTAAAGTTTAGTCATGTTTATTGCTGGACTGACTCCACCGTCGTGTTGGGATGGTTGCAGATGTTACCTTCTAAGCTTCAGCCATTTGTGCGTAATCGCGTTGCTGAAGTTTTAGATAAGGCGGGGCACTGTACTTGACGACACGTCCCAACCACCAAGAACCCTGCAGACCTAATATCTCGTGGCGTGGATATTAGTGTTCTGCAAACTTTGGACTTGTGGTGGAGCGGTCCCAGTTTTTTGAAGCAAGTCCAATCTCATTGGCCGTCTCAACATAAATCGTTAGAGTCAGACAAGCTGCCTGAAACTCGACCCCATGTTTTATTGAGCGCTAGTGTTAGTGATAACAGTCACTGTCATACATTCATAGATTTTAATCGTTTTTCTAGTTATTTAAGGCTGATCCGTAGTGTAGCAACAGTTTTAAGGTTTATAAAACTGTGTAGGAAAACTCCTTCTAGTAGTTTTCTATCACAAGTCGTGTTACAGGATGCATTAAATATTATTATAATTAGAAGCCAAATTGAGTCTTTTCCCGAGTATAAATTATTCATAACTAATCAGAAGTTGCCTTATAAAAGCGCCCTTATAAAATTTAATGTATTTTTAGATCATAATAAAATCATGCGTGTCCGAGGACGCTTAGCAAATTCAACTTTTTCTTTTGATAAAAAGCACCCTATTCTTTTACAGTCCACTCATAAATTTACGAAATTACTATTCGAATTTGAACATGTAAAGTTGATGCATGCAGGTCCCCAGTTATTGCTGGCTTCGATTAGGGATTCATACTGGCCAATAGGCGGACGAAGCCTAGCAAAGAGTTGTTATCGTAATTGCGTGCGTTGTTGTCGCATGTCGGGTAGAACAGTTACTCCTGTGATGGGTAATTTGCCACAGCAGCGTCTCCTTCCAGGTGGTTATCCTTTTGATAGCACTGGTGTGGACTATGCTGGTCCCATCATGGCCGCTAGTAGGCAAGGTCGGGGATGTAGGCTGGTAAAAGTGTACATAGCCATTTTTGTGTGCTTCACCACCAAGGCTGTTCATTTAGAGCTGGTGAGTGACTTAACCAGCAATAAGTATTTACTAGCTTTATCTAGATTTATCTCGCGACGGGGAAAACCTAGTGACATCTACTCCGACAACGGTACCTCTTTCGTCGGTGCCTGCAACGAACTTTCGAAGTTCCTTAAATCTAATTGCAATTCCTTGGGCGAGCAATTGGCTAATGACGGAATTAAATTTCATTTTATACCCGCGTACACTCCTCATTTTGGCGGACTCTGGGAGGCGGGTGTTAAGTCAACAAAATATCATCTCAGGCGAGTGTTGGGAAATTGTAAATTAACATTTGAAGAGCTTAACACCACATTAGTCCAGATTGAGGCGATATTGAATTCACGTCCACTGACGCCGCTTTCATCCGATCCAGCGGACTGCACTCCACTGACTCCGGGTCATTTTCTTGTTGGCCGGCCGCTGACGTCACTTCCGCAGCAAGATCTACAGAACTACTCCACTGCTTCATTGTCTCGTTTCCAACGGATCGAGCAGCTACGCCAGCATTTTTGGGCTCGTTGGAGTAAAGAGTTTGTGTCCGAGCTGCAGCAACGAACCAAGTGGCATACCTGCAAAGACACGCTAAAGTTGGGTTCTTTGGTCATCATAAAGGAGGATCACCTTCCTCCTCTTAAATGGAGATTGGGAAGAGTCGTCGCCGTCCATCCAGGGTCGGATGGAATTGTTCGTGTGGCAGACGTCAAAACATCCGCTGGAGTCGTCAGGAGAGCCTTTAATAGGATTTGTCCACTGCCCGTTGATTCTGCGTCTGGTTGAAAGCGGTTCTGCTGCTTTCAACGTCTGGGGGCATGTTCGAGCCAAACGCCTGCTCGATTAGAATGAGCAATTCAACGTCTTGCTAACTATGTAGATTGTAATTAGATGTAAGTGTACTTGTTTTTTTCTTCCACCTTGGTTCGTCTTCAACGCAATACATGTTTGACCATATATTAGCAATTTGGAGTTTTTTTGATTCAGTCACCTAAAATTCCCCAACATTCATCAAGTCATAAAAAAAGATGTGTGGGGTGCATTCAAAGGGAACTGACGTGAGCATTCAAAAACATTCAAGCGAGCTTGGAGGCTTATCTTTTTAATATGTAATGATTACCTAATTAGTCCCATATAGGTTATGAACACACGAGAGAATAAAAAGGCAAGAAAGAACGTAAACATGATGGGCGGTTCAACAGCCAAGTTTGTCTGCACCCTAAAAATATTTCCAAAAGATGCTTGCTGTACTGTTTTCTCAATATTACTGAATATTGTATTTACTTGTTACCTTTCGGTTAGATAACTGAGGATTTTTTATATAAAACGAGTGTATTGTCTTACATTTCTATCTCGTGAGATGCAGATAACAATACGGGCCACTTTTGCACAGTGTATTTACCAAATATTTGTGATAAAAATAAAAGTAAAATTAACTTATATGCTTTCTTTCTTTGGATTGCATTTCCTAAAAGTAATTTTTTATCATGTAGTGCAGTCGTCATGTAGTGGATGCCAGACCCAACGAGAGAGTCCTAGGAAACGTGGCGTGAAGACCTAAATGCGTTTGCGGGAGATTTTTCGGAGAAGGCATCATACAAACAGTAATGGGAAGCTATGGGGGAAACCTTTGCCCAGCTGTGGGGCAATACAATATAGAAAGAACGTGGTCGGGGGGGACCCGCGGCAGGAACGAAGATCAAAATGAAAATCCAAGTTGACGGCTGTGAAAATTTCAAAATTGACGAAAAATCAATTTTCATTTTGGCCTCAGCACTCTGGAAACCCATGAAAATGACACCCATGACGTACATTGGGAAAAATTTTGCTACCGCCATCTTGAATTTTCATTTTGTCTTCATTATCGGCTTCAGCAGGCTCAAAAACCATGAAAACTATATCTCTCTCTCTCTCTCTTTTTCTAATACATATTTTTAAAAAGTCGCATGGGGGAGGCATAACGCTTTTTTGTTACGTAACGATTTGAATCTCCCAGTTCACCTCTACCGCAAGCTCCCTTAAAGAACGTATTACCAAAAACTAATTTACTCTTAAGAAACAAATAATTTCATATACACAGCTCAATGTCATGTGGTGTAGTTTAAACATAAAGTTATTGTAGTGTTTAACTAAGTCGACACTCCTATTCATTATGTCATATTAAACATTCCTTTTATTGTTTAATATAAACAGAAAAGCGTTTGCCAAAGTGTTCATGCTTGTAAATTAAGTTCTAAATAAGGACCTTCCTTCATTAGCGGCACGTTGTGGCCAAAATAGTAATTAAGTTCAGGCATTCTACCTCTTGTTTACTTTAGGAAAAACCTGTTCCTTTTAAAAAACACCAAACCCATCTATTAACAAAATAAACCATGACAAAAAATTCAAAGAAAAATGCATTTCCTCATTTTTTCCGCCATGACAAAGCAAATGTTACATTAGCAGTTAACATCGATCGTAGGTGCAGTCGACTTTAAACCAACATCCGCACACCGCAAATAGTCCATGTGAGCTGCAAAAAACATTAATGCATAGCAAAAAGGCTTTTAACACTAACTAGTCGTTTAAATGATAGGAGATATTGTTTGTTGAGAAAATTGACTTCCATGAAAAAAATAACTGCGTTGCGCAAGTACTTTGTGAGTGCACAGGCGTCATCCAGATTAGGTCAGAAACCCTCGGGACAACCAGATCTTAAACAGATGTTCTCAACAGGCCGGAAGACTTAATCAACTTCTGGTGGGCTGGTTGGAATAACCACCGACGGCCGCCATGGCCCACGCACAATGGTCCACTTGAAGGACTAACTGTGGAAACCCATAACATAGAACATCGTCTCCGCCTTGCTTATAACATCACGCCTGTATTTGCTGTTGGTAAAGTTAGAGGCGTAGGAACACTCACCTTGCAGTTATGTTATGTTCAAGTCCTGTGATTGGAGCGACCACAAACCTAGTCTCCAGGAGCATACTCAGAAACCTAAATGTCTTAAACAACACAGATAATTTTTGAAAGATTTCCCCGGTCCATTTATTTCCATTTAAATCTAAACACTTTTCTCTCTCTCAAACCGTTGTTAAAGTACGTAAAACTTTCACCCGGCACTCAAAGTGCCTCATGTGAGACACGTCATATTCGTGTAAACAAGACGTTGATGCGACCGTGACGACGACGTGACGAGCCTATGACGAGGCCGTGACAAGTTTCCGCTAGTCTGAGCCCGTCTCAGTACGTACTTTAAAAGCTACTTATAGTCACAGGGGTCCTATCAGTTGAAATTGGGGATTTTGTCCAAGGTATGAGTGAATAGCGGAGAGAAATAGGGAAGTTATGTTTGTTATAACAACTTGTAACAAAAGCTTGGCGTGTCAGAAGTTCTATTGAGTACCTAATTATCTCAAAAAAATAACATACATACACAGATTTCATTACTTTTGCTTATTTTCAATTTCAAATCTTTATAATCCAGTTGCCTCACGATGTTTTCCATTATTATGGGAGACTAGCAGCGCCACGCGGTTTCACCCGCGTAAGTTTTGATCCCATGGGAATATCGGGATAAAAAGTATCCTATGTGTTAATCCAGGAAATAATCTATCTATGTGCCAATTTTCATTCAAATCTGTTCAACGGTTTACGCGTGATTAAGTAACAAACATCCAAACATCTTCATAAACTTTCAAATTTATAATATTTACACTAGGTCGATTTTCACCATGCAGATGTTCGCTTACCAAATCGCCTGACAAACCTAAACGTTGTCCCATTTACACAGGTCGTTAAAAATCGTAGGTGACTAGTTAATTTTGTATAAAAATTTCGACCTTTTTGCGGCCGGCGATCGCCTTCGACTGAGCATTTTCACGGTCAATCTTAGTCACCCGCCGTATGCGACCTGTCGCGACAAACCTACTCTACTTTGGAACTTGCAATTTTAGTTACCTGCGGCCTAGCCGAACTCTCAGCTAGACAGTGCGGCTATAGTCACCTGTGTAAAGCCCGCATTACTAGTCAAATTACTGTCGTCATGAACCCGTAACTTTGTGCTTAAGCTACTCCATGAACCACCACAAAAAACGAAGATCGACAAATATTTTTAAATTATTCTACAATATAAAATAGCTTTCATCTTTGATCCCAGGCATGAATTAGTGAGCTTATATTACAATAACTATCATAAAATAACTAATACATCACACTGAGAAAGTGTAATTTCCCTACGGAATACGGGGCAAAAAGACTTGATATCATGAATAGAGAAAACTTTGACTGTTTACTAAATAGAGGCTATAAGGTATACAGGGCGATTAAAAAAGGGAGAAACCCACTTTTCATATTAGTCTGACATCAAAAAGAAGGAGGTTGTCAAATTGACTGAATGTCTTTTTTTTTCGCCCTTGTCAATACCCGGTTTAAGACAACAGCTCGCTCGTTGCGATATACAGGGTATTAGGTTAAACAAGGGACATACTATTGTTATTTAATTAAAAACTTTTACTATTAGGCCAAACCTAAAATCGACAAAAAGTAGGGAACAGCTAAAGCGAGGCTTTCTCGTGTACAAGCAACTCTTGGCGTAGATACACTCGCTTCGCTCGCTCGCGCGTCGTGTCGTCTGTGGGCTCGCTTCGCGTTACGGAACTGAGCTCGCTACACTGGGCTGCTTTTGCAGTTTTTCGTTTCAGTTTAACTTGGTGTGAATGTGACCACCTCTCATTAGTTAGGATAGAGCAAGCTGGGCGTGATAGTGGCTGGCAAAGTGCAAGCACCGACTAAGGGATAGTAAGTGTTAGATGTGCAGGTGAAGGACGGACAACAGTCAAACACGCTAGTGAATGACACACTAACTTTAATAACTATCAACGGGTTACTTAACCGGGTCGCAGTTGCGGTAACGTTACATATACATACATAACAATAAGGAAACGCCTCTCACTAGGTAAAATAACAGTTTTGGATTAATGTTTTCACGAAAACAAACGGCGTGGACTCGAATGCACGTACCTTATTCATTATTTTCATAATTCCAAGGTTGTTCAGGGCTGAGCACAATCTGAACGATAACTCCTTTACAGACACATCATAAAATTACACTTTTATTCCCCGAAAGGTTAGGCAGTGTACCTACACACAAACATACGAATACACCCACATTTCGCCCCTAAAGTGATTTTCCGTTTTATATTTCTTTTTTTTTCGTAATCAACATAAATATACTTTTATATTTGGATTTGTTCAAAGTATCTGTATTTTTTTTCTAATAATTGTTTTGTATGTACTCTCCTGTCTTGCACCGTATTTCCCTTTACCTGCAATTTCGCCAATACCCAACAGCTAAGTTAAACCAGCGACGCTCCCCGGTGATTACACCGAAAACTATGCACATTACCACTTGTGTTGTTTATGAACTGAAGTTGTCCGAGTTTCAGCGATTTTCAGTAAGTTGCAGAACTAAATTGTGGCAATTATCATTTGTGTTGAAACTGCAAAATATAGTTGGCTCACAAATCTTTGTAGTCGTAGAGCACTTTTTAATACAGTTTGTCTGAGAAAGTTCGACTATTAAGGACTCCAAAAAATGCTTCTGCTCGTTCTTTTGACGCGCATTATAAATCGCTGACCTCCTTTTAGAAAGATTATAGATCGGTGAAATCAGGTAAGTATATGAGATTTTTATCAACAATATTCAACCATCGCAATCTTTTGATTGTGACTGATCATTGATAAATAATTGGCTGTGTAGATAACTTCGTTTCATTTAAAAAGCCGAAGCAGAGTAAATGCTAATAAACAAATCATACTAACCATATTGACAGACAGCTGCGCTGGTCCACAATTTCAAGGTACCTCAACGCACTATGGAGCGGTCTATGCTCGGAGTTTCTTTGAATGATAAAATCGGAAATGATATTATCCGGAAAAGAACCGGAATTACCGACATAGCGTATAAGCAAACTGATGCGGCAGTGGGCGGCCATGTTTGTCGAAGGACCGATGGCCGGTGGAGCAGACGAGTCCTGCAGGGTAATTGCGTAACGCACTATCAGTAGCAATGAGTTTCATTTTGACAGTTGAGCAACATCCATTGCGTTATTTGTGTTGTTGAGCAGACACATTTTTCGAACATATGGAGCAATGGATTAGCAATATGCTTCAAAATAATTCAAATTGATATACAGATATTGATTGATTGATATTGATATATTGAGTGTGTTACGCGGCGCGTACGTGTTCCACGCGCGCCTCAAAGAGATGTCAGCATCAACCGAAGGGGCCCGTCAGGGCAGAAGCCTGTCGGGTCAGCGGGATTGTCCGAAAGGTTTACCGCTGGCCCGGAACATAAAGGGCTAAGGAAGGAACACGGGTGGGTTTTAGTCAGTAAGAGTCTAACACCCTTCCGCTCCACCCAGAGCGGGAGGAGTCTTTTAATGATTTGCCATCCTGAAAAAAATTTGGGTGCTGGAGTGGAGACAGTGTATCGGCAAGCGTAGCTACTGACGCCCCCCAGCTAGATGAACTGACGAAGTTCCTGGGACAGTCTGGATGCGGAAGGCAGAGGACGTGATGTTGTGGCGCAGCCTGGGAGAGGCTTATGTTCAGCAGTGGCCGCGATAGGCTCAGTTAATTGATTGACTAACCATATTTAAAGTTCCGTAATATTAAGGTTACCGTAGGCTTTACAGAATTTGGCATTAATCAATAAAATCAATAATCATCAAAGATAAATTATCATTTCTTATCAAATTGACTACCAACCTAAAATAATTGTCCCTATAATCAAATTATGGCTGTCATTCTTTAACGTAGGGTGTCGATCTGATAATCAATTAACTTCCGCGGCAGCAAATAACATTCTTATACCCTCATTCTACTACTAGTTATACTACAACCTCTTCTCTCCAACAAATCCTAACAAAACCAAAAGAATTCTCCTTACGTTTCTGTAATAGGTCCCCAAAATTGGGTAATCCCCAATTGTTTATAGTTATCCCCGTAAGTAATCGCGTCGCGGGTATCTGTGGTAGCTACGGTATTATAGAGTTTAGTATTATATACTCTACTGTGTGTTCTATTTGCTTTACCTCGTACATTAATTGGGCTTAGCGTATATTAGGTACCTACCTTGTGTTCAAGTTTCAAATCCACACTAATTAAGGGGATTACGGATTAAACGCAAAAAAGCAAGTTTTGGAAACAATAAAAGTATATGATCGACTACAGTAAACAAAATCATAAAAATTTATGATATTCTTCAGGATATATGCTAGTTAGATAGTGTGTTGAAAACATAATACAACTAATTTGACACGATAAAATCATGAAGATACCTCTACCAACTTTCTTTTTACAATAAATCCATACTAATATACATACAATCATTCTGAGTTTTTGTCAGATTATTCTACAAGCAACATACTAAAACACTAGTGTTTTAATTTTTTTGTCCAAACAATAGATTTTTCGTAATTAAATGATTGCTTCATATTTTGCAATAAATTACCTTGTGTCATCGCGCTTCCCTTTCAACACACACACACACACTCACAAACATTCGCTTTTATAATATCAGTGTGATTATTCCATTTACTACTACGCCAAAAGAAATTTTCTCAACTCTCTAAATTTCTTAGGTACTATCTGATAGTGTATTTATTCCAAGCGAAGCGATTTTTAAGTAGCATAGTAATTTCCTTGTTGCCTCAAACGAAACATAACTCTGCGGGGTCACTAACAGTAGCAATGGTTTTCATTTTGAGAATTCAACAAGATTCATTGCGTTATTTACGTTGTTGAGCAGCCAAATTGCTCGTACATACGAAGCCATGGATTATCACTATCCTTCAAACGCAACGTGTGTTACGCAATTTAAGATTCTTTGCTTACAACATCGTCATTTCCATGAAAACAATAAGCACGCCATTGTCCTTTGAACGGTACAAAGTAAAATAAATACTATTACAGAAAGAATTCAACCTAGAAATGTGCATTGAACACGGCGCTCGCTTTTATCTCTTATAGTTATTAAATTTTCTTTCATTGTTGAGCTACAGGCTTCATTACTTTACGGCATCTGTTCCTACTGAGACTCCCTGTGCTACTAAGTCCGCATTAAACGTCTTTCTTCTCTGAGACTAAACCAAATGTAAACTTAATAATATAAGTAACAAAAGAACTACAGAACATAGTAAAATCGGACGACCAGCAGAGCACACATACACAAAGACACTTGTTTGTAACGGTCCCTAAAGATCCGTGATTGCTGCGCTGTGATCACCAAGTACTACCTTCACTCCAATCGTACAAAACGAAACTTTATTTCTTCGGAATAGGTGTACTCGCTATGCAGATGTAAAGGTGTGTTTCAATAAGCATCAGTTCACTATTCTAGGCACGCGTTCGCTCGCGACACGGGAAATAATGGGGGGTGGGGGGTGGTAATGACCATCGGTCTTTAAGAGCCCTAGCCGGTGTAAATTCCCAAGGGAAATGCGCAGTTATTTAGGATACAGTCCTAAGTGACCGGCCTGGAATGCCCGAATACCCGAATTGCCTTATACTTTGTGAGGTGAAAACCCTGTTTTAAATTACTCGTGAACTGGTTGTAAAACGAGCTTATGGTACGACGGCGACTGCAAATGGTCGGAGAAAATTTAAAATATTATTTTTCTTTTGGAAAATGTAAAACACTGACGAGTTTATTATTTTTGAGGTATTTTTCTCAGTGCATTCTTTATAACTCCTTACCTAATTTCAGACGTTCTAGTTACAATGTAGAGCTTTACGTATTTTTTAAATGTTTAAGACGGATTTTAGCAGCAAGGTGACAGGTAACAACTCTTTTCAACGATAAATAAATACGCAAGCAGATAGATAAACCAGCTATTTTTGGGAAAGCAACTTATTGTAGTTCAAAAGTGGTGTCTAAATATTATGGAATTATGTATATCACAGCTTCTCACTAACTTTATCTCATGGTTATCATGGCACTAAATTGTAGCAGTTAATAATCTACGGTCGAGGAAATAATTTTTGAAGTGATAACTTCCTTAGATGCGTTAGGCATTTTTTGACACGGGAAAAAGCCATTGAACTTGCGTCACTGTTACCGTAAGCGACACCGTGCGTGTTTTGTTTATAAGACGATTAAAAGACGGTTTTAATGTATATCCGATATGTCAGTGAGTGATGGCAAAGTATTCTGTTTGTGTTTTGTTTTCACTTTTGCCGGCACTCCCGGAGTGCCACTGTTATTTTTTAGCCACATAACGGGAGAATGCCACCTATTCATTCAAAATGCTGGCTATATCGTAATCGGTTAATAATAATAAACAAGCCTAAAAAGGTGAGTAACATATTTTTTCCTTAACTGTTCCTACATACAGACAAAGTTGTATCATCTCTCCAAAAAAATATCTGAATTCCCAGAATTCTAAGCCTACCTCCCACACGGAAAGCGAATAAATTTTCCTGCAGAAAAAAGCCAAGGGCTAACCTAGCCAGCAATCTCTCTCTTGGGACTAATAGGGAATTCATTATCCTTTGTTCCCGGCTACCAGCCCTTTCAACCTTGCGACCATGGCCGATAAGGGTACTTTGATAGGAGTATCTCAAATTTTCTTACGCGCGGTCGGCGGTGTTAACGCATTAAAAAGAAATATGGGTGCTATATTAAAAGCTGAGGCATAAATTCGGAGATTTCCGCCACATTATGCGTTTATGGTAATGTTGAATGAGGAGTGTCGTTATTTTAAATGCGGGGGCTTACAACATCATTATCTTATCATACTAGATGGTGACATACGAGCGGCCCGTGACTAAAAAATTACAGCCGCACGAGACCATCGAAGGTTAAGCTACGCTTGCCGCGGTTCAATCGTGGATGGGTGACCATCCGTACCTCGGAAAGTACGTTAAGCCGTTGGTCCCGGCTGTAATTCATATATGTTTGACAGTCGTTACGGGTAGACAACCATGTTGAGTCTGCGCTTCTGACTACCCGTAACGACTGAACTGAACTGTGTTGTCAGATAGGCAGTCACTCCATGTAAAGTACTGGTATTCAACTGCATCCGGTTAGACTGGAAGCTGACCCCAACATAGCTGGAAAAAAGCTAGGCAGGTTAATTGATTGACTAAAAGGCGACCCACGGGATATAGTTAGTGGGTAATGTGTGAGTTTTTTTTTACTGCTGAACAAAGGCCTTCCCCAAATCATCAACGTTTATTAGTAAGAGGGATAATGGATAACAATGTTCGAATTTCAATGGTGAAGGAAAACATCGTGAGGAAACCGGCATGTCCTAGAACCCAAAATCACAGACATGTGACATCTATCAACCCGCACTGGGCTCGCGTGGTAGATTACGGCCCACTCCCTCTCACAGAGAGGAGGCCTGTGTCCCAGCAGTGGGAACATTTATTTATTTAAACTTTTCGCACAAAAAGGTACAGACGCCAGCACATCAAGTTACTACAATCTGTCAAATTTCTTTAACAGATTTTCTACTTTATAGCTAAAGTATAAGGTTCAAAGGTGGTTGGGAAAATTTTACAGTTTCGGGTAGCTTGATATGCTGGCGTCTGTACAAAAGCGGACTTAATGCCTTAGGCATTCTCTACCAGTCAACCAAGGGTGGTGAAGAGATTGGATTGGATTTGGACATTATAGGCTGATTATGAATGTTTTTTACCAAAGCGCTGTGTTCAGGACATCTAAAACTTTTCTGGGAATACTTTAGGATAATCATTAATGTGATCCACTATTCATGATCCATTTAGTTCAAATCTAACAGGAAATAACATTGTAACTTGATCTACATAAAAGCCGTTTTGACCTTTGTCATAATGTGTAATTCTATTAATCTCTTAAATAAATTACAAAATATAGTGTTGTAGAATTTAGAAGCATTTTTAAATTTTGTAAATGCAAGAACCATGTTTTCGTTTACTATGATTTTTTTCATGTTGACTTGAAAGAGCATGGCGGTTGAGAACATGTCATGCTCACTTAAATGTCTCATCGATGGTGGCGCGTGTGTTGGATCATTCGGTTCCCTACAAAATGGTTGAGCTAGATGGTGCTGATCCACGCGTCATGTTCGTGAACGGGCGCCGTCGGTTGAGACTGGTCATTTCTTAACTGCCAAGGCTTATTTTTAATCTTATATTTTGAAATGTTTCTTCTTTTGTGTTTTTTTTTACATTGTTCTCGCATATAGAAGCAACAATAATTATGTACCCACGATTTGTAATATCTTGATTTAAAAGAGTGTCCATGGAGTTTCTTGCCCGTTCTTCTCCATAGAGATCTACGTTTTGGAATGGGCAACTAGCTTCAACTTTCTGACTAACTGACGGACTATTTTAATTTTGACAATTCAAAAGTGCCTGTACAAGGTTTAATTGAAATAAATGCTTTGAGTTTGAGTTTTGAGTTTTGTGTTTTTATTTATATTATGTATTTGTATAATTTCCTGAATATTTCCATGTTTATTGTTATAATACTAATATTAGTATCTGCGTTATTATGCTTACATTATCTGCCGCTCGCAACATCGTCCGCGTGCTTATTTTGCGAGCGAGTGTTTTCGTGATTATTTTATTAAAACATAGTACTATTTTTTGTAAAACATTAGATGGTTGGTAATTATAATATTTTTTTAAGCGTAAATAATAAAGTACTGCAATTAGAAAATAATTGACAAATGTAAATTTTATGAGTAATTACCAAAATAACTGTACATTTTTTTATAAAAACTTATAAATACCAACGATCTAGTACTAGAATATAGTACTTGGGTTTCAAAATAATCACGAAATAAACACCTACTAAATACCTACCTGATGTTGTCTTTTATTTATGTGTAATTTACATATTGTATAGCTATATCTTTTGTTGGAAATCCTAAATAAATAAATAGTGCAGCTTCCAATCAGTGAAAGAAGCTTTGTAATCGGGTCAGCACTTCCAGAGATTCCATTGTTTTTTTAATCCATAGTTATATTATAAATGCGAAAGCGTGTCTCTCTGTCTGTCTGTTTGTTACCTCTTCACGCTTAAACCACTGAACCGATTTAGATGAAATTTGGTGTAGAGATAGTTTGAGTTCTGGGAAAGGACACTTTGCGGGTGAAACCGCGGGGCGCTACTAACAAACAATTTGACCTCTTCTTTTTCTAAGCAAAAAGTTCAAATTATGGCAAAAAGTTCAAATATTTTTGGCCCAAATTTCAGCTGCGCGAACTTCGCTCACTGACGCAGTCATTAGATCATCCTGTGCACTTGATGATTTGACCTCTTTATTATAATATGTACATTGTACATACCTATTAGATTAGATAATTATGCATTTTCGATAGAATAATAATGTAGGTAAAAATAGTTTAAATTAATCAGCGGGGCAACTGCATAACACATTATCAATCGGAATCGGTTTCATTTTGACAGTTCAACAGCATTCATTGCGTTATTTACGTGTTGAGCAGACAAATTTTTCGAACTTATGAAGCAATGGATTAGCAATTTGCTTCAAAATGATTCAGATTCCGATTGATATTGTATTACGCAATTAATGCAGTTCGACAAGTTCAAAATCGGTTCTTAACATTCTTGACTCGAAAACTACTTACCCTGCTTATATCATGCCTGTAAGCAGAGACCAAATATTAAAATATATTTTTTAACACTGGACCAATATCTTTCTCACTCTTGTTTTCGTAGCCATTCCAAGGAACTGCACAAGATTCACGAAACTGCCATCTATTGTACCATATTGGAACAACGAACGTACCAAGCTTCTCACAGAAGTGAAAGTGGTTTTCGAAGGTTTTATGTAGTCTTATCGGATTGTCCTAGATGGCGCCACACGGCGAGGCTTTCTTAGGTTGCATTTTTAGTTTGTTTGAACGTGCTAATATGTGGAACTACCGATTTGGGAAATTCTTTTTGCATTTGATAGCCTAATTCTTGAGGCAGGCTATATGCTATTTAACACGCTAGGCCCCTCGGGAGCCGAGCAATAAGAATCAAAGTCAGAAAGAACGCTAAGCAAAAAATGAAGTACCTAATAGTGCGGGCAGGCGATGCGATGCGACAAGGTGGGTCGGGGGAACAAGAAATTGCACGCGGACGAAGTCGCGGGAATTAATTAGTTTAACAACAAAGACCTTGCCTCCGACTGCATGAGATTGTACGGCATAGGGCGTTTGTGCACTACAAGGAATTTTACCGTCCGGCAGTCCGATTTTTTACGGTCCCATATGGCACGACATAATAAAAAAATAAAATCGGACTGCCGGACAGTAAAATTCCTTGTAGTGCACAAACGCCCTCTGTGCCCTTAGGGTGTAGGTACAGACGCCAGCACATCAAGCTACTACAATCTGTCAAATTTCTTTAATAGATTTTCAACTTTATCGCTAAAGCATAAGGTTCAAAGTTGTTTGGAAATATTTGACAGTTTCGGGTAGCTTGATGTGTCTGTACCTACATGTACGGGGTGTGGGATTGAAGACAGGACTAGGTAGGTCATCTTGTTTCCATCATCTAAAGTTCACATAAGGATATAAAAGATTATCTTTGAGTACTTAATCAAAAGTAAACTACCTTCAACCACGGAATAACTAATAGTATAATACGACATGTAGCCCAAACTGACACTCCCTTCCGCTCCACCCAGAGCGGGAAAGTTGATGAATTCCCATCCTGAAAAAAAAACCCGCCATGTTTTTTCTAAGTATTACCTTGAATTGTGTAGTTTCAAAACAAAATAAGCTTTTCATAATTGTTCATATTCATCATATTTAACACAAACAGATTCCTATAATATCATACATAAACTCTTTTAACAAAATTAACATAATTGAGAAATGTTTAAGATTTTTTGCATTTTCAACAGCAAATTAAATGCATTAATCAGTCATTTTATCAAATATTTAACTTAATTTTGTAAAAAAATATATATCAACAGGTCTATTCTGTAAAATACTGACCGTGGAAACTCTTGATGATGCGGGATCGCTAGGGCTTGACACTATTGACAGCTCACTTGAAACTCACTTCACCTAAGTTTTCACGGTGAGAATAGGTCGGCTGATCTAAAATATTTTCAATCTATGGGTGAGGTATCCAGCATAACAACATTCATGTAAAACGAATTCAATCAAGACATTTTAAAACGTTATTGATGACATTCAAAGAATGAAAGAATCTGTTGATGTATGTACATCAAAGGGAATGACCCTTTTCCAAGGGTCAAGGGTCATTTCCTAAAGCAACCGATTCATTCATACTTTTTAAGCAATATCAATAGATACGAGTATTGCTTATTATTGCATGCACAATTTTGTACAACAAAAAAAATGTCTAATAAATTAGACTTCTTTTTATTGCACAAAATTGTGCATGTTTTTTTTTTCTAAATCTGTATTATTATCTAAAAATAACTATTGACATTGAATCCGAATTGAGCTAACCAAGTTCATTAGGAACATTAATGTAATACAATATAGTCACAACTCACAATCCGTTTCCGCATATTTTATTTCCTACAACCAGATTTTTTTATTTGCTAACTAGCCGCATGTATCAAGAATTTTGTCGGCTTTTAATTTTATTATTGCCAGTAGTGTTTTGTTTTCATTTGAAACACAACATGTTCTAATATTTTTTTTTATATATAAAATCGTGTTTGCCGCTTCAAGACCTTCATTTGTTCGTCCAGTGTTTTTAAAACTTATTTTATTTAAATTTTAAAAATGATTTGGCCGTTATTTGTGGGTGTAATAATTATCTATTGTTTGGTGTTACGATGGAAAGCGAGGCATAGGATAAAATTCTCAAGATTATTCAAAAATAGTATCAAGTCGTTGCCGGTGCTCGGACACTCGTTCTGGTTCATCAAGTGTAAAACTGATACTGGTAAGTACTCTCTCTTCTTCAATCGGTCTCTTATTACTGAGGATCGTAGTCACTGGACACCTTTAGGCGGTCAATGTGCCTCCATCAACTCCGGTGCAAAGTTGCCATCACCGCCTGCTAAAATTTACATGAGGACGTAGCTTCTTTTACTTGGTTAGACCATTGTATTGGCGACGGGCCTCTTGCTCTCTTTCCTTTTTTATTGGCAACAATGACCAGCTTTTCAAGGGTGCTATCCCCCTTCGCATTACGAAATAGGTGAAAATACGCGGTAGGCAAACTGTAGACACTCGGGTCATTTAGTTATTGGTCCTATTCTGTTACAATTTCGAAAAATCCCTCCTGATACCTTGTCTACATCATAAAGGGAAATTTGTGAAAAATGTCAGCTTTCTAGGTCCAAGGGGTTGGGCTGGGCGTTGATGGGTCAAACAGTGAGTGAGACAGAACTTTTCTTTTTTGAAATGTGTTTGTATCGACATGAAACATATGATCGTGATTTTCAAGTTATCAAGATAGTTTAAAAACATAGATGCTTTCATCAAGCAGGTAACTATGTACGTACTAACATAATATTGTGCATGGCATGGGTGCATAGAGTGGATAGTCAAGGGCACACAAGTTTTTACGTGATTGATTCCATATTTTTAATAGTTTTTCTTTGGAAATATCCATAGTGTCTCAAAAAATCGAGGCCTCAATAAAGCGATTGTGTCAGTCTGGATGCAGGAAATAGCACCTACATGGTCAAATGATTTTAGTTAAGGATCGACGAAAAACAACGCGCTTGTGGGAAATATTATTATTTAAGTAATAAATTTTATTGCAAGCGTTTAACTTCTCGAATGTCTTATGTTACACAGTGCGACATAAGAACAATTAAATTCTATTGTGTCTGCTAATTAGACACGCGATGGGTAATGTTCATTTATTTGCGGTAAACATGACGCTAAGAAATAACTTAAACACAAAAAAAACAAGTTGCGGGAAAATATGCATTCACGCAAAACGGCCATCGTTTAGCATAATGCTGTGACACTGCGAGACAAAGCCACAGCGTAATTTGCGCTCCAAAGTCCCTTACACCCTGTCTAAGCCGTGTTTACTAGGTATGTATTGTAAAAACCGTTGCTCATGGTTTTCCAGATCGATGGGGAATATTGGAGATGTTCAGTCGAGAGGCGCTGAAGCAAGGTGGCATGACAACATCTTGGAACTTGAACAGACTTTTTCTCCGTAAGTACTTAAAGAAAGAAAGAAAAAAGTTTGTCTAACCTAGGTTAAGTATAAGGCACACAATATTTTCACAAAATAAGTACCTAATTGAATTGTACTGTTATAAATAATTAGCATTTTTTTCCTGCCTATCATTTTCCTATTATTTAAAATACTTTTGCTAAAACGACTACTATTTTGCGAAAATATCGTAAATTTGATTAAATTGATTTGATTTTTTTGATTTTTAATTTGATTTTTGATTTATGTTATATTTTTAGATTAATAAAATCGGAAGAAAAATAAAAAAGATATAAATTAAAGAAGAAAAAAAAACTTTAAACCTCATTTCCCAAAAGTACAGACGCCAGCACATCAAGTTACTACAATCTGTCGTATTTATTTAATAGATTTTGAACTTTATCGCTAAAGCGTTGATTGTGAAAATCTGACAGTTTCGGGTAGCTTGGTGTACTGGCGTCTGTACCATTTTGGCGCTTTAGCTTTTTCTCCTTTCCACTGACGATATGTTTTTTTTTTATTTTCCAGTCGTGGCAGATCCTGTGGTAGCAGAGTGTGTGATGAAGCATTGCCTTGAGAAGGACGATTCAATGAAACTGACGCTGGCCCTCGTTGGTAACGGCAGTGCTGTTGCTGATGGTAAGGAAACGGTGACTATGTTTCATAGTTTATAAACTTATTTTTTCATGAGTGTACTCTGTCCAGTTGCTAATCTGTCCAGCTGCGAAACTGTCCAAATACAAATAAATAAATACAAATGTTTTTATTTGTTGAACATAGGTAGGTTAGGTACACATGTTGTAATTATTAAAGAACGCTATGTCTAGCCGTTGTCGACTTACAAATAATTTAAAAAAAAAACATGCTAATTATAATAAAGTCCAGTTGCGAATCTGTCCAGTTGATCCGGAGGGAAATTAACATAACATAAAATCATCGTCTAATCCTCGAACGGTTAAGCAGAGGTACAGTGCGTGCCACGTAAGAAGAGACTTGACACACCACGTGGTCTGACATGCGCAGAACACGATTTTAGGTATCTTTAGCGGTATGAGGTCTGAGTGCGGGACGGGACCGGACGTCATAGGGGCGGCGAAAAGAGGCGGGGGAGGCGGGGTCAAGTCTCTTCTTACGTGGCACGCACTGTACAACCACATTTCGCCAAATATCTTTAAGTATCATGTGAAAGGGGGCGAGCCTAATACCATCACCCTCAGTTGGCCACAACTTTATGGGACCTGTCTACGGTTCATCTTGCGGTAACGAATAGGTACTTTCGCCATCACGACCGCGGTAATTGGCGTTGCTTCGGGGAAGTCTTATGATCGACTGCTGGACATACGAGTAAGTCTTCCCCGAAGCAGCAGGAGGTCTTTCCGCTAATAACGATGAAAGTTACTGCGGAAAATGTCTTCATTGTTAGTTTTACTGGATGTGCTATAAGTTTATAACATCAGTGGTGCCTACTGAGTCACCAGTCAAGGCTTATCACCACTGGATAAAGGCCCCGACTTACGAGTATCGTGAATTCGAACCGAATCAGGCATTTTACTTTGTGTAAATAATGTCGTCACTTCTGCTCTCAAAACGATGAATGAAAACCTCGTAAGGAAACCGGAATGTCCTAGAGCCAAAAATTCGAAGATATCAACCAACCCACGTGGTAGATTGTGACGTGGTACATTATAAGCTAATTATGCTATAGGTACTTATCTATGCTTAAATTTATTAGAAGGCCATCCTATGATTTAGTAGGTATTTATTCAACAGAAGGTTATTATTTGACATGGTTCATTAACATTATTAATGAAAAAAAAAACATTTGTCAAAATTATCTAAATGACTCAAAATAAGATATACGGCCTCTGTTAACATTGTTCCTGAAAAATATCCCATATTTCATGCAAATAAAGATAATTATTGTAATTTATTCTGCAAATCTCTTTGTTCTATGTCTGTCACGGTCCCTTTCTATGTATATTTAGCAAGGTCATCCATTTTTATTTAAATACTAGCAGCGACTCGCGATTTCACCTGCATAATAGTAATAGTCCATATAATTGTCAGAATATTGTTACAGGGGAGTGGTTGAAGTTTCGATTCCGTTAGAATATCGGGATAAAAAGTATTGTATATGTTAATCCTGGTTATAAACTATCTGCGTACCAAATTTCATCTACATCCGTTCAGTAGTTTTTGCGTGAAAGAGTAAAAAACATCCATCCATCCAACCATCCTTACTAAACTTTCGCGTTATAATATTAGTAGGATTAATTTTGAAAATACATTTTGTTCTATTCTTTTTAAATTAATGACTGTCTGGTTGACAGACTAGACTGCCTTGTGGCATGTGCCACTACTGTAGATGAAGTTTAAATAAATACATATTAATCACCTTGTTAAAAGCTTCATTCGTAATTTACTTTATTCGATGCAATCAATTTGACAAGCCTTTTCCCAACTCTGTTGGGGTCTGCTTCCAGTCTAACCGGATGCAGCTGAATACCAGTATTTTACATAGAGTGACCGCCTATCGGACCTCCAGAACCCGATTGCTGGGGTAATACGATACCCCTTGGTAAGACGGGTTCTTAGACTTTCGGACTTCTGACGACCCATAACGACTGTCAAAGATCCACGAATGACAGCCGGGACTTAACGTCTTTTTCCAAGCACAGGGGGATCTCGATCGTATGTAAAGATGGTCACCCATCCAACAATGTTATTCAAATCAGTGTGTCAACCTTTCCTACGTGTACTCCACAGTACCAATATGGCGTCCTCGGCGGAAGGTTCTGGTGCCAACCTTCAGTCCTAAGAACCTGCAGAAGTTCTCCGAGATATTCTCGAAGCAGAGTGCCATCATGGTGGGACAGCTGCGGAAAGTGGCAGGAACAGGAAACTTCTCCTTGTCTAAATATATTATGGCGTATGCTATGGATTCTGTTTGTGGTAAGTTGACTTTTCAACCTATTACTTTATTAATTTTTCTGTATTTGTTTTGAATGTGCCATCAGCTCTACAGCTGACAGGCTGACAGGCTTGTTCCACCTCTTCTGGATTAGTTCCAGTGAGTATACCAGATAAGTAAGTTAAGCTGGCAGATAAGAAAAAGATGTTAAAAAAATGGATGTCACGTGATCAACTTTGAACGTTAATATCGCGTTATTTGGTTTTCAGAAACAGCCCTTGGCATCACAGCCAACGCCTTGCAGAATCCGAACAACAAGATTTTAGAAGCATTCTCGGGGTCTTGCCAACTGATCTCAGACCGCATCATGAAGCCGTGGTTACACTTAGACCCGTTATACAAGCTGACGACAGGTTATACGCAGTTCATGGCATATAATGATGTTATCTCAGAGTTTATTAATGAGGTACGATACATATTATTGATAACTTACACATAACCTAATATCACGACCTCTATTACCCGAAATGTTGGGCAGAAGTGTATATCTAGTTACACCTAAAACAGGTTGATGTCTATGTATAATTACAATGATGTCCTGACTGCACTAGGACATAACTTAATGTTACTATTAAAATTTAAATGTTTTATATCAACAATTTGTAAATTGCAGCGCCTACAGTTTTTCTTATGGCAAACTACAATGGATAGACTAAAGACGTATGTTTTCTGTAACTGAATGTATTTTCTTGTGTTTATAGTGTATCCGAGATAAACGGAGAGAAATAGCTGAAAACAATTATCCTAAAAAAGACGATAAAGGTAAAATCGTTAATTAATTATTTCAAGTTTAATTAATTTTGGTCTTTGATAAGAAAAAATTTACGAAATGGTCAAGTAACGTACCTACCATAGCGTATGTTCATTATTTTTTTTTGCTACTCTTTGGAAGCTAACCTTACCTACTGCTGTAGGTAGGGTATACAGCTGTTAAAACATAAAGACTGATATGCGTGTTGCCTGCATGCGTACCCGTGCTACAGGGTGCGATTTGATTTCCTGTGGCATACCATAATTTGAAGCAACAATAAATTAAACTGGCCCCGTGACAAGTTATTTGTTGCTTCAATTTTATTATATGCCAGGCAAGAAACATGCATCGTGTAAATAGGGCTTTATTATAAAGGAGTCCTTTTTAAAAGAAAGAAAATGCATTTACTTATTTAGCACAAACTAAAAGGCACACAATATAATTAATTTTTAGCAAAATTCCACCTCCTTTCAGATGATGACCGCTTCAAAACTTTCCTAGAACTCATGATCGAGTCCTCAGGAGGAGACAAGGGGTTCAGTGACACAGAACTTCGAGAAGAAACAGTGGTAATCTTCACAGCTGGTACTGACACTTCCACACTTGGATCTTCATTCACCAGTGTGCTGTTAGCAAGACATCCTGAAGTGCAGGAGAAAGTTTATCAGGAGTGAGTATCTGTACACTAGTCTGGAGATAATACGTGTTATTCTTAGAACCATAAAGATCATGCTAGGGCAGATAGCAATTCTGGATTGCGAAGTGCTAGTAATTTGTAAAATCTAAGTCATTTCACCTTTACTCTGGGATGACAACGCATATTTGTCATGCTTCTGGTATAATTTAACCGATCCCTGGCCAGACACCTTAAAATTCATTAAGGCATAGGATAGCCCTGTTAGGCTGCAGATATCCGAGATTACATGACCGACGAAGTGGCATTCATAAAAACATTTTTACCGACTTCCAAAATTAAAGTTATTTATCTCTTTGTAGTGTTTTTTTTTTTAAGACAGTTGTTTTTTTTTGTAAAAATGATTTTATTTTTCACTTTTAAGTTGCTACCCCACACAAATTCAATTAACACTATTGCATTAAAGAATTGAAGACACCGACTAGAAGAATCATCAAAATTCGCATAGAAATGCCGGAGATGCAGCATTTAATTATAACTTCCTTCTTCTTTATATACTAAAACCTTCCTGAAAGAGTGTAGATAACATTAAAGAAAGAATTAATGAATTATCAAAATTCCTTCATGAGTTTTTTTAGAAAATCGCGGACATACAAACATACATACGGGTTGAATACAGAACCTCCTTTTTAGAAGTCGGTTAAAAAAGAAAATTGCTGATGTCTACCAAGCGAAGTAACCACATAAATCAGGTGACCTGTTGATGTGTTTTCCTTCCAATTATAATATAATATATAAAATACGGAAACATAGCTAAGGTAGAACGCAAAAGTGTGCGGCTATAGCAATTGAAGAATGAAGTGCATCAAACTTATCTTGAGTAATATCAACAGGTTAAAGGAGGTCTTCGGCGACTCGAAGCGACCAGTCACAACTGAAGATCTAACGCGTCTCAAGTATATGGATGCTGTGATCAAGGAAAGTCTGCGGCTATACCCACCAGCACCAACACTGTTGAGGAAATGTGACGAGGATCTTGTGCTTCGTAAGTATAAACCATATAATATAGGATTTTATAACAAATCTGTAGTTTTAATATTTTTTACCTTACAAAACTTTATACATAGCTAGAAGAGTCTTCGGTCAGCTGGATCCGGTCGCTTCTGGACCCGCGGCCAGAATGTGTAGAAACTAAACAATAATTGAAAAAATCAGCAGGTCTGCAGAAACATCGGTGCCTATCCAAACGTACATTATGGATTCAATAAATATTGAATTGAATTAAATTGAACGTTTTGCCGATACAGATAGCGCCATCCACGAAGACGCGCCCCTCTTCTTCCTAATCGCTTACAGCACAAGTGTGCAACATTCCGCTAGTGTTTTAGTTTTGTCGATACACAGTAATTACTTATTAGTGGGTAATTAGTGTGTATCAAAAAACTTCAGCGTTCGGGAAGCTACGCAATATCTTCTCGTCCCACATACCGCAGTGTCTCAAGACGAAAGTCTTTGATCAGTGCGTGTTGCCAGTGATGACTTATGGCACTGAAACGTGGTCGTTCACAATGGGCCTTATAAGAAGGCTAAAAGTCACCCAAAGGGCAATGGAGAGAGGTTGCAACCCTGTCACAGGGCTGCAATACCTTGAAGCAGTGAAAAAATCAAACTTGTAAGTAGTCAACGCAATCAAAAGGTACGGGCGTTTATGTTCCGTTTATGCCGCATATTCTGACACTCGCAAGCGAATCAAAACCTATAAGGTATCTACTTCCCGTTGACCTAGAATCATGAAATTTGGCAAGAAGCAATGTCATGTAGCACATGTAAAGGAAAAAGTCCAGAACCGTAAATTTATAGTGACATAACTACAAATTTGTACGGAACCCTCGGTGCGCGATTCTGACTCGCACTTGACCGTTTCTTTTTCGTTTTATGTATAACATTTAATGCAAATAAATGTATTTTATTTCTTTCTTCTTTTTATTTTTCCATTTTCTCTATTCCAGCTTCAGGAGTCACCTTACCAGCGGGCACAGGCATCGTATTGAGCCTATTCGCAACCCATCGCAACCCTCAGTACTGGGGAGATGACGCGGAGCTGTTCCGACCTGAACGGTTCATCGACACGCAGCTCAAACATCCTGCTGCCTTCCTGTCATTTAGCTATGGACCTAGGAATTGTATTGGTGAGTTCTATTTACACTGCAATTTTCTTGCCGGTGCCATAAAAAATAATTGAAGCAACCGCTTTCATTGTTGCTTCAACTTATGGCATGCAACAGGCAATGAAATCACACCGTGTCTGTATATACTTCAATTCTTAATCTCAGATAATTTACGTCCATTGCCACTTAACTATCTACTTTAGGGTTGTGTATTCTAAAGTTGTTTTTTTAATTGACCATTTTTAATAAAAAGGTCCTAAATACACTTTGGTTGCAATGTTATTTAAACTTTGTTTTGTTTGTGATCGAATTTCTTGTTCCAAAACTTAATAATTATCTGAAATTCTGAATTCAAATATGAATCAGATTGTCTAGAATTGATTTGAAAAAAGAATGCTTTTGGGATCCTTGAATGTAACCAAAAACTGTAATAATAAACATTTATTTAAGAAAATAAAATAATTTGTCTTTTGTAAAGTGTACTAGTTTGGTTTTGTGGGGTCTGGATTTTCGGATCTTTAAGACCCTTATGTCAGGACAACGAAACACAGGTGAAAGGGAGTGATGAATTGATAACAATGCACTAAGAAAATCATATTTACTGTACTGCTACGACATAAGGTCCCTTCAGTAGGAGCTTTTTTTTAATAACCGGCCCAAGGTTGTTTGTTTTGTCGGCTAATATTATTCATAATGGGTTTTTCTCATAGACGTGAAATTTATAACTGGTTTTTCTCTTTTCTGCAGGCTACCGCTACGCAATGATGTCAATGAAGACGGTCCTAGCAACACTTCTTCGACAGTACAAAGTGTTACCCGTCTCCAAACTGGACGTAGGAAAACCCTTGTCCTTGAAGTATGATATCATGTTGAGAGCTGCAGACGATTTCCAAGTCATATTGGAACCTAGGGTTTGAATAATGTGAATAGGGCAGACAATATTGTATAGATTTTATAAAATTTCGGGGTCAGAGAAAATTGTTTATCGAATTGACACGCTTCGTCAAATTGGAGAGGTTTTTCACACAGTTGTGATTTGAATATACGGATAATTTATGTTTATAATCAGTTTGATAAGCAATAAATTTTCCTGATTATATAATTTATAGTCGTTCAATTAGTTCCTACTTTTTTGTCGTTTTTGTTTTCTAATGTTGCACATCACAAGCAACATTTGGATGGATTGATTTCTTATGTATTAGTTAACTGTTATTTTTGTTAACAATAAATAATTAATAACACGTTTATTTTTAAATACTACCTATAGTAATAATATAGTAATAATTACTGACCCCCCGTGCCTCGGAAAGCACGTTAAGCCGTTGGTCCCGGCTGTCATTCTGGATCTTTGACGGTCGTTAAGGGTCGTCAGAAGCCAGAAAGTCTGACAACCAGTCTTACCAAGAGGTATCGCATTACCCAGTAACTGGGTTGTGGAGGTCAGGTAGGCAGTCGCTCCATGTAAAATACTGGTATTCTAGTTGCATCCGGTTAGACTGGAAGCAGACCCCAACATAGTTGGGAAAACGCTAGGCAGATGATGATGAATAATAGTAGGTAGATAGTCTGTAAGGTAGAAATTTCCCATTTGGACCAGAGCCAACAATATAGACCACAGATTAACGAACTTGTAGAAACTTGTGTGGTATAGCAGGCAGTGGATCCCGTTCGTATTGCCTTGCTTGGAAGGCTGTAAGTAAGTACTCCTTTAGTTCGATGACACATCGATTCGATAGAATGCTATTAGTATCCTGGGAATCAGGTTTGTTAGGTAATAAATACTAACTAAGGGCACGCATATGTTCGTACTGCCTTAAGTTGGAAGATTTTAAAGATAAAATGTGGAGGTAGAGAGAGAACAAAATAGAACTTTAAGGTGCTACCTCAAAAATAAGCCGTAGCGACTGATCTACTAAGAGAGCGAAAGTGATGCAATTTCTTTTCAAACGCAAAAGAAGAGAGATGTGCATAATGTGCGTGCGCTTGGAATAAAACGACGTATGTGCCAAAATGAATTTAACAAAATAAATGAATTAAATTTAAAACTACTTTGAGTAAACTATGATTTAATAATTCTCTATGTTTTAAAGTAAATTCCATTGAATAACTCTTAAGCGTTACGCCATGATGTCGAAAATAAAAAAGAATTGATTCATTGATTTGTAATTTTATTGTATCGAGAAAAATTTATTGAATCGTGTATTCTTTTTACATGATACTAGACCAAAGAGTCAAAAAACATATACCACAATGATAAATCACTATTCCACATAATATATCACCTTAATTGTGATAAAAATTAAACTGCTTTTGTACCTAAATAAAAAGGGAAACAAAAAAACATTGCATCAAATTAAAAAACAATACATTTCCATCCCATTATTAGTTCTTGAACCCCACAATACAAACGTATACTGCAAGAAAAAAATTACCACCTTACTTTGTCATCTCAACTCTCCCTTTCTGCCATAACAATAAGGTTGCTAATCACCCCACTTATTGGCAGTGGTGTAATGGTATAATGGCCAGTTCCGGACATCAGAAGTCTAGTAGTTCCCAACAAGACAAGCTGCTATTTAATTCAGGACAGGGGTGCTACAATCTTATAACGAGTTCAGCTATTGAAGTTTATTATTGAAGATTGTGGTCTGCATAAGACAAAACTGCTGTTTTGTCTAACCCCCCCCCCCCCCTAACAAACAACGTAACACACCTTCAATATCAATCCGAAAGATTCTGGTTTAAAAAGTTTGTCTGCTCAACAACGTAAACTTTCGGATATTGTTGAAATTTGACAATATAACATCGACATTTTACTACCCTCGTATCAGCACAAAACATTTATTTAAAGTTAAAAACGACCAATCAAGGTAGACTAATATTTGGGAGGTGATAGGCTGATTATTCAGGATGCCCAGGATGTAAAGTTAGCAACAAAAGTCGATTAACACTTCAGTTTTTTTAATCTCAGTTATTGAGCAAAATATTAACACTTCAGTTTTTTTAATCTCAGTTAGTGAGCAAAATATTTGTTCAAAATTGCTTTGTACTTCTGCGGCAATTTTGAACAAATATTTTGCTCAATAACTGAGATTAAAAAAACTGAAGTGTTAATATTTTGCTCAATAACTGAGATTAAAAAAACTGAAGTGTTAATCGACTTTTGTTGCTGACCGTACACACATTTAAGTATGAACACTTGTGGAAAATAATATGCAAAGAATGATCTAATCTATTATTTGCACACTAGCTTCTGCCCGCGACTTCGTCCACACACACCCTCCAAATTTCATGTCTCTAGGACCAGTGGTTTAGGCTGTGCGTTGATATATCAGTCAGTCAGGACTGTGAATTGTATATTTATAGATAGATAATAAAATCGTAGCGAAGTTAGAAGTCAGTTAGTGTACATTGTTTTTTGTAAGTAATTTTTGCGTGGTCTGACAACGATTTTAAAGCCGAAATTTTTTTTTTAAACTTTTTTTTTCTCCAGCATCACGCTCAAAATACCAAATAGATTTTGTTCAATTTTTGCACAGATATTCCCTATAAGTCTGGGTCAGTCTGTAGGCTATAAATTATGACACTATTTGCTATGGGGACGAGCAATATTGCAATTTGTTCATATTCATCTATAGTTTACCGCAAATTATAAAAAGTCGAACCAAAAATCTAAGATATTGCAGATAGCTACATATTTAACCTTTCAAATGATGATCTTCACGCTATACCTTTATGGAGCTAAGCAGTCAGTCATAACATTTACGGACAGGGTCAATTTTTTAGATCCGTTGCATTTGAAACGTTATAAACATTTTTATAATACATATTTTTATCTGAAATAAATGAATTGCGTTGAGTTAATATTCAAGAAGTCAAAACGATATAGAAAACATATCCCTATCAAGTTTGCCCACCCCTGTCTCAGTTCAGGCGAGTTCAGTCAACCTTCCGACCGCTTCCCGGTCGCATCTCGCCACTCCTGCGCAACTAGTCGCTCCGTGAACGCGATCCACGGAACACTATCAAGGTGAGTCATTATTATTACCTACCCTATTTTAATATTTTTACTTCAGTTCTCTAAAAACTGTAGCCTCGGTAATTGATGTGAAGGAATGATTTAGGATGAATAAGAATGAATTTCTGTGTTCATTATTTGTGAAATTTCTTTACTACTTTTGAGGTCAGAGTCTGGATTTGTGCACAGTTGATGACGAAAGACGAAAATTTCACCCGTGATACCAACTCACACTGGGCCCCTGTGGTAGATTACAGCCCATTCCTTCTCGAAGAGAAGAGGCTAATGTCCCAGCAGTGGGAACATTTTTTTTTATTGAAGTGCAAATGTATAATCTACTTTGTGATATGGGTTTTTAGAAGTATTATAGGTTTTAATCACTAGCAGAACTGTAATCTCTACAGCTACACCACACAAACTATAGATAAGCTTTTCGTTTACTTTCTATTGTGATCTGCATTGCAATTTTTCAATTTATTTTGCCAATACTATTGATAACTCCAACACCTGTCCACATAGCATTGCAAGACAAATAAAGTATAAATACAGTCGAAGAAAGTTAGATTTCTAAGACTGCGGGTTTATTATACTCGTTTAGCATAAAACGCTTTGTCCAATTAAATGTACTTGTTTTTCAATCCAACACTTCTGCCGACCACAAACCGGCTTGTAGGCCAGTAGGCTAAATTACTTTTATACGTAACTACTTAGGCGCTGCAATAAATAAAATTAGAAGTTACTTTATTATAACCTAAGAATACTAGATAGTATTGTAATACAAAAAAAAACATGAATAGACTTTAATTAACCGTTAAATTTTAAAGCTTGATAAGTTGATTTTACTGTTACAGATGCAGTGTTTCATCTGCGTCACGTACATGATCATTTTATGCGGTTCAAGCCCAACTAAAAATCGAGAAATCGCCACAAACCACGAGAAACGTTCCCTATTCCGCGATGTCATAGAATCTCTAAGAATCCATTCTCAACTTCCTGAGGATATAAATCAAAATGACGAGAATAATTTGTCTCAAAATTATGTCAGATATGGATATGAGAACGAACCCTCTTTACCGAGTGATGCCGATTACATTCCAAGAAGAAACGATAGAATTGAAATGCCATCGATGAAGTATCGCTTCCCAAAAAGCATCAACACCAATTCAAGTGATGAAATGAAGGCAAGAGAAGAAGTAGTAGTGTTTATAGATACTAATAAACATAAGTTGACAACCATAAAACCAAAAAAGGACAAAGGTCCGCGACCAACTTATAATAAAAATAAAAACCCGAACAAGAATAAAGAAAACGAAGATAACGTCAATACAGATGATGCAGATAATGAACCTGAAGATTTTACAGCACTGACTAACACAATGGCTGGACAAAGTCACATTGGAAACAAAGAATCGCAAACAGTGCTGAAACCCACAGTCATTGTTAATATTCGAGGCACTGTCACTCATAGAGACAGCGATATCAGAATCGAGGGAAGAGAAGAATCACTCACAAACAAAACCGAACCATTTCAGAACATTTTCAACATAAACCAAGAAATAAAAATCGAAAGAGAAGGAAACAAGAAAAAGCCTTCAAATGTGAAACAAGAAATTAAAATGGTTGCTGCAGATGAAAATGCTAAAATCGAGGAAGATATGATGATGTGTGAGACAGCGACATGGAAACCCGACAAAAGCCAGGAAACTCGGAAACTCGACAGTGTTTTGCAAATCCTGTTTTCCATTTAGAGTAGAATTTTCGAAAACGTGGTCATTTTAATGTTCGTTTACTGCTAAAATAAACGTACTTATAATACTTTTAAAATTGAGTTATAATTGTGATAGACTGAAAACTAGTGATAATATGCTCAATAACAATTTGTCTTAAGTCTTTTAATATTCAATTAAGAGAATCAATTTAAGTTAAATCTTTATTCATGTGTTTAATTATTATATTAAAATATTGTATCTCAAAGAAGGTGTGTATCATTGAAATACATAATTCATCTTAATAATGATCCTTTACATTGATTCAGTAAGTAATATTCATAATAGGTTAAAGCTTTTAACATTATAATTAATTACAGTTAGCGTTCCATGGTGCCTTTCACTCCTATATCGCAAATGAGTTAATTTTTGACCGTCCTTTAAAATGTTTTTGAGATTTATTGATCAATGCCTGTATTTAGCTACCCTAAACCAGTAAGAAGTTATATTACCACGAAGTTGTATTCAAAGGTACCTTTGACTTCCCACAAGAGTTCTTTAGATAACGAAGGTGATCACTGGGGAAGGCTTTTTGAAACTTCATCTCCTAAAGGGAATTATTGATTAAATAGATTTTTGTATTGATGGTATTTGGTATTGATGTTCGTCATTTTTGCCGATGGTACAGACGCCAGCACATCAAGCTATCCGAAACTGTCAAATTTTCCCAACCAACTTTGAACCTTATACTTTAACGATAAAGTTGAAAATCGATTAAAGAAATTTGACAGATTGTAGTAGGTTGATGTGCTGGTGTCTGTACATCCAATCGGACACACAGTATGTTGTAGAAAAGGATCTAAGAAATATTTTTCCTTAAAAATACTTTCTTCTAGCCTTTTATTATCCTACTTCCTACTACTATTATTATTATATAATTATTACATCTATATAATATTATAAACGCGAAAGTTTGTGAGGATGGATAGATGGATGGATGTTTGTTACTCTTTCACGCAAAAACTACTTAATGGATTTGGATGAAATTTGGCACACAGATAGTTTATAGCCAGGATTAATAAATAGGATACTTTTTATCTCTATATCTCCACGGGATCGAAATTTATGCGGATGAAACCGCGGTTTGCTACTAGTCAGCTATAACTCTTGTACCAATTTTTAAGACGACATTATAACGTGTTCTTAATCCTTTCAGTCGTTTTATCCATAGTATTTTCATCGTCACAGTTCATCGTCACCATCTTTCAAATCGACTGTCGTTAATCAAGTGCCACCTTCCTTAGTACTGTTTTCGTCAGATATTCGACCCACGTTGCCTTAACAACATTGTTGAGTTGTTACTCTACACTCTATAAGGCAATTTTTCATTAACTGTAAACTTTTTGCCAGTGGGTGCCGGGTGACTTACTTTTGCGATTATGATTATATTCTAAATATATTGTCGCATTTTTGTCGCAAAATTATTATTTTTTTTTTTTGTCGAAATGAGCCAATGTTAAGTTTACCAGGTAAATGAAATTTGATGTTCACTATCTAAACGACTATCTAATAAATTTTTATATAAAGGCTTTAAAGAAAATTTGCTACTGCTGACCATGAGGGTCTGGGTTCGATTCCCCGGTCAGGGAAAGTGTTATTGGGTTTTTTCATCAGAAACTTAGTAATGGCCCGGAGCCTGTATTTGTGCCAGGTTGATGGCAATAGGCCTCGCCCCCTATTACATGGAACTTTAACATAACTGGTGAAATTTGGGTGTAGGGGGTGTGGGTGTGTGGGTGGGGGTGTGTGGGTGTAGTGTGTGTGGGTGTAGTGTGTGTGGGTGTGTGGGTGGGGGTGTGTGGGTGTAGTGTGTGTGGGTGTGTGGGTGGGGCGTGTGTGGGTGTAGGGGGTGTGGGTGTGTGGGTGGGGCGTGTGTGGGTGTAGGGGGTGTGGGTGTGTGGGTGGGGGGTATGTGGGTGTAGGTACACCTCTGCCTAACCCTTCGGGTAATTCAGGCGTGATGTTATATTATGGTATATTGTAAGAATTTCGTTTAACATAGTTACATGTTCACAATTTTATGAGGTCTGTGCATTCTCTCGCAGCATAAATAGTGCATTTTTTTTCTATATTTTATTTTAGTCGTTTTTATGGTGTACATAATAAAGAGTATTCTATTCTATTTTAAATGTCATTCTTAACTAAGTTATAAGATTTAATTTTAATAAAGCAACAACAAAAAGTCCAATTAATATAATTAGGAAAGCAAAGATGAAAAGAAAAATAATTAAAATTACAAAAAAAACAGGTTGAAGATTAATTAACCGAAGCAACACACACTTCAATGTGCATGGTTAGACATAAAAATGAGACTAATGAAATAATAATAATGATAATTTAATCTCATTGACTTACGGCCGATGATTTGGACATTTATTATTTTTAAAGCCAAGAAGTTCGGAACTGGAATTAAAATATTCGTATTAGGTACGATAAAATAATAAAAATTGCTTATCAGGAACTATTCAAGTGCCATTTTAGGTCCACGATTCAGCTTAATTCGTCTGTATTTATTACAATGCACCGTTACCATCCTACGCTTCTGACCAAAATATCACAAACCATGATAATATTAGCCTTATTTAGACAACAATAATTTTTTAATGCCATTTGCCTTTCTTGTATGTCTTAACTTGCATTCGTATTTGAAAGTTATCCATCTAGTTCCGGATTGGCATGACAAGATCTCAAATGCCAAATGAGCACAAATACAGTATTTCATATTCATATTCATATTCATATATTTATTTGCATTCCATAATGTTATAGAGGTGTATTTAAAATAATAACGTTGTCGGGCGACTCACTAATCAGACATACATAGGTAATCAATAGAAAAACTATATCAGCTTAATCCGAGATCGATAAATGTTACTTAGCGCATGCTTTTCTTAGTCTACGTACGCACTGATAAGTGGCTTGCTTAGCGTGACTTAATGACTTAATATTCTTCAATACACGCTAGGCGACTAGCGTAGGCGCCGAATGCGCAGTGCGTCTGGTTGCGAAAATTCTAGAGCGTTCATTTCACTTCGCTACATATGTACACGCAAGGTGCCTCGCTAGGCTCTAGACACTAAACAAGCCACCTGTCAGTGCGTACGTAGCCTTAGGACCGGTTTTTATATCCGTAGTTAACTCAACCAATTGTTAAAAATAGTAACTAATGGTTAAATTTTGTCAAAATGTGTTTTTTTGATCAATTGTTTGTCTTTTAATTGTCAAATAATTAACTATTAGTTCCACCCTAAAAACCTGCGTCGACTATATTATATCTCTTTAATCCGCAGTAGGTTAGACTATGTTAGCTTCTTGTATGATTGTAGTTACAAGTGTCACCTATCTAAATTGGACAAAGCACAAAACAAAGCTCTTCGTGTTATTGGTGGCTTTATTCAAAGCGGGGGTGCTTTGTGATGGAGAGTGAATTAAATCTATCTCCATTACATATTCGTAGGAAATTTTTAGGAGGCAAATACTGTATAAAATGTATGTCTTCTCGGGAGAACATTGAGATTAATATAATTGGGCCGTTAAGGCGAAAGCGCCAGGGTAGCCCGCGAAATTCATTTTTTTTTAGGTTTTTTGGAATTTGCTGGTCAGTATTAAGTTGTAGGTTGATTAATATATGAATCGCGGCCGTAAGAAATATGTATTTACAGAATTACAATCATTAAAGTCATCAACACAACTCTCTAAGACCACGTAAGTCCAAAGAATAACTGTTTCATGAAATCATCATTCTTTTTTTGTTCGGTTTTCTGATGAAAAAGGTAACATCACCCAACTGTGAAGAATGTGGAGTAGTCGAACATGTTTTGATGGAGTGTGTGCGGAATGGGGCTTTAAGATTTAATTTGCTTGGCCCTACAAATATGTATGATATTGGAGAGTGTAATGCTATCCTAACATGTCCTTAATTAGAACAAGCTAGGATACTGTACAAACTGGCATTATTTGTTTTAAAATAAGTGTAGTACTATCTGTTTCTAGGTTTAATTGATTGTGTTGATGTTACAGGGCGACGTTATCGCCCAGCGATAAAGCCCTTACAATAATGAAAAAAAAACTATTAGTTGACCCAGTTGACCATTAGTTACTATTTTTAACAATTGGTCGAGTTAACTACGGATCCAAAAACCGGCCCTAAGACATGTACTCTTGCGGGCGGAGAATAATAGGTAGCTCACCGTCCGACCAGGACCAGGCCCGTGCCGGACGGCGCGTACGTGTTCCACGCGTGCCTCAAACAGATGTCAGCATTAACCGAAGAGGCCGTCAGGGCCGAAGCCTGCCGGGTCAGCGGGATTGTCCGAAAAGGTTACCGCTGGCCCGGAAGATAAAGGGCTAAGGAAGGAACACGGGTGGGTTTTAGTGTTTTAGTCAGTAAGAGTCTGACACTCCCTTCCACCCCACTCAGAGCGGGAGGGGATGATTTGATGATTTCCCATCCTGAAAAAAAAGACATGTTCTCTTCTCTATGTTGGACTATTAGTTTGACAGTTGTGCAATAGTAACAGGAATAACTTTTAGCCAAAGTAAGTGCTAAGTAGCGTTTATAGATTTCCGCCTAAGAGCTAAAGACCTATAATTAACATACAACACGTTTAACACTTAATAATCCAGTACCAGAAAAAAGTATTTAATTCTTTGATCTACTATAAATATTTATCCATTGACATCATGATCCTGTATTGAGACCAGTTACCTTCCAACATTCCTATGTTGGAAAGACACCGGTCTACTGCTGTTGGCTGTAATAAAATATTTCGGACGTCAAAATGTCAAAGAGCATTAATACCTTCCTGATGTAAGTATACCAGTCTCTTTGCAAGGCCGGTTTGCACTAAACAGCGATCTATATATATATATATCTCTATCTATCAATTCCTTGTATCTCATTAAAATATAGAGCAGTCTCTGATTCAGAGATATCATAGAGATATAAGACAAATGTCAAGGTGCAGCAGTTCTTAACCGATATTTGAAATAATTTATAGGTTTAAGTATATTTTTTTGTCTAAAATAACAGTGCTGCTGTAGTGCTGTGTCAAAAGGGCTTTGAAGGTTCGAGGCATACCTACCTACGGAGTTTGGTCTTATTATGTTTTCTGTTTGCATTGATGTCGGTATCGATTTATATAGATGCAACACAATTTTGAAAAAAAAAATGGCGGACTGATACCACTTCACTGTGAAAACTTCAGTGAAGTGAACATGACATTGTCAATCCCTAGCATACGACAGGATGACAATTCAAAGTTCTCAGGGTGAGATTTTTGCAAATTAGGCCGGCTGTACCCAAGCTTTATAGAAATTGTGAATAACTGGGAACATTTCTTTAGATCTAAACTAACAATAAGTTAGGAACTCCAAAATTGGCGGAAACTTAGTTTAATAGGAGAGAAATAAAATGTTGTTTAACTGCAGTCTAAACTTAATTTAACAACCAAAGGATCTATTTTATTGTGATAAATTAATTCATAGGTATACATATGAATTTTAATTAAAATTCAGATTTGATAGGTACCTACTAAACGAAACGGTATCACTAATAATAACGCTTGATGTCTTGACAGTTACTTCTTTAATATAAGGTGATGATAGAGGATAATCATTGGTATTCCGCTGCATCCGGTTAGATTTGAAGTCGGCTCCAACATAGCTGGGAAAAGGCTAGATAGATTGATTGACAGATCACTTAGTTTGAAACCTGAATTATTAGTTCACAAGAAAAAAACAAAACTTTCTGAACGACGCCTGCTACTAAATAATAAAATACATTAAAGACAGATTAGGACAAAAGCTGTTACCACGTAAGCTAAAAGAAGATAATATTAATAATTTTATCGACGTGGGATTTCCCTACTTAAATTCTTATTTTAATGAATCGGTTTCGGTAAATGATACGTTATTAGAACTCAACATTCAAGTGCCTTGGAACTTTGGTTGTACCTACGAGATTTGGAGTACCTATTTCGGTACACGCAACGTAAAAACCACGCAACACATATGTACTCGTAATTAAATACGTTACCATTAGATCGCGCATTCGTAAAGCTTCTAGGTAAGGCAAATTAGATGCGAAGATGGCGCATCGCTTCGCAAAAATTAATTAATTAATTAGAATTTTTAGTAGAAAAGGATTTATTACAAAAGTAAGATCATTACCCTAATGAAATTACGAGTTTCAGAAACAAGCCAATAGAATAAGGTTAGGTGTCATAAAAATCGTGACTCTTCTCTAAGCATTCGATTTAATTAAGAAAGATGATGAATATGTATGAAGACTCGAAAAAAATCCTTTGCGGTCCGTCATTCAATTACAATATTCTGTTAAAATGATCTAATTTCCTGTTTTGGAAGATCAAAAACTTAATTGAAATATGTACTTATAAATCAAGTTTGTACCGTAGATATAATCGAATCCTGATGTACAAGATCATCAAAGATAATAAATCGTCTGTAGAGCGCTTGAAGAACATTATAGTTCTATTCATTATATTCTATTCATTATAGTTATACAATCAGCCTCAAAAAGATGTATATCTTTATACATCTTTTCGAGGCTTTTCTTTTTCATTTAGATCTACATTACGGTTTCTATATTTAGATAGGCAATCTATATTTAGATCTATATTTAGGCTAAGTACACCTAGATTTAGCCGGATACAACCAGGTGCAGCCGGCCACATGGGATCATGTGTACTTCGGGAGGCGACGTAGGACGCAAGAGCGAGCGAAGGGCACCCTGAGGTTAGGTTTGGTTAAAACTAAGTGTAGCCGTACTTCGGCTATTAGCCATAACAAATATACATCGACGATAATGCATTTGATTATCTACAGTTTATGTTCCATAATATCAGTGACTGGAACGACTAGAATCATTTCTATTTTTTTTGTAAATGTTTATGTTCAAAAGTGCCTTTAATGTGTCTATTTTAAATAGATGATTTGACTTTGAATGTATAACTAGAATTAAGTACCCATGTGCAATAGGTATGTTTTTGTGGCTACATATTATGGAACAAAAATTGTTGACAGTTAAATAAATTCTTGTCGATGCATAGATAGAAAAATGATCAATTTATTTATCAATCAATTCGTTCTGAAAATTATTTCTGCAATCTTACAGACGGGCGTATGCTCGCCCCCTAAGGTATAGAAAGGTGTATAAATAGGTTTATTTTGCTGAATTGAACACTGCCCTCAACAAATCCAAAATGTTTGCTCTGATCTTTACAAGACGAAAATTGAGTAGGTACCTATAGACGTTCCAGCTTTCTTTAGTTTTCTTCTTTGTTTTATGGAGCAAAAAGGTCATAATGAATAATTTTACAGAATTAAGCTAATCGTCAAGATAAAGAAAGTTGCTATACGAGTACTTGCTTGTGGAAAGATACGAATCTTAATAATCAACATTGGACAAAACACGTGTTTGGCATATAATGAAAGTGTAACGTTACACGTACTTACTTATTCGCAACTTTTTTTTTTTCTGGATGGGAAATCATCAATTAATGACTCCTCCCGCTCTGGGTGGATCGGAAGGGAGTGTCAGACTCTTACTGACTAAAACCCACCCGTGTTCCTTCCTTCGCCCTTTATGTTCCGGGCCAGCGGTAACCCTTTCGGACAATCCCGCTGATCCGGCAGGCTTCGGCCCTTGCGGGCCCCTTCCCTTGATGCTGACATCTCTTTGAGGCGCGCGTGGAACACGTACGCGCCGTTCGGCACGGGCCTGGTCCTGATCGGACGGTGAGCTACTTATTTGCAACTTTACACACGCAAATGATCGTATAAAAATATTAATTAATATTAGATTGAATGATCAGCAAAAGTACATTATGTGGCCAGTATAATTTTGCGTTTGGTCATAAAAACTTTTGTCTTGGCAATTTAGGTTAGCTACTGATTACCCTAAATAAAAAAAAACACTTTTCATACAATTTTTCGACCCGCAAAGTACACCAGGAGCCTAAAAAGGCTACTTTGACGGAATCATAAAAGGATAACATTATGAATCATAATGAACAGTTAACTCTTAAGTTAACTATAACAAATCCCACTGTTGAAGGATTTTTCAGTTATTTTTTTGTCTGTGCTAAAAAACCAATCAATCCAATCCCAATCTCTTTGATTATACCTACACAGTGCAGCGAAAAAAAGAAAAACACGGCCTGTCTTCGTCATATTATGATACATAATGTTATCCTTTTATGATTCTGCCAAAGTGGCCTTTTTAGGCCCCCTGTAATGACGTAGTTACTGCCTCATTTTTTTTAAAGTAATAAAGGTACTATCCGAGCAGGTACAAGGAATTATTTTGTGTAGTTAAAGTGCAAAAATAATTATTTTCTTACTCATAAACCTCATTTTTTTTATAGATTATTCACCGCAATTTTTTTACTGGAATTTTGTACCAAAGATTACCTTACCTTGTATCATTCAAACGTCAAAACACAATCACAATTCAACCAGTATTTCTTGAAACCCCAACACAGCGCAGTTTGCCAAGACTAGTCAAAAATATAATTATCTAATACCACACTAAAAATTAATTTCGTCCCCTGAGTTTCAAGATTCAAGAGATTTTTGTTGTAAGAGTCGTAATTTGCAAGTTCTTCTTTTATACCGCTACACAGCTAATATTAGCACCTAAAGAAATACCTACATTTTGATAGAGCATAACAGTTATCAATAATTTTTAATAATTACTATATAAACAAAAACTGACGTTGATATTTGGGTCAGCAGACTTTTAAAGTCCATGGTCAAGTTCATGTATAGTTAATTTAAAAGTGATTGTAATACGGTACTCAATGGTATCATAGTAGTGGTGGGCGGTGCGGTATCGGAAATTCGGAATATCGATGGTTTTGGGAGAGGAGTTTGTGATTTGTATTCTACAGACGGCCGGCACATCGAGCTACTACAATCTGTCAAATTTCTTTAATTGATTTTCAAATTTATCGTTAAACTATAACGTTCAAAGTTGATTGGGAAAATTTGACAGTTTCGGATAGCTTGATGTGCTGACGTCTGTACATTGTAATGATTTAGGTGATTAGATACATTTCGAGATTTCGAAAGCCCGTAGCAGTGATGCCCAACACAAAACAACAAGATCATCGTGAAGAATAAAGTCAGTTGGAAACCGATATAATTCCCTCATCATCAACAAAACATTACACTACAGTTCGGGATTATATTATTAACTGGCTTTTGGGATCCAAAATAAACTAAATTTATGGTTTTTTCTATTACTACAAATATTTGTAGCTATAAATGTAAAACATGTATATTTATTAATGTACGCAATAAAATTTAATTGCCAAATAACTTCGTGCTATAAAATAGCTGAACTTAATAAAAATAAAACATTCACGAAATTGATCTGATTAGTTTTTACCAAACATGATTAATGTTACCGCTGTCAAATCAATAAAAAAATAATTGTTTATATTTTATAATCTCGATTCGAAGTTCGATCCTTTTTGATTGACTTAAAATAAATATAAATCCTAATTAAGCCTACATTTCGCACATTGAAAGGTAAAATATTTATTTCAACCGGTTGGCAATTGAAAGAAAAATACAACAGGTTTGTCTCATAAAATATTTAATGAATTTATTCTTATTTTAGAATTTACGCATTACTCGATTAACGAACACAAAAACTAATTTGCAGTTTATAAAATCAATTTAAGAGGTACATCCACTTTCACATTCGTATCCCTGCGTCAGGGTACTAGGGTAACTCGAAACTTACGAGTATCGATAAAATCTTAGTTGTTCACGTATGCGAGACTGACACTATCATTTGTTTTAAGCTTGTAGGGTAATTCTCTTTTATTTTATGTGACTTCACGGGTAAGTTGTGTGCTACGTAAAGGTCATCTAGGAATGGAGTTTAAAGTTTTAATGAACAGGCCCCTTTTTTGTTTGTATTCGCAAATAGTTTAGCAACAAACGAAATTGGGTGAAGACTTATATAAAGAATAAGTTTAGTATCTTTACACTTTTTAAAATTATATCAATTTGATAAAGACATCTAAATTAATTAATTTAAATTTTAAAAGAAGGTTATTTTAAGTTTTGTGGTAGGTAGGTATGTAAGATAATCTTTACTTTCGTTACCAATTTTACAAGCTCATGAAATAGTTGGCGACTGACTACACTTTACACTTTCTACTCACATTCACTTGAACTTTTAGAATCGAGAAGAGGCCTCGTAGTAAAATCATTTCCAACGTGAAGCAAAAAGCTGGCGACTCTGTTCAAGCTTCGAACTCGCCAGTGGACAGCGCGAGTGACCGCACGCGTTCCATATTCAAAATTTAAATACCGACACTTGATTATTTGGACATAACGTGTTATATTTATCGATATTATTATACCTGGAAAGATGATGCGTACTTATCTTTTTGGAATTTTGGTGAGTACCTTTTGAGTTTATTTTTTGTGAGACTGATCTTTAATCTAAAAAATAATTAGGGCTTACTAATCAAATTAAAAATAAGTTTTCATAATAGAATGCTCTTTAAAAATAACAAAAAAAAATGTCTATTTAAATTTGGGTTTGTGGGGAGGTAAATACCAAAAGCTTATCAGAATCATCATGGAAAAGCAGCCCAAAATGAATCATTAAAAACTTATTTATATTGTAATTTTATTGATATTATGTCAGAAAAATATAATAACTCAAAGCAAAAGCTCTTTTGACACCTCGTCTGTCAATGATCTGTAACCGTATCCAAGCAACGAACAAAATGAAGCGATTGAGGAAAAAAAACGAAACCATAAGGTACATAACGGTTCACACTTGTCTCCACATAGATATGCAAGTACGCGTGACGGTGCTTACAAAATTTGTAAGCATACCTACAACACTCACACTTGACCGTTTTACCTAGTGAGGTATTTAAACTTTAAAGGTTATTTTCCAAGTCAATTTTTCACTTTTATAAGGTCAAGAACATTATTAGTAAACAGTATATCATTATTATCTACCAAGTATCCAACCAGTCAATCGAATGATTGTGAAGTTGTTTTCCTAAAAAACATATTTCGCGAATAGTGTTGTACCCAAAGAAGCTCCCTTAAAACATCGATAAGTTTTTATAATTGCACTCTAGATATTGTAGGCTTAAGGGGGAAGCGCTAAGGTAGCCCGCGAAATTCAAATTTTGGGACTTACGTGGTCTTAGAGAGTTGTGTCGATGACTTTAATGATTATAATTCTGTAAACACATATTTCTTACGGCCGCAATTCATATATTAATCAACGTACAACTTAATACTGACCAGCAAATTCCAAAAAACTTGAATTTCGCGGGCTACCCTGGCGCTTTCACCTTAAGGTAAGCCTGTAAGTTGAGACTGTCTTGCGTAAAAACTTAAAAAAAATACTCAGAAAATTATAGGTCATTACATACCGTGGAAGTTGAGGGGATTAGCTTCCACAAATGAACATAAGCCTAATAGCCTCAGTAGTTATTAACAGACCCTGCTAAAGTACCAATCAAGTATGGCTGATCTGGGAATTAAAAGTAAACGCATTACCAATTTGTAAGGTAATGAATTACTATAGTTGAAGGCAAACCATCTTTGTTGGGTTAAAAAAGACAAATAAATAAATGAAGTGTAGGTACTTCCTGAAACACAGGCCACGAGCCTAACTTAGGCACCAGTCTCCCGCAATATATACTCAACCGAATTATATGTCACTGTCGAATCTGACCGATGTAAAATAACATGTATATTGTGGTGAGAAAATAAAGTATTATTATTATTATTATTATTAAACATCTATTATTAAACACTTATATCATCCTGTTTAACCTTGAAAACTGCTATATGAAACAGAACGGGTTACTCAAAACATGGACTAGTATATAAAAATAGTAAATGTCACTATTTTTTCTAGGTATTGCTATTTTTGTACTTTACTTTCGAAAATGCATTGCATTCTCATATCTTTATTCTCAATATCACTTACCTAGGTACAGACGCCAGCACATCAAACTACGCGAAACTGTCAAATTTTCCCAATGAACTTTGAACCTTATGCTTTAGCGATAAAGTTGAAAATCCATCAAAGAAATTTGACAGATAGTAGTAGGTTGATGTGTTGCGTCTGTACTTATCTACGCCTCAAGCAAGTTATAAACATTTACATCATCATCTCCCTGCCCTTATCCCATGTTACTTGGGGTCGGCGCAACACGCTTTCTTCTTCCATTCTCCCCTGTCCACCGTCACGCTATCGTTCACTCCCTTCTCTTTCATATCACTCCTCACACAATCCATCCATCTTTTCTTCGGCCTTCCTCTCCCTCTCCATCCATCAACATGTATATTCATCACTCTTTTAGTCACATGCGTTTCGTCCCTTCTCATCACATGCCCATACAAAGCAAAACGATTTCCTTTCAACTTTTCTGTCACTGGCGCCACTTTCAAACTTCCTCTTATATACCTACCCATTTCTTACTATATCCATTCTCGTCACTCCACACATCAAACTCACTCAAAACTCAAACTCAAAGCATTTATTTCAATTAAACCATTTACTGCCACTTTTGAATTGTCAAGAAGTCGGTCAGTCAGAAAATATGAAGCTAGTTGCCCATTCCAAAGTGTAGGTACCTATGGAGACGAACGGGCAAGAAATTCCATGGACACACTTTTTAAATTATATTTTACAAAAATATTAGTTACATCATTACTTTTGAATTTTTAAATTATATAATGTGAGAACGACATAAAAAAGACGTACGCGTTAAAAGCGTCCAGAGTACAACAAATAGTAACAAAACAACAATCCAAAAATAAAATAATTAAAAATAAGCCGAGGCAGTTAAGTGATGACCAGCTCCAACTGACGGCGCCCGTTCACGAACATGACGCATAGATCAGCACCATTTAGCTCAACCATTTTAAAGGGAGCTAAATGATCCAACACACACGCAAAAAAACATGATTCTCTTAGCCCTTGCCATGATTAAAAACTCAAGATAACTGTTTTGGATAAGTCGAAAGCTAAAACAAACTTGTGTACACACTTTTACTCTGACTATATTTTGAGCCAAAATTATATTTGTCAAGATCATTGACACCAACAGTAAACAAAGGTTTAAAATTGTTTGACCTTTGTCCTTAAGGTAACAAGTTTTTCTAAGTGTTACATATACCTGCATTAAAACGCTTCAACAAGTAAACTTCTTTTATAGTGATGTTAGCAGATATAACTTTAGAATTATTTTGGTAATTAGGCAGTCAACATTCCCAAAATGGATTTGTAACTTTTCACAATAATGATCCAAAATCAAATTAAAACAGAAATATTTGCCATAAACCAAAATGGACACTTATGAAACGTCAGAAGCTAGGTGCACGGTTCCAATTGGTCGTTTCCTATGTAGGAGAGCCGGCAAGATACTAAACTTTTGAAAGAAATAACAATCCCACGGACAATTTGACCTGTGACCAGATAGATGTCTTTACTGGTTCAAAATAGAAAATAAACGTATAATTCACACAGTGCTTTCCATCTATTATATTATTATCTCACAACATCATAACTTTACTTACACTGGTTCTATGACATTAGAAATGTTGCGTGCTTTAGAAATGGCCCTCATTGTCGTCCATTTTCAACTGTCCATTAACTCCGCAACTTGTTTTCACAAAAAAAATGTCACAAGTATCACTTTTACTGATCGTTTTCTAATAGGTACACAGTTATAATGTGTTAAAAAAAAATGAATGCCCATCACTAAGTTCGCATGTTCATCAGGTTTCAATCCTAACTTGAATAAATTGACTAAAGTTGTAGAAGAAAAAAATAACATTCTTGATGGTCATGGGTGATACCATAGTGATGCTACGTCGTTATGGTTATAAATACCGATATCACAGAAGAAAAAAGTGTCGGTTAAAAAAATCACAAATTTTATTAATCAAATAAATAAAAAATCTGCTTTTCCTTTTACGACCTATCACAATACATTATGGAAATGAAGATTTCGGTTTGATATTATAACATTAATAATATAGGTCACTGTCAAAACTGTCAATATTAATTAGATATCGTTGATGGAGTTCACAAAGGTTGTGCCAATACTGCTTATTTATGTAAATCGAATGTTTTCTATACATCACAACAAAACATCATTTGTATTCAGATCACTCAAAAAGTAATGGTCGAATTTTGCTAACACTTTCACTGTATCAATTCTGCAACCACTGTTAGCGATGTTTTTCTGCACGCAAGATAAATGTAAGTACAAAAAGTGTAAACAAGTCTTTATTTTCTTATTTAGTACGTAACTACACGATGCCTGATATTTTTAGGGTTCCGTACCCAAAGGGTAAAAACGGACCCTATTACTAAGACTCCATTGTCTGTTACCAGGTTCTATCTCATAAACCGTGAAAGCTAGACAGTTGAAATTTTCACAGATGATGTATTTCTATTGCCGCTATAACAACTAATACTAAAAACAGAATAAACAAAATATTTAAGGGGGGCTCCCATACAACAAACGCGTTTTTTCGGCGTTTTTGCCTTGTGGTACGGAACCGTTCGTGTGCGAGTCCGACTCGCACTTGGACAGTTTTTAAATTAAAATTAGTACAAAATGCTTTATCCTCCAAAATTAACTGGCAGTGAGCTCAGTAATACTGTAATCGCAATTTTATAAAATACCTTTTTACAAAGACGACTCAACCTTATAATCACATTCCTGTTGTTTTTTTTTATTTATGTTTACTAAAATTACAGTGGGTAAAGGCGCGACACGCGATAAAATGGCGCGCGACACAAAGGCACCTCAAGTCGCGCAACGAGCGGTGCCTTTGTGTCGCGCTCGATTAAATCGCGTGTCGCGCCTGTTTGTAGGAGCCTTAAAGGTGGACATTACGACTTCAATCGGGCAGTAAGCAAGGTTTAGCATAGTCAGTCTATAATGTTCCCACTGCTGGGACACAGGCCTCCTCTGTGATTGAGGGAATGGGACAAAATCCACCACGCGGGCCCCCACAGCGGCTTGGTGGAGTTGGTGGATGTCACATGTGTTGAATTTTTGGTTCAAGAACATGCCATGCATGTTTACGATGTTTTCCTTCACCGTTTTAAGAGCAGTGGTAAAGAAATTAAATACACAAAGTAAAAATCAATCAAAAGTAAGCAAGGTTTAAATCAATGCTATTTCCGTCAACCCCTGTCAAATAAATTAATCTCTCTAAAAATAAGAACAAGCTATAGGACACTTAATATTCATCACGTCTATTAGTTTAAACTAAGAGACACAATAAAACACTTAAGATTTACAACCGTGTATCGGTTGACGACGTTGTCGGCTTGACGAGTGAGTTCTAAGATTAGCTACCAAATTGGTATGCACGTTTAGATATGACCAGTTTGCCCTTTAAAGTTACCCGGAATTAAAGTTCTTTGTGTTAAAAGATTTGGTCCGTTACAGCCTTTTAAGTCCCGAAAGGAAATTTGTTTAAAAAACAAAATAGATAGAAGAAAAATGAAGATGAAATAAAAAAAATACCTAAAAAGCTTTCTTTTTTTTTTCATAATAACAGTATAATCCAATCCAGCCCTGTCCCTTGCTGCCCTGCCCCAGCGAAGCCCTAAGCCGAGGTCCGTACCCCACAGGGGGTGCCCTTACCGGGTAGTCGCTAAGTTTTCAAGTTTTTTAAGACCTGGCTGGAGGCCTTATATTATTGAGACACCCACAAGCAAGCCTGGTTAAGCAGACGACAACCTTCTGGTTGATTTGCGAGATGCCAAGTCTATAAAAAAACATGCTAACAGTTAAAACCAGTTATTGAGGAGAATTTTTCTAAAAACGACAGACAGAGAATAAAATTGATGAGCATTCTTAACCATACCTGCATACAATACAGCGCGTGGTCATTGTCAATTTAATAATTAATGGCTTTCACGCGTTATTTCGTCCAACCAAAGTGCAACTAATTTAACACTTTGCGGAACACTTAAAACCCCTCAACGTAATGATTTATTCCTGGGATTAGGGATCAGTATGGACGAAGCCGATCCCCTGAACCCGCCTCCACCCCCCCCCCTCCTCGATCCCCTGCTAGTTCGTATTCTGTTTTAATTAACAATAAAACTTTAATTGTGTCTCGTTCACTGTCCTTCGATGTATTAAAAAGTGAAATTGAAAAAGTTTTTACTACTTTTTTACAAGCCAGGTTTTCGTATTATTATTAAAGTATACAGGTTTATTTTAAATTGGCTAGCTAAACTCCGCTCGTATTTAGATAGCGATATCCATCGCGGCTGCGGAGTTTAGCTAGACAATTCAAAATAACCTATGGCATTCACCCAATATGATTAAGAGCCAGAAGATAAGGTTCAAAATATTTACAACACAGATTTATTCAGATTGTAATCAAAGATGAGATGTGGGTTTTGAGGAAGACGATATACACTTTCAAAAGATATGTGAATGTCGCCTTATCTAAGTGCCCTGTTTCCTTTTTCCTTACGTTGTTTATGTTGAGATTCGAGTATGATTTGAGATAAGAACTATTTTGTATGCAAGCATAGTATGACCCTTCAACGTTTCATATGAGACAAAGAAAATATGATGTTTTCTTTTATGGCAATGTAAAGCAAGTCGTGTGTTGGTGAAAAGTGCGTGTGTCCGAAGAAATAATATTTATTTATCAACGATTTTAGAGTTATTATGGTCTCTAAAACCGACTTTAGAGTTCGGCATAATATTTGATCTTTAAATGAATAAGTTATTTAAATGTTCTGTCAAGTTATGATATAGGCTTAATTTGCATCAAGAGCTTGGCCTTCCAGACTTTAAGAATAACATTCGAAGGGTCATCTTACCAAAAAGAATAGAACTTGAAGTAGGTATAGTTTTATGCTTATTTAAACTAATGAACTTACGACCCAATACATTAAGCAAATTAACCGCAAATCTTTACTTAGCTGATGCAACTCACTCTTAGCCTTCAAAAATAGTTATCATTATAACTGACATTTTGACTAATTACCGAAACAAATGAAGATACTGGCTATTAAAACGTCAACACGTCAATCATAAAATAAAATCGAAGAGAGCACGCGTACGGAAAATACTCGCTTCTATCTAAATAGAATTTACACAGTCTTTCAACGATAGCGGCCCAATTTTTTGTAGCCACCAATTGGCAATATGAACAAATAAGTAAAGTTAACGGTACTTCTGCCAAATACCAACACAATAAGTGTACGCGACCCAGTAATTTCCTTCTTAGGTGTAGGTACGCTGTTTGAAATAAGGCGCGGTCTCATCGTTGAAGTAGTGACAAGCTCGTAGGTCTGAAATATTCCAAAATTCCAACTAAAAGATTACGAATGAAAACTATTGTACATATAAAACCTACTACGTACCTTATAATTTTGGGTCTATGACTGTTTCAAGTTCATCATAAAGTACGTTCGAAAATGTTGTTTTTAATGTCACCTATTTTGGAATGCTGTTGTTTATGATACAATGATTTTTTCATTAGTACAGATACCAACGACACACTTCTTTCTAGAATGTTCTATTTTTTATTTGAAAAATTGTTTTTGTGAACCGTCAATGTGATATTTTTCTAAAAGGAATTTATCATCATTATTTCAATGAAATAAACAAAATTATAAGATAAAAATCATCCAAAATATACCTACGTAATTATATCTAAAATTTATAGAAAAGTTGAAGATGTAATATGCTGAAGACTAGCTAAGTAAAGTTAGCGGTATGTAATGATTTCTATCTAAGGTATTTTTCAAACTAATTTCTCTACACTGAGTAACCATAATCACGCACATCTTAAAACTTTAGTCCATAACAAAGATGCATCACGCATGCTTTCTCGCTATCTCTTCGCTCAGCATTAAATGCGACCTCGCCTTTCTCGGGCCGATCGCCAAAACAGTATCAACGTTTGACACAGTTACCTTTATCGACACATTATCCGTATTTGATTTCCGTTATAATTTATACTGTTTCTTTAATTTAGAATCTCTTTGACGATGCTAATAAAATTTTACCGTTAAAAAGTAGTCTGAGTCGTAAATAGTTGCTATTGTATCGTCTGTTTGTTATAAACTATTTAAAACTAATTTATATGATAATTACAATATGAGTGAGAGCAATTTTAGCATTAGACATAATTTTTTTCACACCATATACTTATTTCATTAGCATACATTTTTTTTTTTTACCTAACCTATTTAATAATTCTCTTAGCAAAAATATTTATGCCACAATCATTAACCATACAAAATTGATGACCCCTATAATTATTATCAAGTCGCGATCGTCCCTGCTCATTATTCGAATAAAAATAATTTCCAAGATCAGACTTATTTAAAGCCACACCCTTTCGACTTCATTATATAGTATGTACCTCCAGCTACTTACAAGGCAAACAAGCCTTCATTAAAAAAGCTACCATACAATTGTTTGTAGAAACATCGAAACCGGTAGGTGCACAGGCGCCGGACGCAGAGTTTCACTTCGATCTTAAATAGTTTCACTTTCTTTTAGTCTGGATTAGAAAAACACTTAAAAAGACCAAACACAGTTGACAATTCATTTTTTTAATAAAGGCTCATTTCAATGTTCTATGTGATTTTTGATTTGTAGGTTATGTTAATATACGGTTACGATATTCTTAGTATATCATCAAGTTTTGTATTTATGGCGATTTGATGCATGACTTTCTCTAGAAAGTGTATCGGAATCAGATGTGATACAAAATAAAACTAATGAATGCTTGTTTGTCAAAACTAATTAAGAGTAACCTACTGAGGTATTGGTTGATAAAGGATGTATATAATTATAACCTTTGAGCGAGTTTAATGAAAAATCACAACTAAAGTCAAAGCATTTATTTCACATAGACATAAAAGGCACTTTTGAGCTCCAGAATTTACAAGAAATTGAATTGATTTTAGCCGTCCCTTCCAAAAGATAGTTTCGTTTCGTTTCGTGTAGAGAAGAATGGGCAAGAAACTCCCCCGTTACTCTTCAATGATTTACGGAATCAAATGTCACTTTCTGTTCCACAAGGTAGGTACAATCCTTTCATATGTTTTTTTTTTCTAATTTCAGGTGCTACTCGCGTGTTCATGCCTGGAAGTGTCGTCACGGCCGTCAAATAATGAGTAAGTTTCATTCTAACAAAAAATAATAATTAATGTTGTATATAATAATAGTACCTATACATAATGTTAACGTTACGATTAAAGCAACTATACATATTTCACACGAACTAATCATTAATTTTATTTTTGAAACTGATTTCATTGTATGTAACCGCATTATCATTTTATTCATTTATCATTAGATTCACTCACCTGGATAACTTGCATAATTCCTATATCCATTCAAATTTAATTCATTTAGTTTTAAATATCAAAAATCCTTTTTCAATACTTTTAAAACAAATAGGATAATGAAAGTGTATCATTCCTGAATATGCAAACTTGTCTCGTCGAAAAATTTCAATGATGTCAGTTTCTAATAAAATCTAACGCGTATTTTAAACTTATAAAATTACTGAAAAATCAGCTACGGTGTTGTTCAAAATATTAACGACGATTTTACAGCAGTAGAAATGCACATTTATGTAGAACCAGCACAACTAACATAACGAGTAGAGCTTAAAAATATTTGTGAAAAACTACACGGGATCCTCAGTAGTTCAGGTATGGTTCACTTTAATTACTATGCTATAAGCTTCAACACCGCTTTCTGATTTACACGCTAAAACTATAATGCTTATGGATAAAGGTATCACAAATATTGGTAAACAAAAACTAACAATAGCTGATATACGTTTCAGAGCGGCGACATCAGTTGATGAATTAACACAAGCTCCAATAGAACAAGAGAGGTCACTATCTTACGATGAAACTAACAGAGAGATCGAAGATATTAGTAAGGAAATATTGGAAAAAATAAAAGCTATAAATGAAGGTCTCCAGAAACCAAGCAGGCGAAATCAATTTCAATGGAATGCCCCTCATCAGTCGGGAGGAGAATACGTCCTCGATAAAGAAATATTGGAAAAACTTCAACAAGTTATAGCTTCTGGAAAACTGAACCAAAAACATAACAATATACAACAGCAAGAGACTAACACGATTTCCAATGGAGATCTAGATGATACCAGATATTCAAGACAGCTGTCTTCTCTATTAGCTGGAAATCAAGCAGAAATGGCAATGATGCCCGGACCATACATAATGAACATGCCTGTTCTTGTCATGCCACCTATGAACAATATGTACAGTAATTACATAAATCCTATGGAATACGCTACAAAAATGCAAACTCGACAAAATGGTCCAACATCTCCTTCACCGTTTCCATCGTTTCCATCTTTTCCTAGTCTACCACCTTTTCAATCTCCCTTTGCGTCATTCTTTCCACTTCTTATAAGGGACCCTTTACTCAGTATTATGAATGGAGGAGGATGGAACAATTTTGTTGAGTTTGGTCAAAACGCTGATGTTTGCAGGAAACAAAAATCGAATGAGCCAATTATTGAGGAAGTAACAAAATATGAAGATGACACTGTAAAAGCTGCAAACTTAATTGTGCACCCAACTAAAGAAGTGAGATCAAGGCAAAAGAGAGCAGTTAAAAAACGCACCGTTGCTCATGGAAGTCAATTTCAAGAAATTGACCCAGCTAAACTAAATAAATTCTTTGCAGTCAAGCCTAGTTCTACTACTGCAAAACCCACGAAGCGGGAGCCTGCTAAAACACAAGACACTAAAACCGTTGGTGATGATGATGGAGACTTGCGATTTCACTTCTTAGATCTGTTTGGTAACAAACAATCAAACAAGCAGCCGGCTGGGCCTGGTTTCTTCATAAACAGACTGAAAGTTAGGCGAGGAGGAGTCGCTATCGCTGGGCCTGGAGGAGTGGCGACTGCTGGCAGAGGCGGGACCGCGATTGTAGGCCCCGGAGGTCTGGCTTACACCCAACCAGGAGGACTCGCTGTAGCCGGACCAGCCGCACGAATTGTAGCATTATCCTCCGATGCCGACCTCACGTCAGTTGCTCATCGTCTACAGGATCAAAGTAAAATAGATAATTCTATTGCACAGTTATTACAAGCTATACCTGAAGGAAAAATTGTTGCTACTGGTCCTATTATTTATTACCATCCTAAAAACCGATAGTCATTTCTAACTAACCCACATACATCATGTCTTGCTTCTCATTAAACTATTCTCTTTCTCACTTATTAGATTCTACGACGGACGAGGATGGCGACGAGATGGACAGTGGAGCAGAGCCATGAAGAAATCAGATCTATACATATACGATGGCATGAATTTTCGGGAAACTCCCTTGAGACTGGAAGACACGACATTCATGCTATTTGTAAAACCAATAGCTCACGCTCTGAACTCTCAAGGGACAGCTTTGGCAAATCCCATATCCCATGTTGTAATAGCGAGAAACCAGAGCGGAACTATATTCCATGCGCCGCTTGCGTCTGCCGTGGCAGGCCCTGGCGGCGTGGCTCATGCTCAATCAGATCTTTATCTATACGAATTTGTAGATCAATAGACCAATCATATTGGTATATCACTAACTAGAAAGTAAGATTAAATGTTAATTGATTTATTTTCGGAAGTTAATTTTGACTGCTGACTTAAAATTTATTTTCGAATTTAATGTAACTTGGAATAATATAAGATTGATGTAAAAGGGGAGAGTATAATAAATGTTAATTTTATTTGAAGTCATGTTTGTTTTTTTTAAACACTTCTACTAATGTCATGATCAGTCGGATTTTGTAATTGAAGAAAAATAAATTGTCATAAATTTTACGAATGATTCGGATTGGACTAAATAGATGAATATAATCAAAGTAGCTGCTATGTATCTGGACAATAATGAAAAAATCGTATTATGATTGTTCTTTTACCTCTTGAGTCGATGGCAAAGGTAAAAATATTATATTATGCTAAATTAGTTGGGTTCAGTAGGATATTATTATTACATATTATTATTATGATGATTAAAATAAAAGTTCATCCACCACCAGCCAGGCTAGCAACAGAATTATGTATAAGTTGTGTTATGAATAATAAAGTTCAAGCTCATAAAATAATTCAAACATTCTTGTCATAGGTCACTATCCAAAGTTGATTAGACGCTAAAGGACTATTCAAGTATTACGTAAGCACTATAGGGGGAGGGGGATTTTTGCATTGCTTATTTTTAATGACATGGAGGATGGGTCTGGATGGTGATTAGGTCAGCAGTATTTACTTTCTTACTTTTTCAGATTTTCTACATTATTTTGTCAATTTTGGTTGGACACATTATGCTTGAAAACCAAACGCATATAACTGCTACACACGAATCAATAAAGAAACTAGAACATATTTAAAAATGCATGAACCAATGTTTACGTAAGCATGGGTAAGAGCTTTGCTCACTTTTGCTGAGGTCCCAGGAGCCGGTTAATAATTGCAAAAAATCTGCTTACGGAATACTTGAAAGGCCCCTAACCCTAAGGTAACGGTCACGCTATATACTACTGTAGAATTGAGCAAATTAAGTAGAATTGATTTTCTGTACACCCACAACTTCCCAAATGTAGAATTACTGTTAGGCCATTGAGACTATGATTCATAGTCTTGTCTAGATCAACCTACACAAACAAGCTAGACAACATATAAAAAGTCCGCAGTAAAAACCGTAAAGATTTACCCATAACTTTGTAACCTTTATAGGGCTTCAGTACAATACGTACCATTCTACGGAGGAGCCAAGGGCCAATACTTAGAAATTAAAAAAGATAACCTTGGCAGGATTACTGGCGAGAAAATAGTCTCCGAAGAAATGATTAGCAGTGAAAACGTCATTAAAAATAGCGATGAAAACCTCCTTGCTAAAGTCATGGCCAAGAACCTTCAAAATCTTAAGACACTATCAACAAATCTGCTGAAATTGCATAATCTTGGTCGTAAGACTGGTTCCCTGGGGAACATAGAAAAGACTAGATTTAAGAATCAGCTGGCGTCCATGAGTGAAGCTGCTTCGAACATCATAAAGCTGATAGAAGAGATTGATGACGTTGATATGCTGTTCAAGAAAACTACCAACGTAAGAACTAAGCAAGAAGAGGATAATGACTATGTAAGTTTATGAATGAGACCCCATTATCTATCTATCTTAGAAAATAAATAGGAATAAGACCTTGCATACACCTATATTTATATTCCATGTATGATCAAAGAGCCTTATGCACTGATAACACCATATTACATTTACCAATTTATTTGCAAAGCGTTGTGATTCAGGAATCGTCCAACCTTATAGAGGCCCTAGTTTGGGAGTTAGTGTCCAAACGTCAAAAAAAGTTTGCGGAATAAAATAAACCAGAAGGGCAATTCTCGTAATTTTGAGAGAAATTTCACAGTCTGATCTCAGTCTTAATCTGTCAAAAATACCTATTAAATATTTACATTTTTGACAAGTTTTTGACATTGATTGTCGCTGAGATGAAATTGCAACTAGATTTTGAACGTTTTTACTTACGGAATTTGGTCTTCTGGTGCGAGGGAGAGTCGGAGCTATGCATGACCGATGCCACCATCCTTTTCCGAAGTGGAATCATGATAGTACTAATACTTCATAATAGTACTTTGCGAAGTTGAAACCTTTTTTCTGCAACAAGAAAATTAGGCACAAAACATACACTAATAACTTTTATATTCAGATTGCAGAAGAGGGTGTTGGCATCGAAGCTTCAGACTACGAAAACGACGAAAGCGGTGATTCTGACTTCTTAGAAAAAGGAACCATTGCTGAAGCCAAACCTGTTGGTAAGTTAATTCACAGTTTTTTTATCCAATATAAATCTTACAGTTTTTGGGATAGAAATTACATGAGTGCTGACAACGAAATATCGAGGAAACTACTAACCGCTGCTTAAAGTTGTATAGATGGCACTACTAGTCACTGATTTACCTTAGCAATGTTCAATTTCATCAACAGGTGTCGCTACTTAACCCTCATGTCTTTTAGCAATGGAAATCGGTACAGAAGTTTAATTCTTACAGTATATCAGAGTTCAAAATCTCTGATAACATTACATTCCATCGCCACTTAATCAGTTATCTACTTTAGTGAAATATATTCTAAGTTGAATTTTGAGTGACCATTTGTAACAAAAAGTTCTTAAGTTTTTGGTTGCAATGGAATTTGAACTTTGTTGTTTGACATTCAGTTTGATGTTCCATATATTGAAAATTTTAATTCAAATATGTAATTCAAAACTCGGGCTGAAAACTGTAATACTTAACTTTCCATGAACATTGATTTTTAATTATTATTTTTGAATTTCAGGTCTTGCAGTCATCGGTGATCATGGCCTGGCAGCTTCAAGGCCGATGGCGACAGCTATAGCCGTATCTGGCGTGGCCCTGGCCAGGCCCATAGCAACGGCCATTGCTGGTGTGAATCCCGCCGAGTTGGGCATTTCCTACCAGATCCAAAAGTCGACGCAGTGAGACTTGTCAATGTTTGTTTAGATAACAAGAGAGTATAATGCCACGCTTGTTTATTGTTAGTGAAATGTGCTCCTGGCTCCGTCCGCGAGTAAAGTTTTGATATTTTCTTCGTGAGATAAAAATACTGTTCAAATATCACCTAGCTAGATGGTTACCCACATAATGTGAAATTGTTTACCCTTAGAATAAGTGTGCAGGCAGATTTTACAGTTTAAAACATAGTCTACAATCCTCCCAGAATACTAGAAGAAAGCAAAATGATCTCTACGGAATTCAAGACGGAGGTTACGAAATTGTACATGTGTGCACAATTACTTTTGCCGTAACTGTGTGAGTGAATGTGATAGTAACGTCTTTTAAAGACGAAAATTTTATTTATTATTTATTAATACTTAATGCTATTAAACTTTGCAATGTGATTGCCGTTTTATTGGAAACTAGTTGTGCCCGCGACTTCGTTCGTGTAGATGTCGGAAAACAATAATGGAAATAAGTACCTATCAACTGAATCTTATGTATTTTATTAGCACAAGAGATTATCACCCCACGGTGCTGTAGTAGAAATGTTTGGTTCTACTTTTTGGTTGGTTTAGTTTTTGGTGTTTGATTTGGTTTGCTTTTTACTTCAGAGTTTATCGTGATTTTTATGTAGAAAAATAACGTAACCAAAACTGGACCTAATAGTCAGAAATATTCAACATGGAATGAGTAAGCGACATGAGGGAGTGGCTGACGAAGACAACATCATTATACCTACACTTATTTCTATTGAGTACTAGCGGTCCTGACAGATATTGTCCTGCTCGAACGCAGTGCCACGTACCGGGTCCAATTGTGAATCTAAACCATCCAAGTACAGGATTAAACACATTTAAAAAAATCATCAAAATCGGTCCAGCCCATTAGGAGGAGTTCAGTGACATACACACGTACAGCTAAATTATATATAATTACTAGTGGTCCTGGCAGACGTTGTCCTGCCCGAACAGCGCCACCTACCGATTCCAATTGTATTTTCAAATCATCCAGGAACCCGTTGAAATATACACACAAAATTTCATCCAAATCGCTCTAGCCGTTTAGGAGAAGTTAGGTGACAAGCACACGTACAGAAGAATTATATACATATATTAAAATGTGAGAAATGTGAGTGTAGAGGTAGTGAATGCATAAACACCTATTTGAATTCTGACACCTAATCCAAACCGCATTATTCCCTGTAACTACGCTTCAATTAGACTGAAATATTGTTATAAGAGAGCAGTCTGTTATACACATGAGTAATATAGACTAGGAAAAACAAAAGAACAAGGTGGATGAGACTAGGAAAAAGCTGTAGTAACTATTGACTTACGAATGGTTGGTATATGTATATTGGACTTTTCCTAGTCGACAATAATACTTAAGAACCAGTGCACGAAAACAAACTCGTTTTGAACAGTGTCTAATCTAATTTTGAGGAAGCTAAAAAATCTAAAAATATGTGAAACATAGCTTAAGTATGTGTACCTTTTATTAAGCGTCGCGCGGGAGTTGATAGCATCAAACTGTTTAAATTATCTTGAAACATGATCTGAAATGTGTTATGTGGATAAAAAATCCGTATGGTATGAATTAAGAAACGTAACGGTGAAGAGTGGTTCACTTATTTATACTATGTTTTATAAAATATAGCAGCGCCCCGCGGTTTCACCCGCATAAGTTTCCCGTAGAAATATCGGGATAAAAACTATTTTATGTCCTTTCCCGGTACTCAAACTATCTCTATACCAAATTTCATCTAAATCGGTTCAGCGGTTTAAGCGTGAAGAGGTGACAGACAGACACACTTTCACGTTTAGTGTGTCTGTCGCAATGTATGAATAGTATAGATATACATTTCAAAAAAATTGATTTCTGTGCCTTTTCTAAATTGCATGCTACACATAAAGCTTCCGGAATAAATGCTCTAAATTGTGAAGAAAACCGCATATAAATCCATTGCGTACCTAGTTTAGAAAATCTAAGCGGTCACACAGACGGACACGAAAAGCGACTTGGTTTAATACTATGATATAAGGTGCAGGATAGCCTTTACTAGAAGTGGTCACCGTCTTAGTGGTTCAGCAGCTTCAATATCATCAGGATTGTGCCGGCCCGGAATAGAGCAGTTCGTCGTGGACGAGGTACGACAGCTGCAACTCCCCTGGCATCATCTTTGTCATCAGAAGACAGCCGCGATGCAATCATCGACGCGACGCTTTGCTATAGTAACAGTAATCAGCCAGTGTCACCCTCTGTTTTTAATATTTCTATGGTCACCCTACTGGGTGTGTAATATAATTATGGCATAATAACAGATAGTACAATATCACTTGATATACGTTCACATGATATAATTTTCATATGCTACAAAAACGTATAACCTCATTTCATGTGATCGAGTGTTATATTTCATATACACCTTGGTGATTCCAGTTACTTCGTAACAAAACTAGACGGCGCCACTTGCTGCGCCGAACGTCTTTATAAAAATCCTACTTACATGCCACCGGAGGAACTAGTGGTGTTAAATGTATATGTATCTTTACTTGCTCGTAATAATATTATGTGAGATGTAAGATGAAAATATTTAGAACGTAGTTATTTAAACAAACTTAGCTTGTTTTCAGTAGTATTTTACATTCTTCTACTTCTACTACTTCTTGGGTACACGGATTACAAACGTTAGTATATTTTTAAGCAGTTCCTTAATTCGGCATTCCATCTCTAATTATATCATCATCGTCATCATCATCATTGTCAGCCTTGTTCCACACAATGCTGAGCACAGGCTCCCTCCCTTTTGTGCCATGCTTCCCTGGTCTGTGCGAATCTGATCCAGGTCTTCTCTGCGATCTTCTGTAGGTCGTCCACCCATCCTGTCAATTGGTCTGCCATTGCTCCTTCTACCGTTTCTATCTTTCTTCGATTCCTAATTATGCACTTATTATTTATTAATTAGTGCTTCATTAACATTTATGAGACCATATAGGTGAGTTTCCTGAGTTAACATGAACAACTTTCACAGAATTAAAGCACAATTAAGCACTTACTACAAACTTTCCTTTCATTTTAATTTTCCCTGTTGCAAGGGTAACAGGGAAAATAACAATAATAATAAATAACTATAAATCTCTTACAGGAAATAATATGCATACAACGCAAGTGTATGTACCTATAGACATTGATTTTAGTATTACACTCATATAGGGAATCCCAATGTATTCAAATTTCTAAAAAACTGTATTACTAATCGATGGCTTATCTGGCTTTGTCTCTTTCTCGGTACATGTCACGGTTACAACACTATCTCCTGTGTGTATGACACACAATTTCATTGAAAACCACATCAAAAGTCATTTATTCAAATTAGACAGAAAATAAGCACTTGTCAACGTCCAAATTACATACGCCAGTGCCCAAAATGCCCGCCCTTCACTACTGGGAAGAAAAACTACCAGCGGACCTCCATTGATTGAAATACTAATGGAGTTTAAATACTGCCCGTTCACAGTTATTTTACCTCTGATTTTACATCACATTGACCTTTATTCTCTACACCATAAGGTTTATACAAAGATAAAATAACTGTAAACGGACTTTAGGTACTAATATGTAGAAATAGTGTTGTGGCTATTCATTGGTGATTTGTGCTCGTAATACGTTACTTTTTGAGTGGTGAGTGGTATGTGGTGGTGGTGAGTGGTGGTGGTGTGGTGGTGGTGGTGGTGTGGTGGCTTTTTGGTGTGGTGAGTGGTGGTTTTTGGTGTGTGGTAATGAAACGTCATACGCATAAGCAGGATACAAAGGTCTAAAAAGTTACTTAAGAACATTTTCGAAATGTCTTATTAAAAAAAAGATAACTGGAAATCTCTGTTTCTATCGAAAATGTTCTTAAGTAACTTTTGTAACTTTCTTTGTAACTTTTTAGACCTTTGTATCCTGCTTATGCGTATGAAGTTTCATTAAAATCGGTTCATACATTTCGTAAAACAAGGGCTTGAAAGTTTGTATGGAATGCCGTACGGCGTAAATGCTCCGTACACAGTCACTGTTTACTTCAAAACTTATAACACCCCTCTGTTTTTGTCGGGGGTTAAAAATTAACACAATTAACACCAATTACTATCGAATACTTTACACCCTTCTACCTTAGTCACAGCGTCTCATACATACAAATCGCTCACGCCTTGTTTATTTAACACCCTAGATTTTAGTGCGTAGTAAAATGAATAAATGAGGTATTTATCACACAAACTATTACCAATACCACGTGTTTGTACATATTTACATTTTCACACGGTCAGATGTTATGGATATAACGCATGTTACACTTTTTTACGTACGTTGTTGATTATAAATAGAGCAGTTTACATAATTTACGCTATCTCGGAGTAGTATGCACCTAGAAAGATTATATTATTGAATGCACTAAGCGTTGAATCAAAGGCTCCCGCAGACAGGAGCGACGCGACGTTGCGACGCGATTCTGTATTCTGGTAGAACAATTTCCATGAAGTGTCAAGTGCTCGTAGAAATTGTTCTACTAGAGCGCGTCACGCCTGTCTACAAGAGCCTCAAAGCCTCTTTTAGTATTATAAAATCTATTAGCAACCTTAAATTCAAGATCAATTTTTCTTGTAATCCATCAGGCCACTGGAAAGAAAAAAGAGAAAATCATACACAAAAAACAGTGATCAGAAAGACGTTAAAAAGTAAATAAGTTTGTTACGTAACAAAAAAGGGGCTCATGGCTAAGTAATAACAGCCGCACGGGTCGATCGATCAGGTTAAGCTACGCTTGCCGCGGTTGGTCCGTGGATGGGTGACCATTTTTACATACCAAGACCCTCCGTGCCTCGGAAAACACCGTAAGCCGTTGGTCCCAGCTGCCATTCGTAGATATTTGACAGTCGTTACGGGTCGTCAGAAGCCCGAAAGTCTGACAACTTATAGTCTTACCAAGGGGTATTGTATTACCCAGTAAAAGGGTTGTAGAGGTCAGATAGGCAGTCGCTCCATGTAAAATACTGGTATTCAGCTGCATACGGTTAGACTGGAAGCCGACCCCAACATAGTTGAGAGAAGAGTCAAAATGTTATTTTTTTTCGGTCTAGCACTCATCCGCCAAGATCTTTCGCAATATTAATAAAAAATTTGCCAAACAAAACCGGCTTCAAACTTAGCATAAGAAGATAAGTACCAAAGACCCTCTTTTTATCTACTTACTCAAGGACCACACAGAAAACATGCAAATCCTTTCCCTTTCTGGAATCCCCAGTAATCCGAATTGATTCAGGTCAAACAAATCCTCTTGACGCATATACATATACGTCATACAAACATCCAGCCCGGTGATGCTTGCTTACAGGTACCAGGTAACTGACCGCAGAGCAAGTAAAAATGGGAGATTTTGTTTCGCGCATGGGATTTTCAACTCTCAGTATGGAGCCGATGATTGATAATCCAACATAGCGCATGCCAGCTCATCAAGAAAACACACCGTTCGATTTTGGACTTTCGGCGCTAAGCTGAGAGTTCAAAATGTAATGCGCGAAAATATTGCCGCGATAAAAATACGCAACTCGTCACCAAACTTTGTGAGTCAAGAAGGTTCAAAGGAATACTGACTTGCAATGTGGTTCAAGGAAATATCTTTAAAACTTGCATTGTTGTGTTTACCTATAATATACAAGTAGTCTGGCTTAACTCACTTTTCAAGCTAACGTAAAACTTTTTTTAATTCGTTATTTGCAGGATACAAGGTGGAGACGCCAATACGACTATAATTAAACTTCGTATATCCAATGACGTCAGTCTGTGTAGGAAAATTCAACTAAATATATATATCCAATAGTTTAAAGGGCTTACAGGACCTAAATACAAAAAAAAACACTGGCACTCCGGTAGTGCCGACAGAAGTGAAAACTTGAACAATTACGAGTGTATTTTGTGAATCGTCTTATAAACAAAACACGCGTGTTAAGGTGTGTTCCTTATTTTATAGGGTTTTTTGCAAATCAGGTATGATGACCAAAGTGACTGGTTTATTCTTCTCGTGAAAGGAATTTATTCAGATTTACAAATAAGCACACAGGATAGACTTCAGTTCGTGGTGTTGGTCGCGGCAGTGCTTCGTTAATCATTTCTAAAGTGGTAACTAGATAAACTAATAAGGAGCCTGTATGAAATTTTACACAATGTTACCTTTGTTCGATTACCATAATGTTTGCAGAGGCGTATTAGAAGAGGACGTAGATGGTACGATTGATATTAGTTACATTTTTACATACTATTGGCCTTGTACATAAAATGTATTTGAGCTCGTCGTCAGTTATATATCCGTGGTTCAGCGCCATCTCGTCGTTGTTGGATGAACTACGTAGTTAGTACGCGAGGCCTACGTAGTTAGTACGCGAGGCCCTCGTAGTTCTTCCCGATGTGCATAGATGGCGCTGTCCTCAACAACGCGCGTCACGTCTTACGAATTTTCGATCAGGGTCACGTGACCTGACGCGAATTTAGAAGTTTTTACCCATTCCAAAAAAAGTACACAGCGCCGCTAAAGAAGTTTTCACTTCAAAAACGCAAGTTTTAGAAACAATAAAAGATGATCGACTACAGTAGACCAAATCAGAAAATATATGATATTCTTCAAGACATATGCTAGGTAGATAGTGTGTTGAAAATATAATACAGCTAATTTGATACGATAGAATAAAATCACGATAGAAAAAAAAATTCGAATCGTGGTAGGTAGATTTTCATAAATAAATAAATGAAGATACCACTAAAAACTTTCTTTTTACAATAAAAACCATACTAATATACATACAATCATTCTGATTTTTTGTCCGCTTATTCTACAAGCAACATACTAAAATACTAGTGTTTTAGTTTTTTAGTCCAATAATAGATTTTTTGTAATTAAATAATTGCTTCATATTTTGCAATTAATTACCAGGGTTGTGTCATCGCGCTTCTTTTTTTTTTCTATACCGTCCGACAGTGACCGCGCTTTATATCATGTAAGCCCCTTAAGTAGCTAGTCAAAGATTGGCAAAACCCATAGTCGGCAGAATACTACCATATATTTATGTAGAATACTACCATATATTTATGTAGAAAAAATCACTTTTTACATTTCGATGTTAGGATTTATTTTAAAGTAATTCCAAAATAGTCTTGTGCATTGCAGAGTGCGCGTGAGTAGAAACAGCATCCTGAGTGTGATAGCAGACAAGTATGAATAAAAAAAATAAAAAAAAAATTGAAAAAAATTGTATGCGTTTATGTGTGAACTGACATAGTTTTAAGCAGTTTTTTTACTAACAAAATGCATAGTGTTGTCTGAAATATAAATAAATAATAATTATTATTAATAGAGCTACTAATTTCATATAGTGTCATATTGTCGTCTTCACATTGTGCATTGTAATAATAGGTTTGGCAATGAGTAATAGGTACAACTTTTATAGCATCAATTTAATCATCAAATGCATCCTGCATTTTTAAAGTTGCAGTAGGCTTTTCAAAATCATGATATTGATATTATTCTTTTATTTATTTTTTCTGTTTGCCTTGCCAATTTAGCCAGCCCATCTTGCAGTTGATCTGTTAAAGGCACACTATTGTTATATTTTTTTCTATCGTATCAAATTAGGTGTATTGTATTTCAACACGCTGTCTGCCTGGCATGTATCCTGAAGAATTTCATAATTATATGTTTCTGTTTTTGTTACTGTAGCCTATATTGTGTGTACTTTTATTGTTTCTAAAGACTTTTTTGTTTTGTACTGTAGCCTATATTGTGTTGTGTGTACTTTTATTGTCTCTAAAGAATTTTTTGTTTTGGGTCCTGTAAGCCCCTTAATAATAATATATAATTGTAGTCCAATGTTAGCAAGTATAACTACACTATCGTATTAGGTAAGCCTGTAATGATAGTTGTATGTGTTTTAAAATAAATAAATAAATAAATTAACCGTAACAACATTTACAGTGTGTATAGAGGTGTAAAATCGTACGATGTATCTCTACTTACATCTCATTGCAATTTAAGAAGAACTTAGAACAACAATTTATAGGTAAGTATACTATCCATGTGCCGAATGAGATTTCCCAACGGCAAAAATTACGAATTTCCAAATAAAATTCAAAAACTTTAATTCGAGCGAAGACTCATAAACAAACAATTCCTCAACAAACAAACTGAAAAATAAACTGTCTACCCCTTATTTAACCCCTTTGGGGACAAAGAGTGATGGCCATTTTTGTTTGGCCTGATGACCAATAGAATTCTAATGAGATCCACGAATGACAGCCGGGACGAACGACTTAACGTGCTTTCCGAGGTACGGAAAGGTCTTGGTATGTAAAAATGGTCACCCAAACAGGGACCACCCTCGGCAAGTGCAGCTTATTATAGTTATTACTTAGCCATAAGCCCCCTCAATGTCATGAGTCAATAACTAATATTATTGAGAACTGCAGTGAACATTAGCGTTATAAACTAATACGTTTATATGGTAATTGCAGATCTGATATCTCTTTAACCCGGTATTTCACAGCCTTCTGTTCATAATGAAAATTGATGCTTATGAAATAAACTTTCATTTGATGTATAATGTGGTTTTTATTAGACATACCGGTCAAAACGCCAATAATTTATGTCAAAAATTGTGCCTTGGAGCTCACCGTCACGTCATTACAAGAAGAACACTTGTGCAAAATGTCATGCTGCTAGACCCACGGTTAAGCTTGTGCATTGTCTATCAGCGAATTAATGAATTCAAGATTTTTATTAAGTAGATAAATCCGGCGGGTTAGTTACACACTAACAGTAGCGATGACTTCCATTTTCACAGTTCAACATCATTCATTGAGTTATTTACGTTGTTGAGCAGACAAATTTTTCGGACATTATGAAGCAATGGATTCGCAATATCCTTCAAAATTATTCTGATTGTGATTTAAATGCGCAATTAAGGTGCTGGACATGCTTATTCCACTGTATTTTAAATCAAAATAAACTGACATGCATACCCTGCCCTTAAACCCATTAGTCATCTAAATATACTTGCACTGTTACCGGTACCTACTACTTACTCCATTTAACAAAACCGTCTTCTGACTACTCCACTATAAAGGGAACAATGGAATACCTACAGTTGACCGCTTATTACCGTCTCCATTATCTGTTAGTCCACAATACTGTCTTCTTTACGTAATTTCCATAAAAGTCCAGTAAAGATAGAAATAATTATGCGGTTCGCATTGTCTGTACACTGACGGGTCAATGACACAATATTATGTCATACGAATATTAGCTGTAACTATGTAAATGGGGCATAATTGTCTCCTTTTCATGTTGCTATGAAGTAACTTATCGAAACACATAGGGTAGTCATTATAGATGATAGTGGTGGTTTGATCAAGCTTTGTAAATACATGACAATAAATTAAATCAACATGCTTTTAATCACAATCACTGTCTATAATTTCAGAACTTTGAAAAAAAGAGAAAAAAGTAATAATAATAATAAAAAAATAAAAACAACAAAAAAACAACAAAAAACAAACAACAAAAAAAACAAAAACACAACAACAAAAAATATTAGTTTAGCCAGCGTCTGACGTAAATTGACGTATTTTTAGTAGACAATTTTTTAATCACGTCTAAACTTGTCTATGGAGTATCTTAATTTGACAGGACTAAGCTAATATTTATCTTCTGTCCTTTCCTTAATGAAATAGAAAAAAAAGATGCACTGAACATAAATTTAGTTTAGTTTGTGAACAACAGAATCGCCACCATTGTGTCCTTATGTTGACGGTACAATTGGCGCAGTGGTTAAGCGATTGACTGCTGCGCTGCGTGTCGCGAGTTTGATTCCCGCAGTCAACAAATATTTGTATGACCTACAAGGAGTTGTTCCGGGTCTGGCTATTTGTGTATGTGAGTTTAAATGTTTGTAAACGCACCCACAATACAGAAGAAATTCCTAATGTGGGGAAAAAAAACAGGGAGATACAAATAGTTAATATTTATTATTCTGTAAAAAAAAACATTGCTTTATAGTCATTATTAGGTTACATAATAAATTTTATCTACTTTCATGTCGTAAAATTCTAATTATAAAATTTTAAACGAGTTTATATTGATATACTTTATAAACACAATACCGAAATAGAAAAAAAAAATTTCATTATAACACTATTTCTCGAACAAAATAATGTTATAAAATAATTTTTTTTCCATTACGATACAGGTTAACCAAGAAGTTAAATCACTAAGGAGAATGCATAACTTTTTTTAATCGAACTCGTTAAGCCCCATCCACATGCTTGACAAACAATGGCAAACAGCCAACAGCAAACACGGACATGTGGATGGGTGTTTGTCGTTGTTTGCCTGTTTGTGTTTGTGTTGGGCAGTGTTCGGCATCGGTGTCGGTTTTTCTTGCCAGATCAAAGGATGTTTGGCACTTTGTTTGTTGTTTGCGGTGTTTGTGACAAACAGCCAGCGTGTGGATGGGGCTTTACATATATACGGGAGCGTGAAGTTTTGGTGTGTAAATTTTACTTATCTGTGGTTGCGCTAAAGTGCGGTGAAGAGCTGGGTTTTTGGCGCCATTTTTACGTTTTTTCTGAATTTAGTGTTTTATTCTATTATTGCTTAAAAATGTCTGATACCAGTGAATGTGAAGGAAATTTGACTCCGCCCGATATTTTAGATGCGGCGACGGAAATGACTCATACAAAACTACAATAATTATCATAAGCAGTAAGGTATGTCTTACTTTTTGAACTTTGATCTTTTATTTAGTATATTCAATCTCAATGTATGAAAGTAGATAAAAAGTTGTATAAAACTGCACATAATAAGGTATTAAACACTCGTGTGATACTATTACAAACCTCGCTCCGCTCGGTTTGTAAACACACACTCGTGTTTAATACCCCTCATTATGCAACAGTTTTATAAACTACTATAACGCTATATGATTATACCAGAGTTTCCCGTACAGAACTATTTTACGGCACTATAACAAAACGGGTAAAGAGAAAGTAATAGAATAAGACAAAGATGAAAACAATAGTCACGTTAAACTACATTTTAACTACTGAACAACATAACACCACAATGCAGTGGCGAAGGTTTCATATATATGTAACTCGATTCCTAGCGGCTTCCCTTTGAAAAATGGCACAGTCAGTATTCTATAGACAAATAATATAAACATATTAAAGATATCTACTCCGGCTTACCTCTTACAAAAATTTACCCTTCGCTACTGCCACAATGTCTCTCATATTCTCATAAACCTTACCGATTTTGGTATCCTGCCAACTATAGCCATTCATAGAACCAAGTAGATTGTTTTGTTTGTTTGTGCATATAATCATTTGTCCACAGTCATCGCTTGCTTATCTTTTAATACATCAATGCTTCCTAGTTCTTGTCAATGAGGTGATGAAGATGTATGGATTATAGTCATGATTCAAGAATTTATTGTTAGTAATTAAATCAATTCTTTGTGTTTCATCAAATTCTTCTGTCATATACAAAGAAAGGATCATCTTTTGATTGGCAATTTAAATCATAACCACGTCTTCTTGGTCGTGTACCTACTTCATTACAGAAGGTCGTGTCCCTGAAAGGCTTTCGTGACTTTATGAATAATGTGCTTCCACTTTGTTCGGTTCTCTGGCTTCTCTCAGGGTGGTCGTAACAGAGAGTCCAGTGAGGGCGACTACTTGATCTGACCAACTGTTAGATGTCTTTAATGATCAAGGGTTGGTCGCAAATCACACTACTAAAGACTTATTTATATTGGTTCAATATTTTAATCCAGAGCGCTGGAATCCAGTGATACTGGATCGGCCATCAGGCTATTAGCGGCTGCTTTATTTAAATCCGCCGCTAGATAGTGGATGCTGTACTGGATTGAAAAGTGTTGGTCAAATATCGACCAATGCTTTAGGAATTTCAGCGCTGGAAGAGGCACGGGTAAATATGAAAGAAAGACAATTTGATTTGACCCAGGTTAAGGCACTCATTATAAAAACAAGTAAATCTTATATCAAAACAATTACAATAACAAGTGAATGAAAGTGGAATACGAATAGTAAACATGGACTTCAATGAATTAAAAATACACAATTCATAACATACCTACCTATATTATGTTCTTAAAGTACATTACATACAGCTGTCATTCGTGTTCGTTACGGATAGTCAGAAGCCCGAAAGTAACAACCAGTCTTACCAAGGGGTATCGTATTACCCAGTAACTGAGTTGTGGAGGTCAAATAGGCAGTGGTTTCATGTAAAATACTGGTATTCAACTGCATCCGGTTAGACTGGAAGCCGACCCCAACGTAGTTTGGAAAAGGCTAAGCAGACGATAATGTTGTTAAAGTACATAGTTGGTTTGCAGACCTAGTGAGCCTAGATTATCCACTCAGTACTCAAGTGAATCAACCTGAATTCATTGAACAGGTTTTTTGTGCAAGTATGTAGTTATTTAGATCATCTTTATGGGCATTACTTACCTGATCTCTAAAAATATTTTAACTATTGTTCTTGAATCTGTCACAAATTGACCTAGTTTCATTTACTATAATAGAATTGTTATAAATGTCCACATCTGCTACATGACATAAACTACGAAATTTAGAATTAACACTTTTGGTAACAGAAGTGTAACAGAAAGCATCATCAACCTATAATGGTCCCACTGCTGGGACACAGGCCTCCTCTCTGTGAGAGGGAGTGGGCCGTAATCTACCACGCGGGCCCAGTGCGGGTTGATATATGTCACGTGTCTTCGAATTTTTAGTTCTAGGACATGCCGGTTGTCTCACATGTTTTCCTTCACCGTTTTGAGAGCAGTGGTGATGAAATCATTTACGCAAAATAAAGCGCCTGCATGTAACAGAAAGGTGTGGTCAAAATTAAGAGTGCGGTACAGGCCATCAAACTGAACAACTTACTATAATATGGGAACAACATATTAATCGCCAAAAAAACAGTGTCACTCCGGGATTGCCGACAGAAGTGAAAACAAAACACAAACAGAATACTTTGCCATCACTCACTGACATATCGGATATACATTAAAACCGAGTACATCCCGAGGACAGCCGAACACGTCCGAAGCGGGTATTTTTTGAATCGTCTTATAAATAAAACACGCGCGGTGTCGCTTACGGTAACAGTGGCGCGAGTTCAATGATTTTTCCCGTCTCAAAAAATGCACAACGCGCTAAGAAATTTTCACTTCAAAAAAATAAATCAGCCGTCCCTTACATTTGGGTCGATTATGTATTGAAGTTTTTTAAGGGACTGTTGATAACTTTTTCGTGATTACGATGTTGGGGACCCATGGAGAAACTTGTTCAGTTTGATAGTTATTGCTTTTTATTATAGCCTACTTGACAAATTAAAAGACAATCGCCCTTTTAGGCACATTAAATATTTTTTCAGCACTGCACACACAGTCAGTTGAACATCTACTAGGTACCGCTTTACGGTTTAAAGGCTCCTGCAAACAGGTGCGACGCGCGACGCGAATCGCGCGCAACACAAAGGCACCGCTCGTTGCGCGACTTGCGGTGCCTTTGTGTCGCTCCTGTTTGAACGAGCCTTAACACTATTTGTATAAAGCAGAAAATCGTTTGGTCACATCTGCTTAGAAATAGAATGCTATTGTCATCGGTTACTGGCATTAGAACACCACAACGCATCTGCCTCTGCCTCAGTTGACGCATGAACGTGAGATAAAAAACATGATGTTAGCTGAAGTGAGGAAAATGTAACACTGAGCACAATTTCATACCTAGTTTTCCGTGAAGAGACCTGGCTGTGGATCGGAGCAGAACTGGATGGTTATGTTTTAGCAAACTATAGTGTTTCATACAGACACTGATACTGTTGCAGAATGCTGGCTAGTCTGTTTTTTTACTGATACTGGTATCTGGGTGTTTTATGTTTTGTATAGTTTTAAGGTTTATTATTTTCCTGTAATGCCAATGAATGATTTTTCCTTCTTTCTTCTTTAAGCCGACTCCATCACATTTGGGAACAGGCTAGACAGATTGGTGGAGTGTTTGATACAAACATCATTTACTTATTAAACATTGTCTGTTAGAAATATGAAAAAAAAATCTCCAAATATGTCATTAGATTGGTGAAGTTAATACTATAATCACTGCCAAAGCCTTCCTCAGGATACACTGCTACTCCTATTCAGAAACAGATTTTGTCTAAAAAGATCCAATATTAAACCACAAAGCCAGGTGTATAATGTATCCCTATGCGACGCGCACGCAACCCGCGAGGCTCATATAAGTGCGCGCGGATCGACGTGCGCGCATTGTTTCGCTGAACATTATAGTGCGCGGGTCAAATCGTGTTGTGATAATTATGGCTGTTCATTTTGTAAGTTTTCTTTACGATTTTTTCTATTAGGTTATACGTTAATTGGTTTAAAGAAAATTAAAACGAGATTTCTAAAAAAAAGTTTGTTAAATTCCGTTTCTGCCTATTTTCTCACTCGCATGTATTACGGAATTAAAAGAAAACTTGAATTTGGAAAACCCGTACATATTTCGAGTTAGGGAAAAGCATTGAAAACTAAATTACAACATGAAAAATAGTAAATGACATAATAAGCAATTTATTTACATGATATAAACGTCAACGGTATTGTTTTCAGCCGAAGCTTTGGAAATTAGACCACGCCGGCTAAAACCATGAACTAGATCCATTTTCTATTCATATAGAACCCTAATCTTATTTGATTTACTAAGCAATAGCATGTATGCCAATAGCATAACGAAGAAACTGCCTTGTTAGTGTAGTGGTCACAAGCGTGAATCCCACTGCTCACTGAAGGGTCCTGGGTTCGATCTCCGACTCGATCATACGAAAGTGATATCAAATTCTTTACTTTTTATTCTCAATTGCAGTCCGTAGTCTGAATTTGTCCCCGATTCATGCAATAAGGTCGTCCTCTATTTCATGTTCCTTCTCATATTAAACTATCGAAATATGGGTGTACCTACTGCATATACACTTTCGCCTACCCCAAAGACGAAACAGGCGTGATGTTATGTAATTAACGAATCCTCCATCAGAATTATTTTCATAACATACGGACAAACTTCAACAAACCCGTGTTTGGTAACATCTTTGCGATTCACGGAAGCAGTTTTCAAAACGCCGACAATGCATCTTTTTGTAATGATAAAATAATGATAACGATCAAGAAAAAAAAACATTCTCATTCTTTCTCATTTTTTATTATATTTTTTTTTTCAAATTATATCTCTTTTCCAAGTTTTTGATGCTATTAAGAAGTTCATATCGTAAAAGTTGATTCTTTCTCGATGGTTCTGTACTGATTTTAGTTTAACTACCTAGATTTTATTTACAGGTAGGTAGTCATGTTTTTAATTAAGTATAGTGTCAGTGGGTCGTTTTAGGGGCGAGTCTTCCTTATTACTCGAAAATTCTGTTTCGAACGTTAACAATAAACTTTTCGGTTTTTTTGAGATTACCAGCTTTCCCGGCATGGTAGTGTGTTCATACTGAGTCATGATAATATTTATAAAGAAGGAGATGTTTAGAAGTATTGCCAAGTTACAAAGCTAGAAGCAAGCTTAAATAACAAAGCTTTATCGAAGAGCCCACTTTTCGAATTTTCTTGAGATGACAATGCTATGCGCAATAAACATATTCATAAAAGAGAAAATCAGAAAAGGATCTTCAAAAATTAAAACATGTGTCATCTAAAAAAGGTATCTAGCAGAGCGTGGTTTCGATCCACGGACCTCTGGGTTATGGGCCCAGCACGCTTCCACTGCGCCACTCTGCTCTTGAGAACTAGTGCTGAAATACTCGACTATCTTCAAAATGACGCATATGCTACATAAAGCCGCTAATTTGGCAGAGTTCCAAAAGAAGTTCTACTGAAAGGACTGATTTCACCAAAGACAGATATCTTTTGTCCGTGGAATAAAATTGATGTCTGACAGTTCTAGTATGGAAAAATCAATAAAAATTCAAAAAAAAAAATCTCAGGATAAGACCTTCTAAAGGTATTCAAAGTTTGGTGAAATTCACCCTTATTTGGATAAGTAAAAAGAGTGTTAACATACGTCTTAGTACCTACTTAGCTGAATAACTGTTATTTTAAACAGTCTAAAAACTGTTTGTGATGATGAACAAAATAATGATATCAATTATCATAAGAAAAATCAAACGGAAAACAAGCTGACCAGTCAAAAGAAATCATTTATATTTATAAACAAAACACGATCCGATTAATATGTTACAAAAGTCATTTTGTATACATTACCACCCAGTACCTACGTACGTGCTTCCTCTTTCTTTTGATTTCGTATAATTTAATGTGATAATGGATAATAATCTAAATATTACGAACATTATTTCATACAATAGACAATACAATCTAAGCACTAAACATTTTTATAAATAAAATAGCAATTTTTTTTTTTAATGTAAATCATCAAATGACCCCTCCCGCTCTGGGTGGAGCGGAAGGGAGTGTCAAAATAAACTAGCTCCTGCCCGCAACTTCGTTCGCGTGGAAATCGTAAGGCACCACAATATACTCAAACTCAAAGAATTAATTTCAATTAAACCATTTACAGGCACTTTTGAATTGTCAAGAAGTCGGTCAGTCAAAAAATATGAAGCTGGTTGCCCATTCCAAAGCGTAGGTACCTACGAAAAAGAACGGGCAAGAAACTCCACGGACGCTCTTTTAAACAATATTTTTACAAAAATATTAGTTACATCAATCATACTAAAATAACAGCCACTTTTACCGCCCGCTATTACTTAGTTTCACTTAGCGTTCTTTCTGACCTTTTTTCCTTTTTGCTTGGCTTTTATGGGCCGTTCCTCAAGAATATCAATCCAAAAATATTTTTTTAAATGCTACTGGTAGTTCAAACAAACAAAATCTTCAGCTTTATTTTATTAGTAGATACTTATAGAAAAACGTTTGGTCGTGTACCTAGAAAACCATAACACGAACTTCCTTCGCTCTAAACCAGGTCGCATAAGAGTAGTATGTAGGCACAGCCAGCGACGCGCGTCCCTAACTGTCCTCACACATAATTACGACCAAATTACACTTTTGAGCTTGCGTTAGTCTGTGTTGCAATAAAAGGAATTATTCAGACACTTACTTACCTCCATGCCATGTGTTTAAGTGCGTGTGACAGTTTGTCATTGTTGCGTTTTGCAATGATTTCGCAACACTTTATGACCCCCCATGTGTTAGGGAAAAACTATGGTGGTCCGAGTTATCTGATGATTATAACTGGTTGGCTTGTTACGTGGTTTCAGAGGACGATTTTGCGAGAATTTTAGTTCGTCTATTTATGAATTGCGGTGGCGAAATAAGTATGAAGATTTTTATGAGATTTTAACTTTAGGTATGTGAGTAGCATATAAATTGCCATAACCACGGAACGGGTCAACTTAAATGAACTTAACTCATGGTTTTCATTTGCCAGAATTTTTATTATTTTGCATTTTAGCAGTATTTGAATCATATTTTGTAGTAATTTGCAAGACAATTAAGTATTTTGTTTGCATAATTTTCATATTTTTGCCATTTTCTCTCTTAATGCGCTCGGTGACCTCTTTAGTAACCTAATCAATTCTTACTGGATTTGTATTTATACAAATAAATATAATTAAAGTGTGCATTTGTAATGTAAAAATAACAGCTTTTTACTAAATTCATATGAATGTATAATTTTAATTTCATAATTTATATTAAATTTATGACAAAAAAATAACAATTTAAAAAAATTGTCTGTGTTTGTTCCGGCTAATCTCCGTAACTATTGGACCGATGTTAATTAAATTTAGTATGGGAATACTTTGAACCCTGTGGAATGGCATAGGCTTTTTAACGATATAGGTATCACGCGAACGAAGCCGCGGGCGGAAGCTAGTTACTTCATTAATAAAAATGTACAGGTACAGTAAGTTTTATGCACAATTAACATGTTTTTATAAATACAACTGTGATCACTCAAAACAATAAGTTCTCATATCTACACATAAAACTGTATAAAATTATCAAAACAATGCATTTTTTTCAATTCTCTGATACAATTAACTTATCAACCTTGTACGGTTCTCACTGAGCAGTGAACAACTGTAGGACAGAGTTGAACGATCCCTTTATGTGTCACTCACACGAAATTGTGGCACCAAGGTCAAGGACACTGTGTTATACGAATTTTATATCACATAAAAGTTATGTCAACTTACGACTTCGAGGAATTATTTCGGGAATCAAGTTCAATGTTTTGTTCACAGTTTTTCTTAAAGCACTAGATCCCAACTAAAACCATAGATAATTAATTAATATTATCATCAATAAAATCCAAAAGCCAGCTTTTACAAAAAAGAATTCTTTTAAAATTAGTTTTTCATATTAAAAGGTTTATTTCACAGTGCTTCAGTCAATACTTAGGTGCAGGCTATGCCATCAATATTTTCCCTTTTTTTTACTGCTTATCTCAAACCATAGATTAATAGAATGAAGAATTACTCTCATTATCAGCAAGGCCACATCGTCACATCGTATGTGACAAATTCCGTTTACGATCACAGTGACCACGGCTATATGATATAGTAAGTGGGTGAAGGTCCGGACGTCAGTCACATACTAATGTGACGGCTACTTACTTACCGGCTTCCTTCCGTTTCTTGTCATCAAATTACGCAGATGTGATGTGTGTCCGATGAGAGGATGGGAGGAATTATGATGGTAAGATGCTGTATCTGACTGTAGGTCAGATATGTTTTTGTGGACATCGTTTTGCATAATTATCAGTCTTCTTAAAACTGACCATCAGTAAAAGACATTCGTAATGATGAAAAGAGTATTGATCACCGCGCTTACTCGTAGCATATTAAAGTTTGTGGGCAGTTAAGTCTAGTTTAGAACGCTTACGATAGCTTAGCTATTGACGTCACACTCTTAATAAGAATCAAAAAACCTTTGAACGTCAAAATTTACAAAAAAATGAAATCGATTCAAGTCGCCCCTTCCAAAAGGTATTTTCGTATACAGAGTGCCCCGTAAATAATGGATAGGGAACCTCTAAAAGGGTTATTGTACTTATCATTATGAATAACTATTACTACGGGACCAAACAACAAATCGCGAAAAAAAAACAGCTATTCGCTACATTTATCCTACTAATATTATAAATGTGAAAGTTTGTGAAGATGTTTGGATGTTTGCTACTCAATCACGCGTAAACCGTTAATCAGATTTGGATGAAAATTGGCACATAGATAGACCATTTCCTGGATTAACACATTGAATAATTTATATCCTGATATTCCCACCAAAACTTACGCGGGTGAAACCGCGGGGCTCTGATAGTGTTCGCATAACACGTCAAAATGTCGGAAACAGCTGATTCTTTTTTCGCGATTTCAGGTTTGGTCCCATAGTAATAGTGGTTCATAATGATAAGCATAATTACCCCGAGGTTATCCATTAATTACGGGACACCCTGTATATGTGAAGACAACGAAGAGGACCTAGAATAAAATTAAAGACGATGCACCTAGAATAAAATAAAAATAAAGACTAAAATACTCTTCATGTCATAAGGTCACGATCACGAAAGTAGGTATGCAAAAAATCTAAAAGCACTGATCAAAACTAGGAAGTATTTATCCTAAGAGATGCAATTACGTAGTTCATTTAACTTTATTCGAAACACAATACATATACCTACGAATATTGATAGAGAGATAGATAGATAAAACGTTTATTCAGTGCAACAAAAGACACAATACAGGTATTAAAAACATCAAAAAGGTGTCACACAAGGATCCTGTTAATAACAAATCCAACACGTACACCACTAAAGGTAGGTAAGTGCAAAACGCCAATTAACATCAATTAGAAAAATATACAAAGATCGGTCTCAGAACAAACAAACTGAATATGTATGATTGGTAATTAATTCGGATTACCGTAACTAACTATACTTGTTCGAATACCTATGGTAATTGAGTAAAGTTCATTACAGATGACGTGTTGTTTACTAATAGAAAACTACTTCCACGTTGACCACGTTTGATATGTGGTCATCAAAGAAAAAAGACAGCAATCGGAAAAGAAACAAAACTCTTACTAATAAAAAAGTTCAAGCCAAGCGAAGCGCAAAGGCACTACCTACCTGTTCTCGAAGCATTTCGTCGTATTTTTTAACCCCCATAACTTGGGTTTGGATTGTACTAGATAAAAAATTCTTGAGATATGATGTCAATAGTAGATTTATTAAACATATAAAGTTTCAATTGCATAGCTCTTATACTTTCGATTTTATTGATATTTAAAAAACCCCGATTTCGTCATCACTGATGATCAACAAAATTCTTAGGGAACTTCCTGAAGTCCTAGAAAGCTGAAATTTGGTATGTAAACTAGTATTAGTACACAAACAAGAAAAAAATTTAAAACTTGGAAATAAACATTGTCATATAAGCAACTTACAAAAAGAAGTGAAATCCCACCAAAAATATTTTCATGTAATATTTTGCCAAGAGGAGACTATGGCTTGCACTGTCAAAAAGTTATAAGATCTCATGTAAAGCCAAGCTTCTAACTCTACACGCCCTAACTCTACATAATAGTTCTTGTAGTTACGAAACGGCCAAGCCTAGACAAGTCATTTGAATTACCGATATGCAGTCTTTCAAAAGATCTAAGCTTAGAAATGTAGTACTAAGAAACAAAATAGTCTTGCGTGATTCCCATTATGTAGTTAGTGTATGCAAGCGTTAGTTCCGACAAAAAATTGATATAAATCACAGAGAAATCATGCTATTTCTCTGTCCATTGTATTGGAACCGTTAAATAATATGTTACGAATAAATTGGTAGTGCGTAACCGAATTACAGGCTAATTTCAATAACTGCATGTGTTATTTGTTACGGTCGTTTCTTCTTTGTTAAATATTGTTTTCTGGTATATTGCATTTATTGGCTGGTTCCAAATAAATGAATAGTTTTAACATCAAACAAAATCCTCTGCCTTCCAAATAAGAGTGAACAGGCATCTTCTGGGTATGCTTGCTCCATCATAGACCTCATCCATCGCTTTCCATCAGTCGTGATCGAGGTCTAGAGCAGGACCATTCAGTAACAAAAAAAAGAGAATACATGGTTCAGACTATTTTCATCTACAACGTCTCTTTTTAGGTACTATTGACCTCTTTCACAGATGTTTTGCCTTTTAACTCATTCTCTCTTTCAGCATCTACGTCTGACTGTTTTAGTTATAGGTCCTACATCAGTCCTTTAAGTAACCAGTTCATTTCTAGGCCTTTAATGGTGAATGCTTTGCCATTTCCTAAAAAGTTAATCCCAATAACCTTACACGGCCATCAAAGTTAATACCCAAGCTAATCTAAGTCAACAGCACTGTTGGCGATCATGAATAAGCCAATAAGAGGCCATATAACTTGTATGGCATGTCAATCAACTGACACGTACGTATGTTTTTCTTTGTATCATCATCATTTAAATCCGCTCGTTACATAAATCATTAAAAATAAACAAGGTACGATCATCGATTGAATGAACTTTGTCGATCCGATTGGCATTTGTTTTGTTATAAAGAAAACTTCTGAATTTATTTGCATTTTTAACCGACTTCTAAAAAGGAGGAGGTTCTCAATTCGGATATTTATATGTTTTTTTTTATAAATGTTGATTTGTTTTCGATAATTTGCGATATGGTCTGTACCATCACACCATAACATCACGCTTTTATTCCTCGAAGGGTTAGGCACATTTCGAGGGGTTAGCCAGGCAGCTTATCGCCGTCAGCTGGGCACAAATCCTGACTCCGAGCTGCTGCTGAGAAATTCTAGATTGAAAAACACAATAACACTTTTCCCGGGAATCGAACCGTCCGCATGCTCAGCAGTAGCCCTTGCGACCACTAGACCAACCAAGCTGTATGATCATCATCATAATAATGACGAGCCTGCGTAACGTAAAATCTTAGTCGCTTTTTACAGCTATCATGACCAATTTTAAAGGCAAGTCTGTCAAGCCTTGTCTGAGGTTTTCTGTATTTTTTCAAATACACTTATGGAACACTTTTGAAAACTTTAGTGGAGGTTTATAATTCAAAATAAAATGCTAAGCTTCGAAAACTATGCTTCTGTAATATTGGTCAAGAAAAGATATGGAATCGGCTTATTCTTACAGTAGGGTAATTGCGTAACACACTAATAATTGCAACGATACGCAAACAAATAACGCAATTAATGTTTATTGCGTTATTTACGTTGCCAAACAGGCGAATTTTTCAAACATGTGCAGCAATGATTTAGGTATATCTTTCAAAATCATTCGCATTGTGAGAAAAAGTGCATTACGCAATTGGGGTGCTGGGAAAGTCGACAGTAAAAACAAAACAATTTGCTTTCAAACGACGCAGTTTTAAGGAAACAAACCTCATCTAACCAAAACAGGGAAAACGTATAACAATTATAATTCCCAATACATAGGTGCTAATGACTAATGAGTCGAATTTCGCGACGGTGACGATGACGTGGTCATGTAAAGTGTATGTAATAAGCTGACCTTAATAATGGCGACCTGTGCGAAGGCTTGTAAGTAGATGTACAGAATTGTAAGTGCGTAGTAACAATTGCGATGGTTTGTTAAGTTAACGAGGTGATTTGATATATGTCCTTCATTTTGAGTAGGATTTAGAGATCTGACGTTGTGAAATCTATTTCCGACTGCTAATCTATCTAATCTAACAAGCCTGTACTTAACTGTCATACTGCGGGCAAACACCTCCCTCTCCCTTCTCCCCATAATTCTGCCTTTTGCGAGTGCCGGCCAGTCCTTTTGCGAGTGCCGGCCAGTCCTTTTGCGAGTGCCGGCCAGTCCTTTTGCGAGTGCCAGCCAGTCCTTTTGCGAGTGCCGGCCAGTCCTTTTGCGAGTGCCGGCCAGTCCTTTTGCGAGTGCCAGCCAGTCCTTTTGCGAGTGCCGGCCAGTCCTTTTGCGAGTGCCGGCCAGTCCTTTTGCGAGTGCCGGCCAGTCCTTTTGCGAGTGCCGGCCAGTCCCTACGGTAGAAGTCAAGCTCGTCGTGCCATCTTCGTCTCGGCCTGCCGCGATGGCGTCGTGCAGTGGGACCCAATCGGTGGTTCTCTTAGCCCAATTGTCATCTGACAAGCAGCAACCATGTCCAGCCTAGTCCCACTTAAGTTTAGCAGCTTTCTGGGTAACGTCCGTTATCTTGGTTTTGGCGCGCAGTATTGTGTTACTTAAACGGTCAGAAATTCGATATAATTTAGATATCGATATCGATTTCGATATAATTTTTTTTGTCTGTGCTAAATAAATGTATTTTCTTTCTTTCTTTCTATATGATGACCAAAATCAAAATATATTATTTCACATAAACCTACATGGTCACTTACGAAACGTCAGAAACTAGCTGCACGGTTCCAATTGGTCGTTTCCTATGGAGAAGAGCCGGCAGGAAACTTCACGGTTACTCTTTTAAAAATAATTTGCGGTTACAATGTTTTCAAGTTAGGTAATAGGTAATACGGGCTGGTATTTGTTTTATTTTTTTTTGTTTGCAAGTTACAGTGTTAACAAGTATGGGAAGACAGAATACGCCTGTCAACAAAATAGAAAATGGTCTACAAATCTACAGTCTACAAGGACCTTACCTAAATTATTCTTAAGTTCTTAATAATCATCTGATATCTATAGAGCTTAGACTAGGATTACTAACTAGATAAACGATGCAAAGACCAATTAATAATTGGCTGGTCCACTGGGATGTTGTTCTTAATCTGCAGAGTCTAAATTGAAACCAGCTGATTGAAATTTTTATGGGAACGATGGTTTTCATCTTTTTTAAACCTTACTATATACTCCTACAGTGCATGTCTACACAAAAAAAATTGAATAACCATGCACTTATTTCTTTTTACAAAGAATGAACAACATCATCCCGATGCACAAAGCAAAACCAACAGCAACACCTTCATAATAAAGTATTTTTCTTTTATTTGCAGTACGTTATAGCGGCAGTGGTGGCGGCAGTGAGCGCCGCTCCCCCCCTACCACAGCAGCGATACCCACAGCAAGCTGGGCTTCATCAGCTGAATCCGTAACTAACACTTTTACACCTTATTTTAGGGTAAATTCACCCTATACCTACCCTCCGTCTGGGAACAACCGAAAGTTATGTCGGACTCCTACCAACTGAAACCCCATTGTTCTATGTACCACCATGACTTGGGAGCTTGGGAGATACTTGTAGAGGCGCTGTACCCCTGACTTGTATCAACCCGCATGTCTAGCGGGCCCAACCACTAACTAACTCATCATAGTTTCTATGTGCCTCTAAAGAGCCTCCATGAATTATGTACGTTACTTTAGTACGACCAGTAACTGGGTTATGGAGGTCAGATTTTGGGATGCATGAAGAAACCTCCTCGTGTAGCCTGAACCGAGCGCTTGGCGCATCCTGGACAGTCACACCCAACACCTTATTTGACTAGCCAATTCCTCCACTGCGGTAGTAGGGCTAACGCCCGCCTAGTTTGCGACCACCCTCCCACCGGAGTCCGGCGGCAAGCAGCCTGCTGTGTTTCAGTGCCTTAGGCATCTTCTGGGCACGCTCGTTCCGTCATAGATCTCATCCATCCCTTTCCATCAGGCGTGATATAGAGCGAGCCCATTCCGTAATAAAAAAAAATAAAAAAGATGGGCAGTCGCTCCATATCAAATACTGGTATTCAGCTGCATCCGGTTAGACTGAAAGCCGACCCCAACATAGTTGGGAAAAATTTTAGTACGAACAATGCACATAAGTAATGTGCTGCTTTGTGTAAGCCTCTATAATCACTATGCAATTTAAAGACGACTTGCAAGCTTTTTTTCAGTATTTTAATATTTAGGTACCATCATTTCGTATTATCGTTCGATTGAGTCGTAGTCATTCGCAGTATACAGACGTGCTCGTTAGCAATATTTAATAATTACCTACTTTAATAAAATAGTGACCTCCTTTGGTGCATTACCAACGTAATGCAACTGTAATTTTGCTTAGTTTGTAGTTTCAGTGTATAATGAACCCAAATCATTGAACTCGTAAAATACAAAATGGATAACAGCCCCTTTAATCTAAGAGGGCCAGTGCACCCCTCCGCTTCGCCCTCGAAGACGACGACGCAGAACCCAGCGCTTGAGTCGGTCACGACTGACGTTATTTCAACGCCCGAGATTCAAAAATGGATGTCAGCCATCGAACAGCACCTAAATGAAGTTTGCTCTATTGCCGCGGATGGCAAACTCAACTCGGAACAGAAACTGAAAATTTCTACCCTTTGCCGTAAAGTAGGATCTGGAACCTCACAAATGGCAGTTCTATACCAGTCGCTGAAACAGAAAGCCATTCACGCGTATAACGCGGTTAATGCCCTTCAGGAAAAGCGCGACCTGACGGAACATATTTTGGAGCTCAAGCAGACGATTAAGGACTCTGGTTCTGCGGGAAATGTTTCGTTTGCCGATATGGTGAAGAAAGGAGCAAATGATTTCATTCGACCGAAAAATTTAAGCTCTGTAGCTATTTATCCCAACGATACATTAAAGTCAAGTGATGAAACAAAAGTCCTCGTGCAAAAAATCATTCGCCCTGATCAAATGAAGCTGCATGTACGTGGTGTCCGAAAGACCAAAAATGGAGGCGTTATTATTAGTACAGAGACGAAACATGATGCTGACAAACTCAAGCATGCAGTCGAGCTCTCTACATTCGGACTTACCGCCGATGAACCAAACAAGCGCAAACCTCGGATTGTGGTTGTAGGTGTGCCGACTACTTTGGCTGAAACTGAAGTCTTCAGGTGCATCTATGAACAGAACGTAGCCGATAAGTTTCCAGCAATGCCTATGGAGTCCTTTTTGAGCTTGGTTAAATTAAGCCACAAATCTGGGAAGAAAGATGCGTCGGCCTGTAACTACGTCATTGAAGTTACAGCCAATATACGTAAAGCCCTATTATCCCAATCAAGGCTTTTTATAAATTGGACGTCATGCCCTGTCAGGGATTTCACGTTGGTCACCAGGTGCTACAAATGCCAACAATATGGTCATGCAGCAAAAACATGCAGAGAGCTAAAATCTACATGTGGTCATTGCGGTGAAGAAGGACACTCGATGTCAGAGTGCGCAAAGAAAGCTGACACACCGAAATGTGGAACTTGCTCACGCTTTAAAAAGCCCAATAATCATAAAACGGGAGATGCTGAGTGCCCTGCTAGGAAAATAGCGGAATACAGGTACATCAACTCTATCGACTACGAGTGCGCCTAGAGCGTCATACTTAAGGTCAGACTTCCGGGTTTACTGCCTGCCGCTGACTCAACAACACACTGTACTGGCCTACAAACCATCGATTTTGTTGATGTTCAAGTACATTAGTCTCCTGCTGCAAAAATCGAATAAACACATTGCCTCTGACGTGATTTAATTTTGTGCAACATAGACTTTAACCCACTTACCAATTTCTGCTGACGCAAAATCATATCATGTGTTTAGCTAAGTTTTAAAGTGCTAGAAACTATTTTACGCTAACTCAATGATTACGCATACAATAAGACTTTTTGTTATTTTAATCTTTAAGAAAATAGTATTTAAGTAAACTAGGTATAAAATAATTAGTATAATTTTGTCATTAATTCAATACTTCTAATGTTAAATATTGTAAAGAATTTTATAGTCCTACAATTACCATAAAGTATGCTCATGCCGCCTGTGATACAGGTTTATCCTAGTACAGGCATCTAACATTAATACATATGTAAATAATTTCTAAGACTCTATGTAATAATTTTACCAATTTTAATACTGAATAAAACATTTATTATTATTATTTATTATTTCAGACTGGATTACTTTTTGGAGCAACCAGTGGATAACTACTACAGACCAGCGGAACAGAAGCAAGGTTAGTTTAAAAACATCAAGCGTTATTTTAAACAATCCAGGACCACATTCAAGGTAAAATTTTATTGAAGTAAAGGCAACTCTGAAATACGTAAAGCTACAAAAACATGAACGTGGACGTCGAATCATGATGTTTAATTTTCATCATCATCATCACTTCAGCCGATAAACGTCCACTACTGGACATCGGCCTCCCCCAAGCACCGCCACTTCGACCGATTCTGTGCTCCTCGCATCCAACGGATTCCTGCGGCCTTCACCAGGTCATCGGTCAACCTGGTGGGAGGCCTTCCTTGTAAAACTTTGGACTCTCACAAAATAACACAATGACCACTTACGGTTTATTCCAAACGCATCACAAATGCGTCAATGCTGTAGGAACGTTTTTACTCACTTGCATGTTTTGGGATTGCCAAATAAAATATTAGGAGGAAATTACAAATAAATAACATACAATTCCATTTAAATGCACTAGAAAATGAGTAATGAAACATTCCCATTATAATTATTCATGGAAAGCGGTAACTAGTATCCGGAAATGGTCTTTTCGTTAAGAGGTTCTTTGAAAAAATCGGCCCTGCCTAATTTAATGTTGCCGTTTTAAGACTAAGTCCTTTTTAGAAGTGCACCATTTTAGGACATTCATGGTCAATGTAAAACCATTCATAAGTCATTGCAATGTAACTCTTATCACGGTAAGGAAGGGTATAAATTAGAATGATTGTCGAGAACTTTATGAAACTCACGTGAATGATTCTAATTTATACTTTATAACAATGAGATATGACTTACATTGCAATGACTTATTAATGGTTTTACGTCATTCAAATTTGATCGTAAATTGCTTTAGACCTGAACGATTATTCACCACTTAGCTGCCCAACGATGAAGGTAAATCTATCAGGAAAACCAATGGGCTGACAATAAAAATGTGTGATGCATTACTGACGATGATTATCCTGATTATGTCATCATGACATGTCTTCAGATATCATGCACTATATACGTATATGTTGGGTTTATAGAATGGCGATGAGGTTATCACATAAAGGGCAGATTTTTCCAACGCCAAATAAATGATATTGGAGGAATAATTTTGAATTTTTGACACTTCTTCCATACAAAAACTGTCAAACGTCATTTTTATTCCCCGAATAAAAGTTATCTGGCGATGGAAAAATCAGCCCTAAATGGTACCTGCAGCGGGTAAAACAAGTAAACAAATAGTACAGGGACATCGACGCGCAACATGTTACCATGGATTCAGTACGTGATTCTGAACTGCGTTGAAAGGAATTTGAAGATCCATGGCATACCTACCTGTCAGCCATTTTTGTTTTTCAAAATGGCCGCCACGCATGAGACCTATATAAATCGATAGCTGACATCAATGCAAACAGAAAACATAATATGACCAAACCCTCTAGTCACGTTCCCGAGACATTAACGTTCAAAGTTGATTACGTGACGTCCATTTTTTTTAACTTGCTTACATCATTCTCATTGCGTGGCTGTTATTTTGAAAAATAATCAAAATGGCGCTACAGTAGGTATGCCAGACTCCATATACAAATCTTCAATACCCCTTTCGTCGGTTATCATGTGCTGAATATACAATCGACGCGCAAACTGTAATGTGTATTCCCTGCCATCCTGTATATTCTGACCATACTACTAATTATTATAAATGAGAAAGTATGTATGTCTGTCTGTCAATCTGTCTGTTCTCTCCTCTTCACGCTTAAGCGTTTAAACCGCTGAACTGATTTAGATGGAATTTGGTATAGAGATAGTTTAAGTCCCGGGAAAGGACATAGGATAGTTTTTATTCAGATATTCCCACGAAATTGACACTAATGCAAGTTAAGCCGCGTAGCGCTGCTAGTAAAAAATAATTTAAAAACAAAAACCCGACTACAGACTGAAAAGGATGAAACAAGAAAGTACCTTCCCGTGGTCGCATGCCTCTGTACTAACATACTTATAAGTTATGGTGACATGCGACCAGGGGATGATACTTAATTGTTTCATCCTTTTCGGTAGTAGTTTTTAAACTTATTTTTTATTTACTTATTTTGGGGTGTATTTCAGTAATATTTATATTTTTGAAATGTGCTAATTGTGCCCTTTCATTCGGTATACAACAAGAAACCATTCAAAAATACTTACTTTATGTCCTCTAGAGGGCGCCATAATGAATTCAGTGTGACGTCACATAGCTTATACAGTCAAGACGCTTCTAACGATATCTCATTTGTCAAACTATTATAAGTACCTAATTTTGAAGTTATGATGGAAATGATAAACATACATACGTATCATACGCCCTCCGTAGTCGGGTAAAAATAATGAAATAAACACTAAAAATAGATATACATTGCAAAAAAATAAACGGCGTAATAATTTTTGTCTCGAAATAAACCAATCTTGATACTTACTAGTCTAATGTTTAGCAATGTTGATGAAGGTTGCGTTTAGCGATAAAACCGCCGTTCAGTTGTATGTTGCGTCCTGTAAATAATATTATCTGTCTATAATATTATCTGTCTATCTACTAACAATTGACGTATTTTTATGTTAATTCCAGTAAGCGCAAACGGCCCAAACGGAGTGCCAGCGCGGCTGGAGACTTTGGAGCCGGACAGTGAAGTGGAGCTGGTACCAGGAGTGCAACAGCCCCAGCAGCCTCCACAACAGGTACATAACAACTACAAAATTATAACAAACTTCACGCTTTTTTAGTCCGTAGGAATAAGCTGAGGTATAGGTACATACAGTGTGTTTTAGAGTTCCGCACCTCAAAAGGAAAATGGAATCTTTATACGATGACTTCGTTGTCAGTCTGTCTGTCCGTCAGTCAAGACCCTTTTTCTCAGGAACGTGTGGTGTTATCAAGTTGAAATTGATATCAAATACTCAAGGATGCAATCCCTTGAAGCAGTAAGAAAAACAAACTTCCAAGTCAACGCAATCAAAAGATACGGGCATATATGTTCCGAAGTCAAAAGCTATAGGGTACTTTCCGTTGACCTAGAATCATGAAATTTGGTAAGAAGCAATGTCGTGTAGCACAAGTAAAGGAAAAATCCGAAAACTGCAAATTTGTAGTTACAAGAAATACTAATTTTAAACTATTTACATACCTACAAATTTGTACGGAGCCCTCGGTGCGCGAGTCTGATTCGCACTTGACCGGTTTTTTAACTAGAACAGTATGGGGAAATCCGAATCCATAAGGGCTATAAAGGTCTGTGGCATACCCACTGTTCACCAAAAAATGGCAGACTGTGTATGCCAGGCTCCGTATTAAAATATTCAATCCATGCTGAGCGAAAGAAAAATCTGGAGAGCAGAAGTGAGTCAAACTTTATTAAATTTTCGTACAATTATTATTAGAATAAAATTTACCAATTTTTGTTTTAATACTAATCGAATAAGTTTCATGTGAGGACCATTTCATTGTACCTATAGGAAGAAAAAAATCTGGTCAGCAGATCTACGGCCTGGTGGTCGTAGTGGTAGTCGTGATTTTTTGTAATGTATGTACGTTGTTTGTACAGAATAAACAATTTTTCTTTCTTTCTTTTCTTTGTCTGAACAGATTTTTTTTCTTCCAATTTATTTTCTGCCAGGAACCAGTCATCTGAAATTACTAACAAAATAAAAAAAACTCTATCTAACTACTTTTATTAATACAACCATATGGATAGTTCGCTGCAATCATACCTACAATGATGACGTTGCCTTAGGGACTAAACAGGTCAGGCAGCGGGATTGTCCGAAAGGGTTTCCGCTGCCCCAGAACATAAAGGGCTAAGGAAGGAACACGGGTGGGTTTTAGTCAGTAAAAGTCTGACACTCCCTTCCGCTCCACCCAAAGCGGGACTGCATTTGAACTGCATGCTAGCTGCAACATCACAGTTTGGATGCAGTTGACTTATCTAGGTTTCGAAGCAGTTAAATCAACTGCATCCAAACTACGACGTTTGCTGACGATAGTACAGCACTCTTAAAATGCGACAATAATAAAAAATATGAAAACGATATAAATAACACCATTGAGATTATAATAAACTGGCTACATAAAAACAATTTACAAATAAACGTACAAAAAACAAAGATAATGCATTTTTACCAAAGACTACGTATCAATGACCTAAATATTAATTATAACAGTCAAAATGTGGACAGAGTAGATGTAACGAAGTTTCTAGGAATATTGATTGACAGTCAACTGACATGGAAGGCACAGGCCGAAGCAATCTGCAAAAAACTTAGCTCATCTGCATATGCACTGTATAATCTTAAAAAAAAAGTTAATATCAAAACAGTATTACTAGCATATCATAGTCTTGTCGTTTCTACTTTAAGGTTTGGTATTATATATTGGGGCAATTGTACCGAAAGAGAGAGTATTTTTAAGGCCCAAAAACGCTGCCTACGAGCAATTTTTGGTCTAAAAGTAACTGACAGCTGTGTTCCAATATTTAAAACGAATAATTTGTTGACATTTCCTTGCCTTTACATTTTAGAAACTGCTCTCTTTGTTAAATGTAATCAACATTTATTTTTAAGTTTATCGGAAAGCAGACATCGAGATGTAACTTTGCGATCTCAATACCGAAACCTATTACGCACAGGTAGATACAGGACTGCTTTGTTGAGAAAAAGTGTTTTTGGTATGGCACCGACTATCTTTAACCACATTCCTAATTCCATAAAAAAGGAACCAGTAACAACTTTCAAAAAAAGACTAACTTTACTTCTTTTAGATAAATGCTACTACTCCGTATCCGCTTTCCTAGATGATAAATTTTAGTTGTAAATATATCAATGTTTGATACTTACTTTGATGTTTGAACTGCATCAATATTTGCATGCCAAAGTGGTAGAATGTACAAGGATTCCTTAAATCACATAATGTAAATAACCTTATTGTAAATACCTACATTCTGAGCAAATAAAATAATATTCTATTCTATTCTATTCTATACGACGTTGCAGCTGAAATGCAGTCCGTCTGTTTAGTTAGACCCTTAGAAAACTAAATAGCAAAAAGACGTTCCACTCATAAATGGAAGTGATGTTCGTCGTCTAGGCACAATCGAAATTAATTTTTAAATACTGATTTTTGAGCACGTATTTCCATACTTAATATTATAAATTCGACAGAAACTCTGTATGTATGTTACCTTTTCACGCCTTATGCACAGAATGGATTTCGATCATATTTTGCAAGGGATAGATGGCATCCTGAGAAAGGACATAGGCTTTTGTCCCGGATACACGTTCCCATGCCATAATTTCTGACATCCACGCGGGCGGAGCTGCGGGCAGAAGCTAGTTTCATAAGAGCTGATAATGATTTGATTTTTTTAAATATACTCTGCCTTCTGCCAACCTTATGATTGTTTTACATTTCCAGAATCCAGTAGCACCGAATATACCAGGATTATTACCGGGGCAACGAGTGTTTATCGTCCACATGCCAGTACCCGGATACAGGTATGAATTTTATCATACCTATGGAAACCTGAACGCGAACTAAGTCCCGACCAACAAAGTAGTATTTCCAGTAGCACCGAATATACCAGGATTATTACCGGGGCAACGAGTGTTTATCGTCCACATGCCAGTACCCGGATACAGGTATGAATTTTATCATACCTATGGAAACCTGAACGCGAACTAAGTCCCGACCAACAAAGTAGTATTTCCAGTAGCACCGAATATACCAGGATTATTACCGGGGCAACGAGTGTTTATCGTCCACATGCCAGTACCCGGATACAGGTATGAATTTTATCATACCTATGGAAACCTGAACGCGAACTAAGTCCCGACCAACAAAGTAGTATTTCCAGTAGCACCGAATATACCAGGATTATTACCGGGGCAACGAGTGTTTATCGTCCACATGCCAGTACCCGGATACAGGTATGAATTTTATCATACCTATGGAAACCTGAACGCGAACTAAGTCCCGACCAACAAAGTAGTATTTTACAATCAACTGCAACATTATGAACATCTGCTTCCATCGCCTGTGACCACTGACAGTTATTAATAGGGTTCATTGCTGCGGAAAACAGTCATGGATATACGAGTTGCAGATCGTAATTTCGAACCCAGATAGGCGTTTTAATTTGTGTAAATTATTTCATCACTACTGCTCCTAAAACGGTGCAGGAAAACATCGTGAGTCCTAGAACCAAAAATTCGAAGACATAGAGCATCGACCAAACCGCCTGAGCCCGCGTGGTTGATTGCGGCCCGTTCCCTCTCACAGAGAGGAGGCCTGTGAACCCAGGAGCTGATTTAACTTATTGCTGTGAGACCAAAACCAATCTCTCATTCCCCAGATTTGATTCTAGATTAATTTATTACTGACTTCAAGAAACCCTTAAGGCTCCTAGAAACAGGCGCGACACGCGATATAATCACGCGCCACACAAAGGCACCGCTTGTTGCGCGACTTGCTGTGCCTTAGTGTCGCGTGTAGTGTCGCGCCTGTTTGAAAGAGCCTTTAATTAAATTACCGTATTTTTGTTGTAGATCAATAATAAGTTTTTACTTGTTTCAGTCCCGGTAGCATAGGAGGCTACGCACCAGTATACATTGTCGCTGCTGGCCCTCAAGGAAACGGTAGATTCCCTGGAAATGGTAAGTTAATAAGAAAGCAAATCGTATACCTAAGCCCTTGATCAGTGACTAATTTGCTACAGTTCAGCCGACGAGAGAATGCGTTCTTGCCACCTTTCAGTTTCATACAAACGTGTGGTTTGCTGATCTTTAATAGTTACCTACCGAATTTTCGCACTGACAGGTGTCAGATACGCATTCTCTTGATAGCCGGACTGTAGAAGAAATCACCTAAATTTGAATTCAGAATCTAAGATAATTAAGTTTTGAAACAACCATTTCTATGGCAAAGTTCAAATTCCATAGCATTTTTTTTTTACTTTTATAACCAATACCTCACGTAAAAATAGACTTAAAACACATAACGCTAAATTAGATAGTAATAGTTGTACAGTCGCCGGCACGTAACTTGGCAAGGTTTTAGCATAGTGGGAGTAAGTTAGCGCGTGTTCATTTAGTGCAACAAGAACATGGTCACTTTTATTGTTTGTCATTATACTATGGTTATTGCTATAGATTATTTTTAAACATGTGTGTTTTCAAGAAAGTCAAAGAAAGGAAAAACACATCTTTTTTTTTTTTTATTTGAAATGGGCTTGCTCTTGACTCTAGTCTAGGTCAGAGATGACAGAGACAAAGTCTACGATGGAGTGAGCTCACCCAGAAGAAATAAATAATACATATAACGACTCTTGCCAAGTTACGTGCCGGGGACTGTAGGACTAGGTGGCATTGAAATGTAAATTACCTGAAATTACGAATTCAAGTACACATTTAAGAATGATTGATGTCATTTAAAAGTTTTGAAAAACTAATCCTTTCTCATAACTTCGTTCCAGGTTACCAAAATGCAGTACTCCTGGACCCATCAGGTCAGGGCGTCCTGAACCCGTACGGAGGGTACCCCAGAGGCTTGGTTCAACCACAAGTCCTGGGCCCCATTGCCTACCCTAACAGACCTTTTGACCTAGTATACCAAGGCGAAGGACTTGCTAATCCGTAAGTACAATTAGTTTCTAGCTCACCAGACGTATAAAACGACGATTAATGAATGATTGAAAGAAATATCAATTTTATTGCTAGCAGACCAATTTTCAGATTCAAATGGTTATTGAGTTTTTATTTTGAAACTATAAACTATTATTTCCAGGCCGTAATTTGCAACTTTCTACTTTCACCTTTAATTTGTAATACCAAAACACTTTTGGATATCTCGAAAAATTAGTAGCGACGAAATTCTTGTAATTTAAATAAAAACAATTAAATTCGTTACCCAGTTTGCCTTACAACAGGCACTATATTAGGTTATTTATTCATAACTAGCTGCGCCCTACGGGTTTACCCGTATAGATTTCAATCCCGTGGGAAAATCGGGATAAAAGTATCCTATTTCGTAATCCAGGACATGGTCTATAGATATATAAAATTTCATCCAAATCCGTTCAGTCATTTTAGCGTGAAAGCGTGACAAACAAACATACAAAAAATCTAATCTCTAATTTCTGTTTACAATATAAGTTTAGATATTTATATTTGAATCTCTTAAAACAAACAGTCTTTATAAGCAATTGCATTTTCTTCTTTTTCTATTACAGCGCTGGCCAACCTATCCAAGGAGAAGCTGGACGAGGATCTATTCACTTCTCACAGAACGTCGGACTCCAAGGACCAGTCAACCATGCTGCATACCCAGGACCAGCTGCCCAACTTGGACACCCAGGCCAAGTGAACCCGAGAGCACCCAACGGTAAGAACTTTTCGAGTCATAATCATTATCAATGCCTGTGCTTGCTTTAAGGCTCCTACAAACAGGCGCGACACGCGAATAATCGCGCGCGACACGCGAAATAATCGCGCGCGACACAAAGGCACCGCTCGTTGCGCGACTTGTGGTGCGTTTGTGTCGCGTGTCGTGTCGCGCCTGTTAGAAGGAGCCTTTATGTGATGTCAAAAAACACTACATTATACATTATGGAGATGATAATACGACAATAAATGAAAACACTGGCAATACTAATGCATAACAGTATTTTGGTCCTATCAAATAAATCCATACATCGAAATAAAAAAAGTGATTTTTTCTAACAAACTAAATAGTCTAAGTGTTGGGCCGACTATTGATGTTGCCAATATTTGACTGGTTATAGTAACTAAACTGATATATTTAATTGAATTTTCGTATGCAAACTTTATTAACTTCCTTAGATATATGCAGTTTAATTTATATTGTCGTCTCCACCTAGTATATTAATTGGTTTTAAAGTTGAGAAGATAACTTGTAGTGAAAGAAGATAGCAACGAGAATTTAAGGATACAAAGCACTTTTTACATGTATAACTATGGGTTTGAAGAAGTAACGTCTCTATAACTTACAACCGTGAAAAAGACGCTCGAACGAATTAATACAGGGTGGATATAAAATCCAGCCTTAGTGACAACGATGTAAAAATAAAGAGTGACAAGGCAAAGAGCGGGTGAGAGCGAGCAGTGGTAGCTCAATGATAACGGCCCCGACTTACGAGCTTATAGGTCGTGGGTTCGAACCCACTCAGGCAGGCGTTTTACTTTGTGTAAATTATTTCATCGCCACTGCTCTCAAAAACGGTGAAGGAAAACATCGTGAGGAAACCGGCATGTCCTAGAACCAAAAATTTGAAAACGTGTGACATCTACCAACCTGTATTGGGCCCGAGTGGTAGATTAAAGCCATTGAGTTATACGTAGTACATTATAACTCAATGATTAAAGCCCAATCCCTCTCAAATATAGGAGTGTCCTGTGTCCCAGTAGTGAGAATATTATAGGTTGATTAGGTAACAAGACAAAAAAACTAAAAAAAAAACATTCTCTATGGAGTGGAATTAAAAAAAAAATATGACAATGATGCCGATTCTGTTGTTCACAAACTAAACTAAATTTAAGTTCAATGCATCTTTTTCTTTCTATTTCGTTAAGAAAAGGACAGAAGACAAATTTTAGTTTAGTCCTGTCAAATTAATCAGCGCCTGACGTAAATTGACGTAATTTTAGTAGGCAAGTTTTTAATCACGTCTTAACTTGTATGGAGTAGTGTCAGGCTCTGATTAATTTGACAGGACTAAACGAAAATTCATCATCTGTCCTTTTCTTAACGAAATAGAAAGAAAAAGATGCACCGAACTTAAATTTAGTTTAGTTTGTGAACAAGGGAATCGGCATCAATGTTTTTTTTTCCTTATATATTTGCAGGTGCTCCTCCAGCTCAACTAAAACAAGGAAGCGAAGAAACCAAAGAAGCTGTCGAAGCTAAATCGAACCACCGAGCACAAGCCCTCACTCGAAACAAAGCGTAGCTCAACGATACAGATTAGTTTATTGTGTTTAAACAAGTTGAAACTATACCAGCTCAAATATTCGGTTCAGATGTAACAGTACTGAATCAAGTGATTTTAGTTCTAGAACTATGTAGTATTTCGTCAAAGTGTACTTTGATGTAGGTAATTTTATGTTTGTTACCAGTTTTTAAAATAATAACGCAATTATAGTTTCTTATATTTATTACAAAAATTAAATGTTCGATACTGTTTGACTTTTTATTTTCATTTTTATCAATTTTTGTCTATTCTTTGTCACTTTAATAGATTTCTGAATCATCACGTAAACACAGAAACCGAATATATAATATATTTTTTGTCCTTTTTTAATTCGAAAATTTAACTAACTTATTAACCTTTAATGATGGACTCTTGAACAAATTAGTGAACTTCTAAAATCTTTTTGCGCTTCTAATGATGCACTCTGTTTTAAATATTGAGCCTCTTTTTAGTTCTCTGGCCTTTTCTCTCAGTTGGTCGCAGTAACTAAGCTAGTGAACGCCAACCAAAAGGATTAGATTCCAACCGCGCTACATCCAAGTTGGTTGTATTGTAGTTACTTGACTAATTTTTAGGAACCCAAAATAGGAACTATTTAATGTATAAAAAGGTAATCATTATATCACTGTTCAATAATATTTTTAGGACCTCAAAAAAGATTTTTTTTGAGATTCGATTAAATACCTGACTTTTTCAAATATATTCTAGAGTTATTTATGTTGTTCTTTATAATAAGGTCGGATTCGTGACCAAACCACATCAATTCATGGTACAGTGGCATACCAATAAATACATATAACAGCAGCCCAGCGTGTTCGCATCAGCCTTAAAATACAGAGAGTTATTTGACGATATGGGTCATTGGTTTGATTTTTGGCATCAGGTCAATGATTTGACGTTTGGTATACTTAGTATAATAATAATACCTGGTTCTAATCTGCGCATAATGTAGTGCATTCTGTGCTATTCTTTAAGTAATGGGGCGCTTAGACTTAAGCTTGCAATGTACAAATTGAAAAGTAACAGTGTACATATTGTTGAAAAGCCCAATAATAAATAAATAAACATGGCATCTAAATATATTAAGTAGTATGAAATTGTCACTTTAATGGTGTCTTGATGCATGTCTCATGACATTTAAAAACATGAGAGAAGATGAAATAAAGGTTAATAAAATACGGCTATAGAGATTTCACAGATGTAATCAGAAAAGTAAATACATACAAGCCACAACACATATACTCTTAATTCTATTACCCCGTTCTCCCCTAGCTAAGTAACTTAGTTAACAGCAATTTCCAGTAAATTCCTTAGAAAATCAGCACTAGCAACTGTACTGCTAATATGGAGCGACATTGCCCTAGTATCGCCAGGACCGGTAGCTTTCTCCTATAATAAATTAACAGCAACGCGAATTACGGTTCCATCTATCAGATAAGTGACTAGTACAACTGGTAAAATTGTCCGAGATTTAGTATCAGCACTATTTTCCTTTATAAAGTGAAAATTGGTTACATTAAATATGGCAGCTCCGTTCATGCATGCAATAAGATTCATGATTTGAGATCGTGGGTTTTCGTTTTCAAGTCGTTGTAAAGTATCGTAATTTGCCGGGTTGCAAATCTGTTAGAATTGTCTGCTTAGGATGTATTTTATGGTTCTCTTCATCTTGGTTGGCTAGGACCTTTAATTCAGAATTATTTCATACTTTAGTTTTATACAGTTCAGATAAAGGTAGAAACTGGAATTATATTGTATTCAAAAGTAAATGTTTAGTAGTATTAAAATTAACAGAAAAACAAGCTCACTTAATTTTTTATTTAAGTCAGTATGTTTTTTATTTTCATTTATTTAACCTCATATAGATATAGATAGGTAATTAAAATAAACTTTAACTTTCCACAAAGCGTAAAAAAAACGAAAGTGTCCAAAAACACGTTTCTGTCAAAGCATAAATATTCCACCAATACAAAACAGTCATAAAATAATTAATTCCAATCAACACTTCCTGAAGTGAAATTGTCATCATTAACAATATTAATACTTCCTTGTGGAATCTAACTTTTATCTGCGAAACTGCTACCGTTAGCACTTAAGCTGCATTTTATCGTCTCTAACGGAGCCTCATCCTGTGGTGGCGTTCAATCCTATAAAGTATAACATACACCAACTTACAATTACCATCCAGAATCATCTACGACATCCCTATCCCTTTCTAATAAGATTAGCTTTACAATATCAAACAATTCTGTAGCTTCAGATCGAAAATTGTCAGGTTCCAAGAATGGTTACCAGTTTATGATCTCCAAAGGAATCGGACGTATAATTATGGCCAATTGGAAATGTGATTGGACATATATAACGGATAATTGACTCGCGATAGACGTGGACGGTTTAATTCAATTAAATTGTAATATTGTTTCAATTATTGTATGTTCTGCCATTAGTCATTCGTGCTGGCCAGGTATCTTGCTGTGATTTTCCAATATTTATGGTATATGGTGAATGTGGAGTGTTTTATCAGAGATAATGTTATTATATTTAGAGTTTCATCCCAATATTATCAGCCTATTGAGACTTACAAAATAATTAAATTTTCAATATGATTTACTCAAAGAACTCATTTAGCTTCCCACGATCCTAATTTTATATATCCCAAATAAGTACTGGAATCAACGACAAGACAAAGAAAAAAAAATATCTGTTGTTGATATTTTATTTTATTTAAGATATAGCGGTATTGTCCTTTGCCATTCTTTGAACATGCATTTCACAAAGATAATAACCGTAAAACATATCGAATTACACTCACTTATCATTTTGCTAAAATAAAAAGCCACAATTCGTTCCAGCTAATTGACCATAAAAATTTCTATCATTAAAAACAAATAAAAGCGAAGAACAATGCAAAAAGCCCACAAACCGCATTTTGTTTATTTTTATTGACCTGCATTGCCGTGACCTTGATACTGCATCATTATATTACCATCAATCACGTACACGAGCTGCTCATGATGGATGGTCATAAATATGATTTAAAACTACATGTGCAGTAATGTGCAAATTATATCACCTCCAGCACAATCAAATCTGGTCCTTAAAGCCAAGGCGTTAAAGTTCACAGTTTTGGCACAACGTTGACACTATAGCATCAGTATCTTTTATTCAGACTTTAATGGCCTATTCAAAACCAATCAAGCTTGAACTATCTCTATGTTCGTGGACACCTAACTCAAAACTGAATTTAAGGAACTACGTACATCAATAAAGGTCATCAAATTTTGGGCTTCTGATAATGATGACTCACTTGAATTAAGATGGAATCGCTTTCCAAAGGAAAGGTGTCGAGAGATCGTTGCAATTATCAGACGTTCGGTACGATGCGAGGCAATTATTATCTTTTTGCCGTGGACCCGTTATCTTGGCTTAGATGCGCGGCAAAAACGCAACTGGCGCAGTGTGGAGTCTTTCGCCGCCGTGGGCGCACGCTACCGCCTCGCGTACTCACTGAGACACTATGTCACCTCGCGCACTGCTCATACTCGTCGCTATAGCCTGCATCGCGCAGGTAGCGGCCCGGCCGGTCAAGAAGACCCTAAACTTCAACATGTTTGTGCTCCGACCCAAAGAAGGAGCGTCTGACAGATTCTTGCTGTCAACTGACGGGGTCTCCAGGTTTGGGCCAATATTGGAAATGTTCGTCCAACGCTTCCAAGGTTTGATGTCCGTGAAGCTGCCACAAGACCAACTTAACGGTATATCGGTTCCTGATGGGGCATCGGGAGTGAAGAGTGAGGTGCCTGTTAGGAACAATGCGGAAAACGAAGTTGATGGAGTGCACGAGTCCAAAATGCCTGGAATAGTGGTCAGGCCATCGCGCACAAAGCCAGGGACCTATGAAGTTCAGATAGACATGGTGGTGGACGACGGGCAGCCAGATGAGAAGACAACGTAGGCAACTGACGCGTTCTGTGGAAGATTCGGTCCAAAAAGCATAGATGTGGATGCATGGAAACAATTGAGTACGATTTTATTATTAGAGCATGTTCGTTAACTGCGGAGAAATACAAAATATTAATATTTTTATATCAATAAGTAGTTGTATAATCTCGGTGTATGATATAACATGTTGCGTAAATATTTTCGTGCTAGTAAACAAAAATATAAGTGGTTGGAAAAAGTCGTTTCTTTAGAAATGTCAAAGCGTTGTCACTTCCGTATATTTTGTTTGATTTTATTTAGTTAGTCTCGTGATATCTTTATTTCTGCATTTATTATGATTAATTTAGGTTTTTAAGTTGAAGTCGTAATATTATTTATTTTGTTTATTCTTGCCATATCATTAAGGTTTAGAGTTCGTAATAAATTATTTTACTATTTTTGTATTTTGTTTATTTTTTCTGATTGTACAAACCTGCAATTTCTAAGACTTATATAATTTGTTGCTCATAATTTTGTTATTTACCCACTTAATTTCTATTAACTTAAATTGTAATTTTTATATTTTTTTTGCTGAAGTCTTAAAATGTTAATCATTGTCTACGATTGGCTGTCTGATTTTATTTCTATTCATGTTTAAATCGATTTAATTTTCCGAAAACCCAAACAGACAAATTAACTCAATATAATAATTTTGAAAAGACTTGAAGGAAAAGTACAAACTCATCGGGCCAAAATGAGTACAGCCGGTCGATTCTGTAAAAATCTCACCGTGAAAACTTAGGTGAAGTGAGTTTGTTTTTGCTAGGAATTTACACTATTGACAGCTCACTCCACGCTCACTTCACCTAAATGTTCACGGTGAGATGGTTACAAATTCCTCTTTTTACCAATGTTCTGACAGAAAAATTTCAGCTTCACTGACTGAAAACCTTTTCCAAAATGCATGAAATTACTCATAATATATTGCTATTTAATAAAATACATATACCTATTAGTATAAAACCGAGGTTCTTGAACCGTAGTAGCCGTCGTAATTTATAACATTGCTAACTGCTGTCAGGACCTTTCATGATTACTTTATTGTCTTTTTTATATACCATTAGATTCTTGTTTCAGTATATAGAAATACGTGCCTTTTTCCTTTCTAGATCCTTTGTCTATTATGCGAATGCACGAACTCGTTTAACTACCACCTACCTAGCCTCCTCCCTTTGTTCCCAGACAATGTTATCAGTTATCAGTGAACGCTTTCCAAGCTGATATTTTATAATTTCCTTCCCTGTTCCCATACCCGCCTAAGAGAATAATTTGATAAATAATACCTTCAGATCATTACTTATTTAAATAGTCAACAGATTTACATTAAGATCATTGTTATCTTTGTGTGTTCGATCTCGATATTTGTGACTTTGTTAATTTCATAATTATATTTACTTTGTTTAATCTTTATCATCACTATTGTTATCATTATTAAATACTGGTATTCAGCTGCATCTGGTTAGACTGGAAGCTGACCGCAACATAGTTAAGAAAAAGCTAGGCAGATTGATTAATATTGAATTTATTTATTTATTCACAAGGCAACTACAACAGGCAATAATCACAGTAAGTATATCACTAGGTTCAAATTATAGGTTTCGACCTGACTATCACCCAAAGCGTAGTCGCACAACATGACCAGCAACAACAATAATAATGATAACAACTACAGTAAAAAATAAAACTTAATTGACAAAATTACACCTACAAGGTATGAGCCTCTGAATCTTAGACATCATTGGTTAACTGACTGTCAACGAAGGAAAACATCACGTGGAAATCTAGACTTATTCTTATAAGACTCGTACCGAATTCACAATCCACACTAAATTAACCTGTTCATGATGCATGCCCATTCTAGTTAAGAGCCGAGAGAGTAGTTGGTCCTGTACACAAAGGATATTCTTTGAAATACTGCTACATATTTTATGCAGACTAGCCCTGTAACATTAAAGACCATAACTTAAAACCCTAGGACAGTTAGTAATAAATAACAGCGCTGTGGCTGCAGAGATAAACTGCCTAACACATTAACGGTATGCGCGGTTGCTAAACCGCATCAGATTACTGCCGTGTACTGATTGTTTTGCACGCCTTTACATGAGCTTTCAAGGATTCTATTTCAATTTTAAAGTTTGAAAAACAACTTTAAAATAGAAATAGAACTCTTGAAAGCTAGTACTTGACCACTTACTAGCTTGCTAGTAATTTGGGAGAGACCGTAATCTGTACCTTATGTAATCCATAAAGAAGAATGCCCAAAAAAACCATACGGCGATGAAAAAAACTTCTATGTACGATACAACCCCCCTGCGCTTAACGCCCGTTTGGTTTGCGACCACCCTCCCATCGGAGTCCGGCGTCAAACAGCCTGCTGTGTTTCGTCGATGGGTGGGAGTTCCAGTGCCTTAGGCATCTTCTGGGCATGCTCGTTCCATCACAGACCTCATCCATCACTTTCCATCAGGCGTGATCGATTTTCCCTCAGGTTGAACCGCCCGCTCTTGACCTCGAGGTCAAGAGCGGGCGGTTCATCCTGAGGGAAGATCTCCTATTCAAAGGAGTAATCAATGAATAGATGGCCTCTACCTGCCTCTTACTCCCCTCCTCTCTCCAATACCTTCAAAACTCGATGAACTATTTTGTAAATGCTTCAGCTCAGTACCTTTTTCGAGGACTGCTGCTTCAGCTTCAGCTAAGTACCTCTTTCGAGGACAGCTGTAAGGTTGTGATCACACCAGCGAAAGTGTTGTGAACACGGAAGTTACACGCACACTATTCGCATTCTACTTAGGTGCATCTCTGGTCCGACACACTCGCTAACATCACGAAAACATTATTATGCAGTCGTCATAATGTATGCACAACGGTGCATGTAACGCCTATCTTGGTAAAGCCGTACGATACTTGGAAAAGACAAAGGAGCAAAGAATTGTTTTTAGTCATTTCTTTTTTTTTTTCATTTTCTATCAATCTATATATAGATGCAGTTCCACTTTCTTCCATTGGTCAAGAAAAGCATTCATATCATTCTCACTCTGTGAACCAGTTTAATATGTATTATTTGAGTCCACGACAGACAGACCTACCCAGACATACATATCTAAGTTGTCAGTCTTTTATAGGCTGATTATCTACCTATCTTTAGAACCCGGTATAGTGAACTACTGCCATGAGCATACGCGTTATCAGCCTATAAAATGTTCCCTGCGATACAGGCCTCCTCTCTTGGATAGGAGATGGGCGGTAATCTACCACGCGGGCCCAGTGCGGGTTGGTAAATATCACATGTCTTTCTTTTTTTGGTGTGTGAAAAGTTAAAAATTCGAAGTGAACTACTATGAAACTAAATTTAATGGATCTTATCAATATATCATTCGCCCGAAACACATGCAGGTTAGATTAATACAATGAAGTGTAACCATATTAATTCATTGACGAAAACGTAACGAATACGAAAGCTGTACGCATCACGCATTTTAATTAGGAAGACGCAGTTTAGCGAGCTGATAGCAAGTTTGCTATCGAAAATGCTAAACCTATTTCTAACTAGTGTAACGACAGACACAAATGGCTTCGATGAAAATGAAGTGGGAAAACTATGTAGATCTCTGATCTCCGGTCACCAACCAACCAACTAGCCTACGGAACGACTAACACCTCCTCCTAGTGCGGGTGGTCTTTTCTCCATAGAAACACTCTCGCCTGTTTTCTTTCTGGTTAATGACCAAAAAGCAATGATTGTTTACAGAATGATAAATGTTAACTACTTGTATGTTTTCTTTTCTTTTTTTCTTTCCCTATGTTTTCTTTTTTGATGATACATACATTATTTTTATAAACACTAGAACCCTCAAAAAATGCTCAAAATTGCCGATGTCAACAGAGGCCTAGTGTACAAATTTGACAACTACATATTAATGAAAACTGAAAAACATAGGGACACAGTATATATCCTTTTTGTTCAGGTTATGAAATACCTTTTAAATTCGTCCAATATTGGAGGAGAAAATAGGCGAGAGCCAAACCTCGAATTATGACTTTATACTTTGGCTTTTTCAAAAGTCTCTCCGACCGCATTTTCTCTTAGGCTCTGACACAGAGGCGAATCCCACACAAGACGAGAGACGTGACCGCACGCGTCGGTTGTGTAAATTATTAGGAAGTAAGGCGGCCCCTACACCGACAGTAAGTTTACGCAATATTTACATTGCGCAATATGATTGAATCAGCCCTTGCACTCAAACGATCAATTATTTTCATGCAATAACGCCCATAAGCTTCAATGTTTTCGCGTGAGCAATATCTGCACAATACTACTTATCCTACACTGTGCAATTAAAATATAGTGCAATAAAAATTAATCTCGCTCAAACTTTTGTTCAATACAAAAGTTTCAGCGAGTTTAATTTTTATTGCAGCAGAACCAGTGTAGAGCCCGCCTTACGCAACTATTATCGCCAGTTTGAACACCTCCTTACAAATTAGTTATCTTACGACCAAACTTCCCGCATCCTGCGCGGGATTTGCCTGTGTGGTCAGAGCTTTAGCAAGAACTAGCTATACACTTACACTTAGTAGAAGAGACTGAAATCATTTTCTTCTTACCACCACTTTAAACACACAGTCATGCCAATATTACAACCATCACCACAGGTTGTTAACCAGAAACCTACTACCGCAATAACCTTTTGCAAGCGTTTAGTTATTACGACTTGCGGAAATGACATGTGAAGGTGCTTACCAACTATTTTTCAGTCATAATCAGCTTGACAAATATTTTCAAATACATTTTCAGGCATAATCAGCCGTGCTATTCTGTAAAAATCTCACCGTGAAAACTTTGGTTAAGTGAGCGTGGAGTGAGCTGTCAATAGTGTCAATTCCTAGCAAAAATTAACACACTTCACCTAAGTTTTCACGGTGAGATTTTTACAGAATCGAGTGGCTGTTTATCATTATTCTTTTAAATAGATACATATTATATATGAGTTCAAAATTGCTAATGATCTAGCTAAATGGTATCAACGAAATACTTTTATGCTTTATTTCATTTTATTGCTTTATTTCATTTTAGGTATTTCGTAAAGCATAAAAGTATCGGAGGTTGTTTCAAAAAGTAACGGCGGCTTCCTAGCTTAGGTCGACGTGGGTTCGAACCCAGGCAAGTGCTTTACTTTAAATATTTTTTTTCATAACCGCTGCTCTCAAAACGGTGAAGGAAAAATACGATTTGTTCTCACTTAGTGAGAAAACGGTATCTCCTAAAACCAAAAATACGAAGATATGTGACATTCCCAACCCGCACTGGGCCCGCGTGGTGGATTTAGGCCAGTGTCCCAGCAGTGAGAATATGCATTATGCTTATGCTAATTAAAATTTAATCAGTCTGCAATTTTAAAAATGAGCACCATTTAATATTTCAAGTGCTATTGACCTGCAAAAATATAATATTTTCTAACGGCTCTGTAATGATAACGTGATCTTTTATAATGAGTGTAAGAAACACTCAGTGTTTTTGTGCAAAATTAATGAACAAACATTAAACGTATTGCTTGAAAATATTTTACTTCGGATTAAAAAAAAACACGCACATAAAATCTAAAATGTTTTTGTTAGTAATATTTGCAAAGATAAAACCGTTGTTTTATGCATACAGGGTGTTTGAATTTTGTCTACGAATATTCTAGGAATTAAATACTTTTTGTTAGAGTCAATATGAAGGTATGAAACCTCTATTGGCGTGTGCTAGCTGACATATGGCAAATAATTTGATTCAATGTATTTCGTAATTTTTACTTACTTATTGCATATGTAAAATTAAGTTCTTCTAACTGTACAGACAGCTGTGCTGCTGGGGAGTTTGTTGCGCCACTTCTCCCCAGCTTAGGCACTAGGAAGTGGTGAAGGGCTGGTGTTTTGGGGGACTGTCTTATGTACTGACTGTGTAATATTAACGTTCAAAAAGTGTTGATTCTCAGCCTAGTTTGCATAAAATATGACTTTTAATTTTTATTATTCTTTATTTTAAATATTTTTACATCTTTTTAGGGTTCCATACTCAAAGGGTAAAAACGGGACCACTGTCCGTCTGTCTGTCACCAGGCTGTATCTCATGAACCGTGATAGCTAGACAGTTGAAATTTTCACAGATGATGTATTTTTGTTACCGCTATAACAAGAAATAATAAAAATAAAATAAAGTTTAAATTTGAAGGGGTATAAAAGAAACGTTTTCTTCGGCGTTTTATGCCTTGTGGTACGGAACCCTTCGTGTTCGAGTCCGACTCGCACTTGTCCGGTCTTTTTTTTTCTCTTTCACGATGTGGGATCTCATGTAAACAAAATAAAAATAAGTATTTTATGATGCTTTTTAGCACACACTTTAGCAGTTCACTTCAGACTATGATCAAAGCCTTAAATTCCGAAATCAGATTAAAACAAAAAATTTACAGTTGCATGCAGCTATTCGAATGGATTTCTATGACATAGTAATCCTTGGGTCCAGGTAAACTAGGTATTGACCTAGTTACCGTACTGTTAGTATCTGACAGATAGCGAATATTGATTCACCATCTGTCCGATTTGTCTAGTAATCTAGTCGACCTATTGATACGCAATACGTTTACGAATATAAATGTAGCTTTCGTGTTAATCACAGTCATGTATTTAAATATTTTGGCACACAAAATTAAGTATTCCGCTTTAGGTTTCTGTACATTGAGCCGCGGGTTCTCTTGTTTCAATAGAAGTATTAATTAGTTTTCAGTAGAAACTATTACTTTGTCTCAAATTTTTGTAGTAGTTTAGCTCTGTGTATTGCATATGGCTAAATTTTGTGTTAACCCTAACTACAAACTTTTCACGTTCATAGTGCAGCGGATGTGGAGATCGAACTTACGACCGCTCCAGTTAACCATTGAGCTATTGTCCGTTTTAAACTCTCTTCTTGTTTGTCGACCGACTGATATTTTTCAGCGTACCTGGGTTATTGTCAAACTCTGAAATGAGTCAAATAAACAATAATTATTAAAATATTTTTGAACACACCATTTATATTTTTTAGAAACAATGAACCCCAAAAAAGAAAGCAATACCCGCCGTAAGGTCAGGGCTGGAAGAGTAGGTCGCTGTCACAACATGAATAATAACACAGCACCGAACGCACATACAGACATACACTTCCTTACCGGCAGACAAACGGACGCTCACGCACTTCCTTGTCACACGAAAAAGAAGAAAAAAAACTTCGCGTTCAAACTGTCAACATCTTCCCGCCGAAACAGTGTTTGACGTTTATTTTTTTTATTTGGCAAAGGAAATCACTGTGTTCATCCTGTGTTATTGTTATCAGAGTTGGATTCGCAACGGACACGCGTGACTTATAAAATTTAAGGGCCTGTGACTTGGAAACAGTCAATCATAAACTCTCAGTTCTCTAAAGTAGAGGACTATAGAGCAGAACCTCCGGCATTTAACCACATAGTGCTTTCTTCAAAAAAGAACAAAATGAATCACAAATTGGTGGTAGTGTTGTACCTCTGCATAGCTTCAGTGCGCAGTGCGCCTATGCAGCTGCCATACCTGCCAATGCAGTTCGGGATGCAGCCGCAGCTTCCGTTTCTAAGGAATATGGCACCGAATTTGCAGTCTCCACCAATGTGAGTATTCTTTGTGTTTTTCATTTACTATCATGATAGATTCAGTGGCAAGCGTCACATGTGTGCCGATTTGCATTAGCTAGAGATTATTTAATTGCAGTATGTGCTTTAAACGATTGCCACTAAATTTAGAAACTCAGTGTGGCATTTCTCTCCACAAGTGTTAGATATTCAAACCTTCGGATCTCTACTCTTTAGATAAAGATCGATACAGATAAGGTCGTATTCATATAATCTCTTTATTTTTTCATATTGTTTCTTTTCAAATTCTGCGTAATTTTAGCTAAACAACAGTTTTTGGTAAGTTTGAAAAAAGTTCAGTTGTGTCGTCTATCTGTGCGACAAGCTCTTTTTGAAGTTCGATGTGTCGTATAGACGTCCTACTACTGGTAGGTACTGTATCCTTAAAAAACTCTTCAAGCAATTTCACCTGAAGCAAGAATTACGCAGAATTTGGGTGTTGTCAATGTGAAGTTTACTAAAGTAAAGTAAACTTCACATTGACAACACCCAAATTCGATGTTTATTGAAGTCACAGTTAAGTTAAACACTTATCCATAGTGCAAATATGATTCGAAACATGCCAGTAGAAGAAGTTACCAGTTTTACGGTTTGTGTACTTGTTGTTCGCAAATCGAGCACACGTTGCTATGTCAACAATCTAAGGATAAACTCTCCTAGACGATGCAGCAGGTGAGGCAGTTTGGCCTCTGATATTTGTGTAACACGAAAGGTATTCCAGATTCCGGCGTAGAATTTTTGCAACATTTGGAATATTGCAATGTAGGATAGTCGTGAGCGGGGGCCACTCATGGCTACTTAGTGAATTAACCTTCGTTAGTTTTTTAATATGCAGAGAAACATGCAAAACAAAGCATGAAAGTCACAAAGATTTCTATCACTTCCAGGTACCCACAACAACAACAGCCATTGGTGATCGTCCTACCAAACGCAGCACCCAATCAAGAAGCTGACGACAGACACGCGAACCTCAACGAACAACTAGCAAATGCCAGCCTCAAGAGTAACACAGGACTCATAGACGAGAACAAAGACGCCATTGTTGTAGAGGCTAATCCTAAAAGCCCAGAAACACAAACTAAAAACGCAGTAGTGTACCTCCCTGATGAAGGAAGATACGTCATTGGTCAAATTATCACGTACATTCCGTTCCTACCAATAGAAGTGAATGTTCCTGATACCATCTCTTGGATAGCGAACCTATTAACCGGGGGATGGTTCAGGCCTCAAGGACAGGTACCACTTGGGAGTATGAAGACGCTTGGGAACAGAGGCCAGATGCCAGTCATAGTGATGCCTTACCCTGGGCCCATGCCTGGTATGAATCAATGAGTGGATAGTATCGCCGAGGAGTGAGGAAGACTGACTGTAAACTTAGTGACAGTTGCTATCCGGAATAGCAGCTGTTATAGTCTTAGGAAATGGTGTTAAAGAATGGTTGTGTCCATAATATATTTAGTAATTCTAAAGATGGGTGTAATATTTATTTGATTATCATCCTTTCTCCACAGGTCTTTTACTTGATTTTTGTACATTTCAATACAATGGATTTATATAGGATAGACTAATTACTAACTAATTGACTACCTAGGGATAGGAACAGCTAGTTGCTCACATACATAGAAAGTAATAACACATATTTTATGTAAAATGCTTTATTATTATAAAATAATAATTATTACAAATTGCCGTCATAAACTGAAGCCTTAAATAACATATTATTATATATATTTTACATTATATCTAAGACGTTATGGTAACAAAACTTAACTTTTAGCAAGGCTGAGTTCAAGAGTCTAACCAGAGAGTAATCAAAGTTTATAAAACAAAATAAAAATAAAACTTAGTGCTATTGTAATATTTTGTACTGCTGAACAAGTTACACTATCAAACTCCAACTTTGCTGTTAGAAATAAGAATTAATCCAAAGCAGCATATTTTTACAGATAAACCGAAAAGTAGGTATTAAAAAAAAACAAACGAAAAAAAAGTTCATAATCATAAATCAAAATTCCACTTTCAATCATGTTGCTTCGGATCAAAAAGGTAAAGCGATACAATCGCTCCTAAAATGGCAACGTATATAGTACAAGCCGATAATCTAACAATGCAACATTTAGTATGCTCGTAATTAGGTTACTAGTGTCATACAAACTACCTCATTAGACTATCGGCTAAGGGACTCATAAAACTAATATCTTCATGACCGTGTTTGGTTTCAACCTACTGAACTACCAGTGGGCGAAATCAAAGAACCATCGAAGGCCTAGAAAGTTTTGAACTAGTTATAAACTCGAATGAACACTATATGAGCAAAAGCTGAAAGCAGAAAACTTTCAGGTAATTGAAATTATAGCCTAATAATTCGTTTCTATAAATTGTCAAAACTTTTAGACCGTATCTAACTTAACAAACTAAACATTTTTGGATAGAATCACAACTAGAGAAGAACTAAACCTAAACAAATGAGGTTTTATCCAAAAATGTCAAGCGTATGTGGTTTATTGGCTGTTGAAGCCAACGGTGTCATGGTCTCCGGCAGCGTTCAGCTCCTTCTTGGGGACGATGATGGAGACAGGGTAGTTGAAGCTGTAGAAGAAACCGTGGGGAGGACCCTGAAACAAAAAGAAATTAATAAAGTTATCTATTATTCGGTATTGACCTATGGAACTACATCATTCCTTAAACAAGGCGTCTGTTTATTTACCTTACATAACAGAAAAGTTACGTGACAGATATATGACAGAAAAGTTATGTGCACAAACACTCAGATTCAGAACTCATAACTACTTTTATATAATATTATAGGCCAAAAAAATATTTGTTTCATGCGGGAATTGACACGAAAACCATAGCGCCGAATTCTATCACTCAGCCAGAGTGCCAATTGCAACTATTCATCGTAATATAATTCTCTCAACGCTTCAACGTTTTTATGGCGCTAGCCGCTGTCGATATCTTATTTTTCTGACAGAAATTGGTACCAATCACTATATACTCGATGAAGGCCTTGTGGGGGACAAGGTGGACCGATGACCTTGTGAAAGCCGCAAGAATCCGCTGGATGCGAGTAGCTCAGATCCGGTCGAAGAGGTGGTGCTTGGGGCCCATGCTTAGCAGTGGACGCTTCGGCTGAAATGATGATGATACTGGACGAGACAACATCAATACTTACAGTAGGTTCCGGCTCTTCGTATTTGCCATCAGGGCCAACCTGTTGCTGTTGTGGCTGTCCACCATATTTCTGTTGCGCGTATTGCTGCTGTTGTCCATATTGCTGTTGCTGGTTTCCTTGGTAGCTTTGTGCCTGAGCGAAGGCCAAGGCTTTGCCATCACGAGGCTGGTATACACCTTCGGGTTCTGAAGCCTGGGTTTCGTAGGGGACCACGACACCTTCGGGCTCTGAAGCCTGGACTTGGTAGTTGCCGTATCTATGGATAGAAAAAAGAAATGAATAAAGATAAAAGTTACAACGTGATATTATTCTAGATTTAAGAATTTTGTATTCGATTTATAAAATTCGCATTCACTAAAGACTTTAAAAAAAATATCTTCAAGAAACTCACTGCTGGTTGTTGTATTGGGGCTGGACAGTGGGTGCCTTGGAGTTGGCTTCAGCTGCCGCTTTCCATGCCTTCTCGAAGGCTAGACGAGCTTCCTTCAGCGCAGGGGTCTCTTCTGCGGGCTTCAGCTCGACCTTGGGGAGGTTGTCCTCTTGGTGGAATCCTTGGCTGTCAGCATAGTAACGAACCTGAAAGTTGAGACGTTTTTGGTTACTGATAAATTCGGTAGGCATACAGCGTGCCACTTTAATGGCGACACTAATTTAACACATGTATATGGTTTCGCGTTTTCGTTTTATGAACATATTTTAATTTCATTAAACGTTATTATTTATTTACAATTTTCTAATATAGCATCTTGGAGCAACCTGCGCTTAAACAACTGTAGCGCTGGGATCATTTGCCGGGGTCACGGATCGTAACATCGCATCAATGAAATTATAACGTGCAATAAACTTATTAATAACTGACGAAAAATTTGAACGATTGGGATCCAGAATCATTTATTGAATCATCGTTGTGCGGCGATGTCCCTGCCACCCTGTATATTCTACAATGCGTGCCACGTAAGAAGAGACTTGACCCCGCCTCCCCCGCCTCTTTCCGCCGCCCCTATGATACCTAAAATCGTGTACTGCGCATGTCAAACCACGTGGTGTGTCAAGTCTCTTCTTACGTGGCACGCACTGTACACCAGCGGGCTAAATGCGTAACACACTATCAGTAGCAATGGCTTTCATTTTGACGGTTCAACAACATTCATTGCGTTATTTACGATGTGAACAGACAACTGTTTCAAGTACATGAAGCAATGGATCATCAATATCCTTCAAAATCATTCAGATTGTACAGATGCCAGCACATCAAGCTACCCGAAACTGTCAAATTTTCCCAATCAACTTTGAACCTTATGCTATAGCAATAAAGTTGAAAATCTATTAAAGAAATTTGACAGATTGTAGTAGCTTGATGTGCTGGCGTCTGTACTTGATCGTGTTTTACGCAATTACTTTTGTTAGGCATGCTTTATGTTTTTTCGTTTTCTTTCTGTATAAATTTTTGTATTTTGACTTTAGCTGTACTTCTCTTGTAACTCGATCAGACAAACCTAATGGTAGATTTTAGTGTAAAGACTTTATCATCATCTTGATGTATAGTTGCTAGAACATCAATTTTATTTACCTTGATGAGATCCTTCTGGCCGGGAGCCTGGTAGACATAGGACCCAGACACAGTTCCGGAGCCTTCGCGGTTCTCAACCTTGGAAGATTGGGGAGTCTCATAACCGTAGGCGTACTGACCTAGACCGTCCTGGCCGTGGTACTGGGCTGCGTTGTAGACCTAGAAAATATGAACTAAGATTAAGTATGTTGTTTTATGTTCTTGAACAACTTCGTTTCAGTGAAAATATAGATGAAATACAATCGCAAACTACATGAGGAAACGTTTTCTATCATTACTAACTTAAGACGAGTTAAAATGCCTGGATTAAGTAGGAACTAGGTGAATATGTACTATTTAAGAATTCATAAAATCATGGTCAAATTATCCAGTTCTGTGATCACTTGCAAGTCATTGTTGATAATCATAATGAGCAATAAATGGTCATAAACGTTAATCAAATAATATTTTTTACCTCTTCAACGTAGTCGTCTGTGTTCTGGATCTCCTGTCCGTTCCTCCAGTAGTGGCCAAGGGTTGGGCCAGCCTCAGCGGAACGAAACCTAGCGTCATCATAACGGACCTAGAAAAAAAAACATGCATGTTTCATTTCAACTTTATACCAGAACACGTAATTTTACATGTTTTTTTCAATAAATGGATTAAAAAAGGATGTTTCTCTATTTAATCTAAGAATGATGATGTTGAAGTAACTTCCTAAGTCTTTAACAGTTAACAGCATCACCACGGATTTAACTATCTTACAACTAGTGCTACAGAATCTTATCTTAGGTATTCTAGTATCTCATCTTCAGGCAACTTACCAGGGGCAAGACATCTGTGAGTCCAGAGAGCTTAGGCTCGTTGAATGGCAACTGCTTAAGGTACTGTTGTGCCTCTTCAGGAGTAATGTCATTCTTGAAGATGTAGTTGGTCTGGGGCGCGCCTGAGGCGAATACCACCTGGAAAAGAGGAAACAAGATATAATTATGGTTGTAATAGTAGCAAGTTATGAGAAGGATATTGACATGTGCTTGTATGTAAACAGAGATGGCAAGACGACCTAGACGCATTACCGCAAGGGATGGATGCCTGGAAGGATTTAGGGGAAGGCTTTTTCAGCAGTGGGGCAGTGTAGGCTAATTAAAAATAATAGACTGAATGTCTATATGCACTCCTAAGTATTATACGTGATTTTGTTACTTTTGCTAGTGTTCGAATACACATTCCACGTTGTGATTGTAATGGTAGTTTACCACAAAATGCTGTCGAGGCTACAACCTTCCAAAACAATAGAAAAACTGTTCCTAATATTACAACAAATAATAGTGTATCTTTCATTTCTTTCACTTTAACATGACAATACAACAGATGACCGATTGCATACCAATTACTCAAATACACTCTAAGTTTCATCATCCTAACTTGCTCTTAACAATATATAATATGCAATTCTAAGCAGGATCCTAATGTGTTTCAAGGTTACCATATGATAATAGCGAGGTATAATAAGAGATGATCCCAAAATAATAAGTTACTACAGAGCTGAGTCATCAACGGGCTTAGATAGCCGGTTCATTCACAACCGGACTTTGAAATGGATATTAGATAGCTAAATGTTTACTTTAGGATGATGATCTTATTTGATTTCTGAGAAAATATTACATCAGTGAAACAAGATACTTCAAATCATGATAATACAAATTAAGATGAATGACGAATGTCCGACGAAACCACTTAAGTAGCTAAGTAAGAAGCAGCTATCTAGACAGTGATGTGTATAATTTTAACTGAGGTTATATGTAACAGCAGACTGCCTAATACATTTATAAGCTCACGAGTATTAAAGAACTAGTGAAATAGGTGTAGTTTTCTTAAAAGGTTGCAAGTCATCATTTTATGGCAGTAATTTTCGCATGAACTGACAAAAATCTGTAATGACGAAAGTGTATTCATTATAACAGCAACCGTTTATTCACATTCCTTCAGTAAAATTGTAATTCGTAAAAGTATCTATTGTGCAAAAACCTGTAGAGATAACACTACACACTACCGCTAATATCAATGACCATACCGTGGCCTTAACATCATTCATGTTTATTTCACATCAACATGCACAAAGATGACGTCGTATTATTCGTATTGACACTAATAATTTTAAAGTTATATGTGAACGTAGAAATTATATGTTCAGTTTATATCTTGCGTGTATTCCCCGAATGAGAAGGCAGGGATGTACAATTTAGTACACCCTCATTTCGCTAATAATTTACGCTGAAACCATAATATAATATGGGGACTTCGGGCTACTACGGAGAAATTCCGAATGGAAATTCGATACAACACTTTGGTCAACTTGGGAATCGGACCGAAGACCTCACGCTTCGAAGTTGTTCTCGCGTGTGAAAAAGACGTCAAAAGCAGTACAATTCGGGTTAAATCCATCTTCCAAGTAATACTGGTTAGCAGTTGCACTAAAAAGATGAATAAATATAACGATGCTAATGTAGAGAATTAATAAGCTATTATTACGTCTGATTTTGAAGACGTGTTTTCTTACGTTAATTAAAAAGGCAAAGTTACATTTTAAAAAATATGCAGTGAGATCAGCGCCCTGTTCGATGTTCATTAATCTGTCTATCCATCTGTCACATTTGTCTATTACGTTGCTGTTTATCTGAGTTCTGATTATTCATATTTGTATTTTCTACGTCGTTAAGTTGATTATGATTCATCTTTATTTATCCATCCACATCCTTGTTAATGTTTTTTTTTTCTTTTAATATCTAAACTTTTGTCTCATGTACTTAGCCTGACTTGAAAAACGTGTTATTTAAGTTTAAACTTTTATTTCATTACTATTAATTGATGATTCCACAATAAAATCTATTATATTATAGAAAAGGCACATGGCCGTCTTGTCGTTAGATGTAAAAATAATCGATGCGATAGAAATTAAATATCTTCTTGTTAAACCTTGACGTTTATGTTTCATTCATTATATGTATTAGTTCATGTCTATAATTTTATCATAAAATGAGTTATCTTCACTAATTATACTTTCATCATTGTCATCATTCATTTCATGTCTGGCCGTCACCTACTTACTGAGTTTGCGTTTTCTCTTTGTTTGAAGATTTCTAGAGAAAACTTATAAATCCTTTAGTCAGAGTTGGTTCATAAATTTTATGACCTGGTATACTATAAAGTACTGTTTCTCTTGCTATATATGGTTGTTTTACTTGTGTACTTCCAATATCATAGGTATTCCTTTCGAAGTTGTTCTCTTTTATACTGTTTACTCTTCCTCGGAAATATTGTTCAGTGCTTCTTTGCCTTTAATTTCAAAGCTAGTTGTTTAGATTTTCTTAATGTTTGTTTACTTTAGTTGAAGCCATGTCAATTCAGTTTCCACAATCCACTCGGCTACTTAACAATGTAACTGAACACAATTTACAATTCATTTTTATGGGCATGTTAAGAACGTCATCTTCAACGTCATCGTTACATTGTTCTGAATGCTACTAATGATAATATTTACGTTATGCATTATAATAAATTAACTTACAACCTTTGACGTGAGGTCCAGAAGGTTATTCAAGTGTCTGAGTCAGTGTGATAAAGTCAATCAACCTGCCGAGTCTTTTCCCTTCTATGATGGGGTCCGCTTCCTGTCTAACCGGATGCAGCTAAATACCAGTATTTTACATGGAGCGACTGCCTCTCTGACCACCACAACTTAGTTACTGGGTAATACGATACCCCTGGGTAAGACTGGTTGTTACTAACGACTGTCAAAGATCCACGAATGACAGCCAAGACCAACGGCTTAACGTGCTTTCTGAGGCACGGAGGAGTTTCGGTATGTAAAGATGGTTCACCATCCACGGACCAAACACGACAACCATAGCTTAACCTTATGGATCGACCTGCACAGCTGTTATTATTTAGCCACGAGCCCCTCTCTCTTTTAGACTGATAAAGTATCTATAAAGTATTGATAACAACTCTCTGACTTTCTTTCATTGCTAATGTCGATTCAAGAATGCTATGCAGACCTTATTACATTTACAGCTTGACTTCATAAATCTTATCCTTATAAATCTTATAATTATATTATTAGCGTGAAAACGTTATTTTTCAAACTACCGTGCGGCGCTGTGTATAAAAGGGGGTGCGGCCAGTACTCGCCCCTCACTCCGTCTCAAGCAGCCGTCGTGATAACATCTCTCTGTAATATTGTGTAAAGTCGTTTTTTTAAAATCAGGAAGTATATTTTTAAGTTTAAAATTGTATTTGCTTAAAATTGATTAAAGTTTAGTGTTTCGTCATTTTGTTAGTTTTTTTTTAAATAAAAGTAGTGTTAACCGCTAACATCAGAAGTGGGATAGGCTCCATTGCCTATCTTTTTTCTGTGTCGTGCGAAAAGCTTTTGAATCGTGTGTAGAAATAGGCGTGATCAAAATAGTGTTTTGGGACTGTTTAAAATTTTTCACCACGTGTTGTTGATTTTGTCCGTGATTAGTTTCTGTGCATTTTAACGTGATTCGCCTCGTGTTTCTACTCGATTACATTATATTTCGTACGTGTTTTTGAAGTAAACAACCACGTGTTAATTCTTTTATTTCGTGGTTAGTTTGTTGTTCACGTAGTGGTCATATACGTTGCCTATAGTCATAATCATGTCGAGTCGTGGATGCACGCCGCGTGAGAATACACCTAGGCGTAATTCTCGGGAAAACGATTCGCATAGCTGTCGTGATGTTTATAAAAGGCGTCGTGGCCGTTATAGTCAATCGCGTAGTAGATCTCCTAGGCGTCGTCGTGATAGATCAGAGTACTCTCAAAGTTCACGTAGGAGCCGGGATAGTTCGTATGGGCGTCGGGATAGCCCTCGACGCGACCCTTTGGATGGAATGCTGGTTCGATCGAGCGCTCGAGGGGAGCGTTTGCCTTCAGACGCTATATGTGCGTCTACTCCCGTGTCGTCGCATCCGGGCGGCGCTCCGCCGCTGACGGCTTCGGTGGTTGCCGGGGCACCTGTTGCTGCTGGTGAGGAAGCGTGTGCTGCGGATGGAGCCGTGACCGCTGAGACATCGCGAGAGGCTGATGCTGCGGACAGGATTGTGGGGGCACTTTCTTCCCTAATTCAAGTAAGATCTAAGCATTACTACAGATCTATTGTCTACAGAATTTGGTGAGTCGTTTTCATTTTGTTTTGACTCTGGTACCGAGTGCTTCCCTGGTAAACAACAGCAAAAAGTTGTTACATTGTTAGGTATAGCCCAATCTAGTTAACAATGCAATTTTTGAATACGCTCACGATAGGTTATGAATGATGCCAGTAGGTTATGTACCAGTCGAAGTAGATTGTGATCACAGTGGTAATGAGCTATGAGCAAGCCTAAGTAGTGGGAACCACGCGAGTAGGGGTTCTCTATCGGCCGTAGTAAAAAGTGTGTAGTCACAGGGGTGATACACATGGATCCATGCGCTGGATGTGTGAGAGCAATGCGATTGCTGGTCGGCCGGAGTGCCGTGGCGTTAGAGTGGTTTACTCGTCTGTGGGTTCCCAGGTGTCTAAGGCTCTTAGTGGAAAGATTATTGTTGTAATGTGGATAACGATGGTACATGGCTCTGGTTGATATTTTTTTGCTAAGATTAATTAAAGTTTGACTACATGGCTCTAGTCGAATCAAGTACACTCATGAGGCTGAGGCATATGCCATAGCACAGGCCTAGGGATCAGAGTATTAATGACGAATTTGAGAAAAGCAAAGTAGAAGTCTGGTTGATGAAACAGAGTAGAGATTAAAGTCGAGTGATAGTGGTGAATCTTAGTTCGGCTGGTCGGGGTCTTGTAGAGACCATAGAGTCCGTGGGACTCGGAATTCAAGAGGAATTCAAGGTAACAAACATGAGGTTTGTTGTAGGGGCTTAATGAAAAGCCACAGGCCACGAATAAGATTCCTGCTGTGTTTTATTATGCTCTAAGGATGTTTTATTAGCTGCTCTATCATGTTTACTTGTTTATTTGGTTTGTGATCTTGAGATTTGGGAATCAAAAAATGATTAATACTCTGAACTCTGCAATTTTTTAGTTTGTGCGAATTTTCATTGTGTTGTTTTGCCTGTACCATATTTGGTCAGGAGTGACCGAGCTATGAGATACTTTGCGAGATATCTCGGTGGGAAGATCGGGAATGTCTGGGACGCATTGGTGGGTGTTTTAACGGGGTGACGCTAAGACGTGGCTCAACGACTGCGTGACCAGTGATCGGTCGTGGTCCGCGGTTATACAGAACGTAGCTGTTGACGTTCTAATTGATTCAGGTTCTGATATTTCGCTGATTTCTGATTCCGTCTTAAAGCATTTTAGTTTAAATAAAATTCCCACCTACCGCCGTATGCGTGGTATTGGAAGTCAAGATATAGAGTCCACTTCTTAAGTATGCACTCTTATCGAATTTCCCGGATTATCTTTAGAAGTAGATTTGTTTGTTATTCCCCCGGATTGTATTCAGGCACCGGTTTTGATTGGCACTGATGTTTTAAATCATAGTGGAGTTACGTATATTAGAACAGTCAGTCAGTCAGGGATTCGCACGTAAACAACGTGTTGACTGTAGAGTCCCCTAAGATAAGGACACCCTTAGTAGGTGACGAAAAAGAGTGTTTGTTAACTCTATTAAACGAGTATTCTGATAAGTTTACTACCGGTACAGCGACCTCTACAGTAAACACTGTGTTGGCGATACAAAAATAAGATCGACCTCGATTATAGTTAGTAGTTTATTTATTGAAAATTACAATTATGTGTGTCGCGACAATGGTATGGCAGTGCGCGCTAATATCGTGAATGAAGTTCGTCCGGTTCGTCCGCGTGAAGCCTGTCGCGAGCGCCGTTGATATTGGGTGCGTTCGTTTCTTCGTTAATGTGAAGGGCTGCGTTCAGGCGTAGACACACTGGTTGTATGGAAATAAAAGTTAATAGTGACATCCCAATTCACTATCGACCTTATAAACTCTCCGTAGACGAAAAGCGTCGCGTTCGCGAGATAATTAATGATTTGATTAGTAAGCGAATCATTCGGAGTCAGTCTAATTACGCGAGTCCTATCATCCTCGTTAAGAAAAAGGATGCGTCTGATAGGATGTGCGTCGACTACAGATCTCTAAATGCTATCACTATTAAAGAGTGATTTCCGCTACCGTCAATCGACGATGTGTTAATAATGTCGAATTCTGTCTGTGATGGTCTGAAAACTTTGTGAGAGGTATTATAAACACTCACTGAGGCGGGATTTTCAGTAAATCTAAAAAAATACACGTTCTCAGACAGAGTTAGAATACCTAGGTAGGCTTATTGGTCACGGTCAGGTACGGCCGAGCCCTAGTAAAACTGAAGCTTCAGTGAAGTCTCCTAAGACCATAGAATCTTGGACGAAGCCTGAGGTACCCTTTTCAGTGGTTCACACTGACATCCTTAGTCCCCTAATGGAGTCAAACGGTTACCGATACATACTCCTTGTGGTAGATGCTTTTACTAAGTACTGTCTGTTGTACGCCCTGTATAGAAAAGATACCACAGAGTTAAAGCGTGTATTTTCTAATACCATTTCACTATTCGGTACTCCGTCAACAATTGTGTGTGACCGTGGCAGAATGTTCGAAAGAGCATCCTTTCAAGACTGGGTTACCGAGTTAGGCTGTAACATACATTTTATCACGCCTGAGATGCACCGTGAAAACGGGCAGGTCGAGCGTTGTTGCAGGACGGTTCTCAACATGTTGCGGATAGCGGCGAACAACAAGGGTGCGCAGTGGGCCGATGCGTTGTGGAAGGTGCAGCTCACCTTGAACATAACGAGGCAAGCCACAACCCGCACCTCGCCCCTACAGCTGTTGACTGGCGTTGAAGAGACTACTCCAGTGCTGAGGTCTCTTGTGCGAGACGTCGCCGTCAGGCGTGCATTTGTCGTCGGTGGCTTCGTGTTCGTGAGCGCCCGCTCGCAGAGCGCATGGAGGCTGGACTCGGAGATGCGTGATCCGTGCAAGGTGGTACGAGCGCTACCACATCACCGGTACGAGCTCGAGCTGCCTGCTGGCTCATGCAACGGGAAAGCCCGGGCCGCCGCAGAACCTATGGTTCAGTGGCGTGGTGAGTGGACTCCGGATGCGTGGTCCGTACAAGATGGTGCGTAGAAGGTTGTAAGGGCATTGAGTTAGTGTAACTCTGCCGGTAAGGGCATTGAGTTAGTGTAACTCTGCCGGTAAGGGCATTGAGTTAGTGTAACTCTGCCGGTAAGGGCATTGAGTTAATGTAACTCTGCCGGTAAGGGCATTGAGTTAATGTAACTCTGCCGGTAAGGGCATTGAGTTAATGTAACTCTGCCGGTAAGGGCATTGAGTTAATGTAACTCTGCCGGTAAGGGCATTGAGTTAGTGTAACTCTGCCGAAAGAGACGTGCTAACTGGGTGCCTCCGTCTCAGTTTATTTGTAAGGGCATTGAGTTAGTGTAACTCTGCCAAAAGAGATGTGCTAACTGGGTGCCTCCATCTCAGTTCATTCATAAGGGCATTGAGATGTGTCTCTGCCAAGACGAGCTAACTGGGTGCTCCGTCTAGATTTGTGTTGCATTTAATTGCAACAGACATTTTTAGATTAAATAATAAGGATATTACTAATATGTGCTATTCTCTAAATTTTTTAGCTGAAGAGGATAGTACACACGCCAGGGTCCACTAATTACTGATGCAGCTATTGAAGACATGAGCCCTTCGCGTCGCCCGAGTCCACTTGCCGAAGATCGTGACTGCGGCGAACAAGGACCATCATCTGGACAATGTGGCTGAGGACAGCCACACGTCAGGAGAGGCCGTATTAGCGTGAAAACGTTATTTTTCAAACTACCGTGCGGCGCTGTGTATAAAAGGGGGTGCGGCCAGTACTCGCCCCTCACTCCGTCTCAAGCAGCCGTCGTGATAACATCTCTCTGTAATATTGTGTAAAGTCGTTTTTTTAAAATCAGGAAGTATATTTTTAAGTTTAAAATTGTATTTGCTTAAAATTGATTAAAGTTTAGTGTTTCGTCATTTTGTTAGTTTTTTTTTAAATAAAAGTAGTGTTAACCGCTAACAATATCATTACTATGTTATTTGTGTACATAGTAACAACGAAATTATACCGTTCATTACATTTATGTGCATCACGTTCGAGATATAGTTGCTAGGTATTCATTTGTTTTATCTTTACCTACATTTTTTCTTCTATATTAACCACATACGTTATATTGATTGCTCCACGCAGATCAACGTTCGTATGATTATCCCGTGGTGGTCAATTTCTGAATTTGATTCACTGTATATTTATGATTTCTAAGCTTGGTAGACCCATTGGTAATTGCTGAACGTTCGTATAGCAAAAAGGATGATATCCCTGCATGATTTCTCCGTTCTTAACAGTTTCCGAAACGATCAATAAATTGCAATTGACAATTTTTACGTGATTAATGCTCAATTTGTTCGTCTACGAATGTAATTGGAGCGATTGTCAATATTACTACAATTACAATTGATCAATTGCGATTTAGATTTTTAGGGAACGCTGATTGATGGTACTGAACGTAGATTGATATGGTCTACCCTACTACAGCTAATGTCACTAGAAATAATTTGAAAGTTTGCTCACAATTTTTGATAAATAACACGTACGTATACAAATACGATATTGCAGAATCATCGTAAGTTATACAGGTTTGAATGATCTTTGAACATAATAGAAATATTATAATCACGAATGCACATCATGGCAGATTGTTAGCAAAAACTAAATCCAATGTTAATTGAAACAAAATGAGTTAATATTAATTTATAACATTCTGGAAAACACGCGATTATGTCATGAATTGAAAATAAATTAATCGATGACCGGGGATAATAATAAATAATATATAATTTTTAATACGACGTAAAATACAACACCAAGTTGCATAATTTAGTATTATTTCATAATGTAGTGGATTTTCCATTATGTATAACAGGATGTGTGTCGTTTTCTTAGACAAATAAATAAAAATAATGTTATCATCATGCATTCCGCGTCATTATTCATATACGCCATTTGACGATTAATAATTTTATTTTGCATGATTTGAATAAATAAATAAAATGGTTTATTATTGTAACATGTAAACCTTAACATGATCGAAAAAAAATTAATACGACGTAAAATACAACACCAAATTGCATAATTTAGTATTATTTTATAACGTAGTGGATTTTCCATTATGTATAACAGGATGTATGTCGTTTTCTTAGACAAATAAATAATAATAATGTTATCATCATGCATTCCGCATCATTATTCAAATTGTCTTGTATGTGCGCCATTTGACGATAAATAATTTTATTTTGCTTGATTTGAATAAATAAATAAAATGGTTTATTATTGTAACATGAACGAACTTGAAACTCTGAACGTGATTGTGGTTTGGCTTGGCTTGGTGATTAGTGATTTGGAAAATATTTAATTAATATTTTAGTTTAATTAAAGTCAAGTTCTTTTGACAAGTTTTCTTTTAGGGAGAAGGGTGTGATTCCTTTAAATAACAACTGCAATGTGATTGGCACATACCATGTTCAGCTGTACTAAAGTATACACGAAATGCACGTAGTATTTAGCACAATAGTATCTGTAACCAACCTGACCGACATCGCTTTGAACACTTGAGGCAAAGGAGATTCGCCACAGAACGAGGCGTGACTCTAAGATTTAAACACTATTGTATAGGTACTACAGGTTTATTTCTGGCAGCTGAATAATATTATGCTAGTAGCAAAACATTTTCGTGTATTTTAGATTTGTAAGTTTTGAGAATTACAATAAAGAAAACGTGACATAATGCAAGTTTGACACATTATGTGGCTCACAAAAGTTCCACTTTGATATTTCGTCAGGTAGATATTTTAACTGCTTCGTTGGTGTCATGGTCGCAAGTGCGACTGCTGAGCGTAGAGTCCTGGGTTCGATTCCCGGGGCGAGCAAAGCGTTGTTGAGTTTTTCCATTAGGAATTTCTTAGTAACAGGCCGGAGTTTGTAAGTTGTCGGTGTGACACCCCCGTGCCTCGGAAAGCACGTTAAACAGTTGGTCCTGCGCCTGATCTCTCTCCGGTCGTGTCGGATTGCCGTCCCATCGGACTATGAGAGTGAGGGAAGAGGGAGTGCACCTGTGTCTGCGCGCACACTTGTGCACTATAATATCTCCCGCGCCGAAGGCTAGTCTCCGTTGAGATTGGCCGCCGTGGCCGTAATACGGTCTGGAGGACTTTATTTATTCACTAGCTTCTGCCCGCGACTTCGTCCGCGTGAAATTTATTGTTCCCCCGACCCACCCCGTCGCATCGCATCGCCTGCCCGCGCTATTACTTCGTTTATGCTTAGCGTTCTTTCTGACTTTTTTCTTTTTGCTCGGCTCCTTAAGGTCATAGCGTGATGTTAGCCTATAACCTGCCTCAAGAATTGGGCTATCAAATGCAAAAAGATTTGTTCAAATCCGACTGGTAGTTCCAGAGATTAGCGCGTTCAACCAAACAAACAAACTCTTCAGCTTTATAATATTAGTTTAGATAGTATAGATTTTAACTAAACTGCACCCTAATTACGTAACAAACTATCAACTATGAAATATATTGCTAATCCATTGCTTCATAATAATAGGTTCGAAAAATTTGTCTGCTCAATAACGTAAATAACGCAATGAATATTACTAAACTGTCAAAATGAAAATCATTAGTACTATTAGTGTGTTACGCAGTTACTCCGCTGTTCACCGGCTAAACCATAAATTTTACTTTAAATAATGGATTTTTACCCGTAAACAACATTTTTTTTATCATCAAAAAAATATTACGCGTGTCAAATTACAATAATTTGTTTTTGTTGGTTATTTCTTTACAAAAAGTATTCAGTTACAATGACGTGATATTTTAGTTTTTATTCTATTTTATTCGATTAACATATCGTTAGCGAATTATAAAAAAAAACAAAATGATTATTGCCATAAAGTTCATCGGTACCTATATTATTTTTTTATAAACGAACACAAAAAGTATTTTTTTTATTTTCATTGAGGATCATCTATGATATGTCTAACACTGTAAGTAGCTAATAGAGCGACAACTTCATTGGTGACAGTCCAATGTTCCTAGCGGGTGAAGCGAGACGCAATTCAAAATTACCTGCAGATATTTCCCAAAAAACATCCGTGAGAACCAACGAAAGACTTAGCTACTTAATACATGAGAGAAAATTACTTATACTAAAACCAGTGAAACAATTTAGAAAACGAATCATAACAAAATATACAAACATTGATTACACTCAATATGCCTACCTTCCGATGCGCGTCACAGATTAAAAATAGATCTTTAATGGCTGCTTGTAAATACATACCCAAAAACCGTTTAACAATAAATAAAAAAAGTTAAGGTATAATTTTCAAGTTTTTGCAAAGATCACTAATATTGCGGCTAACGATGATACAGGACCATAGGTATTGCACGCGATTATAAAAACACGTGTGTATTTTTTACAAAGATTTACATAAATAGTGTTTAAACATAGATATGACTTATATTTTCTTATCCGGCAGTTAAGATTATGAATCAGTTAGATCACGTCATATTAAGTGGTTTTTGCATATTAAGTGGTTTTTGGTTACACAATAAACATTATGGACTCATGTCTGAAATAAAGAATCTGAATTATCCTTTATCACTTATCTATTTTAAATTTGGGCCTTCAACATGGCTAGAACAAACACGTCTAGATTTGCTTTGCTTAAAACTAGACCAGCGCTAATTGGCATAGCAATTACATGACTAATTATTATGTGCACAGCACGTGAAACTATATTTTCTTACTCAGTACGATTACCAAGGTTCAAAAACACATTTTGGGCGTTTGTGCACTACAAGGAATTTTACTGTCCGGCAGTCCGATTTTATTTTTTTATTATGTCGTGCCATATGGGACCGTAATAAATCGGACTGCCGGACGGTAAAATTCCTTGAAGTACACAAACGCCCGGGTAGTAAGTAATTCCTCATTGATTTTCATTTTTATCCTCAGGGGCATGATTTTGAAATAAGTACGTCTTCTCTTCTAATTTGTCTTATCAAATTTTGCATTAATAATCACTGAACTACTCAAGTCCTACCAAATCCTTATTAACAACACATTTTGAAGTAAAAGCCTTAACACAACTCCTATCACCAAGGATACAACATGATGTAACACCAGTCATAAACCCCTCGTAATAAATAAAGCAAGCGGTCAAGGTATGTTACGTTAATAGAACTCGAGACCACCACAAAGGCCAGCGGCTGCGGAGGAAGTCTGTTTCTGCCAAAACAGGTTAGGATTACTACAAGATACGATATATGGATAAGAAGAAGCTAATAAGCATGCGAAATATTAGAAGTAGAAATACTACTGCTTCTGATAAATGTATCTTTGAACATAAACAATTTTGATTCACCGAATTGGTTAAAGAAAATTGTTTTTTCATATCCATTTAGAAGCCTACGAATGAATACACCTTTTTGTCTCGTTAAATTGGTAGTGTTAACCCAACGTTCCCAAGGTTTTCCTCCTCGCAATTATATTTCTGTCTTTTCTTTAACATATCTACTGTCAAATACATATGTGATCTTTTATCACATTTAATGCTCCTACAAACAGGCGCGACACGCGATTTTATCGCGTGTCGCGCCTGTTTGAGGGAGCTTTTATGCGCTTACTTATTTCAAGTTTTATTTTTTCCTATACTAATAAATCAGTAACTAGTAATAGCAGCTCGTAGTAGTAACTATAAATGAGGAAAATCTATTAGCATAAAGATGTAAAAAACTTAAGATTATTCTTGTAGTTAGACCTGTTTCGCTTAGCGATGACCTTAGCTACGGTCAAAGCAATTCAATTTTAATAGGTTTATTATTCTTTAATTTTACGTCTGTATGCCTTTCCAATCCATTAAAATCGAAGATTACGTGACAGTGTTTAAAAAAAAATAAGGAAGCATATTAATCAATAAAATTTGCCAAAAACGAACGATTTTATTATACATAAATATCTTACAAAGCCAAATCTAATAATAGAATCATCAGTGCATCACAGATGGGAAATTCCACAACCACGTGTTTTAACACGTGAAACCTAGAAAAACCGTTGAATAATTTCAATTAAAATAATCTATTTTTTGTGCAAACATACGTTCGCATTTGTATTCTTTAAATTAAATTGGAATCAACTGAACAAAAGTTAAAAGCCGTAATTAACTTATTCGTCTATATTTAATTCTCAGACTCGTAAGCCTATGGTCTACCACTACCATCGATGTTATTATGACTTTAACTGTGTACTCTTCGTAGGTCATGTGTTCGAACCCAGGTAAGCACTTTATCTACTTTGCGTAATTTATTTCATCACCACTGTTCTTAAAACGGTGAAGGAAAACATCGTGACGAAACCGGCATGTCCTAGAACTAAAAAATTCGAAGACATGTGACATCTACTAAGCCGCACCGGCCCCGCGTGGTGGATTACGGCCCACTCCCTCTCAAGAAGGCCTGTGTCTCAGCAGTGGAATGGTTATAAGCTGATTAAGTATGTCCTTTTCAATGATTGCGTCATATTCTCCATATTCTTCTATATCATAGCAATTTGTGTTCAACAGTCTAGAATAAACATTTAAGTCATCAAAATCCATTGATCCAAATCCTGCATCATTAATTTTTATTAGGTACGAACGCATCTTTATCAAAGTCTTTTTTATTCTTATATTGCAATTGATTAAGAACTCATTTACATAATCGTTGACACGTTTGACCTTTGAATTTTGAAAATATTTATTGTCTACTAATATAAATGCCCAAGGCATTAAGTCCGCCTTTGTACATTATGTGCATAAAGTTTTAATAAATAAAAATAAATAAATGAATAAATTAATTGGTTGTGCTAAAAAAATAATTTACGTGAATTGATTGTTTCTTTTTAATACCTACGATTAAATATTTTTTTTTATTCTACTGCCAATATTACCTACTACTACTACCAATATAATCTGCCTAGCCTTTTTCCCAACTATGTTGAGGTCGGCTTCCAGTCTAACATGACTGCTACCAATGGCTTTAGCATCCTATTTGCGTAACAAACTATCAATCTCATGATAGCCTGTTAAGCAATTACCCGCCGGATTAAGATTACTGCTACTACCAATGTGCACTGCTTGTAGTTACAATGGACTATGTCTGAAATTCGTGGGATTCGGCTATAGATATACAGATTTTAATAGCTACACTTGATTTGGGCCCTTTATTATTTATCCTTTGCTACTCACAGAGAATGTGTAAAATGGTCGATTATTTCTTGGAAACTTGGCCCACATCAAAATAGCTCCAACGAATTACACACTTTCTCAACCAAAACGTGCTTCCCATAGATCAAAAAACAGCTTCCAGTAAAAAATACTTACACAAATATACGTAACAAGTTTGATTTAGAAGCCGTGACGTAACTGCTTGAGAAAGGTGAGTGGTGCCACAAAAAGCACAATTCACTGCGTGGCTCAAGAGCTTCAAACGGGTTTGGAGCCGTGAACTTGAACGGGTAATAATGCAAGCATGTTTCGTGTGCGGCTAGCAGAACAGCGGACTGTGTGAAGTGGTAATAAAAATACCGTTGACAATGATAAGAGTAATGCAAAAATTCAACAGTAGGACACTGAATTCCTTCTTAGCAGGAACCTAAGATTCAGTAAGTGGCCAACAAACTCCAAAGAAGTTCTAAGTCTTAAATGAAATTGGATACCAAACTTGAAATCTCTCTGACTACAATCACGCAAAAGTTAGCCCCGAGTAAATAAAGGTATGGATTAGTTCAGGATTAGAAGAATGGGAATAGTAATGAAAGATTTTAAAGTAAAAAAAAATATGTGACCCAGACGAAAAATGAGACGTAGTGGCTTAAGACCACGAAAATACGACCTTGTATAATCAATATTAGCATTCTATGTAAGTAAACGTAATTCTAGACCAAACCACTTCGAACGGTTTGTTCAGGACGTGGCTTTTCAATACGGAACAACAAGTAGATGTAAATCGATTAACAGATTGTGACTAGAGTATGAACTGAGGTGATTCCGGGACCCCCCGTGCAACGCCTGCAAGGCACATCCCTGGGGAGACTGTAAAGGGGCCTCCCCTGAGCCTCACTATGCACGGCAGCACGAATTGGATATACCTAGAAAAGGCTGATTATTGATATAATATAGGGACTAATTAATTAATAAAATCTATAAGAACACTAATTCTATCAACAATTAAAGCTACACATCTTGCTAAACTTTTACTTTCATTAACCTTTTTATAATCATCATGAAATGTATTTTTAATTGACTTCTTTATATCTTAGGATAGAATCTAAATCTTCATGCTGCTAAATTAACTCTTAGCTCGCGAATTCCCAGTCTCAGCATACCAAGTGTCCGATCGAACTTTCAACCATCACGATTCATGAACATATATTATAATAGCAGGATCGAACCACCTATTAACCCCAAGGCTCGTCCGAAGGTCTTCAGGAACAGAACGATGACACTCATGAATATGAATAAGCATCAAGAAATAAAGCGAGCTGTCATCTTCATCGCGTTTATTATTATGGCATGATAGCCACTTCAGTCAGTGATATTTTCCTGTTTCCGTTATAGAAACGCATATAATGTGTTAAAGACACGCTAAGATGTTATTCAAAATTCAAAGTAGACTAAGGCTGTTTGTTAGCTGGACAAAATAAACGCAACAATCGCGTATGCACAGAGGATGAGAGTGTGCAGTTTTTACCCCTCCTAATGACTAAACTGAGCAGAAGAAGTGACGCAACAAACTTAGCAACACGTGTCTGCCGTGTCAGTTCGATGAGGCCTTAATTAGTCTGACGAGGACATTATCGAAACTCACGTATACTGTTGAAAAACATGTATCTCCGGGATAGTCTGCCATAACTAATGATTTCGGTAATATCTCATGAAAATATCCCTCGCAAATAGATGCTGCTGTCTTTCTCTTAGATATTATCGCTTTTACCTGTCGCTTCCATCTCAAAATTACATAAATTGCATTATATACGAAGTACTTAGACGCGATATTATAACAATTCATAATATACAAGTGAAGCTAAATTACCTATAAGTATTAAATTTATTTTTGTGACTAAATAATTATATAAGCTTCAATAATACAAAGATCAACGTCCAGACAAAAGAATGAGAGCCAATACTGAATCACTTGAAAAAAACTAATTCAATCTAGATTTTGCGACAAAAAAGTGTACTCTAAATCTCATTGATAAATCACATAAGATGTTACGTACAAGTCAAAATACCCATCAATCGCACTCATTGAGATAGAGATAGGTAGGTATTCCCAATTAAACGAAAACTCTCAATGTTCCGGTTGTCATATCAAATCTTCACGTGCTTTCAACAAAAAAAAATATAGGTACGTTTTTCAAACTTTAAGTTTGTAACTCATGGTAATAACCACACAACAACCTAAACTGATTTAAATGCTTTAAATATTACTATTATTGCTGTTTCAAATAGTTTCCATTTTCCAAGACACCATTGAGAGTTATTCATTTAACTGACAGACTGACATGAAAATGTCTAGAATAGACAGACGGCAGACAGACAAAACAAAACATTTTCATATTTGTATACAGTATTCTAAAAGCAATGATGAGCTGTATTCGATAATGTTTTTTGTTCTAAAATATTGATTGATGATCTTATTATTGTAATGCCCATTATTTAGTTTTTCGTTGTAAGGTTAAAATCGTGTTGTTTTGATAACTTATTAATTATTACTTGTTATTAATATTGATGACGTAAATTTACTTTATGTCCAAAGCTACGCCGCAATTTTAACTGATGGTAAACTTAAAATAGGTACATTATTCTACATATATCATCTTCATGCCTGCCCTAACAATTCTCCAACTTAATTCTTCTCAAAAAAAAATAATTGAAGAATACACAGCACAGCACATATGTATATTATTATTTGTACTGGAAGACGACAAATATGCGTCATAAGAATAGTGAAAATTATGAATAGAGTATACTGCCACAATTATATTTTAAATTCAATTAAAAGTTTTTCAGCTACAAGTCTCTCATATAACTTGTAAATCCTACTAATATTTTGAACGCGAAAGTTTGTGAGGATGGTTGGATGGAAGGACCTAACGGCTTTAACGCAAAAACTACTGAATGGATTTGAATGAAATTTGGCACACAGATACTTTATAGCCTGGTTTAACACATAAGATACTTTTCATCCCGATATTCCCACTGGATCGAAACTTATACGCTACTTCACGTCTTACAATTTCACCAAGGTGCAATAGTATTGTCCTTATCCGGAACTTCTCATTAACAAAAAGAAGAAAATTGATTCGTTCTTCCACTTCAACCTCTCAAGTTATTAGCTCATTAACACTTCACCTTCGAAGACACTTGTTTTACAACAAGACGAAGTAAACAAAAGGACTCGTTTTAAAATAAAACGTGTTTTCTGAGGAAAATGTTCGCAGAAGAACAGACCATAAAGCAATGCTTTACTTTTATGTTAAAGAAACGACAACTAATATTTGGTTTATCTATTTATTTCAAGGAGCGGAAGTAATATTAGCGGGTATGTTTGCACTGTCTGCGTATTTCTCAGAAAAGGCTGAGCTGTTTTAAGTGCGATTTCGTGCTAATGAATTTGTGACATATTGTATTTATATTATTTGGTCATAACAAGGTCGTGATGACCAATCTGAATTTTTTTTAGATTTTTGTACCATTGTTTGAGTTTATTATATCCTTTTTCTCATCTGTAGCATCACCTGACTGCCATGTTTTAAATAATATTACTTGAAGATTATTTTCTTCCATTCGTTTTATTGTTTCCCGAGATTTAAGTGACAGAAGATTTTTTCATTGTAATCGAAACCTAGTCGGTAATTTACATATTATAAGCTGAATTTTTTATCTTTAACTTTAGTTTAAGTCCTTAATCGATATTTTATTGCAAGTAAACCTTCGATTTCATCGTAATGTTTGTTTGTTTGCTGTTTTTTTTTTTAATTTTTCTTTTTGGTTTGTCCAGTGTCTATTTCTCCAGTCTTGACAAGATTGTCACTTGATCACAAGCAAAAATGTCAGAATTCAGCCCAAAATTATTGTGAAACAAATCTATCGTTACTGGTTTCTTTTTAAACATATAATATCAGGTACGTAAGAATTCCATTGTATATTATATTTTCTTATAAAAACCTATCATCCACTTTTTCCCCTGCCGAGCATGCAATAATCCTAGGCAGCTGTAGCCTGCGACTTCGTCTGCGTATATTTAGTATTTCATAATTTTTTATACCAATATCCAGGTGAAAATTAGCTATGTCCTTCTCCAGGTCCCAGGCTTCCTATCTGTCAAATTGCATTACGATCGGTTCAGTGGTTTAGACGTGAAAAGGTAACAGAAAGACATACAGCGTTACTTTCGTATATAATAGATATAGCGTAATCCACGAAGACGAGCCCACTCTTCTTCCTAATCGCTTACAGCACAAGTGTGCAACATTCCGCTAGTGTTTTAGTTTTGTCGATACACAGTAATTACTTATTAGTGACTAATTAGTGTGCATAAAAAAAACTTTAATACTAGCGGAATTAACTAGCGACTACTACTAGCGACTAGTAAGAAGTGTGCTATCTGTACTTAGCATGATTGGATGCTCACAATTGAATAGAATAATTAACCTATGGGTAATAACGTTCCCAGTTCTGGGACACAAGCCTCCTCTGTGTGGGAGGGAACGGGAGATAATCCACCACCCTAGCCTAAATGTAGGAGACCATCAACTTTCTTCGAAACTCTTGTTTTAAGGACATGACGATTTTTAGAGCAAGGGGAACTGGGTGTTATAGTGAAATTTCATATACATTATAGACCTTTATTATTTATATTCGAATCATAGAATATTTTTTCAAGTTGGACAGATCGGTGCATGTCAAAGTGTACAAAGAAAAATCTAGGGACGATAAATTCTTTTAATTATTACGCTAATTAATTCTATTGCCTTGACAAGCGGGTTTGTGATCGCTGTAATAAATGTTAATTGAGTTGAATAGTAATTATTAACAAATAGGATGCTATCGGCTATCTGTTAAAGGTTCATTAGCCGCCTTTTACGGCCTTTGTACAATATTTTCTTATTTAAATACTATGAGATATAACTATGACTAGGATACCTCCTTTCTCTCAGAATGTCCCAGTTTAATTCTACAAACCCTGGTCAAAATTCGCTATTTCAATTGTATTACATTGTAGTCAATGAATTAAGTTGAGATAAGTACTTATTCATCAAATAGGGCTTTATTGAGATGAACACATAATTATTATGGACTGACACGAACACCCTCTTGGATTTCACCAACATAATGTTGTGTTAAAATATTGAGTATCGAAACTCTTTATAATATATCTTCGATCTCCCAATAGATTATTTCGATAACAATCCATTATAAGATACGACCACCAAGAGAAATGTTTCGCCCTGGAGCGCCGGGCGTGCGTGTGATGCGATGGAAAATTAGTTTCCGGCCGCGAAGATTGTTTTAGTTCCAATTTACATAAGACATTTAACTTTTTATGATGGAATATGGATTTAAGGACAAATTATCTTATCTTGTGCCACCGTAATATGGAGAAAAAAACCATAAGATTTTGATTAAAATTCGCCCAAAAAAATACAAAATCACCGCAAGGTAAAAGAAGTAAATACAACTGCATATATGTATTTCTTTTTTAAAGGCCAGATGACAACGATGAAATATAAATCATGAGTAATATGCAATTTAAGACAAATATTGACTGACCTAAGACCAGGAATTCCAAGGTGTAAAACCAATGAGATGGTTCTAGAAATTCACACGTATACATATATTATGCGTGTCATAATTATACGAAAAAGTCGCATTCCTATTAATTTCAACCCTGACATTGAATCTAATTTTAAATAGCAGTTTTATTATCACTTGTTACTAAAACAAAAAGGACAGTACAACGTGTCTTTTAGGTGCCTATTTGAAATAAATGCTTCGACTTCGACTTTTACAAAAATTCTATTAATTCATCTATTTAACTTAGGGCCGATTTTTCAATCTTCTGATAACTTTATTCGAGGAATAGTTTTGAAATTTTGACAGTTATTTCATACAAAAACTGCCAAACGTCAATTTTATTCCTCGAATAAAAGTTATCTGGCGATGGAAAAATCAGCCCTTAGTATGATAAAAAAGAGCGTGCATATTATTTGGGCAGACCGCAGAATATATTTTAGCGATTGACATATTCGTTTTGGGTTTTATTTTTTTCAACCATGAAATGAACCATGTTTTTGAATTTATATCCTAGTTAAAAAAAAGAGTCGTGTTATCGTCATGTTGGAACAGCTTGTAAAACTACTAAACCAAGTGTTTCAAGCTTAAAGGTTTTAAGTGGATTAAATACAAAATTGCATGAATAATGAGAATATAATAGTGACATTATAGTCTCATAAATCATGCATTACTTTATTCAACTAAACAATGTGTAAACAGCATAATAGCTATCAATAAAAAATCATCTCCATTAAATAGGTAATTATCATCAAAATTAATTTACATAATCGCAATAGACCGCTTTTATACTCACGTGTGTTTCACACATACACACTATATAATATGTGTGTATTACACAATAAAACACACACAAGTCACTGTAACTAACATTGTCAATAACTCATAATTCCGATATACGTCAGAATACTTTGTAAGATTATAGTGTAATACACATAATCTATGAATTGAAATTGATTGGATATTGTAGACGGTAGGGCGACTACCTTCGTAGTAATTTATAGTATTTCTTAAAATACTATAAATTACTACGAAGGTAGTACTATACTTATACTATACTACTACTATATACTTATACTATACTTGTACTATACTTATATAGTATTTACAAGCAGTGGACACCCCACTGCTTGTAAATAAAATAATGATTATGTTAAATAATAATTGTAAAATAATGATTATGAAATATTGAATAGTCACTCGGGTAGGTAGGTGTATCAAAGCTTCATCATTATTATCAGCCCTTTCACAACTATTCCTGAAAAGCAGGCCCTATGTAAAATTCCCTAAAACGAACACGATTTCAATTAATTATTACCTAGGTATAATTATAATGAATTATTTTATTTTAAGTACTACAATAAAATTGAAAATATTTCTTTTGGATTGCCAGAAAATTTGACAGTTATTGTGAAGATATTTTGAAAACATAATATCTACTATGTTTAATATTATCACTCCTAATAAACGTGTTATCTTGAGTTGAGGAAAACTGAAAATTTGTTTTAAATTTTAACTCGAACACATATATTTTTTTTTTAATTTTATATAAATTCCTGAAAATTCAACTAAGTAATTCAAAAATTAAACTCACCACTGCGGCTAATATCGTAAAACGTAGCATATTTATTCCTTCAGTGTTCACAATAAACTTGGTTCTCACACTATTCAAATATACTAATATACAACCGTGTGATGCTCTCGCGCATCTCCTATATATCGTCGCAGCCTCCTCTGACGTCAGTCCCCCTTCCCCTGCTCCCCGCCGAACTTGTTCCGAGACATCTTCGCGACATTTGACCTTCGTTTCACTTACATCGACGTTTTTACACGAAACGTGTATTTGTTTATTTTGAACGCATCGATGTATGACGCGCTGTTAAAACTAGCTTGTAACTATGACTCTGTGTGATATATGTTTTTTTTTTGTATTGCAAATTATTATTTTTTTCAGTTAGTTTTGGTTTTGTACTTTGCATAATAAATAACATCGTACCTAAAAGCTAATATTGTGGTTCACTGGCTTCGCTCAAAGAAGCCGCCCGGTTTAAATTTATTTCATGGAGATACCCGCAAAAACATTGCATTCAAAATTGTAAATCTTGCTAATACTTTTAACTCAAGTTATGGCTTCAATGTGGCTGTATCATGTAACTTAAGATTTGGGTAATAAAGCAGATGTTTTCTTTGTATCGCTTGCGCACTGCGTTTTTGCGGTATCTTCTTCTTAGCGTGTCGATAACAATTTAAATGGATTCGGCCCCGAATTCGGCTACTTGTTTGGCGCCATCACCAGCGTCCACCAGTTCCTGTAACGTGCAGCTGACAGGACGCGCAGGACACGATATTAAGTGTCCCATCGTTTGTGGAACAGCACCACATGCAGACTCCAAGGCGGAGTCGTCTATGAATCTCCACCTGAACAGGTTTTTCTTGCTTCGGGCAACCTGAGTCCGGAGTCTGTTTGAAGACTATAAGCGGTATAAGACTGCAGTTTTCCTCACCGTGCTTTCTTTTACCAATATTTTTCACTCAGCATCCTTCTACGCTTACCTATCCCTATTAGTGCTAGGCACGCAGTCATTACTCATATCATTACATCGCCATAATTCTCTTGTCCTTATACCAAACAAGCTTCCGCCCGCGGCTTCGCCCGCGAGGTATCTCAATAAAAACTATCCTGTGTCCTTCCCCGGGATGCAATCTATCTCTCTGCCAAATTCTATCGAAATCCGTTCACTGGTTTAGGCATGAAAAGGTAACACAGACAGACAGACAGAGCTACTTTCGAATTTATAATATTAGTATGGATTATTTGGGGTCAGTGCAGGATGTCTTCTTCTTCGAGTAAAACGCAGTATCCACATCTATTTCTTCCAAATATCAGCCATCATTCCAATGTCCACTTCCTACCAAACTGTGTTATTTATTTATTATTTTATTTTGTTGTGTTTGGGTGGCTTACAGCTAACAATACAGAAGTTCAAATGAGGTACTTCACGACAAGCCGTTTAACCATTTTAGCAATGGAGTATTGTTGTACAAGTACACTTAAATTCGGCTACAATCTACTGCCAAGAGCTGTACAAAACTCATAAAGCTTCCTGGAAAACTATTTCTTATTTGACTCATACAAGTTAAAGCTCTATGAATGGACCGTTTGTTTTAACAATTCTCAGTGTACCTCTATCTACGTAACGATTGTCAGTTTACTTTTATTTGTATTGAACTATTTTCAGTTCGCTGTCAAAACACCATATTAGGTAAACAAGGCTAAAATATTGTAATGAGATAAACGTCATAACGTCTAAATGCTTTTGACTCTTATATAATTATTAATTTAGGGTATGTTCAAACTGCATTATGATTTCACCTAAAACCTCAAATTATAAAAAAAACTTTCCCAATGGCTAACAAAATATTTACTTCTTTGGTAGAGTTATGCCTATAACATAATTTACATAGATTTTTACGCGATTACATTTCAGTGTTTTGAAGTGACCCTGTATTGCACTCCGGCCATGCTATGGCGGCCCAGTGGTAACGGCCGCGACTTTTAGGTCGTAGGTTCGAACCAGTGGGCCAATTGCGTAACACACACAGTAGGAATGGTTTTCATTTTGACAGTTGAATAACATTCATTGCGTTATTTACGTTGAGCAGACAAATTTTTCGAACATATGAAGCAATGGACTTAAAACTGATTCAGATTGTGACGGATAGTGTATCACGCGATTAGGGTGCCGATCAGGCGCTGTACTTTGTGTAAATTATTTCATAACCACTGCTCTCAAATCGGTGAAGGAAAAAATCGTGGGGAAACTGGCACTGCACTCCGGCCACTAAGCTACCTACCCTTTTTTTTTTTGAAGATGGGAAATCATCAAATGAAATCTCCCGCTCTGAGTGGAGCGGACCCTTTCGGACAATCCCGCTGACCACTAAGCTACCCTTCTGAAAGATATCAAATTCAATTTACTGCTTCAGCTGTAAGACCGTACCAAACAGACTGAGATCTCTTTCATAGTATTAATTAATCATATTTTTGTGGATTTTTATTTTCATTCCCAGTTTAGGGTGGCAATTAATTTTACTATAAAAGTCCCATAACCACTTCCGCATTGCTTGAAAATAAAAACTTGATGCCATAATTTATAATTAACATTCTCATGTACTCGCATTATAAATCAGCATCGATGTGAGTCACCTCTTAAGGAAGAAATTATTCTCCTGTGATGATACCGAGGGTCAGTGGTTCTTAAGTGTATGAGCCCTTTGGCATATTAATTCCTGATAGGTACTACCCGTTGAGCTTTTAGAGAGACTATATGCAGGTATAAGGGATAGTGACATCACTCTGCAAAGCCGAACTTCAAAAAAGCTGATTTGCAATATTTCAGATCAAATCTTGTCAAAAGAAAAAAAACACCGACCAAGTGCGAGTCGGTCTCGCACACGAAGGGTTCCGTACCACAAGGCCTAAAACGCCGAAAAAAAACGTTTCTTTTATACCCCTTTAAATTTTAACTTTATTTTATTTTTATTATTTGTTGTTATAGCGGCAACATAAATACATCATCTCTGAAAATTACATCTGTCTAGCTATCACGGTTCATGAGATATAGCCTTGTGACAGACAGACAGACGGACAGTGGAGTCTTATTAATAGGGTCCCGTTTTTGCCCTTTGGGCACGGAACCCTAAAAATAATATGAACAGTCGGCTACATATTTTTTTCAGTTCGGCCCTAAGGACGGAAACAGATTACATTCCATTGTAGCAAGCAGTATCCTCCGGCCCTGCCCTGACCATCCATCCCTCAAAGTAAAAGCCATTTTAGGAAAACCGAACTAGAACTATTAGATGCATTTCAAAATATTTTTTTAGACTACTTTATAAGTTTGAACTCCCCGGCGAAGGCCTCTTTCTACTCCTTGCACATCTCCCCATGTCGTGCCTCCTCCCGTCAAACCTACTATATTATCTACTATATTTAGGTAATTCATACAGTTTCAGATGCTAATACCCCAACAATAACTTAAAAACAGTGTTAAGCGGCTGTCCCATTTCAAAACCTAGTAAGGGACACTTTTTACAAAAATCGTTTTATTGCATAATCTTGGTAACCTAGGCCTCTACCAAATACAAAAACACCAGCGTTTTAAACTTACATAAAAGGAGATAATATATTTAAGCATCGATACCTAGTAAGTGCACCTTTCAATCCCTAGTGACCATTTTAAAACCTAGTAAGTCACTTTAACCAATTCAAAACCTCTTTTACAACCATTAGCATTTTTTTTACTTAACATAAATACTTTCCATAGGCTGACCAATATTACGTTTATGCGCTCTCTTGTAAAATTTCATTTTAAGTCCTTACTAGGTTTTGAAATGTGGCAGCCATAAGGTCATAGCACACGTATCAAATCGGAAAGGGATCGGCACCGTATCGCCTTTCGCCTCGCCGTCAAACAGGCGTCAACCTAACGTATGCACGTAACCAAAGCGGATCAGAAGCTCCGATACGTCGACTCGGCTACGGCTAGATGACGCCGCGCTTACGGCTCGCCGACCGCTAGTTGATGGTGCAGCAGGCAGGCCGGAGGGGTGCGAGATGCAAGGGTGGACGAAGAGATGTAAGCTCGGGTACGGAGAGACGTAAGCGCGGGGACGACGAGCCGTAACGCATTGCACCGCGGTTTGTGAGCTTGTCCCGAGGCGATGCGATCACGTTACAATTCCGATTAGTATGCGTTGCAGTAGGGAGCTTCATACAAGAATACTGAACGGCTCGAGTTGATACGGTGCCGATCCCTTTCCGGTTTGATATCTTTATAATGATATCCTATACGAGGACACTGGACACAAGGCATTAATAAAACACACGTATTATATTTAAATTACAAATTTGAATTACAAGACTGACTGTGACTGTTATTATTATTATATTAATAATTTATGACATTGTATAATAATAATATTAATAATTGAATACAAGAAGATAAAATAGAGTATAATTTCATGAAATTTGAATTATGACTCAATAAATCTTTATTAGGTATATTGATTTTGGTAATTTAAATAGACGTTTATACTAAGTCAAAAATATTACCCGGCTGTCGGAGAAGAAAAGACATCAACGAATTCATTTATAGGTACTTAGTGGTTTTTCGTCGAATGAATTATCAAGAGATATATTTGTTAACAAACTCTTATAATCGCGATTAATAAGAAGTATTACAATTTTTTTTTAATTACGCTCAAAAATTTACTACTAATTTTTGTGGTCCTTTCAGCTTACTCATGAAATTTCAAAGTAAGTATAACTGCTCTGCGATTTTTCTATTTTCATTTGATATTTTTCCGAACTTCTTCTTTCGTCTTCTAGTTTTCGACTATAAATATACCTAATGACACTTTGTGTCTTCATTTATTTTTGTACATTGATACCTCCTTATAAGTTTGAGAAGCTATACATCCGGGTAGGTACTTTTAACACGGTTTTATGTAAAACTGTCGCCGCCATCTTTTTTTAAAGGGCCGCGTAGGTACCTACAGGACAATGTTCTGGTGTTAATAATGCAAAATGCCAATTTAATACATAGTTGACTTTTAAAGTTTTTTTGTAAAATAAATTCAATGTCCTTAAAATGATAATTCAGTAATTTATAGCCATTGTATTTTGCTTTGTCTGTTTATTTTGGTATTGTGTTTTTTACTTGAAACGGACAGAACTTTTTTGGTGCTTTGATCGGTAGCTTTATGATTTGTACTTTTTATCTACGTCAAATTTTATCTAAATATACTGTATTAACGTATGTGGTAACGGCCGCGGCTTACGAGTTTTAGGTCGTGGGTTCGAACCAAAGCAGGTACTTTTTTTTGTTACCCTATACGCTCCTACTGCTGGGGAAAGGCCTCCCCTAAAGCCTTCCAGGAACTCTTTTCCCGTACAGGCACTTTACTTTGAGTTAATCATTTCATCACCACTGCTCTCAAAACGGTGAAGGAAATCATCGTGAGGAAATCGGCATGTCCTAGAACCAAAAACAAATCGAAGACATGTGACATTCGCCAACCCGCGCTGGTCCCGCGTGGTAGATTGTGGCCGACTCCCTCTCAGAAGCGGGAGGCCTGTGTCCCAGCAGTGAGATCATTATAGGCTGATTGTGTATGTGTGTTATGTAGAATGTATTATCCCACTATTAGTGCAAAGACCTCCCAATCCTTTGTCCACTCGATTCTGTTTTCAACTACAATCCGTCAAATTTATTTAATAGATTTTCAACTTTATCGTTAAAGCATAAGGTTCAAAGTTGATTGGGAAAATATGACAGTTTCGGATAGCTTGATGTGCTGGCCTTGGCTTGATGTGTACCAAATTTATTTACAAATCACGACTGTAGATAAGTTACATAACATAAACAAATGACAATTATATGTTAAACTGAACTTAGGATCATCGCCCTCGGTCTTTTGTTGCCAAAACGAATGGCAGACCTCCTGTGGCACCCATACATCATATACAATATTATATCATCTTCTTTAAATCTATTATTGTTATTCAGTAGGTAACTATGACAAAAAAGGTAATCGGGAATATCTAATAATGTCGTGTACAATGGCTTTAAACTTATGGCTGGTGCATGCAAAAAAGTATTTGGCATAATAATTGTTGTTGGCTCTGTTTCCGTGTATCTAAATCTAAATTATAGGTATATTCTTCAGTCAGTGAGGCGGATGTGATTGGGTTTATGATAGACTTGCGGCGCGCCATGGTTACACACGCATAAGTTTTGCTCCCGTGGCAATTTCGGGATAAAAAATATACTATGTATTAATCCTGGTTATAAACTATCCGTGTCCCAAATATCATTCAAATCCGTTTAGTAATTTTTGCGTGACAGAGTAACAAACATCCATCCATCCATCCTCACAAACTTTCGCGTTTATTGTATTCGTAGGATAAGCCTTTTAGTAACGAAAGACCTACCTACATCTGCCAACCTGCACCAGGCCCGCGTGGAAGATTAGAACCCACTCCCTCTCGAATAGAAGTCTGTGTCCCATCCAAAAACTATATTATATTCTCTATGGTCCCAGCAGTGGGACCATTATTGACTGATTACCCTACGCTTACGTACCTACCTACCTTTTCACTGAATAGGTTTATGGTTTAATCTGACAGACTGATCCACTGAAGCTGAAGAGTACGTCACGAATTGGTTCATCTTTTTCCTCTGTAAGAGTAGGTGTTATTTATAACTGGCTTCTGCCCGCGACTTCGTCCGCGTGAAATTTCTTGTTACTCCGACCCACCCCGTCGATTCGCATCGCCTGCCCGCGCTATTACTTCGTTTTTGCTTAGCGTTCTTTCTATCTTTTTTTTCTTTTTGCTCGGCTCCTAAAGGTCATAGCGTGATATTAAATAGCCTATAGCCTTCCTCAAGAACTGGGCTATCAAATGCAAAAAGAATTTTTCAAATCCGACTGGTAGTTCCAGAGATTAGCGCGTTAAACCAAACAAACAATCAAACTCTTCAGCTTTATAATATTAGTATAGATTGTATTTGTTATTCAATGACCTGTACCTATAGTTTCCTACCTAATATGCATTTTATTGTAGGTAAATTGTAGATACCAAAATCGTGCTTCATTCTCAAATTCTTTAAAAATATAAGTCGTAGTCATTATTTGTACTAAATTAAGTGACGTAATGTGTCAATTCAATTTAAAAAGACAATCATAGTAGGTACTTTAAACTAATATTATAAAGAAAAAATTAGATGTTATGTATGTTTGTTTGTTACGCTTCTACGTAAAAACAGCTGAACGGATTTAGATGAAATTTGACACATGAGTAGACCATATTCTGAAGTAGTACATACCACACTTTTCATCTCGATATTCCCACGGCATCGAGACTTATGCGGGTGAAAACGCGGGGCGCAACTAGTAGTAACAAGTAAGTAAGTAATGTGAAAAGCCCACAAAAAAAATACTTTGCAACTTATTGCATCTTGATGGACCTTCAAACCGCTATAAAGTCGACGACGTTCTCCGGTAGAAAATACTTTATGTGTGACGTGGCACCCCTAACCTGTGTCGCTGACAACCGATACACCGGCTGACTAGCGTAGTGATGGTACCGCCAAAGTTCAAGGCTACTCTACTACGTGAAAGACCGCGACACAACGACCAGTGATTAAGAGCCAAGTCTTTTAAATCAATAAAAGAGTAGGTACCTATTGTAATCAAGTTTAAGGTTCTACGGGAAAACCCAGTTGTTTCTAAGAAAGAGTTGCTCGATCTAAACGTGGTTCAAGTTCCCACACCCTAATGATGTAACACACTATCAGTCTCAATCTGAATCATTTTGAAGGATATTTATTTATTTATTCCATAATTTATGTACACACAGTAAAATACATAGGGATATGACATAATTATAATTTGAGTACAAAGGTACCGCTTATTTCTTAAGAAATTTCTTCCAGCAGACCTGCGAAAGGAGAAGTAAAAAAGAAATGTAGACAATAGTGTGTGAGAACAAGAAGAGTTAAATATGAATGTGTGAAGTCTAAAACTAGAATATTAAATAAACCTACACATATAATGCAAAAAAATTGTAATAAAAAATAAATTATAATGATAACCCATTGCTTCACTTGTTCGATAAGTTTGTCTACTTAACAACGTAAATATCCCAATGGATGTTGTAATTAAACATAATGCTACTGATAGTGTGTGATGCAATTACCCCGCTGGGCCTTTGATGCGTCCTATGGTCCAAAATATTATATGTACTGGAGACAACATAGGTACACTGGAATAACGTCAATAATTAACAAATAACAGTGCATGATCCAAGTAAGATACCGATGAAGAAAGTTTATAAAGGAAGAAAAAAATTTATTTATTAGGATACAGCAATTATGTGAACCTGAGCTGGAGGATGCAGAAAAACCCGTTCTTGCTTAAGATTATTTTAATTAAAAAAGAATTACATTATGAATCCATAGTAATGATAATTGGTCGATGTATGTACCAAGAATGAATTCTAATTAATTACGAAGATGCAGGAGTCTATTGCAAGATTGAGGTGGCGTGAGTTAGGGACGCATTTGCTGAGTCGGCGCCTTATGTCGGCCAGGGTGGCGAGGCGCTGAAAGGGGTTCAGCTGTAGTCAGCGTTCCATCTATTGCACCGGTGCGTAGTAAACAATCCCCCTGCTACACCGATGTGTAACACCTTCCCCCGAAGAGCAGCAACTATTTGTTGGACGAAGTTGATGAAACTTTTATATTTTCTCTTGACTGTACTTACCTGTCAAAAAGAGTAAACCTAGATAATGTGGATGGAGATTAAAACAGAAGACGAACTAGCAGGGGATCGACAAGGGGAGGTGGAGGGGGGTTCAGAGGATAGACCGGAATAAATCGACAATGTTGCTGTTAGATGAATCGAACACCGAGTCTTAACAAAAGATGAACAGAGTTGGCAACACCACGTGGTGTAGGTCCCATTAATGACAATTTTGAAAAGGTTGAGAAGCTAAATATAGTAATCCACATGATTAGTTCCACCGGTAGTAGTTTGTGATATGGCAGATGACCGATGTACGGACGCTAGCACATCAACCTACCACAATCTGTCAGATTTCTTTAATAGATTTTCAACTTTATCGCTAAAGCAAAGGTTCAAAGTTGATTGGGAAAATCTGACAGTTTGTGGTAGGTTGATGTGCTGGCGTCTGTACTTGTATTTATTAAACTTGACCCGACATTCTTAACTTCTGTCGTACGCCAATTACATGGGCACCGTCGACCAAAGTTCAAGGCCTTAGATGAAAGATCGCGGTGCGTCCGTGAAACGCGCAACGAATCTACGCCGGAAAGCAGAAAGGTGACGACTTTAGAATAACTTAGAAATAATTGTGAAAAGGACTAATGCCCATTCTAATTAATTAAACTTTCGGCATTGGACCGTGCGTTCATGATTTAACAGTGCGTTTTTATCTTGGCATTCATTTAGGTGTTTCTAAGTGGTTGAACACGTTGACTCGCGGGCGCGGTGGCGGGCGCCATCACGAAATATCAAACACAACGCATAGTATGCAAGTGTTCACGTACAAAACGCAGGAGCGGGAACCAAGTCCACCGCGCCCGTACCCGTCACCGCGCCCTCACGTTCCTACGTGAACAAACACTTATTGTTAGTGAAAACGGGCATTAGATAAATTAGTTTAAGGGATAGGTAAGTCCCCGTACCTTTCCGCCATCAGGTAGAACAACGGCGGATGACTCGTCTGCCAACCCGCGGATATAGCCTCCCGACCAATTTCGGTTACGGTGGCCAATCTCAACGGAGATTAGCCAGGTTCGCAGGAGATATTATAGTGCGCAAGTGTGTGCGTAAACACAGATGCACTCTCTGTTCCTTTACTCTCATAATCCAATGGGACGGCAATCCGACACGACCGGGGAGAGATCAGGCGCAGGACCAATAGCTTTACGTGCTTTCCGAGGCACGGGGGTTTTAAACCGCCAACTTCCAAACTCCGAGCTGTTACTATAAGAAATTCCTAATGGAAAACCCAATAACGCTTTGTTCGGGAATCGCGCATCTGGGAATTGAACCCAGAACCGTACGCTCAGTAGTTGCGCTTGCAACCACTAGACAATAGAGGCAGTTAACCCACGTACCTCTACGTATAAAGCAAAACAAGGGAAATATAAAAGGGTCTTCCATATCGATCGTGACGAAATATTTCAAGTGGTCATCACCCAAAATACACCATAAAGGTCATTATTAAAAACACTATTTCTCACAAGTATTCGCAGAAATCAACCTAAACTAAAATTAGACCATGACAGGTACCTACTTAAGAATCAGTTTGGAATACCATAAAGAATTCTACATACTTTTTATAGAATTCTATATACTTAATACATTACTTATGTAAACCAATTCGATCAGGAACAATACAGGGTGGTCAAAAAGTTGTGAACCAAAAGAAATAGGGAGATAAAGGAGGTCATTTCCAACGCTTTTAAAGTAAGAAATAATTTTAGGTAAAGCTTCAAAAGTTTTTGGAAAAAAGTGATTGCTCTTGTTTGGTACCCAGAGCCGCAATGGAACTTTTGTAGTGCTGATACATTATCTGGTAATAATACAACACAATTTGTTTTATTGTTTTATATCACATTTTTTTTTTATTTGTTTATTTGTAAAATAACTCGGTATACAAAAATATTTATAACTTTTAGGGCAATTGAATTATGGCCATGCTGTAGAAAGATTTTTTGTTAGAAATGACCTCCTTTTTCTCCCTATTTTGTTTGATCCACGACTTTTTGACCACCCTGTATAGGAGACTATGTGAATGACTAACATCATTAGTTCATTGGTTGTCTGAATAAATTAAATTAATTCTTATCATTAGTACTTATTTCACCACATTTACGATACTATTTTATTAAAACACTAGAATCATCAGTTTAATACGAATTTCATGGTAATTTTTTCACAAATCATTCTGAGACAGTAAATATGTGCGGTCAGGCTGAATTTATAGGTAGGAAACATTATATTATATGTATAAACCTAACATATACCTGTGATTTTGTATTTTGTAATGGCGATAGCGGGACAATTAATGAAAAATCATCAATTTGAGCCATTGATACAATAAAAGAAACTGTGGTCGGATTTAGCGTTATTTTGAACTTTTAATTTAAAACTTGATATATCTTAATACCTAAGTAGGTAGATAAGAAAATTAAGTTAATAATTCTATAGGCTTATTAAGCCAAAAAAAGTTAATAATTCTGAAATACCTCTGTAACATGTACGGTCAGCAACAAAAGTCGATTAACACTTCAGCTTTTTTTAATCTCAGTTATTTAACAAAATATTTGCTCAAAATTGCAGCAAATGTACAATGCAATTTTGAACAAATATTTTGCTCAATAACTGAGATTAATAAAACTGAAGTATTAATCGACTTTTGTTGCTGACTGTACCTACACACATAATCAGCCTATAATGTTCCCACTACTGGGACACAGGCCTCCTCTCCGTGAGAGGGAGTGGGCCGTAATCCACCACGCGGGCCCAGTGCGGTTTGGTGAATGTCACATGTCTTCGAATGAACATGTATCTATTTTGTATGAATAGACTGCTGGACTGCTGGTGGGTAGTTGCTTCCGTAATTAGGTGTTTACCTACTTACGGCGGCAGCTTACGTTTCAGCGTCAGGTCGTTAGCTGTTTTAGGTTCTTGCGACAAGAGTAAAAAATTACAAAATAATAAAATAATTTATGTTTCACCAAATCATCCTAGGACACGTGCAGTTTAAATTATTTCGATAGAAATCCGGACCCACATCCAACCTCTTTGGAAATACTTCCCTGGGGCCATCAATGGAGTCTGGAATCTATGGTCCCTATAATTACATCATTGCCTCAATGATTGTAGCTTTTAGCGATGAATAATGAGTATCGCTTGTTGTTGAAATCGAAAAGCATTTGGTGGTGTAATTATAACTTCCGACTCGGCTGTTCGTGTTGATAAATCGAATAGGAACTAGAAACAAAAGTTTTTTTTTGTAAAGGTTGCGTGGTCATTTTGATCAGGCCAGTTCAGTTGAATAAAGTTCTCAAGAAAAAATTTAGTATATTATACGTAGGTAACATGTAAACATCCTCGTAAAAAAGGGGACCGTGGCTACATCTCGTAAGATCATAGGTTAAGCTATGCCGGTCGAGGTCAGTCCGTGGATGGATGACCATTCATTACAATATATTGAGACCCTTCCGTGCCTCGAAAAACACGTTAAGCCGTTAGTCCCGACTGTCATTCGTGGATCTTTGACAGTTGAATCGTTACGGGTAGTCAGAAGCCCGAAAGTCTGACAACTAGTTTTACCAAGCGGTATCGTATTACCCAATAACTGGGTTATGTAGCTAAGACATGCAGTCGTTCCATGTAAAATACTGGTATTCAGCTGCACCCGGTTAGACTGGAAGCCAACCCCAACATAGTTGGGAAATGGCTCGGCAGATGATACTCGTAATAAATTTCAACTGTGAAAGTACTTCCACCAATTTGAGATCCAAGCAGAACTCTCCGCAGGTGTTGAGAACAAGAGTGCTGTTGAAATTATAGGGCAAAAGAGTCCTAAGGACTGTCCCTTTAATATTGGCAATGTCTGGACATTCCCCGTTGGTGCGTGCAGTCCTATATCGTAGGTGTATCTCACTAATTATTTTCAGTTATGTGGGCCATCAGCAATCAGCATGTTTGGCGACACATAATATCTAGGATTATTTAGCTGAAAAACGTCCACCGATGGACCTAGACCTATAGAATGGAAAACATTTTATTATAACATCAATTTTTATTTCAGACATGAGTCCATAGGGTTAGTAAAAATGTTACTTAACTTCTAGTTAGTAGGTTACACAAATTAACATTATACAATTAAAATTCAGTGTGAGGCTGCATCTACCTCAGCAACTTTGGGGAAACCCACTGATCTGCGAATAGGTACCTAGTTCAATCGGAGAAACAATTCCCATATTTTTAATTACTCATTCGCATTGTAATCTCGGTCTTCATCGTAAAAAACAACTCTAACTTGCGTATAGGTATTTTTGAGATAAAATTGACCTTGATTGTGGCTGAGATGGGATTGCGACGATTTGAAACGTTTTTAAAAACGGGAATTAACCTTCAGGCTCTGTTTATTTTTATGGACCGGTGTTTCTAAATTTGCCAAAGATACAACAATGGCCGCTTAAAATTGAATAAAATCGATATACAAGAACACTTATTTCAAGTAGGTACCTAAGTAATGTTTGTTTTCGCCTAAATCTCCGAGCTAACTAGACGAAAACAAACATTACTTACATGAAATAAATGTTCTTTTATATCGATTTTATTCAATTTCGAACGGCCATTGTTGTTTATTTTTTTGGCAAATTTAGAAACGCCGGACCCTAAGTAGGTAGGTACCTATCGGTGTAACTGATATAAATGACGTGGCACAAAACATATCAAACGTTTTGTGCATACGTACCTTACTCGTTTGTCCGATCAGTTTTTTACTAAAAAACGTCAAACCGATAACACCTTTATAATTGTCCGACCCATTCACTAATGAACCCGGAACTGTTCGATGCAAATTATAAAAGCTGTTGGTACTTATTGCCATTATTATAAATCATATTGTCATGCATAAATAATAAAATGACAACCTTATCAGATATATCGTGATTATTTGTGATATGATAGCACGTTTATTTTTAAAACAAAAGAGTGACTTCACCAATTATCCTGTAAAATGAGAGAGAGGCAGGTTTTTCGTAAGCACAGACTTTGTTAATTATTTCTTTTTAGTTTTCTTTCTTAAGTTTTAAATTGCCAGTAAACAAGAATTTATACTTACTTATGTGAAATTAAAATGAGCTAATCATAATGATTCACTTGACTAAAATTTTAAAATCAATATGGTTAACTTTTTTGTAATTAGTGTAGAACTCGGACTCTCAGAGTAATGATTGTTTTTGTTTCATCGCAATCGCTTAACCCTGCGCCGCTTCAACGGTATTTGGCAAGTCGTTAATGTATAAAAGGAAGAGAAGAGGCCCAAGGATGCTTCCTTGAGGCACTCTGAACCCATTGTATCTATAAATAAAAATTTGTATATGTATACCTACCATTGCAAAAAATTTATCATTAATACAACACACTGTTGTCTATTGCTGAGATAACTTTTTTGCCATTCTAACGCTGGAAATTGTGCTGGTTCTATTGCGTTCTTTCTGAATGTTTTTTTTTCTGTCTGCTCGGCTTCAAAGAGTTGTAGCTTGATGTAAAATAGCCTTCCTCAAGAATTGGGCTATCGAATGCAAAAATAATTATACAACTAATACTGATCGACTGGTAGTTCAGAGATTAGCGCGTTAAAACAAACTCTTTGACCTTTATTATTAGTATCGATTACCTCAACTCAAACCAAAGAACCGATACATTTCAATAGAACGACATCCAACTGTTTTAACAATAAACCTAAATCACTCGTCATTTGGGATGCATAAAGAAGCCTGCTTGTGTAGCGCAGTTTGTTCCGCCAGTTACTCAACTCAACCGAGCGCTCGGCGCATTCTGGACAGTCACACACAACACCTTATTTGACTGGCCAATTCTTCTCTTGCGGTGGCAGGCCTAACGCCCGCCTGGTTAGCGACCACCCTCCCACCGCAGTCCGGCGTCGAGCAACTTACTGTGTTTCGTCAATGCGTGGGAGTTCCAGAGGCATCTTCTGGGCACGCTCGTTCCCTCATAGACCTCATCCATCGCTTTCCATCAGGCGAGATCGAGGCCAAGAGCGGGCCCATTCAGCAATAAAAAAATTAAAAAAATCACTCAATTACCAATAACGAAGAAAATTTTGAAATAATAAATCGAGAGAGTCATTAATCCGCGGAAAATCTTAACACCGCGAATCCTTAGGCCGCTATCCCAATGGCGTTTTACGAGCGTTGACGTCAACGTCGCGTCTGCACAACGTTGACGCTGCGCAGACGTTCGAGTGACGCCGACGCTCGTAAAACGCCAGTGGGATAGCGGCCTTAAGGGGCAGGCTATCTTCGCAGTAAGCTAAAAATTCTCGCAATTTTATTTGTTTTCATTTACATTTTCCACCCTATTCCAACAGGTACCTATTCTCACCAGCATGGGTGCCGGTCAGTCAGTTCGCGCAACAGCCTTCCAGCGACCTAAACCGACCTCCACGGAATCTTTCATTGACGAAGAACCTGATGATAATCACATCAGCATCTCGAATAAAATGGTATGTACGAATTTGTAGTTCATTTTGGCGCTTATAAAAATGCCAATATGATGATGATGATGATGCCTTCTAAGTAGCTGATTGTGGCCACTGCATTCAATGACTTTTTATGTTGGTTGAGAACCTATAATATGTGCTACTCTTCCATGTACTCTCATGTGACTAGCATAATATCATCTCCGTGCAGTGAAAACAATACCTACCTAAACGTTACGTGAAATACGTTAACGCAATTCAGAACCTCCTTTTTTGAAGTCGGTTAAAAATAGCCGTCAATTACTCCGAGATTCATTAACATCAACAGAAGGCATTAGAAGCATCCTAGAGCTTTGTATATTTGTTCTAAATATGCATTACGAGGTTTTCTACAGAGCAAATAAAGAAAAATAAATAATTTATCTTTAACCTTTTGACCGCCACAGTCATGCACTTTTTTATTTTTTGACGTGTGGAGGTGTGGAGATTAAAGAGGGTTTCACTGAACGGCGACGATCATCATCATCTGCCTAGCCTTTTTCCAACTATTTTGGGGTCGGCTTCCAGTCTAACCGGATGCAGCTGAATACCAGTACTTTACATGGAGCGACTGCCTATCTGACCTCCACAACCCAGTTACTGGGTACTACGATGCCCCTTGGTAAAACTGGTTATCAGACTTTCGGGCTTCTGGCAAACCGACCCGTACCTTATTTATTTACTCGAAAGGTGGAGAGGTTGGTGGAAGATGCAACGCTGGCCGGAGGGGCGGCGGCGGCGGCAGCAACCTCCCAGGCGTCACTACCCACTCCACGCGGTGACTACAAGGACAAGATCTATATAGAGAAGCTCAAGTGTATGGACGAGAGCCATTCTGAGATAACCGGGTACGCAACTAAACTGCTATATTATAATCTTATAGCGCTTGATTGATATTGAAAGGAGGGCGCTATTAGTAAACTTGTTTTGTGTAATTCTAATAAAAAAACAAGATGGCGGCGTTAGTTCCGATTTTGGCCACAAGTACCTTGTACTTTGCACAACTACATAAACTTATTTAAAAAACCATTCGTAGAGTAGCCCTCTACGAATGGTTTTTTAAATATATAAGTAGTTGTGCCACGATGCATGGTTGCCACACCAAAGTTCAGATTCAGCCGCTTCAGCTATACGTTCTGCGAGCAATGTGCCCCGGCCGCACACTCAAGTCCAATTCTTTGGACTATGTCGGTTGTCATGATTCTCCTAAGAATCTATATCTTCTTTTCTAGTCTAGAAGATTCTATAAACCTAAGCTGCTATGAGCAAAAATTTATATATTCACGATTGGTAACTGCATGCCGTCAGTCAGCTGTTTACATAGTGTGGCAAGCGTACAAAAATATTTTTTTATAGTCCATGAAGCAGATAGTTTTCACAGGCTCAGCTTAACATTTTTCTTATTCCATATGGGGGGTCTATGTTCAGCATTTATTGAAGAAGCTGATGACGATACTGATAAAACAATATGTCAACAGCTTCGCTCGCTGTCGTCGTCTGTCGCTGGCAGCTGACGGCAGCAGTTACCTTTGTTGCGCCGCCCGCCGCCCCACACCTGTTGACACCATCAGAAAATCATGGAGTTTTAATGAAACATGCCAGCAGCTGTAATAGAAGGCATAATACAATTAGGTAGGTGGTAGGTGTACTAAATATTCAAACAAACATACCTAAGTAGGCAATAATATGCTTCATCATAATCATTGCTAAAAAAATCCCTTAGTAGCTATTCTGAAATTACCTACATGGAAAACCTTGGCAATTTTGTAAGTTTCATCTTTGATTTTAAGCACTACAATACGCGATCGAGTAAGTATAAAAACTCGCTAGGCCCTCACTATTACCTATAGTTGTTACCTTTCCATCACAGACGTACAAGAAGATACGTTACGTACCATTCCATTGTTTCAGAATAACAGTAAACGATCTGAGCGCGATAGCAGCTCGTATCGATATGCGTACGTCGAACATGGTGAGCGTAGATCCGATATGTGCAGACTGCAAGCAGCGGGTTATTGAGTGCTACGACGGCGCCAAGGTGGGCGCCGACATCATCAAGTGTTGGGATACTGTGGGTAGGTTTGATTTAGAATCTACATAATTTTACAAAAAGACGATCATTCATGGGCATGGTCTCTCCTCCCATGCATCGCCACAAAACGACCGGGCCTATGCCAACATCTAGTGCATTCCCGCAACATAACTGACAACGCGACATATTTGTCCAAAAATTATAATATTGTCACATTTTCGCGATGGGTGCTGTAAATTATAAAGCAGAAAACTAAGAAAAATACAAACATCACAAATTGTTGGGTTGGCGCCTGTCACCTAGGCTGTAGCCTACCCATTTTATTAAATAGACCCCTTGTTGGTCCGCCTTGCGGGGAGCCTACCACCCTGTGCCTGCCGGTACACGGTCGGCAGATGTGTGGTGGACGTAGTACCTCGGTTCACTCACATTTCCAGTAAAATGGTCGCAACCCAGAGCCTGGATTTGTGCCCAATTGATGGAAATAGGCTCGCCCCCTATTACATAAAAGTAACAAAGTTGAATGACATATCAATAATCCAACACGTGCCATCTCCAGGGGCGTTCACGAAGTGCGTGCAGGATGCGGCGACGTCGCGCCTGCGCGCGCGCACACAGCGCGAGGCGCGCGAGCGCGCGCGCCGCACTCGGCACGTCGCGCATGCAAGGGAACACGCGCTGAGGGACCTCTCTTCTAACTGATCACACAGATTAGTTTACTACAAAAATAATGTTGTCAAGAAATTTAATTCAAGGTTAAAAATGGCCCCACGCTCAATAAGCATAGGTACACGCTCAGCGTCGAAATACAATCTACTCGTCCAAGTGTTAGTGCGTGTGAGTACATGGGACCAAAATCGAAGCGGAAACTGTAATAGGGTTACGTTTCTACACATATTATTATTCGTATAGTCTACTACAAAGTTCTCCCTTTAGAATATAAAAATAATAATTACGTTGTCACACGAATTCTTGGAGATAGAGCGCTATTCTGGCTGTAAATATGAATTACTTAGTCCTAATTTTAGCATCTATGATAACAATTGTATTGTTAAAATAGTTAGCTTGATGTCGATGCTCAGCCTCATACTATACTAGAAGTAAAGCTTAGGTTTCCAAAAAAAGCGGTGCCGTCGTTTAACGGCCGGTTCATGAGGAAGACGGTGGATGTATGAAAGTTTTAAAAAAATCTCACTATATTGCCCCCGTTGTGACGACATCGCTCATTCTAAAATTCTTGAATCACCCATACACGAAGCCTGTACCTGTAAAATGCATGGTACCTACCTACTTCAGTACAATCGATACTGAAATACGTACCTAGGTATCGAAAAGAATTAGACTAAAAACTGAATAAAGCGAATAATTAATTTTATATATGTAGGTACTACTCTTCAACACATATAGTAAAGCATGTCCAATCAGCCTATAATGTTCCTACTGCTCTCTGCGCCTCTGTGCGGTGGGTTGGGCGATAATCCACCACGCGGACACAGTGCGTGTTGGTGGATGGCAAAAGACACATCGCCAAGCCAACATCTATTACGTATTCTACACATCAAACCGTAGCATCTAACTAAGTAATATACTTGGGTCACTTTAAGCAAATATAATTGCTGGGAAACGACTTTTATTTTTCGTTTGAAAAATCGGTTCAACGGAAGCCTTTTCGCAGAGCAATCGTCCGGAGGGTCGGGAGGATCAGTGAGCAGACCTTATATCCCAAACTGCCGTACCACTGTTTAGTACATGAGTGGTTGTAAAATGTACCAAGGTATTGAGTAATGTAAAAAATATACATTTCTCAGGTACTATCAAATTTATGGGCAATGAACCACTGGATGTAGTAACACTATGCTTTGGTACTGCAAGAGATTCCTTTGTCTACTCAACAATGTCTTTTCCAGCTGTTATATTACCCTGGAACATGGATATGAAGAACTGGAATGGTCATGCCCATATTTTGCCAATGAATCCCGCTTACTGTAGAAGACACAGGGTACGTCTAGTATTAAAAATTTACGATCGACGTTAGGCGTTTGTCGCAGCAGTGCTAGTCGCCTAACCCGTGACCAATCTCAGTAAATGTTCGTAATAATAGTATTAAATTTCATAAATATTTTGTTTAACTCTAGAATCAGTATTTAAAAAGTATGTCTGAAAATAATAACTAAAAATACTTTTGTATTGTTTACTAGTTATTAGATGTAAATATTATGCAGTCTTTAATAAAAGATAAAATGCAGTTCGTGTGTTTATTTTACTTATTGATTATGCTAATTTTATAGAGGGGCTGTCTAAATATGGCCCTGAGATAAATTAAATACATAAAATTAAGCTGTTTTCAACGAAGTTTCAAACAATTACTGCAAATGCACAGGTCGTCTAATAAGTCAATTTTGATTGACATTTTCAACGCCTCCATTTCATTGCAGTAAGATCGGTTTTCTTAGTTCAAGTGTTTCTACGGACGAACTGTACAATTTTTTTCTGCTTATCTTGACCCATATTCACCCACACCCTTATTACTTAAACCTCTAAATCAATTGAAAGAAACTTTCTTCTTAACATCATCAGGAGTTAATTTACTTCTAACTTGCACCGCAACTTTGGGCATGCCAATATCGGTCTTATTGTGTTCGCCGTTAGTGTCAGGTTTGTTTTCGGGGGAGCTGTACTGTTTCGTGGCGCTAGCTGTGAGTAGGGCGAGCTTTCTTCGGAGTTCTCTCACTTGTGCCGCGCTGGCGAGTTGTGCGGCGCCTCGCGATAGTACCTCGGCTCTTAGTTGCTCGCATTCGGATCTGGAAAGAATATAACATAATCTGCATTCGCGATTTATTTGCCAAAAATGTAAACAAATACGAGTTAAAGGAAAAATAACTTTAAATCCTACACAACAAAGTTCAGTTTATGCTACAACTTCAAACATTTTTATAACTTTTTCAATAGTTCTAGTCACTCTGAAATCAACTTAATTACCATTAAAATAAAGTTGATATTTGTTTATCTTCAAATACTTATCATCACGCCTTTATTCCCCGAAGGACCATAGTACTCATTTAGCCAGTTATGAATGGGCGCCAGGACAAATCTCTGGCTACCTGAGATCTATGTACGAGTATATCGATCGGTGTCAAGTCAAGCCAAAGTTGAACTTCATGTTCAACAGAAGATTCTGCAACTCTTTGAAAAGAAAGTATTTTGCTGTTATTTGACGTTTCGAACCGTGCTGTGTAGTACAACGACCTATGTTCGACCTATGTATGTCTTCTTCGTGGCATGTTTGAAATGGAAGCAAAACTAGAATAACAAAAAACAATCCAATCATAAAAGAAAAATGCAAGTATTTCCACAACACATGCAATATTTGGTACGACAAAGTAAAGAAAATAAAAGTTGAGTTTTATTCTCAAAATAAAAAGAAATGAACTTTATTTATTAGGAATTAAAATGACCAAAAAAAAAATAACAAAAATAAATTATGTTTTTGAAATGAACATAAACAGAATCTTTTTGAACGATTATAATGTCCTTTTATAACAATAATGGAACAATTACACTTGTCATCGTCACTGTCACTGGTCGCCCGTTTTTGGGCAACCAAGCTAAGCTTCATCGTTTCGGTTACCAGAATTCGGGTACCGACGCCAGTTTTCCTTTCACTTCTATCAGTCTTTGCCAGTCGTCACCTTGAGTAGTGTCGACTTCATTCAAACTACTCGTAGTGGTTAGCCCGTATTCCAATGCGATGACAAGTGTTATTATTCCTCTTCTGGTGCCCGAATTCGAGTAGTCTTTCGAGCACCCGAATACGGGCTAACGACCAAGTGTAATTGCGCCTTAACGAAAGAAGCCTACCTTACAATAAAACAGAACAAAATATATTTTGTATAACCGACAAATAAACAACAGAATCTTTTCTGCATTGGCTTTTTGAATAACAAATACCTACTACAATACCTAATGAAGGTTACTAACCTATATAATAAGATAAAATATTTAAATACTGTAGATTATTAACATCTACAATACTATGATCAACTTACTTTCCCTAAATAAATTGAATTTAATTGGATTGTGCTGAGAATCCCTAAATTGCTTCAATAACACAACAGGAAATGTGTAGAAAGACCACAATTTCTTCATTATGTAACAAAACGGACCCTTATGACACGAACATTTTTATTCAATAATATTGCAATAAATGCACGGTATATCGGTAATGGATGGCGCCAATTTATATTTTATGTTCGACTTCCGACTCACTTATGTACGTCAAACGTACATAATATACGTATTATCGTTATCGCTGTACTGTATCGCTGTGACACCTTTACTGCTGAGCAGTACACACAAATTCAGGTGTCAGAAGGGGGGTGGATAAATGATTAATTCAATATACTATTCATACTATGGCATTATTATACATACTTCAAGTGATCCAGCACGCCGGGTAGCCAGCCATTAGCAGTTGGCTCACACAGCTTGCCGAACCAGCGCGACAGCTCACGACGCTGCTTCTCACACGCACCTTCCAGCTGAGTGATGCGTTCTTCATAGCCTTCTGTAATGGTTATAGTAATATAGGATGTCAGATGTCCAGGAGTGAAAATTTTAGTTTTTGTCAACATCAATTCTGTGCCTCCGGTGAAAACTGATACAACTTCAAAATGACTACTTTTCAGTACAGCGATTTAAAGTTTTATTTATTTTCTATTTTATTTAAAAAGATTATTATCAATAATTTTACAGAACACTTAATGTTAAATACAAGTTGCATCGTTTTTCTTTAAAATTACAGGATTTTGTAACATTTCATTAGAAAATTAGGAAAATATTGAGGAAAAACTGTGAACTATATCAATGTGCACCGACATTACGTCGGTGTAAACTAATGTATGTTAAGTAATATCAACTTACACCACACATGCAGTTCTCGTGAAGAATGATATCATAAAATATGTTTTAGTATAACACTGATAATATTGATGCAAGAAACATGTTGTTGAACAAATCTAATATAACTTTATGTTAAAAATCAGTCTAGAACTTTAAAGTTTACCTAATTTAATATTTATTGAGATATATCACTTATCACGATGTTATTTTTTGTGTATAATGCTACAAGTAAACTAATATATTCAACATCTTTGTGTAAAGTGATATTTGTAATCAATTTTATTTAAAGTTCTTGGTATTAAATATAAAACACACATATTTAAGATAAAAAATATAAATTATCTGAATAAATTGAGTCAAACAAAAAGGAAAAAACCTTAAATTTCTAAAAAAACAACTAAAATGATTCTTTTCTTAATTAGCACAACAGTATTTAATCAATGACCTTAAATTGTTATACATTTTTAAAGTATAACTTTTAAATATTACTGAAATAGAATTTAACTGAAACTCAGTCTCAATCAACGTTTTTAATAAAGTAACACCACTTTTATGAATTTATATTTTTAACAATCTTACAAATTAAATCAGATCACGTTTCAAATCACAATATCAGTCTAAATAAAAATCAATATGCATTAGACAATCTTTTGTAAAACTTAACGTTTTATCAAAATTGTATCTACCCATCCGATATTAAAACTAATGAATGTTGAGCAAGATGAGGTAGTCATTCATAATTTAAATATAATGTTACATATAGGTTCTAATGAAACTGACATGTTTCATGATATGCCAATAAGAAGTAAGTATAATAATTATAATAAAAGTTTATAAAAAAAGTAGGATACAGATAATTTTCAGTCGTCCTCACTGGAATATAAATCGGGATCAATATTTCTGACATCAGCCTTAGTCTTCAAGTTCTGATAAAACTCATGACATCTACTATCAACATATGGTAATATTGACAACAGACATTCTTCTTTTCAATTTAAATAAAAGATGGGCCACTGCATTGAATTAATGATCTACTAATACTTCCGATGTATACATTTTACCCCTCTTAGCAAATGATATGACTTTGAAATTATCTGCTCCATGTCAGTCTTGTATTTCGGAGACGGGAATTGGTCTTTCTCATATTTAAAAACTTTCACATCATTTTTTTGATAGTGAAATATCGTTTTGCAAATTCGTTATAATCGTAAAAATTATATTCTGTCATCGCAACTACGGTAAATTTTCCAGGTTTTCTTAGTGTTCGAATTAATTGCGCCCAATCTCTTGGATGATGGATGTTCTTAGTCGTTCGTTTTTTAGCTCTTTCGATTGCAGAATGGTCACTATCTACTTCCATTCTTGTATGGCCGGCATCAAGAATTTGTGCTCTATGGATGAATAATGATAATAATGATATATGTATAAGGCAGGTCATGAACAACAAGTAGCATCATTGTAGCCACCATGGAGTTTTTATTCTGCCCAGACAAGTGTCAGAGTAAAGGATAATTTTTATAATACCTGGATATTTAGTGGGAACTTGATTTAAAAAAAAAAACACGAATATACATGAGGCGATTTGATTGGCTCCTCGTCCGGACACACTTTCGTCCCACATATAGCAAAAAGCATTATTACTTGCACAGTCATGGATGGTAAGATTGTATGTCCATAACTGTCTTTTATAAAAGACGAGACCCGTTTTTAGGTATGGTGTTGGTAGACATTGTTGCAAGTCAAATGTAAGCGTTAAGGTGTCGGGCGATTCTTTAGGATATATTTTGTCACTTTCTTTCTGGTCATACGTATAAGCGGCTGCAGCTTGATGTTCCTCCAATAGACATTTAATGTGAAGTTTGTCATCGGTTGGTGCCGTTTCTATTGCTTTATTTGACTTATCGCATTTCTGATATGTATCCACTGATGGTTGCTTAAACGATAGATTCAATTGTTTGAAAATCTGACTGTAAACAGTTTTACTTATAGGTTCCGTTGTTGTTAGCTGTTGTTTATATAGGTCGTACATTTTGGTTAAGGTAAAATCGGAACTCAGAAAATTTTTATTAGTTTTGCTACGAACATAGTCGCTTTCATTCTCCGTCTAAAAACTTTATCGCCACTGACCCCGCACGGCTCGCATATCCCCGTAATGCGCCCGCGCAATCCCCCGCGATAGAAGAAGTATCACTATACACATTTTTTATGCCCTATTTTGAGTACTATTTACGTATATAATAATTAATATAACTTCACATGTATCATTTGACACAAACAATTTTTTACTTTTGTCTTTGTGTTAACTGATATGTCTGAAGTTGTACCAGTAAATTACGCACAATGTCTTCGTGTAAAAAAATATAACTGAGTTTATATCATTAATCACATTTATTAAAGATAAAGTTTACAAATGTATTGGAATATAACTTAAGACATATTTTTTTACACGGAGCACTATCTAATTTTTCAATATATTTAACGATTTATGTGGAGTTAAATTATTTTACACGTCATTAACTATTAATACATAAATTTTTAGGCCTACTTGTATCACACTATCTCTGGAAATATGACTTGTATCAAAATGTCGATTAGACAGAAATGTACAGAATTTTTTTCTGATACAAGTGCATTTTAAAACGCCAATTTGATACAACTTGAGTTATATCAGTTTTCACCGGAGGCACAGAATTACTCCTAGTTAATATCCAATGCAAAAAGGAGGTGCTATAAGTTTGAAAAGTTTTTGCCTGTGGCTTCACAGTTCACCAACAAAAGCGGGCACTGAGACCTATAATTACAAGATAATAAGTTAGGTATTAATTTGCAACTTTAAGTGTCCGTCCAGATTGGGGCGCGGGGCGGGCCCGGGCGAGGGGCGGGCGCGGATGCGGGAACGCGCGCGGTCTGCCTGTCCGCACTGAAGCGCGGCTGCGTTCTGCGTGTTTGTTGTGTCCAGTGTTTGTGAAAATACAATATGGATGAAGAAGACTTATTTTTACTAGAAAAAAGCTTGAACTCTCAAATTGAACAGTCTGGCCAAACATTTACATGCAACTTTACTTAGCTTAAGGCCAATTTAATAATAAACTATATTTTTTACTTGAAGGTGCAGGCTTTTTTTTTTAAATCATGCTGTCGGTTTCTCAAGCCTTTAGCAGATGTGTTCTGTGCTTGTTGGCGTTTTAAGTGAGGCCCGTCCATCTTCTTGTGCAAATAAACTTTTTTTTTTTGATTATCTTTGTTTTTTATTATTAAGGCGAAATGGTATCGTAGTCACGTAGGTTTTGAGGGGGTGAAGCAGACGCGGACGGGTAAGAGGCGCGCGGGGCCCCGCGCTCTGCTGCACTCGGCCGGCAAGCTATAGTCCGACCGCTGCCGCGCTGTTAGCGCGACCGTCTCTCGTGAACCAAAATACTTCTGCAGAGGGTCGCGCATACGGCGCGACGGCGGTCGGACTGTAGCGACAAGTAGCAGTTTTAATTGGTACTAATTGCGCAGTAGGGATTTATAGAAATTTATTTATTCTCTCAAAATATATACTGAGTACATAATATAGTACAAGTACAGTGTAGTAGTATAGTATTGTAATTAGGTAATTACAATATTATCTTATATTTATTTATAGCACCATATTATACCTATCTACTTACGAATACTGGCTTTCTTATAATAAAATAACTACTTATGAGTTCCTATAACAATCCCAATTAGTTCGCTGTTTGAAAATGAATGGGTACTAGTATGAGAAGTAGAATCCAAACCGGTTTTACCAAAAAACCGGTTCTTACATAGGATAATTTTTTTATCGCTACCAAAATTTTCATAAGGTGTCCTTCCTACCCATGAATATGAACAACTTTCTCCATGGAACCAACTCTGAAATCACGAAAAAAAATCTGCTGTTTCTTACAAAAATTTAATACATAGGTACTCGACCAAAATGTATGAATCAGCAGATTTTTTTCGTGATTTCAGAGTTGGTCCCATAGTAAAAGTTGTTCATATTCATGGGTAGAACAACCCTGTGAAAATTTGGGTATTGATAAAAAATACCCTGTAGAAATGAAAAAACAGGTAAGTATAACAGCTTTTGTAATTATATTAAAAAATAAAATAGGGGGTGTATCATTCATGTTTTTAGCGGGGTTCTATAACGGGTTCTCTATCGGCTGCAAATTATTTTTCAGAGCCTCTGAAAGGCATGCCACGGTTTCGGCGGGAATCAACCAACTCTGGAAGAATGTGTGTGTGATAAAAGTTGACAAGTTATGGCTCCATTTTATTTTTCCAAAAGTCGTCATCTTTTTGGATGTATACAATTTTCATTTTTTCATCTTCTCCTCCCCATATCCCGAAAATGCATCGCTGCTTGCCCGTCACTCGTCGTAGCTGTCCTTGAGCCTGAAAGTACCAGTTACTGTTTTTATTTATAGTAACTTGGGTATTCTTTTTGTTATACTTTAGAATTTTCAAAAGCTTTCACTAGTACACAGGGTCAAATTAAATAAGCTAGCGAAACTCCGCAGACGTGACGGTTATATTTAATAGGGCATAAGTAGATAAGTCAGAGTTTAGTCAAAAAACTTGGGTGATACTGATTGAAATTATACTAGTGCCCCCATCAGAAGTTTCTGGCAATTGTGGTGGTGTGACAGATTTACTTATTTCTTGTGAGTCAGCTGGCAACTCCGTAATGTCAGACTCAGTGTTGATACCAGTTCTGTAAAAACAAAATAATAAACCATATGTATAAATAAAGCAATTGGGTACCTACCTACACGAAAGTTTTAGGGTCAAGTCACACCGAGACGCGACGCTGCGCGTACATTTCAATAGAGCTATTCAAAATCTAACTCTATTTACTACTCAAAAAGATACACATTTCGCAACGCAGCTCGACGCAGTGCGGCGCCGCGCTTCATCGCGCTGCGTTTTAATAGCGACTCAAAATCTAACTTTATTTACTACACAAAAAGATACACATTTGCACTATTGTTACGTCACGTCGCGCCGCGTCGCGTCTCGGTGTGAGCTGACCCTTAGACCATAATTATCTATCTTTATTAGGCCGTTTACACATTATGCCGCAGCTGCAACTGCAGTGGCGCCGCTGCATCAGTCACTCTTGGATTTGTATGAACCCCACACGGCGCCGCGCAGTGGCGGCGGCGGCGGCGGCGAGTTTTGATAAGACCTATCAAAACTCGCCGCCGCAATCGCGGCGTCGTATGTCGGGGTTCATACAACGGACTTTCAAAACGAAAGTTGTGTGCTTATACCTACAATAAATACGAGTTAGTACGTCAATGTCAAATGTCAAAATTGGTATATTTTGGGATAATAAATAAAAAAACTTACCTATTCAGGTTCATCAATTTCTGCTTCTTGAGCTGAATATATTTTTTTATTACTTTATTTAAATATTCGCTTGAGTAGTCTGCGAAAACGGGCGCAATAAAGTTGTACACGGGTGCTCTCTAAGACGCGCTGCGGCCGACTCACAGAGTACACTGGCCGACTGACGGGACTGCAGTAGTGATGTTCAAATCCGCTATAAACTGTAAACGTGTTATAAACTATAAAATATATTCATATAGTCTGTTATTTTATACGCTATAATTATAGCGCGCTATTTCAAAACTCGGGCGCAGTCTGAACGCGGTGACGCTATAATTTAGCAACACGCTATCACGCTAAACGGACTTGATGAATTGATGATGCGCGGTAGATGTTAACGCGCTATACATTATAGTCGCTGACGCTATCTTGCTATCTCGTTCTGGCCCCGCTGTGCGAACGCTATCTTGCTATCTCGTTCTGGCTCCGCTGTGCGCGTTTGAACTTTTATTCGTTGAGTAGGTCGAGGCGCTATAATATAGCGCGAAGTCCGAGGCGCTATAATATAGCGCGAAGTCAGAGCCGCTCATAGCACACGCTATACGCTATGTACACATAGTTTGTTATATTTTGGCGCTATACGTTTTATTAACCACCACTAGACTGCAGGAGCGGTGGGATGTCTGACCTGCGCGCCCGCTTTTTATAAATACTTATTTCTTTTTAAAATTCTATTTGCTCTTTTACAATAAAATAAAACCATAATCCCCTAAAGTCTTTAATGGTGAACGTATAGACGAAATTTTATTGAAATTGCTGTATTTACAAACGAATAAAACCGTTTTTTCTCATAAAAAATGCTAATTTTGAGGAAACGCTTTTTTTTGTATCGAAATTTTTTTTTGTATCGAGTCAAATAATGTCAATCGTGTTTTGGCCCTCATAATTCACTAAAGAAAATCTTCAATTTTAATAATCATGAAAAAAAATAAGGCTTTGTAGTTTTTGAGGACAAAAATTGATTTTACGTGCAGCCGAAATGCGTCAAAACATCTTCTCTGGGACACATTTCGCCTTAACTAGCGACCCGCCCCGGCTTCGCACGGAAACATTATTATTATTATACATATAAACCTTCCTCTTGAATCACTCTATCTATTAAAAAAACCGCATCAAAATCCGTTGCGTAGTTTCAAAGATTTAAGCATACAAAGGGACATAGGGACAGAGAAAGCGACTTTGTTTTATACTATGTAGTGACTAGCTGACCCGGCGAACTTAGCGCTGCCTCAGAATCAAAAAGAATGAATGTATGAGAAAACGAATTACCTTCATTATTTTTTTTCGTGAACTTGTCCTATGTTTTAAAAATTATTCTGCTATTCGGGGTGGAGACAAATCCAACAATCATAAAAATCGGTCCAGCCGGTCTTGCGTTATAAATGGTGTAACTAACCCAACTTTGTTTTATATAGATTTACTAATTTTATTAAGTGTCAATTACTTATAGCTTCCTTACTTTACTAAAAAAAAAAGAAAGTAGGTACAAAAAAAATATGGTAAGTAGTAGTAAAGCACTTTCATTCCCAGGCAAAAAACACTTTGGATACAATACAACCATTGAGTGTCCTACATGTTTCGAAATCTCAGCATGGACATGATGTTAGGATGTCAATGACTTACCAATAAGTTCTCTATCATAGTGTGCTGATGCTCCAGCCTGCTGCTCCCAAACTGTTTGTTTCTCATGCAGTAAGGCATCAACTTCAGCTTGCTTGTTTGCCAACTCTCTTCGCAACTAGAATTACGAATAAAAAATAAGTATCAATACTTTGCAATGTAGACTGGAACAAATCTGGTACTTTAGCAGTAATTTGAATATACATTTTACACGTAGTTTCATTATTTTTTTAAGCAATAACTTCAAAATTATATTATGCCTATTATATACCTATAAATAATTAAGGTATTTCAATAAATATCATTAAAATAACTTAATTATTTAAATGCCAACTAGTAATTTAATTCCAGTCATACATCATAAAATGCAATAACTTTTTCAACAACGGGATATGAACAATTTCCTTAATGTGACAATAATCCATTAAAAAGTTTTATCACAACATTGAGAGTTACACATAAGAATATTCATCCTCTATGTTTTATTAATTTCTTAACTTACTTTTACAAAGGCACCCTAATTGTATATCACTTTAAATCACAATCTGAAACATTTTGAAGGACATTGCTAATCCATTGCTTTTTTTTTTTAACTAAACCATTTCTTCATGTTCAAAAACTTTGTCTACTCAACAAACTAAATAAGACAATGAATGTTGTTGAAGTGTCAATATTAAAGCTATTGCTATTGTGTTACGCAATTAACCCACGAATGATTCTGTGCTTTCTTATTCATTCAAATTAAATAAGATCATAAAATAATTACCCTAGAATTAGTTTGTTTCATTTGAATGAGATTCTTTGCCATTTCCTGCCTCTTGTCTTCAACTTCAGCAAATATGGAATTGCCTTTAGCAGCTGAAAAGCACAAAGAATATTTTTTTTATTATTTAGTTACAAAAATTAATTCTGCATAAGAGCAAATATAATAAAGAAGCCCTCGGATACATTTCAAGATGTAATTCACCCAAAATGTAATGAAAGAGCTTGAAGTGGGAAGGGTATGTATTGTGTTACTCTGTAAATCTATAATACTACACACCACACCTCTGCGTAAATCTTTGGGGATTCTTCTTTTCGTGTTGATGGTACTATTCTTCAATATTTTATATTGTTTGAGCCCAGTAGGTGGCCACATTGATTGCGGCATCAGTGGCCCTCATTAAGTCACCTTTGGGGATTAAAAAAGCCTTTGCCTGCAAAAGACCCATGGAGTGTATGTTAGTCCTTACATAAATGAAAAGGTTGAGAAATGATTACCGTGAGGTTGTAAGTCCTGTTGTGTGTCTTTGCACTGATGCAGCATAGCTTTGGCTTCTGCTAATTCAGCAAGTGCAGTAGCTTCACGGTCATTGGCCGCCCTCAGTTCCTCTCTACGCAAGTCAGCCACTGCACGCATCTCACCCATAGCTGAAATCAACTCTTCAGCTTTTAAGCGCCATGTAGCAATTTCCATCCTCGCTTCCTCAAGGGCTTCTTTCGCTGCATTAGCATCGGACAACGCATTGTTCACAGTTTTACGAGCCTCCTCCAATTCCGAATTATCTCGCTCTGGACTTTCTCGCACTTTTAACGACTGTTCCTCTTTCAAAGTTCGAATTTGTATTTCAAACTTTTTTACTTCTGTCGCATGCTTTTCTGTAATTTCGGTACGCTCTTCCCGCAGCTCAGAAATTTCTTCTTGAAGCATTGTGATACGCGATGTGAAGTCATTCTTTCGACGAGCTTCATCCGCTTGATAACTTTCTAACTCTGCGTTCAAATGTCTTTGAACATCCAATGCTGTCTGATAACTTCGTCTTGCGTCGTGCAGCTCTTGTTTGGTCGCTTCGTAGCTGCTGGAAAGGCTGTCGTATTGTTTCTTGAGTAAATAATACCGTTCACTTAGCTCACCGTTTGTTAACTCTTCAGTTTCTGTACAATTATTGGTCTTGTTGCTTATAGTGGAGTAATCCATTTTAGAGGCACTCTTGTTCTTGTTTTAACTTATTGCTAAAGTGTTACATGCTCTGTGCTTATTGCATAAACTAAAGCATACAACTAGTATTTCATTTCATTCAAGCACGAATAAGAATAACGATTTCCACGATGCGAAGTAAACAAAACGGACTTTTTTTTTTGAATTCAAAAATGACAAAATGATATTTTTTTTTTTTTTTTTTTTCGTCTTCGTCCTTGAGGACAGGCAAAAGGTCAAGCCCATACAGCCAGGTCTGTAATATTAATTTAGCTTTTATCCAATTATTGTAAGGCCGGAGCCAAGTCTTCAATGTTATATCCGATAGAACATTTTCTTATCCAATTGTTATTTACTTATCCAGTTATTGTAAGGCCGGAGCCAAGTCTTCATTGTTACATCCGATGCATTTTCCTTTTATCAAAATTGTTAATTATTTATCCAGTTAATTAATGTCCCTTATAATTTATTTCTAGGTCGAGTCCGATATATATATATTTCTTTAATTGTTAAAGTCCGTGTTTCATAAGTCCTTGATCGTGTTTTTAATAAAATCGTAAATATATATGTAGGTGTCTTTATTTTTCAAAATGTCCTCAATGCAGCGCGGTATGTTCTCTGGTTTTTTATATAAATTCAATAAATTGGCTGTTAAAGACAGTCTTTGAATATTAAAACTTGAGCATTGAAAGAAAATATGATCAAGAGTCTGTTCATCATTTCCTGAGCAATAAGTGCAAGAGGGCGACTGAATTATGCGCATGCGATGTAGATGAGCGTTGAAACGGCAATGTCCAAATCTCAAACGGCAAAGTATAGAATAATATTGTCTGCTTCTGAAGTAACAGCAATTGGTGAACCAAGGGCTTTTACCAATATTTTGATTAATTTGAGCATACCAAGTACCTTTTCTAGCAAGAGATTCTGTCCATGAGTTCTGCCAATCTTCTTTAAGTTTGGACTTGATTACAGGTATTATATCATTAAACGGAATAGCGACATCGTCGACGGGGCTGCCGCTGTCACTGTCAACAATGTCAACAATCGCACGTGCCAAAAAATCAGCTTGCTCGTTACCCGAAACGCCAATATGTGATGGAGTCCATAAAAAAGTAATACAATAGTTTCTTGTTGAAAGGTTATGAATTAGATGCCTGATTTCTATTATAATGCAGTTTGTGTGAGCATTGATTTGATAGTTTTTCAAAGCATACAATACGCTCATGCTGTCAGTGATAATGAGCCAACGATTTTCAGATTGGTTTTGAATGTATTTAAGTGCGGCGAGTATAGCAAAAGCTTCAGCAGTAAATATGCTTGATTCCTTCTTCAGTTTTACTCCCAGTCCAAATTCCTTATGAGGAATGACGTAAGCCATAGAAACCTTTTCACTGCTTTTGGAGCCATCTGTATATATGTGGTGATAGTTAGGGTACTGATTTATGAGGTTATAGACTTCTTGCCGGTCTCTTAATTTGTTGTCAATTACTATATCCAGCTCATGAAATAAACATTCAAACTCTTTCTCATAACACACCCAACCATTAGATTTGTGAAATTTAAAATGACTATCTAACTTGATCATGAATGAAAAATCAATAAGTATAAATGGAATATTTTTGGTCAAATGAGTGTTAGCAGGATACTTATTGTGAAGTGAAAATATTTTTTTAATCAGAGGATGATTATTTACAGAGAAAAGTTTAAGTAAAAAACAGAATTTGAGATACTTAAAGCGTAAGATTAAGGGAGGAGTATTACATTCTACTTGTAAAGAATTGGTGGGAGTAGTTCTCATGGCACCTGTAATAAGTCTAAGATTATGATTTTGAAGAATATCTAATTTATTTGCCAATTGACTATCTGAGGAAAAACAGAGAAAACCATAATCAAAGAGGCTTCGTATAAGGGATTTGTATAAAATTAAAAGAATTTTAGGGTCTGAACCCCAGTATGTCCCTGCAAGAGACCTCAGAACGTTAAGGGCTTTTTGAGCTCTGTCAGAAATATAATCAACATATTTTCCCCAAGAGAGGTTGTTTGTAAAAATAATACCTAAAAATCTTGCACTATTCTCCACAGGCAATTCAGTGTTGTTATATTTAATATTGACTTTAAAAGACCCGATATTGCTAAAGACTACAACCATAGATTTATCTGTGCTAATATCTAATGCAAGGTAATTAAAGTAACAATTTAATTTATACAAGGCGGTGTTAAGCTTGGAACATACTGTGCTGGTATTATTACCAACACAGTACACTACCAGGTCGTCCGCAAACTGTAGATTGGATACTTCAGTACCCAGAATGATATTAAGTTTGTGGATGTATAAAATAAATATTAAAGGACTCAATATGCTGCCCTGACAAGTACCTTTATAAGAATACCTAGGACCTATAAGCCTATTTTTACACTTGACAAATACTTTTCTACCGTTCAAAAAGTTAAATATCCATTCTATCACCTTTACAGGCAAGCCAACAGCAGCCAATTCTGAAGAGAGTATATGATGATTGACATTATTAAATGCACCTACCACATCAAAGAAAACACTGACAAGAGCATTCTTTGCTTTGAAGGCTTCAAAGATATCAAGATGTAAATGAGCAATGCTTTCCCTTGAAGACTTGCCCCTCCTAAACCCAAATTGATTTGAAGGTAATATATGGTACTTCTCAATAAAATGTTCTAACCTTTGTTTGATAAGCTGCTCGAAGATTTTACCCATACATGAAGTTAAAGCTATAGGTCTGTAGGAGTCATAACTATTTTTATCTTTGTTGGGTTTAAGAATGGGAACAAGGCAATCAGTTTTCCAATCTTCAGGAATTAGAGAATGCTGCCAAAGAAGATTGAAGATTTCAAGCAAAATTAATTTAGATTGATTGTGTAGATGTTTTAGCATTTTATAAGAAATATGATCGAGGCCAGCTGCAGTATCTCTACGAGAATGAATTGCTGTAGTGAATTCAACAAATGTGAAAGGTTTAATTAAATAAAAATTACTAGGAGAAACAGGATGAGATGGGTTGAAAATAAAAGCTGGCTCTACTGTATCTGGTGTAAATTTTTTAAGGAATTTGGGGATCCAAGAATGTATATTATTATTTTGAAATGTAGATGCAGAACTTTTATTAAATCTACGCATATACGACCAGACCACAGACATAGGTGTAGTTCTGTTGAAAGATTCACACAATTTCATCCAACTCATCTTTCTTTCATGCTTGATAATGAATTTTTTCTTTGCTTGGAGTCTCTTAAAAGCTAGGTAATTTGTTTCAGAGGGATTGTGTTTAAAAGTTAAATAAGCATTTTTACTATCTTCCACAGCTTTGGTGCAGTTAGCATTCCACCAGGGGAGTGGAATTCTTTTCTTTCTGTTGGCGGTTAAAAGAGGCCGAGCTTGCTCCCCATCAGAGGAGTAGCGTCTTGGGGAAGGGATTGAATTTAACAGTGACAAGTGTAAGAGTTTAATAAAATTATTATAGCTAAGCAAAGGATTGTGACTGTCTATAGAAAAGTTACACAAAAGAGAATCAATAGAGGATGAATATGTTTTCCAATCAACAGTATTAAAATTATAAGAAAATGGAAGAGGAATACTATCAGGTATATGAAAGCTAGAAGAATTGTTGTTATTCACTAAGAATTTTGTAATTACAGGAAGGTGGTAACTGCCTAAAGGGTCATCATGAACTGACCATTCGTACTCCAAAGCTAGCAAAGGAGAGACAATGGTCAAATCAAGAGCATTTTGCCTCCAAATGTGGGAACCAACGGTTGTCATTTGACCATCATTTAAAAGAACAAGATTGTTTTTATTAATGGAGTCCAAAATATCCCTACCTCTGCAATTAGAAGTCAAACATCCCCAAGTTGTATGCAAACCATTAAAATCGCCAGCTAAAAAAATTGGACATGGTAAGGATTGGATTAGTCTATCTAATTTCCTTTGAGAGAAAGGAGGGTTGCAATTTGTTGGACTGTAAAAACTTACAATAGTAAGTTCTTTATTGTAAGCATATTTAATACAAACTGCTATATTTTGTAAGGAATCATCATAAATTGTGTCTATTTTAGTATATGTAATAGATTTGTGTAAAATAATGGCAACGCCATTATGAGTATTCCCTGAATCAAGTCTGACTACATCATAACCACGAAATTTGATAGAGTGACGGGGCTTAAGCCAAGTTTCACAAACTAAAGCTATATGAATAGAATTGTCCAACAAAAAGTGATTGAAATTATGTTGATTGTGTAATAAGCTCTGAGCGTTCCATTGCACTATATTTAAATAATCCATTATTTTTTTTTTTTTTTTTTTAATTTTTTAATACTTTATATTTTTAAATGATTCTTGCAGGACATCTTTAATGCTAGCACTACAAATTGATTTTTCATTCATTTTATTTTGTGTTATTAATTTAACTATTGATTCTGAAATAGTTTTTAAAATCAGTTCAGAATTTAAGAGTGACAGAAATTGGTTAGTTTTATTTAGTTTCGGGAAGTTTGTGTCATTAAGAATATCAGAGTAACTTCTTTTTTTCTCAAATTTTTGTTTGTGTAACTGGATCTTCTCTTTTTTAACAGGACATAAAGATGATATAGCAATGTGATCGCCCGAGCAGTGACAGCATTTTGCACTCGAGGCAGGAACTATACACACTTTGTAGTTATGTGCTTCACCACAAATGGAACATCTCTCAGAGTTTTTGCAGAATTTGGCTATATGGTCATATCTCAAGCACTTCAGGCATTGTTTCACTGGAGGAATATACTGTCTTACCTCAAAACGCCAGCTGTTGAGGTCGACACTCTCTGGTAAAACTGGACATGAGAAAGTAATTGATACTGTCTTGGTTGGTGTATATTTTACAGTTTTATTCTCCACTGACTTCCTCATAAAGCGCCTTATAGAAACAATGTTCTTGGTACTTGTTAGTGCAGAATAAATTTGTTTATTTGAGAGTTCAGTGGGGACATGTGTGATGACTCCAGTGACCTCCGTAGCGGCAGCCGGGATTGAAGCTTTTAATTTGTGACCGTCTAGAAACTTTTTATTACTTAGAGCAGCATTTGCTAGTGCTGGTCTCTCATATATGACACCTACCTTGCTCTTGTTAATCCGCTGCAATTGTTTGACACCTTTGTTGTAACGCTTAATTGCATTCGCGAGGGACATCATATCCCTCAAGCCAATGGGTTTATTTTCTTCTATACTTTCTAGAAACACGATATATTCGAAGTTACCACCATCTTCGGGGTAATATCGGACGTAATCTGGGATTCTAAAAGGAATATACTTATCAGTTTCCTCTTCTGATATAACTGAGCCGACGTCGGACGCTGAGCCCTCGTCAACCGACTCCGCCTCTTCGTCTACAGTTGAATGATCCTTTTTACGTTTTTTACGGCTCCGGGTCATCTTTATTATGCTGTCTAATAAATTTGTGCAAGAAATGAGATGTTATTTTATTTATTACAAATTAACTTTAAAAAAGGCGCCTAACAATCTTGAAGTTTCCCGCGCTTTTTTGAGACAAAATGATAATAAACAAAGACGTTAGTTTGTTCGTCCTAAAATGAACATATGGTTTTATGATTTCAGACTATTCTAATTTCTCAAATATAAAGGACAATGGTTAATTCTGTATGGACCCCGTACCCAAAAAAAAATTTCTGTAGTAATATGAACTATGTCTATCTTTTATGCCCTCAGGGAATAGTTTAATTAATCCTAAGAAAACATGTCTGAATTCACTTGGAGAAAAAAGATATTTAATGAAGCTTACTTCTTAATCGATTTTATAAAAGGAAATATATTGACCAGCTGATGATGGACCCTTCTTGCAATTAATGAACCTCCAAAAACTATTTGCGCTTCTAATAATGCACTTTGAAAAAAATATTGAGTGTCCTTTTAACTTTCTGTATTCTGGCCTTTTGTCACAGTTAGTGATAGTAACTAAGAAAGCCACTGCTGGACATAGGCCTCTCCCTACATAACACCCTATCCTCCGCCTTTCGCATCCAGGCTGTCCCAGCCACCTTTTTGAGGTCGTTTGTCCACCTAGCTGGGGGGCGTCCCACACTGCGCTGGCTGATACGCAGTCTCCACTCTAGGACTCGTCACTCTACTCCACCGGCCATCGATCCTTCGACAAACTTGGCCAATCCACTGCCACTTCAGCTTGCTTACTCTGCAAGCTGGTGGCATACTCCTTCACCACTTAGGGAAACGAACCTTCGATGTGGTTTGGATTCGGCAAGGCATGCAAATTATACATGACTTTCGTCTTGTCCAAATTCATGCCAAGGCCAACCCGCCGAGAGGCTCCATTTAGGCTATGCAGTATCTGGTTTAAGTTTCAGCGTCTCTGCCGTTATGACTCTCATTGTCTTGTCATCGTCAAACGAATTGTGAGATGTACTCCACGTTCACGTTGATACCATGTCTAGTTCAGTCCAGCGTCTTAAAAGCGTCCTCTAACGCATTCGTGAACAGTTTCGAGGATATCACCTCTCTCGCTGCCTTGGGTTATTAGATGGGACTGGTTTTCATATCCTGAATCTGAACAGTCATCGTGGCAGCGTCATACAACCAACCACCTCAACACTTCCATGTATCGCCAGTCAATTCGTCATCGTTGCAAAGAGGCCAGAACGGCCCATATTACGATGGAGTCGAGGGCTTTCTAGTAGTCCACAAATGCCATACACAGCAGCTGATTGTACTCTTTGGTCTTCTGCACAATTTGCCGAACAGTATGGATGTGGTTTACGGCAGTGAAGCCTTTTAGAAAACCGGCTTGTTCTGGTGGCTGAAACTCATGAAGTCTCCTGACGTGACGGTTCGTAACCAGCTTGTATACGTGGCTCAGAAATGAGATGGGTCTCTAGTTCTTCAGCAAGGTTATGCCACCTTATTATTTAAGGTATTTGGTTATGGTTAATTGAGGTTGTTATTGTGACCAACCGCGCAAGCCGAGCGAGCGCTACATCCATCGAATAATCTGCCTAGCCTTTTTCCAACTATTTTGGGGTCGGCTTCCAGTCTAACCAGATGCAGCTGAATACCAGTACTTTACATGGAGCGACTGCCTATCTGACCTCCACAACCCAGTTACTGGGTAATTCGATACACCTTGCCCTTAAGACTGTTTGTCAGACTTTCGGGCTTCTGACTACCTGTATCGACTGTCTATCCACGAATGACAGCCGGGACCAACGGCATAACGTGCTTTCCGAAGCACGGAATAAATAAATAAATAATCTCTCTGTAAATAATAATCTGTTCAGCCGTTTAAGTGTGAAAAGGCACAGACAAAGTAGTACCTGTAACAGACAAACAGAATTACTTTCGTATTTATAGAATTAGTATGCATCAGCCCCCTCGCTTGGGAATGTAACCTATATAAAAACATTTCTTTTTTCAGATTTCTGAACGGCGCGTGCTGTCATAGAATAGTACTGCTTTATCTGTGGCCTATGCTGTCAGCAGTGTCAGCAATGTTTTTTAACATTATTTTGACCTACGGTAGCGACCACTATCCAATTTGTACCACTCTGACTACAAGATCCCTTCCCCATGGAGATAATCCCCCACTCCTAAAGCATAGACTTTCCGGTGCGAATTGGGACTTGTACACTCAAACTGTTGAGGATATAATTCCCACTTTGCCCCAAGTTACCACAGATAACCTGTGCGCCTGTATCTCGCAATTTTCCGATGTCATTTCATCAGCCGCTGATGATAGCATTCCCCTTAAGAATTCAGCTTCTGGCAAAGTGTCATCTCCTCCCTGGTGGGATAGGGAATGCACAGACATTATCAAATCCCGGAATGAAGCTGAACAAAATTATATTCTTGACATGTCCGTTGAAAACCTGGTGCAGTATAACCGGATTGTTGCGAGATCCAGACGTATCTTGAGGAAAAAAAAATATGAAGGTTGGAAGAAATTCTGTTCCTCACTTTCCCCTTTAACCCCTTCTTCCCTTATTTGGCAAAATTTTAAACGGTTCAAACGTGGCTGCTCTGGTCAAAACTCTTCTTCTATACCCAGGGACTTAGCAGAACCTTTTCTTAATAAATTAGCCCCCCCTTTCGCCCCTCTTAGGGGTGAATGCCCTTCTTATCCTGTTGATGAGATAATCTCTGACGACCCTTTAGATGCTCCCTTTTTGTTGAGCGAACTGGAGGCAGTTCTCAAGCATGTCCATGACTCTGCTCCTGGTATTGACGGTCATCCTTACTCTTTTTTTAAGAAGCTGGGTGGCAATGGCCGCCGATACTTATTGTCTGTTATGAATACCTGCTTTAAATTTTCACACATCCCCGATAGTTGGAAAACACAATTGGTCATCCCCATATTGAAACCCGGTAAATCCCCGGACTGTGTAGACCACTTTCGGCCGATTGCGCTTTCACCAGTTATAGGTAAATTACTTGAGCATCTTATAAAAAACAGGCTGGAGTGGTTTGTCGAGAGCCGAGGGCTCCTATCTAGGTCTCAGTTTGGCTTCCGAAAGGGAGCCAGTACTATGGACAGCATTAGCATTTTAGTAACTGACACCCGAATTGCCTTTAGCAAAAATGATTCGGTTTTAGCGGTCTTCCTCGACATCTCAGCGGCTTACGATAATGTCCTCCTTTCCGTGCTCAGAAGTAAATTACGCCAGCTGAGTATCCCGGTAAGGATGCTGAACTGCATTTGTAACCTGCTGTCTGGTCGTAGGATCAAGCTTCACACTCCGGGCCAAGGTTCTGACTCCAGAACTGTTTGGCGTGGGCTTCCTCAGGGGTCGGTGCTTAGTCCCATAATTTACAGCTTGTACACCTCGGACCTTCATGACTCCCTCAACTCCGATTGCCGGATTCTGCAGTATGCGGATGACCTGTGTTTATATATTCCTACTTCTTCCATTGTACATGCTAGGGACTCCATGCAGATATCCCTCAATTCCCTCAATCAGTGGTTAATTTCACACGGCCTTAACTTGTCTGCTCCTAAAAGCTCCATTGGTGTTTTCTCACGTAAACGTGTTATCCCAAATGTAGACCTTGAAATTGAAGGATTTCCTATCAAAGTTGAAGATAATGTGAAATTTCTTGGTGTCATCTTGGACTCTAAACTATCTGGTGTCCACCATCTCAGTTATATTGTCAACAAATGCGAGAAGAAACTTAATATGCTACGTGCTCTAGCGGGTGTTTGGTGGGGTGCTCACCCCTTCACCCTAAAACTCATATATAATGCCACAATAAGGAGTTTGTTAGATTATGGCTCCTTTCTGCTCGAACCCTGCAGTAAAGTTGCAATAGCTAAACTGGAGACCATCCAATCAAAATCCCTCCGCATTATACTAGGTTGTATGAGGTCCACCCCTAAAAACGCCCTGCAAATTGAGAGTGGTGACCCCCCTCTTCTTCTCCGTAGACAATATTTAGCTGACAAATTCATTTTCAAGTCATATTTCCTCAGTAACCACATGATCCTGCCTAAGCTGTCAACCCTTGATAATTTATGTAGGGAAAGTGAGTATTGGAGACATAAAGACCCCCCTTTAATCCTTAATTCATTTAGAAAAATCCATTCTGTAGAAGAAAATTCTAAAATCTTACAGCAAAATAAATTCCCATTGTATGCAAGTCCATATGAAATTTTAAATTTTGTTCCAAGTGTTGTCCCATATATTGGCTTGCATAAGGACACCATAAATGCTAATGACCATTTTCTCGCCATTGTTAATGACAGGTGGCCTGATCACCATAAATTCTATACAGATGCTTCAAAACTAACCACTGATGGTAAAACTGGTATAGCTGTATATAACTCCAACTCTCAGATATTTCTCCAATTTCAATGCCCTCCTGAGTCATCAGTGTTTACCGGAGAGTGCATTGGGATCCTCGAGGCATGTTTATTTATTTCTTCTCACACTACCATTACAAAAGCAGTCATCTTCACAGACTCCAGAAGCGCCCTGGAGGCTATAGTTAAAAATTCATTTAAAGATAACCTCCGTAGCCCAATTATTATAGAAATCAAATCAGTATTACTTTCTTGCTCTATAAGGAGCGTTGAGGTTGTGTTGGTATGGATTCCTAGCCATGTAGGTATTAGGGGTAATGAGCTTGCGGATGTGGCAGCCAAGGGTGCTATCAGTAGTAGTCTGGCTGACAAAAAACATTACTCCGTCCAAATTTATGACCTTATCCATAAGGCTAAAATAGACCTTTACCAGTCCTGGCAAACAAACTGGTCTGAATCCTCCAAAGTAAAGGGTGGTTTGTTTGCTTCAATCCAACCCTCTATTCCTCCTAAACCCTGGTTTTATAAATTTAAAAAAGCCTCTAAGACTGTCACATCCGTAATATGCAGGATACGTATTGGCCACTGTTGTGTCAAGGAGTATATTTATGTTATACTAGAACCTTATTCTTTTTGATAGCCCTTTTAAAAACTTATGTCAGATGTTGCCTAGAAACCGCTTATAACAATCTATTATATTTTTCACATGTCATTTCCATGAGTATTATTTTATATTGATAAAATAGTTTTATCATGGTAGCAGAGCGTGGTTCGAAATCATAGAAATGATCTAAAATAATATACAGTTGTAAGAAGATTTCTCAAAAATATTTACGTAAAAATTATTTTCCAAATTTTTGTCGAAAATGTCGTCATCAGGCTCAACCAGCTGTAAGATCGACATCGGGCAACTAAAAGGAAAAGAAAATTGGGCCACATGGCGCTACAAAGTCACTCAGCTTTTAAGGGGCAGCCAAGGCGGATTGAGTGCTGTCGAGGGCAAACTCGCAAAACCTATCCACCCAGGGTCTGCAGCGACTGCAGAGAAAGTGGCTACGTATGAAAAGGAAACTCAACACTACAACGAAGTTGACAGCAATGCCGTTCTGTTGTTAACGGCCAACATGACGGACGAGACGCTGCAAAAAGTCATGAGGCTTCAAAATGCTCAAGAGATATGGGACGAGCTACATCGCCTGTTCGACTCATCGTCTGATGACAGGACGTACACGTACTCGCTGGATTTCTACCATTATTGTAAAGATCCGACACATGATATGGCAACACATATCTCCAAGGTGAAAAACCTATGGCATGATTTGAAAACAGAGCTGATGAAGGAGTACAAGTGTGACCTACCGGATGTCCTCCTAATTTGCAAGATTCTCGACACACTTCCCGAGGATTACTTCAGTTTCAAATCAACATGGTTACTAATGTCAAAGTCAGATCGCAATGTAGAGAATTTAACTGCCCAATTGTGTCATTTTGAAAAATCATTAGCCGGTAATAGTAACGGAAATTCAGATGTATTGACCGTCCAACCAAACCAAAATAAAAAGTTTTCCAAAATAAAATGTGGTTATTGTGGTAATCCAGGCCATAAAGTCAAGGCTTTTCTCACCACGACATGATTTTCCTTTCATATATCCTGAAACCTCCTAAACCTAAGCCCAAGGTTCTGTACAGGCGTTGTTTTGCGCGCATGAATGTCGAGAAGCTCAAAGAAGATGCATCTGTGGTCGATTGGGAGCCTATGACGGAAGCTACCTCAGTTGACGACAAGGTTGCCATGTTCAATGAAGTTGTAGTCAACCTTTATAACATCCATGCCCCCGTCAAAAAGGTTAAATTAAAACGCCCACCTGCACCATGGATGACTAAAGGTATACAGATGGCAATGCGACGTAGGAACCGCGCGTTCCGTAAATTTAAAAAGGATCGTGATGATGAAAACTGGAAATCATTTAAGGCCGCAAGAAATAGATGTAACCAGATGATACGTAATGCTAAACGCCGCCATATTCTTGATACTATCAATTCTTCCTCTTCTGCCGATATTTGGAAATTTCTTGGAACTCTTGGTATCGGCAAATCGCGACATTTAGATCTTCCTAGTTCAATTGACTTAGACGATCTCAACCGGCATTTCTCCACTGTTTCTACCATGGATCGTCTAACCAAGCAACAAACTCTGTCTCTAATTTCTGGTCTATCGCGTCCTCATACTAATTCTTTCAGTTTCATTCCAGTTGAACCGGGAGAGATCAGAAAGATCATTTTATCCATCAAATCGAAAGCGGTGGGATGTGACAATATCACCCGTGGTATGATCATTACTATTCTGGATCATCTCCTACCCGCGATTACCCACCTTATAAATTATTCCTTGTACTCTGGAGTATTCCCTTCCCTGTGGCGCAAAGCCTATGTTCGTCCGCTACCTAAGGTTTCCAATCCCTCTCTTCCTACCGACTTCCGTCCAATTTCTATCCTTCCCTTCCTATCCAAAGTGCTCGAGGCCTGTGTCCACAAACAATTCTCTAACTTTGTTCATTGTAACTCGATTATTAGTCCTCTCCAATCTGGGTTTAGGCCTGGGCACAGCACTGTTTCCGCACTCCTTAAAGTGACTGGCGATATAAGGGCAGGACTGGAAGACACCAAAGTTACTGTTCTAGTGTTGGTTGATTTCTCGAATGCCTTCAATACCGTCAGTCATGATATCCTGTTAGCCATTCTGTCCTATATTATGGTCTCTCCCGAAGCACTGGAATGGTTCTCCTCTTATCTTCAGGAACGTCAGCAGTCCGTTCATGTTGGGGATTCTTCTTCTAGTTGGTGTGATTTGGAAACTGGCGTTCCTCAAGGCGGTATACTTTCTCCTCTTCTGTTTTCCATTTTTATTAATCTTATAACTTCCGAACTTCAGTGTGCGTATCATCTGTATGCAGATGACTTGCAGTTGTACTGTCAAGGGAAGGTTGATGAATTACCTGACACTATCGACAAATTAAATAAGGACTTGATAGCCATAAAAACCTGGTCTGATAAATTTGGCTTAGCTGTAAACCCTACGAAGTGTCAGGCCATCATCATTGGCAGTACACGTAGTATTAGCAAGGTAGACGGTACAACCTTGCCGCCAGTTCTGTTCAATGGTACGATCGTTCCTTTTGGTACTGACGTGAAGGACCTAGGCTTGCATATTGATAATACCCTGAACTGGCGGACTCAAGTCGCTAGGGTGAGCCAGAAGGTTACTGGAATGCTGCGGGCTCTGTACCGTTTGAAAAATTTATTACCATCAAGTACGAAGACAATGCTTGTACAGTCCCTCATTTTCCCTATCATCGATTATGGTGATGTGTGCTACTATGACCTGAATGCAGATCTCCTCAACAAACTTGACCGTCTTCTCAATAATTGCATTCGATTCGTTTTCAATCTGCGTAAATATGATCATGTCTCTGCGCATCGGTCGCTTCTAAAGTGGTTGCCCATACGCCAGCGCAGAGAGCTAAGGGCGCTGACCACCTTGTTCTCATTTCTTGATTCTCCGGTTTCGCCTGGTTACCTAGCCCCACACTTTCAGTACATTTGCGCCAACCACAATAGAAATCTACGTTCATCACACAATCGTCTTCTCCAATGTCCCACTCACCGCACAGACTTCATTCACTCTTCTTTCTTCGTTCAGGCTATCTCTCTGTGGAATACGCTCCCCCAGGAAATCAGGATGGCAACCAATCGATTATCCTTTAAGGTTAAGGTTCGCGAGCACATTCGCAAGAAGCTGGCAGTATCATCACAACGGTAATATTTTCTCATTGTATGTCTTATTTCTTTTTATTAAGTTTTTTTATGTATTTATGTATATTTATTTGTAATATATTTATATGTAATTAGGTATATATTATATTCAGTTTTAATAGGTTTATGCCTATCTTTATATTTAAAATATTTATTCCACAATGGTCTGATTGCACCTACCACTGTTTGTCTCTGCATCACCCGAAGGTTGACTGGTAGAAAATGCCTATGGCATTAAGTCCGCCTCTGTACATTTATGTGCTTGAAGTATTAAATAAATAAATAAATAAATAAATAAAAGTCAAGAGATGTCAAAAGTGGATCTCAGATGGAAGACCACCGAAAGCTTCTACTACAAGTAAAGCTAACCTGACATTTTTATCAGCAGAAAGTCATCAAGCGTTAAAGAAAGCCGCTGTTTCCAAGACAAATACCGAGAGTTGGTATGTTGACAATGGTGCGACAGTCCATGTCACAGGTCGTAGAGACTACTTCACAACTTTCGAAAGTTTTGAAGATTATACAACGGATTATACGCTGACCACCGCAAATGGTGCTGTTGTTAAAGTGATTGGAAGAGGTACAGTTGACTTGATTGCCTATGTGCATAAAGAGAAGCAAGACATTCGACTAAATAATGTATGGTATGTACCGGGTGTTACTAAAAACCTGTTTTCGGTACTTGCGGCACAAGACACATTGGAAAATAGCGAATTCACATCTGAAAGAGAATCTTGTTGGTTAAAAGAAAAAGGAAAGGTCTTGCTAATGGGAAAACGTTCAAAGAATGGAGGACTCTATGAACTACTTGCGAAGACAATAGTCAATAAAGTTGCTTCCAACATTGAAGCCAACGTAATGACCAACCTACAACTTTACCACGAAAGATTTGCTCACCAGAACAAAAGACATGTAAAGAAGGTCATTGAAAAGGAACTTGGTATCAAAGTAAAGCTAGATTCCGAATTATGTACTGGTTGTGTATATGGAAAGACACATCGTAAAAAATTTGGGACAAGGGCTCAAGCAAAAGAACCTGGTGAAATACTACATACTGATGTTTGTGGTCCATTCCCACCTTCCTTCGGCAAGAACAGATACTTTGTCCTATTCAAAGATGACTATAGCAAATATCGCTACGTCTATTTCATGAGAAATAAATCGGAAGTTGCAGATAAACTGTTTCAAGTTCTGAAAGAGATTAAAACAAGGGGTCACATTGTAAAAGAAATTTACAGCGACAATGGCGGAGAGTTTGACAATGCTAGAGTAAAGCAAATTTTACAAAATGTTGGTATTACCCAAAGGCTTACTATGCCTTACACCCCAGAGCAAAATGGGACAAGTGAACGGGAAAATAGGACACTTGTAGAAGCCGCACGCACTATGATGTACTCTCACGAAGAACTTCCAATTGCCTTGTGGTGCGAGCTGATAAGTACAGCCGCATATGTTCTTAATAGAACGGGGCCCACATGCATAGATGGCAAATCACCATACGAACTTTGGTATCGTCGAAAACCAGGAATAAAGCATCTCAGAGTCATTGGCAGTGAATGCTACGCCCATGTGCCCAAACAGAAGCGTAAGAAGCTTGCCAAGAAAGCTCAGAAATGTATCCTAATCGGTTACGAAGGTGATGAAGGGTACCGTCTAGTAAGCTTCGACAAATGTGGAAAGCCCACGCTCATCAGATCCAGAGACGTATTATTTAATGAATCCATCATAGAATCGATTGGATTAAATGATGAGATTGAACCAGAACCAGAAAATGAAATTGAGTACAAACTTCCCTTGATCAAAGAAAACGGTCAAGTGTCAAGAGCAAGGGAGGATGAGCCAAGCGAAGCCATTCAACCGCCTATTGACATGTCAGGTGCAAGGGAGGATGAGCAAGATGAAGCCAATCGGCCATCTATCTGTATGCCTCAGACAAGCCAAGATTTTCCTGACTCAACGGATGAAGTGGAACAGGAAAGTTATGATACTCCATATGATTCTGAGGAAGAAGAAAGTGTAGATAGGGTCCTTCGAGATAGAAGCCAGCTACGACCACCTGCGAGGTACAGTGACTTCGTATTAAATTTGAGTTCCTTTGTTGAACCCAAGACTTACAAAGAAGCATTGACAAGCCCACAGAAGGAGAAATGGCTGAAAGCTATGGAAAGCGAGATGAAATCGCTGTCTGAAACTAAGACCTGGATTTTGGTAGACTTACCCAAAGGTCGAAAACCAATTTCATGTAAATGGATCTATAAAGTGAAGACAAATGCGGATGGAACCCTCGACAAATTCAAAGCTAGGCTAGTAGCTAGAGGATTCACTCAAAAGGAAGGAGTTGACTTCTACGAAACTTTCAGCCCTGTGGCAAGGCTAGCTACAGTCAAACTGATCATAAAAATCGCAGTTGATGAAGATCTTGCTCTAACACAGTTTGATGTTGCAACGGCATTCCTCAATGGTTCGCTTGATGAAGATATTTACATGAACCAACCGGAAGGTTATAGTGACGGAACAAACAAAGTGTGTAAACTTCTGAGAAGCCTGTATGGCTTAAAGCAGGCTCCAAGATGTTGGAACAGATGTATTGTCGATTACTTGATCAGTATTGGATTTAAGCAATGCCAAAATGATCCCTGTTTATTTGTGAGAGTTAAACAAGGTGCCAAGATCATACTTGCATTGTACGTGGACGACGGTTTGATCGCTGCCACGAACCCTAAGGATTCAGAAAGATTTTTAGCTGAATTGAAGAATCGGTTCAAAATAACCGTAAAACCTGCATCATACTACTTAGGTATTGAGATATTAAAGCATGAGAACGGTATCAAGCTTACGCAGAAGCATTTTGCTGAGAAATTGCTAGAACGCTTTGGAATGCATGAATGTAAATCTGTGAGCACTCCTATTATCAAAGATGCTACAGAACAAACAACAGCAACAGATGAGGAACTTAAATTCCCTTACAGAGAAGCAGTTGGAGCACTGATGTATCTGATGACTGGGTCTAGACCGGACTTGTCTTATGCCGTCAGTGTTGTTTCACGCAATCTCGAGAATCCCAGCAGGGAGGATGTTACAAAAGTAAAGCGTATATTCCGCTACATCAAGGGTACTGTTGACTATGGTCTAATTTACCGAAAAGGAAATAAAGGACTACTATGCTACAGTGACTCTGACCATGGAGGAGATAAACATACAGGACGCTCTACATCGGGTATCCTTTGCACGTATTCCGGCGGAATTATATCCTGGGCCAGCAGGCGCCAAACCTGCGTAGCGATCTCGAGCACTGAAGCCGAACTAGTAGCAGCCAGTGAAACTGCAAGGGAGATGATCTGGTTGAAAAGGCTGATCATAGAAGTCTCCCAACTGAATGGGACTCCGAGCCTTCTGGTGGACAATGATGCCGCCATAAAGATCTCACACAATCCAGAACTCCACAGAAGAACCAAGCATATTGCTATTCGACATTTCTATGTGAGAGAACTCGTTGCTAATGAAGAAATACGTGTAGAATACGTTCCCAGCGAGTTCCAACTAGCGGATTTACTGACCAAAGCATTACATAAGCCACGGATTGTATCAATCGCAAAACAAATTGGCTTGATATAGTAATAGGGTTGCCAAAAAGGGAGGATGTCAAGGAGTATATTTATGTTATACTAGAACCTTATTCTTTTTGATAGCCCTTTTAAAAACTTATGTCAGATGTTGCCTAGAAACCGCTTATAACAATCTATTATATTTTTCACATGTCATTTCCATGAGTATTATTTTATATTGATAAAATAGTTTTATCATGTTGTACCCCGGTTTTCTTGAACAAAATTAGAGTCAGAGATAATTCGCTTTGCGAATGTGGTCTAGACGAAGGTACGCTAGACCATATCTTCCTCAATTGCAGTTTGAACAATGCTTTTACTTTCGACCATGTTATTGCAAAATTAAAAATTCAAAAACCTGTCAATGTCCGCCACCTTCTTTCATTCTTCCCTAACCCTCAAATTATCTGTGCTTTTATTAAATTTATTTCCACTAACAAAATAAAACTTTAACAAGTAGTTAATATTCCTAAAGTCTAAAGTTTATGTAGTATTATATTAAATGTTTAATAATCATATTTATATTATTTTACTAACAATTATTAACATCTCTATGTTTTGTGTTTGTTCCAGACCTCAAAAGTTCACCACAAAAAGTTTTTTTTTTTTTTTTAATAATAAATATATTTAAATTAAATACCCATGAGTAATCACTAAATATGCGTCTTTGGCAGAAATTGCCGTAGTTTTCGGCAAATTGCCATTAAAAAAAAAAAAAAAAAACATTATTTTGACAACATTACGTTGACAGCTTATTTCCAAGGGGCGGAGTGATATCATAAAATTTTATCACAAAAATAAGGAAAAACACCTTTTGAATACTGAAACAAACATTATGTCCTCTCCTCCTCCTACCAAGCCCCCTCGGGGGGTCAAACAAGGAAAAGAAACAGTGAGTATAACTGCATTTCAGCGTCAATTGACAATCATGTATCCACGGTATTCACGAAATAAAGTAAGAAATTTCTAAGTTTTCATCGGTATTGGCGTAATTTTTTCTGCATTCTCTAAGAGAAAAACTTTCACTGTTATTGCTGTGAACATAAATCACGCTCTAATTGCGAAATAGTTATGTTTTGCCTGTAAATAGCAAACTACATCCCATTAACGTTTTGCATTGTATTTGGGGACGATAACGGATGCTAAAACTTTTGGCACACGACAGCTGTAACATACATGAGTAAAAATACGGACTAATAATACTGTACAACAACCAAAACAAACCACATTCATACCAAAAAAATAAACAGATTCTTCTTTCAACAGAGTGGTTTGCTTATGTCAGTGATACGCACTCTCTCAGCGAGTGAAACAAATGAACAGCGAGAGAAAGAGAGAGCTAAACTAGAAAAAGAGTACAAGAAGAGTGATGCAAGACTTGATGAGCTGGTGGAGCAACATGCTCAGGAGATCATGGAAGTTATGCAGGTAAACATAATAATACAACAATGTTGTAGAAATGGAGAACAACACACAATTCATAACATCACATCTGTATTCCCCTCTCTCTTCAATAAGTATTATAAAAATGTAACCAAATGGATCAGAAAATGTACCTGTAAATGGCAATCTATAGAGCCACTTACAAAAAGGGTGCTTTGATTTGAATGACATTATTAAATAGTAATTGTAAAATCATCTTTCCATCAGGCATGAATCAAGAGGGCCATTTAGAAATTAAAAAAAAAAATTACCAGAAATCCTCTTTTTAAATCACCAGAAAGATGTTTTTCTATTTAATATCCTCAATTATTTTCATCAATAATTTGACAATAATTGTTGACAAGAATGTGTAACTAATTCCCTTTAGGGAGTGATTGCCTAAGAAATTAACCTGAAGAGAGTTTGTTTATACTTCCAACAAATACTTTTCGAACAGACCATAGACTTTGTTACATAAGAGTAGATAGTTTGGTTAAGTGGCAATCACTCCCTAAAGGAATGGCTAGAGGCTAGAGAATGATGATGTTGTGTATTCATTTATGTCATCAGAAATTTAGTAGCGTAACCTCGGCACTGTCAGTGTGGGGGCAGCACTGTGACGCGGTGGTGGCGCGGCTGGGCGCGTGTCGCGGCCTGCTGCGCCTGCGCCGCGACGATCTCAGGAGACTGTGGGCAGACGCGCGCACGCATCACTATGCATTGCAGATGTTGACTGATATGTGAGTAAATCAACTTTCATTAATGCAGAAAATGTTGAGAGTTACCACTTTTCTGATTTCTAAAACTATGGCAGCATCTAAATCGCCAAATGTGAACTACACAAAATTCTGCATTGAGTAAGCAGTTTACCGTGCAACTAGCATATTATATACAATGTCCCGACATTAATCATCAGGCAGTAGCCCACCAGACACAACTCCCATCTGCTCGAAAGGATCTTCCCTCTTCTATGGAGGGTGAGTGAACTTTACAACCTGATCCTTTGATCTCTATAAATCCATAGTCAATAGGCCCCAAAAAGTCAAACTTCCAATTCTAAAATCAAGATGCAAACAGACAGAGAAATCTCACTTGCTCATTTTTATGAAATTCTAACAAGTCATTTTATATACATATGTATCTACATTTCAAATGTGATTAAATTAATAATCTTGTATACAGTGAACGTGTAGTGGTATCAGAGCGAGAAACCCGCGAATCTCTCTCTGCTGGTCGAGTGTTAGCGGCCGCACTTACTTTGAAGGCAGCTCTCGACACGGCTGACACCACTCTCTCGCATGTTGATGCTCTCAACGGCACTAGACAACATCTACAGGTAACACCTGCAAGTTGAAATCCACTGTTGGCCACAGGCCTTATAATATAATCGTGAGACTGATTGATTTTGAGTAGAACTATCTTCATATGAAAAAAGCAACAAAAAAATAAAACAGTTAAAGCAATAGAAATAAAAATAGCCCCAAACTATGTAAGACAAGTATACAATTTGGGTGGAAGCGTTTAACTGAGTAGTGGTGGCCCAGTGGTAAAGGCCGCGACTTGTGAGTTGCAGGTCGTAGGTTCGAACCTCGACACACGCTTTACTTTGAGTAAATTATTTCATCAACACTGCTCCCGAAACAGTAAAAGAAAACATAGTGAGGAAAAGACATGTGACATGTACCAACCCGCACTGGGCCCGCGTAGTGGATTACGACCAACTCCCTTTTTTTTTTTTTTTCTCACAGAGAGGGGGCCTGTGTCCCAGCAGTGGGAACAGTATTGGCTAATTATGTGTTAAACTGCGGTCAGTAAAGTCAGATTAGTTTGTAATTCTAACATCTTCCAACTCATTTATTGTTAACAGCAGTGTACCTGTACGAGTCATGAAATAATTTTGTATGTTTCTTTTCAGCTAAAGAAACGCGAGCTAGTAGAAGTGATAGTGCGTCGTTTAAGCGAGGCGGTGTACCGGGATGAACGAGCCCCCCTTACGAGACGTGTGTCTGCAAGAAGACGTACTGCGCTATTACTAGCCGGTGAGAAATACCAATCTAAAGAATTGACATACCTACTTAGTTTACCTACCACCATCCATATGACAATCGGGATTTTTCGTAAACAAATGAAATCCTATATTATAACCTGCCGGTCGATTCTGTAAAAATCTCACCGTGAATATTTAGGTGAAGTGAGTTTGTTTTTGCTAGGAATTGACACTATTGACAGCTCACTCCACGCTCACTTCACCTAAGTTTTCACAGTGACATGGTTACAGAATTGCACTGCTGCAATAGATTACTTTTACTGTTAGCCTGCATAATCCCACTGCTGGGCAAAGGCCTCGCCATGACTTCCAGCTCTTTCGATCCATGGCTAAAGTGGCCCACTGAGTTGTTTGGTTTCTCCAGCTTGTCCTGCCATCTTCTACGGGGTCTGTAATAAATTAATGAAAAATAAACCTACCCATTTACTTTTTGATTAATACGAATTCAATTCAACTACCTATATGTAGACGTCTAAGATAAAAACGTGAAACTGCAGTCACATAACTTTCTGCTTCATACAGTGTAAAAATCGTCCCTTTATTGGTAAAACCGATTATCTACCGAAAACTAAACTTGTGGCAATAATGATTTAAAAGTTTGACAGAATAATTATGTAACTAAATTACATATATCTTTCCTGCAGTCATGTAATTATAATGAAAAAATTAATAAAGTATGTTTGTAAATCATAAAAATAGAAGTACTTCATTGATAATGCTTGAAAAAATGCCAAACACTATCTTCAGGGAGGTCATTTAGTTGGTTTTTCCTGAATAACGACATAAGCATATATATCAATTATTAAATCATTTGGAGCTTATCTTATAGCTTCATTGTAACCTTTCGAAGAAAGTAATAAGGTACCAAAAACAACTGTAAAAATAACACTCTTAAACATTCTACAAATTGAAATTTAAAAAATTATAATTGGTTTTGCTTGAGTAAAATTAAGAATTGTGGTAGACTATCTGCAAAATGTCCATACAACGAACTAGAACAAGCCTGGTCTATTTTTTTTATAATTATAAAAATACCAAAAAATCATTACTTACATGAAAGTAAAAACTGAATAAAGTAGTAAAATAATAAGAATGATATATTAGGAAATAATCAACTTTATTAGTAACTTTTTATTTTTATCTAAGTATACAAAACAATTTGTGAAAAAATTAATTAATTTAGATTTTCTAAGTACTTATACAAAACAATTTGTGAAACCATGAAATTAATTCATGTTTTCACAAATTGTTTAGTATACCTACTTAGATAGAAAAACTAAAATAATGTATCTTTCCTTCATTAGCTGATGAGAAACTTGTAATCAGGAAAAAGATTAAGATAAAAAGAGAGCTGAAGAGGAAACAAATTTTCTGTCTGCTATTTTCGATTTGCAAGCAATTCTACAATTGCCATGCACTGATGTTGGTCTCCTTTACTATACAAGAAAATTAACTTTATACAATTTAACGCTGTACGAAAGTGCGCCTCCTAACGAAGCTTATTGTTTTGTATGGTCCGAGACAAATGGTAAAAAGAGAAGTTCAGAAATCGGAACTATTTTGTGTCACTATTTAATGAGATCTGTATCAGAGGAAGTCACGGAAGTCAGTTTGTTCTCTGACACATGTGGAGGACAAAATAGGAATCAATTCGTGGCTGCTTTCCTATTGTGGTTAATTGAAAACAGCAACACAAGTTCTTAGAGTCAGGTCACAGTTACATGGAAGCTGACCACAGATGACTCAGATTCTGACTCTTCAGAGGCGGCCACACCAGGGACGCGTTTAATGCGATCCCTATCTACAAGCAAACTTCCGTACCATCCATGGTACTCTTCTGGTATAACCCCTTCTCACATAGATTAATGAGATCTTTTTCCTTAGCTTCCGTTATTAGAAGAGGTCCATCATACATATTGTTCTAGCGGTGGGAACTGGAGTTCCAAGATAGTTGGTAGTTCAATTACCTGTTCTGCTGCCAATAGCTTTGCTTTGTTTCTTGTTGCATAGCTGTAGTGTCCATGTGCTGAAGATGTCGATGCTGAATTTATATTAATCTTATTTTGTGTGTCTGAAACAGTTACATCCATTGCCATAAATGAATTTGACATGACATAGTTATAGTATATTTTTTTGTCTCCTTTTATGTACTTCATCCGTTTTATGTTTAACCATTTCACTTACTGTCCATCTGTGTTTTTGGTTCTATTCAAAATTTAGCCATTTTTATGTATTAGGCAATTTTTTAAAGTCTTTAAACTCATTGTATTTAAATTCCTTGACTTGATAACAATTTTTTGTTATAGTCTTTGTGTCTTTCCTGTATTTTTTTTTTGATCTAGCACGTTTGAAAATTTTAATGCAGTCAGTCATACAAAAAAGATCAACATTTTTCTTGGCAGACTCAATCGCACTGTGCATTGAGTCAGCTTCCATGTAACTGTGACCTGACTCTAAGAACTTGTGTTCTATGATTTGTAAATGGATGCTGTTTTGAATTACCCACAATAGGATAGCAGCCACGAATTGACTCTTTTAGTTATTGTTCTGAGATTGATTCCTATTTTGTCCTCCACATGTGTCAGAGAACAAACTGACTTCCGTGACTTCCTCTGATACAGATTTCATTAAATAGTGACACAAAATACATAGTTCCGATTTCTGAACTCCCTTTTTACCATTTGTCTCGGACCACACAAAACAATAAGCTTCGTTAGGAGGCGCACTTTCGTACAGCGTTAAATTGTATACAGTTAATTTTCTTGTATAGTAAAGGAGACCAACATCAGTGCATGGCAATTGTAGACTTGCCTGCAAATCGAAAGTAGTAGACAGAAAATTTGTTTCTTCTTCAGCTCTCTTTTAATCTTTATCTTTTTCCTGATTACAAGTTTGCTTCCTATCAATGTGTGTCTGATATTCTCCTTGTATTTTATTTTATTCTTCTGGATTAGCGCGATTGTACCTAGTGCACAAAAGACATTGGTCTTTTTTCGGCATGAATAATCCCAAATTAAATTCTGTAGAAAAAATTCTACGATATGTCATCTCCGACACAGGTTCCATATTTTCGTCTTCGCATTTTTTGACGTACAAAGAATACAATTTGCATAATGTAAGGTTTCAAGTTGCTTTTACTTGTATTTAAATCTAAACGATACTATCTCTGATGTTGTGGAAAAACAAATAAAGCTGTTTAATCTCTTTTAATTGAATTAAAATCTGCACAAGTGCGAAGGATTATGTTCTGTTAAAAACAAGTAGAACTATTTACTTTCTTTTTAATGTGTAAGATTCTAAGTACTTTCCAATAATTCAGCAAAACCAGAACCATTTAAAGTATTTTAATTTGTATTAGTATAATGCTACAGTATGTTCAGAGTGTAAGCAAATTGCAACTAAAATAAGATATGAAACTGAACGTGGTTTTGATTGCAAGGCTTCAAAAAAATCGTACAGGTATAAGACTTTAGCTGTTATTGAATGCAGATGTTACCTACAATCTTATATTATAATTGTTTTTTTGCGTATCTATCTCGGAAACTATGCATCGTATCGAAAAATCGGTTTTATCTATAGATAGAGCTCAAAAAGTTGAGTAGCTTGGTGTAAATAACTCATTTTTGAAAAAAAGTGTAGATAATCGGTTTTACCAATAAAGGGACGAAATATTATACGAGTCACTCTTGTATTTAGTCAACATATTATACATAACTAGAAGTACCTTTCCGAGTTATTACCAACATCATTAACGAATTCCCTTTTCAGAACTAACAAAGAGCGAGGAGGTAACAGACGCCTACTTACAAGAAGTGACCCCTGAGTTCGAAGCCTCTCTGTCGGAAGAGGACAAGACCTTCGAGACTACTGTCATGATATCACTGGAGGCTTTAGGAGTATTGGAGCAACTGAAAGAGGCTACTGAGGTATTTATATTTCTATTAGCAGCATGTGCACTTTTTTATAAGTACCACATCAAGTTTAAGGTTTTAATGTGAGTCTACTATAGGTAAACTAGTGCGTTAAGTTTTAGAAAAATTAAGGCTATCTACATAGATTGTCACTTGCTTTCTAAAAATCGATGTGCCATAATTATTGCCCGGATACTGTAAATAGATTGTTCTGAACTTTTACTACCGTATGCAGCTTTTGTGTGAATAAATGTTCTCTTACAAATGAGTGTAGCGGGGAGTTCTGTGTAGGAAGCAGTTTGTGACATCTGGGACAATGATGCAGTTCGCCGAACTAAAGTATTTCAGACAAAAGAAACTATGAAAGTATTTTTATTAAAGATACTTGGACGTAGTTAAGCAGAAAGGACTCAATCCACAATATGTCACTTTTGAGTTATGGGTGTTTGAAGTTTTAGCTGTAATTTCTCTAACAAAAAGTTACATTTTTTTAAATGTTTGCCCTATATTATTAAGAAGATAGTTTATATTTTATTTTCCCATCAAAATAATGATATATTTTGCAATAGATTTCGAGATATTAAGTGAAATGTGGGTTGAGTCCTTACAATTAAACTTAAGTTTGTAAAGACAGGTATTTTTTATTACTTTCACAGAATGGACTCAAAACTACCCATCGACTAGAAAATATGTTATTAAAAAAAATAAAACAAGTATTATTATAAAAAAACTTTATATAATTATTGACCTTAATCATAAAGTTAACAAAATCACGTAAAAACGCCATAATTCAAATTGAAAGAATAGAAAAAACAGCGCAAAGATAAGTGTTCATATCAATTTCCCTCATCTTCCAAATCAAAGTCAAGAGTTGGCCCGTATCCATCAACATCCTCGTTGATACAGCTGTTTCCTTTAAGGTTATTATAAAATGCGTGACTATCTTCGGGTATTAAAGTAAACATAGATCTAAGATCTTCGAGCTTTGCTTGAGGAATAGCTTTTCCATGGGGCCAAAGAACTTCAAAATCTTCTTCTGAAAATTGGATTGTAACCCTATTTTATTACAGCGGTACAACGGGTATGTTAAAGTTAGATAGTTAACATTGATAGCCGGGGTATTAAAGTAAAAAACAAAACAAAAGTCATTTATTCAAATTGGGCTGAGAATCAGAACTTTATGAACCTCAAAATTATGTAAAGTAGACCCCAAAATGCCGCTTTCTCAGCATATACTATTCCCAGTGCTGGGACACAGGCCTCCTTCCTATGCGAGGGAGTGGGCCATGATCCATCACGCGAGCCTAGTGCGAGTTGGTGGATTTTGGAGACATAGGTGGAAGGTATTCTACCTGTCTCCTTTTACGCGTATTTGGAGGTGAAGTTGTCATTAAAGAGCGGAAGTTAAACTCCAATGTAATTGCCACACACGTATTATAGTTTACAGTTAGATACACTACTTAGCACATAATAACTAATTAAAACTAGTAGGGACAAAATAAACTTATCTAGTCCGTTTCCCAGGACGGTGGGCAAGCAAGAGAGGGGACGCTACTTAAGGGGCTTACAGGACCTAAACACAAAAAAACGCAAGTTTTAGAAACAATAACAGTATATGATCGACTACAGTAAACAAAATCAGAAAAACATATGATATTCTTCAGGATATATGCTAGGTAGATAGTGTTTTGAAAACTTATAACTAATTTGATACTATAGAAAAAAAATCATGAAGATATTTCTAAAACTATCTTTTTACAATAAAAACAATACTAATATAGGTACATACAATCATTATGATTTTTTGCCAGATTATTCTACGTGATTCTACAAGCAACATACTTAAACACTAGCGTTTTAATTTTTTAATCCAAACAATAGATTTTTTGTAAATAGATAATTGCTTCATATTTTGCAATAAATTACCAGCGTTGTGTCATCGCGTTTCTCTTTCTTTTCTATGCAGTCCGACAAAGACCGCGCTTTAGGTCATGTAGTCAGCATAAGGTACGCTATGGGTTATAGTGCCCCAGATCAAAGATTGGTGTTGCCACTTAACAAGGGTGCGTTCCTGACTAACTTATAAATACTTATCTAAAACAATACAGGCGACGCCACGTATTCTAAGGTGTGTTCACAAATGCCAGCGGTAACCCTTTCGGACAATACCGCTGACCAAAACCAATGGGTTTAAATCCAATTTTTAGAAGAAGATTTTGAAGTTCTTTAGCCCCATGGAAAAGCCATTCCTCAAGCAAAGCTCGAAGATCTTAGATCTATGTTTACTTTAATACCCGAAGGTTGTCACGCATTTTATAATAACCTTAAAGGAAACAGCTGTATCAACGAGGATGTTGATGGATACAGGCCAACTCTTGAATTTGATTTGGAAGATGAGGGAAATTGAAATGAGCACTTATCTTTGCGCTGTTTTTTCTATTCTTTAAATTTGAATTATGGCGTTTTTACGTGATTTTGTTAACTTTATGATTAAGGTCAATTTATTATATATAACGTTTTTTATAATAATACTTGTTTTATTTTTTTTAATAACATATTTTCTAGTCGATGGCTAGTCTTGAGTCCATTCTGAGAAAGAAATAAAAAATACCTGTCTTTACAAACTTAAGTTTAATTGTAAGGACTCAACCCACATTTCACTTAATATCTCGAAATCTATTGCAAAATATTTAATTATTTTGATGGAAAAATAAAATATAAACTATCTTCTTCATAATATAGGGCAAACATTTAAAAATATGTAACTTTTTGTTAGAGAAATTACAGCTAAAACTTCAAACGCCCATAAACCAAAAGTGACATATTGTGGATTGAGTCCTTTCCACTTAACTACGTCCATTTGATATTAAATGTGCTGTTCACCAAAAGCTGTTTTTCTGAAATATCTCAAGTGTTTTGAGTCGTTTCTGATAAACAAAACGAAATATTTTATGCCAGTAAACCTATATCACAGAAACGACCCAACCTGTTTGAGTCGATTCAGTTATTTGATAATATGATATTTCCGATCAAAACTAATTCTTAGAAAAGATCCAAACTGTTTGAGTTTATTCTGGTTTATCGATCTTAAGAACATACTCATAGAAATGTCATTACTCAGAAACAATTCAAGCGGACTGAGTTCGTTCAGCAAATAGATTTTGTATGCTCTTCATACTGTGGGTTGAGTCAGGGTAGTGAAAAAACTAGTTTTCGTGTTCATTTTCAAAATAGGGTCTTCACTACATGATAGATTCGACCCTCAGGAGTACGATGGCATACTTAACTCAATTTTGGCCAAAGTGTGGATTGAGTCCTTTCTGCTTAACTACGTCCACTTATCCGTATCTGCAGCCCTCAATACCCTACTCTTGAATGATGCCTTCGCACCGCACCAGTATCAACCACTCAAAGACCTGATATAATTTATGAGGTAGAACTTCGCTTGCTTAATTACCAATTCAATTAATTACCACTCAATTCAGTTCGGAATTCATTGTGAACCACATAATTATATTATCATTATATTTTTCTAGAAATTCAAAGTCCAGATCCAAAACGAGCTGCTAGAAGTAATAGACTCCGTATCTCGTCGAATTATCGAAGAGGGGGAAGTAGAAGCCGATGCTGATGTAGACGAAGACGGCGAGATACCCGACTGTGAGGGAGTGACAGAGACGGGGCGACCGCTCGCGAGGCTTGTCACGAGTCTCGGCGAAGAGTTCCGAGCGTGCGCTACGAGGAACAAAAGGTAAGATTTGCAAAAAGAATGCGGTCCCGCGCAGGCGCAGGCCGCGCGGTATCACACCGCCTACTTCCCTCATTCTCATAGTGCGGTGGGACGGCTCCCGGGTGCGCAGGCGCAGGCCGCCTACTTCCAACTCCGGGCTGTTACTGAGGCATTCCTAATGGAACAACTCAATATTACAATAGAGGATAGTGGAAATATTTCAAGGCTTTGAAGTTCAGGGAGAAACAGAATAATTTAGATTCTTAAATAATCTTCTATCTTAAAATCAATATTTGTTCTGTTCTTGTGATTTGCAACTAAAAGTTTATTATTTCAGGTTACTACAATTATGGAGGGCTTCCTTACAAAAGTATAAGTTGCCGGACTCCTGTTTGCATACCGAGCATAATTACTGGAGCGCCGTGCAGCAAGTTGTAAGTGTTTGGTGTTTCTTTATTATTAAACATGAATGGGCAATATACTCTACGTTGTACGAGGACTAAAACACGCGGTAACTTGATAATAGTGGACTGTTTTACATAAATTCTACAAAGGAAAACAAACTGTCAACTAGATTTGAATTGGCAATTGATTGAATGAATACGCAATCGCTCAATACCGCGACAATGTCGCAGCCCCCGTGATATTACAGACTTAAATGTAAACTATCAGTAAAAAAACATCTCTCTTTCAGCTGCAACTCCTCCTAACAGAATACCTAGAGATCGAGAGCGTAAACTTAGCAGCTCAACGCTCAGTGGGCTCTGCGGTTACTGACACCACGGAACTGCGACTAGCTGACTACTTTGCGAAGAAGAGGCCTCAGAGACGGAGAACTAAGTTGTTCAAGCTCTCTGGTAAGTTGATTACTAAGTAGATCTTAGATTTGTATCAAACAACAGGTGCAGTTAACAAGCGAGGCTCCGAATATTGCGCATATCCACCCAGAAAATGCATTTCACGCTCGTAATATTGGCGCAACAAGGTACCCTGAGTATCTAGATACGCGTGTCTCACGCGAATAAAACCTCTACATGTCGACATAATGCATACCTAGCTTCTTTAATTTCTCTGCTACGCGCGAGACTAGTCCCGTTAAATTATATTTATGGACTGTATTATATTTATATATTGTTTTTTATTATAAGAAAGCCCAAGCTCCAAGCTAACCAAGTGCCTGGCGAGTTGTATTTTATGTCTTAGCTTTAAAACTTTAATTATTGTTTTCACAGGTCCACCCGCCGTCTCGCCCAGCCTGTCCGCCCGTCGCCACAACTACCCACTAGTGTGTCGCCCCGACCCCGCCCACTTGCACGCAGTACTACCGGCGCTACATCCGCTATGTGCCCACATTGAACCTGTTACTGGGTGAGTTAGTTTACAATGTGCAGTTGATGTCGCGCCAGTACAGTCTTTTTACAGTTACTTTAGCTATGACAGCAGCCACCCGATTATAATGAGAGTGAAGATCATTTTGATTTTGGCAAACTTGTCAGTGGCAACAACCAAACAATCTTATTACGGAATATCTCATTATCATCAGCCTGTAACAGTCCAACGTTCATATTGCACGCCATTCAATTGAATTTTCGGTAACTCGATCTTCGCAGGATGCTAGTAGTGGTTGGAGCTGCTACCAGCCATCCTGCGAAGACAGAGTTGCCGAAAATCCTACCTTACGTTTACACGTTGTCACAAAGGAATTTATTTACCAGGAGCCCGACTCCGCTTTGGGATAGCTGGTCTCCCTCTCGAAAATACATAAGGTGGCCCGATTCAAGGGTTATTGTGTCCTCCCTCTCTCTTCGGATTTCATTCAACCCAAGAATGAGCCACCTTATTTTCCCGAGTTCTTCTTCGAGCTGCTAGTAGTTCGTCGAGCCGTGACGCGTCCGTTATGTGTTGCCAGGGTCAGTCGGGCTCGGCGGCCATTCGTAACCCGCGGATACTTCGCTCTCCGCACCTGCTTGCCGTTACCGTGGCAGCCGCTAGATTTTTATGACAATTTATAATGATTATGTAACAGTCTGTTCCTGCACCTTGTATATCGATTTGGCGCAAGTTTGACCCTGTATCCAACCGGCCCTGCAGCGGCGGCGAGTGCTCGCTGCGCGCGTTCGTCACAGACTACGTGCGCAGCGGCGAGAGCGAGCGCCTGGCCGCGTGCGCGCGCGCCGCCATCGATGACGTCATGCGCGCGCCGCCCGCGTGGCGCGAGCGCGGCCCCGCGCCGCCCACTGCTGTCAAGTCTGGGTACGCAATGTAAAAATAATATGTTACTTTTTGTGTGTATGCGTGTGTGTGTAGTAAACCATTAAAATAACTCTTTTGTAACCTTTGTGCCTTGATCCTTGTAAGATTGATTCTTTTATTTAAATATTTTTATGCAGATAAAATGTTTAAATAATACTCTTGTTTGACGAATTTTAAATAAAAGCTTTTGCTTATTTACAATAAAAAAAAAACATGCAGTGTTACCTAATTTAACTCCAAATTATTGAACTTGCAGTAAAAATTTATAAAATGAGACACATTAACCTTTTCACCACCACGGACTTCAATAGAAGTTCCATATTTTAATGCCACCAGCGCTACTTCATTAGAAGCTCTTCATTTTAACTATCTTATAAAAATAAATTTACTGTATTTAAAAACTTTGTTTCGTATTATTATTGAATATACTACTGTCTAATACCCCGTTTTATATTTTTCCACACAAAAGAAGCCCTTTTTTATCTTAAAATCGGCAAAAACAAATGATAAATGATTTTATTTTTGTAAGTAGGTTTGTACAAACACTTACATGTCAATCATGTTTTTTTAAAACAAGATGAGGTCGACGTTTCCTACCTAGTCTGAGAAGAAAAGCCGACACAAACTCAGAGGTCACAGTCTCTTTTAAAGTCCAGACATAATCTTGGTCAGGTTACATGAAGACAATGTAGATCAATGTCTGAGATGGTCTTAAACACAGATTGAGAGGACCTGTCCAGTCAGTGCACGCATTTGTCAGAAATCGTGCAGCTCAACGATATGACGAACAATACCAAAGAAAGGCCATTTGGGTAGGCCACATAAATTACTCAAACTGCCAGACCATAAAAAAAACTAACATAACAGATATAATAATAAAAAAATATATAAAATGACCCACATCGTCTTCACATTCACAATAAATAAAATAATATAATACATTACAAAGTAAGTAAATGTCATTGTTTATAAAAAAATCATTAATGTCAATGTGTATATAAAAAAAACCATTCAAAATGCAGAAATTGGAAGCAGCTCAATCCCAAGCCTTTTTGACCTCAATATAATCTTTAACGGTATAAAAGGCTTTCTGGCACAACTTACGTTTAATGAACGATTTAAATTTATTAAGGCTTAGATCTTGAACGTGGCTTAGTAGTTTATTATAAAAGCGTATACATTGGCATCTGAACGAGCCACCTATTTTCTTGAGCCTTGCTGTAGGTACAACAAATTTGTGTTTATTTCTAGTATTTATATATTATGGATATCACTGTATTTTTTAAACAATTTTATATTTTTATGGGCACAAGAACTCGAATATTTAAGAACGCTAAGGACTTTATTTAGAGTCGGCCAGTGATGTGACGCGAAAGTTACAACTGTTTGATTTCGCCCGTTGAAATATGTATTTATAAATACTACTATCGAAAACAATTTCAGGTCAGGAAAATATGAACTTCGTTAACTACCTTATAACAAAGGGAAAATAGACGAATTTTAACCTTCAGATGGGTACCGATCCGGAATTAAATAGTTGTTAGCAATCCTTGTCGATAATTATATTCCCAGTTCTACAAAACAATTGGTTGTCAGTGCCTCGGGCGCCACGGACTATTATAGAAGTCGTTCTGTGACGTCATAAGCGTACGGCTGTCAAGGTCACTTTGGCATAGTGCGGCACTAATCGAGTGAGCGCGCACGCATCCTTCTTTCACTTTGCTTGTAACAATACTATTCTATTTTACTAATAAATAATCAAATAGTAAAATGAATGAAGAACTGGATTCGGATGAGCTTTTAAACATTTTACAAGGTGTTGAATCGGACTCTGAGTATTTTCGGAAAATCCGAAATATTAATAAGTAATAATAACGTTTATTCATCAAAAAGTAGGAATTCAATAAGTAAAATGTTTGGTGAGCCACAAACTAAGCCGTAAGCCGTGTGAATTTAACAAAGTTGTAATGGCCTAGTTTGAGGAGATTTGAAGCGGCTTATGTACACACTTCTTCATGTTGTGGGTAGTTCCAGCAATTAAACACAGGTTGAAGTGAGTGAAAGGAATGAATATTAACTTTAATTAGCACGGTTTTTATACAGTAAAATATTTAATAATAATTATGGATCACGCCACTTCTGCGTAAACGGTTCGGGCTGGACCATTGTCACAGTAATTACTGTGCCATTGTCCTAATGAGCTACAAAGGATGACGTAGTGGTGGCGTGATGTCCTGCCGTGGTCTCACCGCTCATAGGCGGTAGCGGTTTTGGTGGTCGCTACAGATTATCATAAACAAGAGATAATAAGAGTTCAAATAAAATAAAACATTATATTTAACTATTTGTGAGATTCGATTCTGAATCCAAAATAAAAATAGTAAGAAAGACCATAGACCACATCCCTAATCAAAGTTAAAGAGATGTACAGACGCCAGCACATCAAGCTACCCGAAACTGTAAAATTTTCCCAATTAACTTTGAACCTTATGGTTCAGCGATAAAGTTGAAAATCTATTAAAAAAAATTGACAGATTGTAGTAGCTTGATGTGCTGGCGTCTGTACCTCATTTCTTATAGCTCTAATTGAGTAATTAGTTTGTTTCTTTGATACTTATAATTTATACTGGTTTTTCTTAAGAAGGATACCGTGACATAAAAAAATATGAAAATATTTAATCAGTTTTTATTTATATTCGTAAAATTGTAAATAAAAGTTAACGCGTATAAATCTCATTCATCGATATGACGATACTCTCATCACTACTATTTACTGTATATTTCGTTATACATTTATAGCTTGGCTCCAGGCGAGGCATCGCGTTCTGTGTGCGTTGGCGGTGAAAAGGTTAAAGCCCCATCCACACGCTGGCTGTTTGTCACAAACACCGCAAACAGCAAACAAAGTCCCAAACACCAACCATAATCACCCAACACAAACAGCCATCCACATGCTTGGCGAACGTTCATAACATTCCGAATCGGCAAACATGGCGGACCAAGCGGACGACGAGCTTGTAGCAGCTATTACTTTCGGGTTGACATATTTTTATTATAAATTGAAGCAAGAGAAAGAAAAAAGAAAAAAAAGAAGAAAGCGAAGACGATGGTGGATGATTAAAATACATAGAAATCGTACATGGTACTGCTTTAGACCTATTATTTGGGTTTTAATTTGCCGTGTTATTTAATTAGTAAATACGTCCGCCTCCCGCAAGCTCGCGCGCATTACTGATCGCTGCCAAGTGCCAAACGTGTGGATACGTCGCAAACTGTTTGCCAAACATCATTTGATCTGGCAAGAAAAACCGACACAGATGCCGAACACTGCCCAACACAAACACAAACAGGCAAACAACGACAAACACCCATCCACACGTCCGTGTTTGCTGTTTGCCATTGTTTGCCAAGCATGTGGATGGGGCTTAACTTTTTTTTTAATTCATGTTTTATATGCGCACCTCCCATAGCTCTCGTCACCGCACGATCTTCACGTGCTGCGGCAGCGGCTGGCGCGCGGTCGCGGACACAGCGCGAGCGGCGCGGCGCTGCGGCGCGTGCGGCGGCGCCGAGGCCCTGCGCGCTACTGCGGCGGCGCTGGCGGCACTGGCCGCGCACTGTAGGGCCGCGCATGCGCGACTGTGTCCTACTACTGCACAAGGTTCACTCTACTTACTCCACATTAGCGACCCGCCCCTGCGGCGCGTGCGGCGGCGCCGAGGCCCTGCGCGCTACTGCGGCGGCGCTGGCGGCACTGGCCGCGCACTGTAGGGCCGCGCATGCGCGACTGTGTCCTACTACTGCACAAGGTTCACTCTACTTACTCCACATTAGCGACCCGCCCCTGCGGCGCGTGCGGCGGCGCCGAGGCCCTGCGCGCTACTGCGGCGGCGCTGGCGGCACTGGCCGCGCACTGTAGGGCCGCGCATGCGCGACTGTGTCCTACTACTGCACAAGGTTCACTCTACTTACTCCACATTAGCGACCCGCCCCTGCGGCGCGTGCGGCGGCGCCGAGGCCCTGCGCGCTACTGCGGCGGCGCTGGCGGCACTGGCCGCGCACTGTAGGGCCGCGCATGCGCGACTGTGTCCTACTACTGCACAAGGTTCACTCTACTTACTCCACATTAGCGACCCGCCCCTGCGGCGCGTGCGGCGGCGCCGAGGCCCTGCGCGCTACTGCGGCGGCGCTGGCGGCACTGGCCGCGCACTGTAGGGCCGCGCATGCGCGACTGTGTCCTACTACTGCACAAGGTTCACTCTACTTACTCCACATTAGCGACCCGCCCCTGCGGCGCGTGCGGCGGCGCCGAGGCCCTGCGCGCTACTGCGGCGGCGCTGGCGGCACTGGCCGCGCACTGTAGGGCCGCGCATGCGCGACTGTGTCCTACTACTGCACAAGGTTCACTCTACTTACTCCACATTAGCGACCCGCCCCTGCGGCGCGTGCGGCGGCGCCGAGGCCCTGCGCGCTACTGCGGCGGCGCTGGCGGCACTGGCCGCGCACTGTAGGGCCGCGCATGCGCGACTGTGTCCTACTACTGCACAAGGTTCACTCTACTTACTCCACATTAGCGACCCGCCCCTGCGGCGCGTGCGGCGGCGCCGAGGCCCTGCGCGCTACTGCGGCGGCGCTGGCGGCACTGGCCGCGCACTGTAGGGCCGCGCATGCGCGACTGTGTCCTACTACTGCACAAGGTTCACTCTACTTAGGCCTAGTCCGCACTGCGATATTTCACCGCGCGATTTTTTTCTCGTAATTCTGTAACACGTTCAATACTATGGGACTAGCCGCACTGACGTTATAAAATTCGCGCGGAAAAAATTTCTGTGATTTGATGCAAATTGAACGCGATTTATTCCCGCGCGAATGTTTTGTGCAGTAGTAAGTAGTATGACTATGGCCGCACTGCGGAAAAAAATTCGCGCGTTTCTCTCAGTCGTGCACTGACTGTTTTAAGTAGAAAAATCCTTTCATAGGTCTCATGGCCGTAAATGGATGAATCCAGTATTCATGACATCTTTTTATACGTCTGTTACGTCGCCGCCGTAGTATCAGATAAATCAAAATGTTTCTGATGTCCATTAGACGTTCATCTCAGCCGGGAACAGCATCAAACTGACAAAAATCGCACGAAATTTTACTCGCGGTGCGTACTAGGCGTGATTTCGAGCACGGAATATAAGTCGCGAGAATTAAAAACGCGCGGTGAAATATCGCAGTGCGGACTAGGCCTAACTCCACATTAGCGACCCGCCCCTGCTTGGCACGGTTTTTACGACCTGACAAAACGTCGAAATTTCTTAAGTCTTAAGTTTAATAGAGGCGCTAGTTCTGATAGAAAACCCTGATTGCGCGAAACTCACTGCTGACTGCAGAATTTTTATTTCTTTTCGTAGGACCGCCACGAGCTCAACGATGGTTGGCTGATGATGACATTGTGAGATTCTTGCAATCACTTCCCAACTGGACTGCAGCTATTCATCAAGATGCAAAACTTAGTGCTGAGGTAAATTTACATTTTTTCTAAAATAATATTTAATCATTGAAATTATTTAATTTGCAACTTTTGCAGCAATAATCTTCCAATAATTCTGACTTTTGTGCTAAACTTCCCGACTTTTCATTGAGTGTGATCTCCATAAATATCAAATTAATATAAATACATGACTTATTAATTAGCCGTCACCTTAAAATTCACTTCCTTCCTAGCCACATCATATTTCATGTTTTCATTAATGGTCAGTAATTTTAATCAAACAATCAGTTAAAAACGTTTCAATTCGGCCAATCAAATCAATTAACATCTTTGCAAGTAGTGCTGCTATAACATCGACTGAAATAAAGAAGCATTTTTCAACAAATGTATTGTACGGTCAACGGCAGTAGTTAGTCGAATACAGCCCTTAACGCTACGAAATAAAGGCGCAAAGTTAAATTTATATCATGGCATGCGGTTGACTGTACAAATTACAATCATCCACCTATAATAACATTCATTTTTAACATCCTACAGCCATCTAATTGGACTACTGAACAACATGATGCAAAGAATGTTGCCAACGTAAATATAAGTTTATTACTAAAACGTAGACACTCCTTTTGCACGGAGTGCATTGTATTATAAGATATAAATATTATGTAAAATGCATGATGTAGTTTTGGTAGTGTCTCGAAGTAGGTAAAACTTACTTAGCCCGTTCACCACATCGCTACCACAGACTACTAAATACATTTAGCGCTTAAGGGGGAAACGCCACGGTAGGTACCCAAGTAGCAAAATAATGTCATATAAATGGTACAATAACGTTTTTTATTTAACTTTCAGGCTTTTCAAATGGTTTTATAATAGTTTTCTATACGTAAATATAACGCGGGTTTGGGCGCAGATTATATAACATTTAAATCGTGTAAGGGTCGTTTTGCAGTCGCGTCAGCGACAATAACGTTGAGTAAAAATTACGTAGACGTTGTAAGTTTAACTAGTAAGGTTTGTAATAGTTTCTAATAATACTCTTACATAACTATATCATCGTATAGACATTTGTATGCTGGTGGTCGGTCAGTGGTTATAAGACAATTTTGTGTGACAATTTATTGTGTTGTTATTTAAGATAAGTCAAACGTTTTAATAATCATTATTATTTAGTAATTTATGTGGAAGATGAAGAGTGGTGACTTTTACTTGGGAATTAAAATTTTTTGATGATATGTATGGTTATCTTTGATAAAATTTTAATGGGCCTTCATAATATTGGTGTTTCAATATCGTTTATAAAAATAAAATACATTAATTGTCATCAATAGTTTCCGCCATATTGCGAAGGAGATTGAGTGACTGCATTAAGACATGTATATAACTGTTGGTCTTATAGGTTTTTATACGACTTATGGCGTCCACCATGACGGTTGCAATTAGGGTTCTGTTGGAAAATAGAAAAACCTTTGTGTGTAGTCATGGGAATGCTTCTGTATTTTTTACAGGGACATCATGGTGAAATATTTTGGTGTTGATAAGTTTTTAACAAATTTTTAAAAAAAGGTAATCTTCTATTTATTATTTCACTAACTTTTTTTACTGTTTCACGAGGAACATTACAAGTGATTGCCCATTTTTTTAAATCTTGCAGGAGTTGATCATCTTTATCAAGTTCTTCAGAACTTTCGTAACTCATTTCCATGGAGTTGTCTTCTTCAGAGAAATCGGAATTATTTAACTCATCTACAAAAAAAAAGATTTGGGTACTATAAACTTACGAATGAACCAAACTCAAACTCAAAGCATTTATTTCAATTAAAACATTTACAGGCACTTTTGAATTGTCAAGAAGTCGGTCAGTCAGAAAATATGAAGCTAGTTGCCCATTCCAAAGCGTAGGTACCTATGGAGAAGAACGGGCAAGAAACTCCATGGACACTCTTTTTAAATAATATTTTACAAAAATATTAGTTACATCATTACTTTTTATTTTAAAATCATATAATGTGAGAACGATGTAAACAATTAAGAAAGACGTACTTGTTAAAAGCGTCCAGAGTACAACAAATAGTACTTAACAAACTACAATCCAAAAATAAATTAATTAAAAATAAGCCGAGGCAGCTAAGTGATGACCAGCCCCAACTGACGGCGCCCGTTCACGAACATGACGCATAAATCAGCACCATTCAGCTCACCATTTTGAAGGGAGCTAAATGATCCAACACACACGCCACCGCCAGCGAGACATTTGAGTGAGCATGACATACTATCAGCTGCCAGGGCACATTCGAGTCAATGAAAGACATATTATTACCCGGTAAATGGTAGCTATAGGGTACATAGAACTCACATCTGTGCTATGCAATTATACCATACAAAGGAAATTGATTTTATACAATGCAAAGATAGTCTTACAATCTTTAGCAACTCCAACAGTATTTTCATGTGTTAATTAATTAGTTGTGGTTGTAGAGCAGGACCAGCATTATCAGCAGAATCTGGTAAAAGAGCTTTTCATGGAATAACTTACTTTCGCTATCTAGTGTGCCTTCTGGTAAAAGATGAGGGGAACAAATTTGTTTTGTAGAACACCTGTACTGACTAGATCCAGCATTAACCGCATTAAATATTGAAAAATGTAAAGAACCACTTTCATTTTTACCACTTTCTTCTTGGCTGGGCACAGTTTCTTCCAGATTAAATGTAGGTATTGTTGCTGTATTTAGCAATAATAATTGATAATTTTTATTTACTTTTCTTCTAAAACCACCACTTCGTTTAATTCTTTTCCACTTTTTGAAATCCATAATTAATATTATTCTTAATGAAAAATGGCGACTGAGTTATATAAAAGTTGCTCATTATTGTTTAAATAATCAATTGACTTATATAAGTTATATTAGAATAACGTTTCAACCTAAAAGTTACTTAAAGGTGGAAGTATACGACCTAGTATCACGGTTTTGTAATAGTTAACTATAAAATTATTATATCACAGTTTGTTATTTAAGTGTTGAATAAAAGGTTCTAAATTTACAAAACATGGCGACTGAACACTATTTTATGACTGAAACGTTTACTCGACTTAACATTGTTTATTCGTCATATAAAATTATTGAGATGACGTTTACCAGACACATTAACATGACTTAAATTATATATAACTAATGCGTCGAACTGAATACTACTTTACAACTGTTTAGTTGTTGCAAAACTATTATAAAGCCCTTACATGTCTGTTAGTTGTATAATTCTAATATTATACAACTTTTTTGCTAGTTGGGTAACCCGCGAAATTCAAATTTTCTTACGTTATTTGCAATTTGCAGGTAAGTGTCAGGTTGCCTAAAATATGATTCGCGAGCGTAATAAGTATGAATTTACAGAATTATAATAGTTAAAATCATCGATACAACCAATTGATATTTCATGAAATTAATAGTCATTTAATTGGATTATATTAAGTTAGAGGGGAGGGTTGTATTGATGATTTTAAAAACGTAAGTAAATTGGGCTGCCTAGCGAGTCCCCCTTAACAATATCATCACATTATTGTATCTCTGTATATTTTAACCAATAGGGTAGTTGACTAAGAAAATATATTTAGTCCATCAGTTAGATTACTAAAAAATATTGTATACGTATTTTTTCTTTTGTCTGGCAAACAAAAAAATACGAAGATACAGCGCTTGGAAATTTCGTATGACGTCACGCCGTGCTACAAATTTTAGCACGTTATTACGTCAAAGCCCCCCACTCCTGAACTTTGATGTGATATATCTTTGTAATTTTTTATCTAATTGATAAAACAAAAAATACGTGTTCAATATTTTTTAATAATCTTACTGAGGGACTAAATCGAATCGATTTATTTTTACCCAGGCAACATCCCTATTGACATAGACGTTCATATTTAAAGTCAGAATCTGAGGTAATTTTGTATCAGGTTCTGGAGCAATTAAATCAATGTCAGAAATAATAAAGTTCAAAATCCATTGCAACCAAAAAAAAGGAACTTTTTATTACAAATTTTCACTCAAAATCACCTTACGCTAAAGTAGATGGTTAGTAAGCAAGCGATGGAATGTAAATTATCTGAGAATATGAATTGAAGTATGGCGCTAAATGAATTAAGTACTGATTTGGTGTGCAAGCAGACAAACAGAGTGAGTGCTTTTGCGCATCTTGTCATCCCCAAATCTATTCAGTTGATTTGCCTGGCAATTTGTTCGAAGATCAACCTCAGAAACTATATTATTCTCTTCAATACTACAAACTTTCCGTTACCAGGACTTAAAACAAGCCTACGAACGAGAAGCAGAGATTCTCGGGTCAAGCCTCGGTGACGGCGCCGTTACTCGCAAGGAAATCATATCAGATATCAACGCGCTCGCCGATCTTGCGGTGCTTTGTGAGACTATGGTAAGTTTTATTATTATTATACGCCGCACAGGTCGATCGATTAGGTTAAGCTACGTTTGCCGCGGTTGGTCTGTGGATGGGTGACCATCTTTACATACCGTGATCCCTCCATGCCTCGGAAAGCACGTTAAGCCGTTAGTCCCGGCTGTCATTCGTGGATCTTTGACAGTCGTTATGGGTAGTCAGAAGCCCGAAAGTCTGACAACCAGTCTTACCAAGGGGTATCATATTACCCAGTAACTGGGTTGTGGAGGTCAGATAGGACGATGACATTACATTGCAGCAGCAGCCTAAAACCAACTTTGAGTAGGTACCGGGCTTTTAGACAGAAAAACCTATCTATCAGCTATTATAAACAAATTGTTGTTATGACTCGAAACGTCGTCAAGGCATCGTCATGGAATGCGTGTTAAATCAAAAACATGACCTATTAATCAAAATCTAATCTAATTTTGAAACAATTTTCTAAAAAAAGTACGTAACTATTTACTAAAACTTAATTTGGGCAAATAACTTTCAAATGAACTACCATAGAAGATCTGTGAAAATCCTTGGTTTTGTACAGAGAACACTTCTATTTCTATGGAAAGAGATGAGTCAGTTTTGCTCGGTCTCTAGGAAAGATTCACAGAATCACGTCTCCAAAAACCTGCCTAACATTAAAACTTGATACTAAATTGTTACATATATTATGGACATTTTTCCATTCTTCTCCATACGAAACTGCCTTTTGTAGAGGGCAACCAATCAATTCCATTTTCTTGTTAATTTTGAGATTTAAAATTGCCTTTTAATGGCCTATTTGACTATACGTGATTTGCCTTTGACTTCCAAGGACTGGCTAAGCGCCAACATCCGAAGCCTGCCCTCCATGCTGGGCGGTCCGGGCGGCCTCACCAAGCTGTCGGACAAGTTCCTCAACGACATCGCCTCCGCTGCCATGATATTTGACGAGATATCGCATAAGTGCCTGCTGTTTCTGCATTTAGAGGTGAGTAGAGAGATGTTGGGAATAATTATTTTTAGAGTTCCTTACCTCAAAAGGAAAAACGGAACACTTATAAGATCATTTCGTTGGCCGCCTGTCTGTCCGTCAGACCTTTTTCTAAATTAATGTCAAATACTCAGGGCTGCAATCCCTTGAAGAAATGAAAAACTTCTAAGTTAACGCAATCAAAAGATACGGACGTTTATGTTCCGAAATCAAAACCTATAGGGTACTTTCCGTTGACCTAGAATCATGAAATTTGACAAGAAGCAATGTCATGTAGCACACGCAAAGGAAAAAATCCGATAACCGTAAATTTCTAGTTACATTACACAAATAATAATTTGAAAACTATTTAGATAAGTACCTACAAATTTGTACGGAGCCCTCGTTGCGTGAGTCCGACTCGCACTTGACCGTTTTTTTTAATTTGAACCTTATGTAAATGGAATTTTTCTTTTATTTGTGCTGTGTGACGCTTGCTTCTTGCCCGTGATTGTAGATAACGGGAAGTGTCCTATAGGTTTTGATTTATTTACTGCATTGACTTAGAAGCTAATAAAAGAAGAAATATTAATTTTAAAATAAATCTGTTTCTTGTTTAAGTATGTCTTTGACAAAACAGCAAGTAGATGTACTGTTAACACAGTAGGGTTGGCAACACTAATTAGGTGTGATCGTCACAGACCTTCTCTGGTTTTAACTTGACGTATTCGGCGTATCACATCGAATATTCGTATCCTAATCCTAGTATGTACATTCAGCCTCAAAAAAGATACATATGTTACTGTAAAAGCCCGGACTGCGGTAAATCCTAAGGTTTACCAAGTCTCACCGATAAAAGTCCGAATTGTTCTATAATATTCTTTAATTTCAAACTTTTACCGGCATTCAATCGGTAAATCCTACGTTTTACCGCAGACACCGGTAAATTTTAGAAATCAAAGATTGAAATAAACTCGAGAACAATGAATTAGAGTCACATAAAGATATACCTGAAAGCCTCGGAAACTAAGAATGCTATAGTTTATTGAAATTGTGTTTATAATAAATGATTTTATTTTTGTAAGTAGGTTTGCACAAACACTTTTACACGTCAATCATATATTTTTTAAACTAGATGAGGTCGGCGTTTCCTATCTGACTACTCTGAGAAGAAAGGCCAAAACAAACTCAGAGGTCAGTCTCTTTTAAAGTCCAGACATAATCTTGGTCAGGTTATATGAAGACCATGTAGGTCGATGTCTGAGATGGTCTTTTGAGGAAAGAACCACACAGATTGAGAGGACCTGTCCAGTCAGTGCACGCATTTGTCAGAAATCGTGCAGCTCAACTCAAGACTTAAGGAGCTCAACGAATCGACGAACAATACCAAAGAAAGGACATTTGGGTAGGCCACATAAATTACTCAAACTTCCAGACCATGGAGAGAATAATAAAAAAATATAAAATTAATAAAATAAATGACCCACATCGTCTTCACATTCACAATAATTAAAATAATGTAATACTTTACAAAGTAAGCAAATGTCATTGTTTAAAAAATAAAATTATTAATGTCAATGTGTAGGTATAAAATAAAAATAAAAAGAAACAAAAACACTCAAAATGCAGAAATTGGAAGCAGCTCAATCAGTATAAAAGGCTTTCTTGCACAACTTACGTTTTGTTCAACCATGAACATACCACTATTACACGCGCCAACAACAGCATCACAGCGTCAGCATTAAGAGCGACATACATACGGTCTACGCGCCGGCAACACCAGCACACCGTCAGCACGAAAAGGTGGCCTACTGAGATCTTCGCTTCATCGGCTCAATACACACACGACACACATGTAAATAGGTATCAATGTGTATTGACCACAAAAATTGTATATAATTAAGTCTATTATTGTAATTAAACTAGTCATCAAGCTGGAGTCGAGTGTGATTCATCTCCTATACCTCCTCTTACTGTGGCCAAGACACCTTTAGCCATCATCGGTCCTATGAGTCTGTGGGATCGGCAGTAAGAAAACCATTTCCTGTGTACATTGCACGACGTACACAAAACCCTCTTCCTACCCAAATTCCGTCTGTTACCGTAGGTCTCCTTGTGACAGACTTCCCTCTCACGTAACCAACGTAACCTACGTTTGGTATGGTTTGTATGGTAGGCTAGGGCGTTAGGGTAACTTTTACTAGGGTGCTAGGTAGGTAGTTACTATAGGGCTAGGATAACTAGGGTGCTAGGTAATTACTGTAGGGCTAGGTCGGCGTCAATTGGGCCTTAGGTACTGGTTCAGGCTCAATTGTCTCAACCATAGTCACATCGTACGCACATGGAATAACGGCCGTACTAAGCTGTACGTCCCGGTGTGTACACGTTTAATTAATGATTTAAATTGATTAAGGCTTAGATCTTGAAGTGGCTTGGTAGTTTATTATAAAAGCGTATAAGCCTTAAGCCTTGTTGTAGGTACAACAAATTTGTGTTTGTTTCTAGTTTTTATATTATGGATATCACTGTATTTTTTGAACAATGTTATATGTTTATGGGCATATTAAAGATTTTCATAAATATACTGAGAAGGCATTACATTAATCTCTTTAAATTTGTCTCTGAGAGAGTGTCTCGGACTTAATTTATAAATTGATCGAACAGCACGCTTCTGCAAATCAAAGATAGTCTGAATATCGGCGGCATTTCCCCACAATAGAATACCGTACGACATTACACTATGAAAATAACTAAAGTACACTAAACGGGCAGTCTCTATATCAGTTAGATTACGAATTTTTCTAACAACGTATGCTGCGGAACTTAGCTTTTTTGACAATTTATCTATATGTGGACCCCACTGAAGCTTAGCATCCAAAGTTATGCCCAAGAATACTGTGCTGTCTTCACATTAGTTTTCACCTGCCTAACGTGGGGTAGCGTAAAATTAATGCATTTGGTTTTTTCTCGTTTAGAAGCAAATTATTAACATTGAACCAGTGGACTATTTTCGAAATCGCGCTATTTACATCGTCAGTAACCAACTGCTGACGTTTAAGTTTAAACAAAAGTGAAGTGTCATCTGCAAACAACACTATATCATGATTATCCTTTATGAGATACAGCAAGTCATTATTATAAATAAGAAACAAGAAAGGACCAAGAATTGAGCCCTGTGGGACTCCCATCGTTACTAAAGATCCGGGTGATCTTTCTCCATTAACGTCAACGCTCTGAATCCTTTTACTCAAGTATGAAGTAAGAAGATCCAGAGCAGTATTTCGGATCCCGTAGTGGTGGAGTTTTCTGATTAACGTTTCGTGAAGAACGCAATCGAATGCTTTGGACAAATCACAAAAGATGCCCAAGGCATCGCATTTATCTTCCCATGCATTATAAATATGTCCTAAAAGTTCAACTAGAACAAAAAGTTCATCAGTAGTTGAACAACCCCTTGTAAAACCGAACTGTTTGCTATGTAATAATTTATATTTATTAAAAAATCTTTGCATTTGGTCTAAAATTAATTTCTCAAAAATTTTTGAGAACTAGTAGTAGTACAGAAATAGGTCTATAAGTTGTGGGCTCTGATGTACTACCTGATTTAAACAAAGGTATTATTTTACTATGTTTCATAAGGTCAGGAAACTTCCCATTGTCAATACAACTATTAAAGATAAGAGCAAGAGTAGGTGCTACAATGTCAATAATAGACTTGGCAACTTCTACAGAATTACCTCACAGGTCTACAGTCTTTTTTACATTTAAAATTTTAAAGATTGAAAGGTTTTAATTATATCTCTACATGTAATATATTCAAAATGAAAATCCGAATCGCAACCATTAACATTTTCCTTAAGCAAAGACTCAGCAACAGAAGGTGATGAGTTTAGGGATTTAGTAGTTGAAACGGGAATATCTGAAAAGAAATACATATATAATAGACAATCAAATGTTCCTTAAATTAACGTAATAAAATTTGTGTCACTTTGTTTTATAACAAAAAAAAAACAAAAACCAATCTCATCTTATAACAAAAATAGAAAAGCAAATTTTTTTCGACCACTAAAAAATTTTCTTGAGTTCTAGTACTTTGTATTTCCTATTTCCTCCACGTGCTGTCATCACTGCGGTTATGCGGTTTGGCATGCTGTACACCAAATTTCATATACGATGTTGAGGAATATTCTCCCATTCCTCTACGAGCGCAACTTTGAGCTCTTGAGGCTTGATCGGGAAAGGTTTCCCAAGTATGCTCGAATGGGTTGAGGTCCGGGCTGCGTGCTGGGTACTCCATTCAGTTCACCCCTTGAAGGTCACAACTACACACGTATGAGGCCGAGCATTGTCATGCATAGAGATAGCATCCTCTCCAAAATTGACCACAAACGGACTAACGTATTCGTTTAGGATTTCTTCCACGTATCTTGCGCAGTGTCTGATTTGTGTTAGTCTTTTCCGCATTTTATTTTCCTAAAGCATTTAAGACTTGACAAATAACAATAATAATGATAGTAATTTTGAATAAATAGTTTTTGCATTTTTTTACTCTGAATACTAACATTTACTGGTATCTGTTGTAAAATCTAAGATATACTGACTGAATGCCGCGTAAAACTCAGAAATTGATGATATTATTGAACAATTTGGACTTTTATCGGTGAGACTTGCTAAATCTTAGGATTTACCGGCAAATCCAAAGATTTAACGCAGTTCGGGCTTTTAAGTAACACATACATGAATACGAATTAAATAATTTTTTAGGATAACTGTACCCCCATTCAGCCCCGGATCTAAGGGGGGGCAAACCGGGGCACTTGCCCCGGGCGGCAGTTTCATGAGGGCGCCAAATCCTTGAGACAAGAATTCGAAATATCGAACAAATAAAGCCTCTTTTCCTACAATCTCATAGGTTTTTAACAAGTAATCGAATCTTAATATAATATGTTTGAAAGACAAACTTTTCTATTTCCATACGCCCAGTTAGTTTTTGAACACATTCTAAGTGATTTATGAACGCTTCTTAACAGATCAAGTAAATTTTTGAACGCGTGCGTAGTGTCCGTGATCTTTCTGCCAAGGGGAATCCCTGTCACATATCTATACGAGCCAAGCCGAACAAATTCAAACAGTTGAACGTCAAGTGACAACACTGTTTGTTTATGTGGTTGATTGCGTTTACGAGTAAGCAGCGTTAATAAAATAAGTAATTTATTAGTGAAATCATATATTATCGTAGTGGAAATCAACAATTTGCAAGTTTTTCTCAAACACTGAAGGGAGGGGGCGCCACTATCAAGGTTTTGCCCCGGTTCGAAAAAATCGTAGATCCGGGGCTGCCCCCATTTCAACTATATCGTGTTATTAGCCGCGTTATGTCAAAAATCGCATCAACCTTAACGTATTTTGTCAGTGTGTCTGCATAACGTTCTTCTCCATAGGTACCTACTACGCTTTGGAATGGGTAACTAGCGTCATATTTTATGATTGACCGACTACTTGACAATTCAAAAGTGCCTGTAAATGGTTTAATTGAAATAAATGCTTTGAGTTTGAGTTTGAGTTCTGTATATATGGACGCTATTTGAACGTATGTACCTATATCACAGATGCGCATCGAGTGCTTCCACTACCTGGCGCAGGACGAGCGTGGCGCGGCGTGCGCGGCGGGCGAGCGCGCGGGCGGCGCGGCGCAGCTGGCGCACGCGCTGCGCGCCTTCCACGAGCACGCCGCCGCCGTGCTGGCGCCGCACCGGCTGGCCGTGAGTCACAGGGGTCTTTTATAGTAGGGTGACGGGTTTTATTCAATAAAAAATAAGTAGTTTAAAATAACACCTCCTGGCTCCATCATCAGACCGTCGACACCGAGTGCAATATATTAGACTCATCAAAACGAATCATATGACCCCAAACAAGAGGGGTTTACTAGTAGCCACTGAAGAGTTTCACTATCTACCTCCTGGCTCCATCATCAAACCCTCAACACCAATTGCAATCTATTGGACTCGTTGAAACAAATTATATGAGTCCAAACTCGAAGGGTTTACGAGTTCCACCATCCACCTTCTGATTCCATCATCAGACCAGCTCCAAAATATCAAATTATACAACTACACTCGCGAGCAAAAGTATGGAATCACTTACTTGGAATTGATTCCGCGCGATCTTGAGTACTTAATAACTAGTTAAGAATAATAAAAATGGTACCATTTTAAAGGTTAAACTGTTAACTTTGAACTGATATTAAATTCATTTAAATCACACGAGTATTTAAGGAGTTATCCTGGATTGAGTGAAGGAGTTAGGAAAACATAAGGAAAATGGTAAAATAATGAATAAAGAAAACAACAAAAATTAATTAATAAAAAAATTATTTGGCCTTAAAATTAGGTTTCAATATTTTGTGCCCTCTCCCCTCGCCCTAATAACTTCTCGAAGGCGATTCTTCATTGACCTAATCAGCTTCTGGATCGATTCTTGCGGAATACCTTCCCACTCCTCTATCAAAGCCGATTTAAGCTCATTCACACTTGAAGGAGCAGGATTTCTGAAAAGAACCCTCTTCTTCAGTTCATCCCACATGTGCTCAATGGGATTCAAGTCCGGGCTGAGCGCTGGCCAGTTGAATGTGGCGATACCGACTTCTTCGAGGTATTCAGTTGTGGCACGGGAAGTGTGACAACGCGCAATATCGTGCATAAGGAGTAAGTCATCACCGAAATATCCCGCATAAGGAACGACATGTTCCAACAGAATATTGGAAATGTAGCGGTCTGAAGTTAGACCGTCTCCTCGTCCCCCGCCAGGCACGAAAACAAGCTCTGTTTTACCGTCGAAGGAAATCCCGGTTCACATCATACAAGAACCGCCCCCCATAAGCCAGTCTCAGCGAAACAGCACTGCGCAAATCGTTCCCCAGGCCGCCTGTAGACCCGAACCCTTCGGTCGTTGCCGTGGAAACACATTCTGCACTCGTCGGAAAACAGGACTCACCTCCATTGCTCAACCTCCCAATCAAGATGGTAGAGAGCGAATTGAAGGCGTGCTTGTCGGTGACCTGCCGTCAGTTTCGGGCCTGTGGCAGGCCTTTTTGGAGTCAAATTAGCTTGCTTAAGTCTTCGACGAACTGTCCATTCGCTGGCAGCTACCCCACGAACATTTCGGAGCTCCTGTTGGACGTCGACACCAGTCAAATGTCGATTTCGGAGAGAGGTTGACACGATAAAACGGTCATTCCTCTCCGATGTGCACCGGTGCCGTCCAGATCTTGGTCTCGGGATAAAGCCACCAGTCTCCCGAAAGCGTTTATAAACTTTCGAAACACAGGACTGGCTTATGTGGAGCTGACGTGCGACAGCCCGCTGGCTAAGCTCTTCTTGCAATAGGGCGACGATTTGTGCTGCTTCTATAGGCGTAGTATCCATTGTCGTCCAAGTTCAGGGGTCAAAAGTAGCGGAGATGTGTACCGGTCAACATGTGAAAGCCGTCTGATAAAGAAACTTTGGAAATCGCGACGCCCCCGTCAGGGGGCGTGGCGAGCGGTTCCGGGGCTGAGCCCCCCGATGATAAAGAAAATCCGATAACACGTGCTTTTATAGGGAGTCAAGAGGGCGCAACTCGCGGCGTATCAAACAATTGAAACGTCTTTTTCCTTACTTCTTCACGTAATCCGGGATAGCTCCTTAAATACTGGTTTGATTTAAATGAATTTGGTATCAATTTAAAGTTAACAGTTTAACCTTTAAAATGTTACCATTTTTATTATTCTTAACTAGCTATTAAGTACTCAAGATCGCGCGGAATCAATTCCAAGTAAGTGATTCCATACTTTTGCTCGCGAGTGTACATAAACATATAAAGTTTCATTTCGTTAAGACAGTATTAGAAGTAAGTTAAAATTGACTTAAGACTTTCTTAAATTGTTATTTTGTTACAAGTGAAGCTAATAAACGCGTGTTAATTCATAATGTTAACAATGTAACATAAATTCTTTTAATTAATGACCATGACTGTAACAAGACCTGTTGAATGAAAAAATTAGCAACTTTGGAACCTTCAAAAGGTCCATTATTCTATTATTTTGAAATAATTTTCCAGTACATAATGTCGGGCGTGGGCGAGATGATGTCCGCGGGCGTGGTGTGGCGCTGGCAGGGCGAGGCGGGCGCGCGCGGCGGCGACGCGCGCCTGGCCACGCTGCGCCACTGCCTCGCCGCGCTGGCGCTGCCGCACCGCGGCCTGCACCGCGCGCACGCCTACCTGCACCTGCTCACTTGCACACCCGAGGTACGTCACTCTGGCCACGCTGCGCCACTGCCTCGCCGCGCTGGCGCTGCCGCACCGCGGCCTGCACCGCGCGCACGCCTACCTGCACCTGCTCACTTGCACACCCGAGGTACGTCACTCTGGCCACGCTGCGCCACTGCCTCGCCGCGCTGGCGCTGCCGCACCGCGGCCTGCACCGCGCGCACGCCTACCTGCACCTGCTCACTTGCACACCCGAGGTACGTCACTCTGGCCACGCTGCGCCACTGCCTCGCCGCGCTGGCGCTGCCGCACCGCGGCCTGCACCGCGCGCACGCCTACCTGCACCTGCTCACTTGCACACCCGAGGTACGTCACTCTGGCCACGCTGCGCCACTGCCTCGCCGCGCTGGCGCTGCCGCACCGCGGCCTGCACCGCGCGCACGCCTACCTGCACCTGCTCACTTGCACACCCGAGGTACGTCACTCTGGCCACGCTGCGCCACTGCCTCGCCGCGCTGGCGCTGCCGCACCGCGGCCTGCACCGCGCGCACGCCTACCTGCACCTGCTCACTTGCACACCCGAGGTACGTCACTCTGGCCACGCTGCGCCACTGCCTCGCCGCGCTGGCGCTGCCGCACCGCGGCCTGCACCGCGCGCACGCCTACCTGCACCTGCTCACTTGCACACCCGAGGTACGTCACTCTGGCCACGCTGCGCCACTGCCTCGCCGCGCTGGCGCTGCCGCACCGCGGCCTGCACCGCGCGCACGCCTACCTGCACCTGCTCACTTGCACACCCGAGGTACGTCACTCTGGCCACGCTGCGCCACTGCCTCGCCGCGCTGGCGCTGCCGCACCGCGGCCTGCACCGCGCGCACGCCTACCTGCACCTGCTCACTTGCACACCCGAGGTACGTCACTCTGGCCACGCTGCGCCACTGCCTCGCCGCGCTGGCGCTGCCGCACCGCGGCCTGCACCGCGCGCACGCCTACCTGCACCTGCTCACTTGCACACCCGAGGTACGTCACTCTGGCCACGCTGCGCCACTGCCTCGCCGCGCTGGCGCTGCCGCACCGCGGCCTGCACCGCGCGCACGCCTACCTGCACCTGCTCACTTGCACACCCGAGGTACGTCACTCTGGCCACGCTGCGCCACTGCCTCGCCGCGCTGGCGCTGCCGCACCGCGGCCTGCACCGCGCGCACGCCTACCTGCACCTGCTCACTTGCACACCCGAGGTACGTCACTCTGGCCACGCTGCGCCACTGCCTCGCCGCGCTGGCGCTGCCGCACCGCGGCCTGCACCGCGCGCACGCCTACCTGCACCTGCTCACTTGCACACCCGAGGTACGTCACTCTGGCCACGCTGCGCCACTGCCTCGCCGCGCTGGCGCTGCCGCACCGCGGCCTGCACCGCGCGCACGCCTACCTGCACCTGCTCACTTGCACACCCGAGGTACGTCACTCTGGCCACGCTGCGCCACTGCCTCGCCGCGCTGGCGCTGCCGCACCGCGGCCTGCACCGCGCGCACGCCTACCTGCACCTGCTCACTTGCACACCCGAGGTACGTCACTCTGGCCACGCTGCGCCACTGCCTCGCCGCGCTGGCGCTGCCGCACCGCGGCCTGCACCGCGCGCACGCCTACCTGCACCTGCTCACTTGCACACCCGAGGTACGTCACTCTGGCCACGCTGCGCCACTGCCTCGCCGCGCTGGCGCTGCCGCACCGCGGCCTGCACCGCGCGCACGCCTACCTGCACCTGCTCACTTGCACACCCGAGGTACGTCACTCTGGCCACGCTGCGCCACTGCCTCGCCGCGCTGGCGCTGCCGCACCGCGGCCTGCACCGCGCGCACGCCTACCTGCACCTGCTCACTTGCACACCCGAGGTACGTCACTCTGGCCACGCTGCGCCACTGCCTCGCCGCGCTGGCGCTGCCGCACCGCGGCCTGCACCGCGCGCACGCCTACCTGCACCTGCTCACTTGCACACCCGAGGTACGTCACTCTGGCCACGCTGCGCCACTGCCTCGCCGCGCTGGCGCTGCCGCACCGCGGCCTGCACCGCGCGCACGCCTACCTGCACCTGCTCACTTGCACACCCGAGGTACATATGACGCAGATACACATGTACCGCATTGACCAAACTTCTTCGGAAACAAACTGGTTTGATATCTGTCCCAGGTAGCACCTTTTAGTAATTACTTCAGCACATCAAAATAACTAATAAACTACCAAAACCCTGATGAATTTGAGCGTATGCGAGTTAACCTGCCTTTTGAAGAAAAACCTGTGAGCCAGGTGCAATTATTAAAATTAAAATAGTTTATTTCTGTAACTTTCTTGTACAATATTATTCTGTGGCTAGAACTTCCCAGGATTATTGGTAATAGAATTCTGTTAGGTTATTTAAAACAATGTCTCTTGAAAAGTGTTATCATTATTACAGTTTTCCAGTTAAAACCTAATGATAGTGGACTGAATCGTTGGTCTAGCGGTCGCAAGCGCTAATGCTGAGCGTGAGGTCCTGGGCCGGTCAAACTGTTATTGGGTTTTTCCATTTGGAATTTTTCAGTAGCTGGTCGGAGTCTGAATTTATGCCCGGTTGATGGAAATAGGCTCGTCCTCTATTACATGTGACTTAAACATAACATAATGTGGTATTTTATGTGCACCAAACCTAACCCTTCGGAAATACAGGCGTGTTTATATTTAATGTTATGTGAACCTCTAATAATCTTTATTTTTTGCCATCCACTCCACAGGAAATAATAACATCAGTCCGCGAGAAGGGCGCTCAATTCACCGAGCTAGAATACTTGAACGCATTCAAAGTGATCGAGACTCGTCGCGGAATATCGCCGGCCGATATGAAGATGCATCTCAAGCAACTGTCTGCCGCACTGGGACATGTTGGAGTCACTGTATAGTCTAGAAAAAATATACTATAAAAATGGCGGCATATAAAATACTTGTAAGATTTAGTTTTATGCTTTGCGTGCCTTAGCAATGTTATATAAAATATATTATTTCTTATTTTGTTAAAAAGGACAATTATTATATATACTCACCAGAATATTGTTTAATAGATAGTAAAAGTGTCATGTATTATTATTATATCCTAGTTTTAAGTGCATTTTATTTATTATTTGCAATAAAAATATGATAACCGAGATGAGTTATTTTATTCAACAACTAGGTACTAGTACACAGTACAAACTAACATGCCAAATATATTAAGTTATACATTTCCAGTTTTAGGTGACCTCTATAGTTTCAGTATATTACAAAGTACTCTGTGCTCTATAGGCTTCGTAGAATGAGAAGTTATTAATGTTGTATTCCAGTCTGTTCCAATCTAAGCACGACGACATATCGTCGTGCGTACGTTACGCTGTCACTACCACTATCTGCATCTTGGCCGCAGAAGCTCCGACCAATAATATTGCAGACCCCTCTATCCAGTTGCATTACTTTAAGCTGATGATAACGATAAAACGAACGAATTACGTATCTACTACGGGTTTCTACTTGTTTTTTATCTAAGTACCCATTGGCCTCCACAAAATCTGCAAAGCAAGTATTTATAGACCATTTTTAAACTATGTATTTCATTATTTATGATAAATACTACACTACAGCACAATCCTAAAATTAATAAAGTCGCTTGGCTGAACATTTTTTGTTGTCTTTGCCACAGTTACGATTGTCATGTCAAAGTCAAAAGATTAAGGTGAATGGGTAGTTGAGACCGCGAAATTCAAATTTTCTTACGTTTTTTGCAATTTGCAGGTCAGTGTCAGGTTGTATCTTGATCAAAATATAATTCGCGACAATAGCAGGTACATATTTAGAGAAGTATAATCATTAGAATCAATAATGGGCATTTTCATTTTAAATGGCGCAGGTTATAATAAACAGCCTTTAAAAATTTATTATTGTTTTAGGACTTTAAACTTTGAATTACTGTAAAAAAATATATAATTTATGTGATTTATGTAATAATTTAGTGCAGAAATAAGTATTTAATTTTCTAAAATTATTTTTCTAAAGTAGATCGGGCTAAAGATGTCTTGTTAGTAACAAAAATCAAACCGCGATAAAAATTAAACTGCTGGAAATGAAATGAGAAAAACGCTATTGATAAGTTTTGGTGTATCGATTAATGAAATTAAACATTAATACTTGGTTATTAGATACTTATTTTTAATTAAAATTTCAACAACTTGGTCAGTATCGTAACATATTGTCCAAATGCAAGTTTTAATTTTCATGTAACTTATTTGATCGGTCAAGGAATGATAAAGTTGGAATATAATCTTAATATAGTTTATTTTTCTTTATTTATAATATTCTAATAATATTATTCCGGATAATATTTTAAGTTTTTTTTTAATAAATAAGGCAAAAATATTTTGGGACAGTTACTAAATGGACATGTGACGTGACGAAACAGAATTATTAGGAATAGAACTCACTGTGAGGTTAAAATCTTACAAAATGTTAGTTTTCTTATGAGAGTAGAAGTAGAGAAGAATATCCACCAAAAACCACCTAACTAAATCCCCCCTACCTACCTACCTACCCACCTACCCTACCCCCCCCCCCTATCCTACCTACCTATCTACCTAAATTAAACAAAAATGCATAGGTATTAAATATGTATTTTAATAAAACATTTTGTTAAAGTACTTTAAAATATTTATTTGGTACGTATCGAGTATCTTAATCATCGTTTAACAACTAATTAACTATAAACTAACAAACTATTAATGAATCAACATAACCACCACGGTATCTTTATTATAAAATTTTAATAAAATAAGAATAAAACTTAAACTTTCAATCAGTATAATTTCTAACTTACTAAATATTTTTAATCAGTCAGAATTGCTCATCAGTTAAGGTGGAAGCGTCGCGTTGGTCGCGAAATTCAAATATTATTACCGTTTTAGTAATTTGTAAATTTCGTAAGTTTAATTTATGAGTTCTAAGCTTTACATGTCTGTTTCGTAACATTTTTTGTCCATCCTATAGTAACGGTTGCTAACAGGACGTGACGAATGTAGATCGTTTTAAAACTAAATTAAAATACTCAAACAATATTATCAGAAATCAATCAAATTCTACTTTTACGCTTTCAGCAGTGTTTAAGTTATGTACAGCTAAAAAAGAAATAAAGACAAACTTAATATTCACGTAAAAAAACGTTACTAACCCCAATAGATTTTTCTTGACCAACTTTTTGTACCGCGAAACTTACCGCACCAGGAGTAATAATTGTGTAACACCTTGCGTGACTACCTTCAAAATGGCATTTCATACTTTGACATTTGTACCCGGGGTTGCTATGAAAGCCGAATTTGCACGATAAATGTGTATTTTAGTAGTAAAAAGCGTGTTACTATCCGGACATGTCCGGTAGTCGCGAATTCGTGAGACAAGCTTTTTATCAATTTATTTAATATTTTCTTTACTGACTGAGATTAAATGCTTAGTTTAAATGATAAATTAACTATCTAACAATAAAATTAAATTGTCGCTATGTTAGCTGTAGTACAAAAAAAAACTAAAAAATTAAATGCAATGATACATACTGTCGTTGGGACATCATGATTTTACACATTTCCGAAACTTTATTAATTTAAATAAAATTGAAAATGTGTTCTATCAGGAACCAATAAATCAAATCCACAAGTTTATAAAATTACTTTCAGTGCACATACCCTTTGTTTTGGCAATGAAGACAGGGGGCAGGCAGGGCTTCTTCAATAATGCTCCAAGTTGAGAATTACAAATTTAATGGTGGTTTTTACAATAAAACGTTATAATTATGAGACGCACTAGTCACGTACGCAGTCCTGTGGTTTGAATACCCCCACGCGCCGCGGGCGGACCCTTTTTGTCATCTCGCCCGCCATAGATTTCCGATAATCCCGATAGATGGCGTTGCTTGACCTAACATACCGGCCGCCTTGGGAGATCCATCTCCCAACTAAAACTGGAGTCACGTAGTCTAAACCGGCAGCGGGCAGATTTTTGATGAAGCACGCTTGATTGTGCCTTGTGATGTCCTGATCTCAGCTACTCTGGATACACCGTCATTGCCTGGGAACAGTCTAATAATTCTACCCATTCTCCACTTGAGTGGTGGCAGATTATCTTCCTTTATAACGACAAGGCCATCCTTAGCGATGTCATCCGTCTTGTGCGCCCACTTAGTCCGTCGTTGAAGCTCAGACACGTACTCTTTAGACCACCGCTCCCAAAAATGTTGCCGCAACTGTTCCAGCCGACGGTAGCGACAGGCAGGCGTAGATGTAGTCATCGTAAAGTCCTCACTGGCAGGTGCAGTCAACGGTCGGCCGATGAGGAAATGAGCAGGTGTGAGTGGAAGGTAGTCGTTTGGATCTGCTGACATAGGTGACATAGGACGGGAGTTTAGGACGGCCTCAACCTGGGTCAACACCGTACTAAACTCCTCGAAAGTTAGCTTAGCATTACCTACGACGCGTCTCAAGTGATACTTGCACGACTTCACTCCTGCCTCCCATAGACCACCAAAGTGAGGCGCATAAGGCGGGATGAAACTAAATATAATATCATTAGTACTAGCAAAATCAATAATTTCGTTTGATTTTTCAAATATAGCTGAAAGCTCCTTTTCAGCACCAACAAAGTTTCTGCCATTATCAGAAAAAACGTGACACGGCTTACCGCGTCGTGATATAAATCGTTTGAATGCCAATATATAATCCTGAGTGGACAAGGAACTAACCAATTCTAAATGCACAGCTCTGGTAGCAAAACAAACGTATAAACAAATATATCCTTTAATTAATTGTGAACCTCTGCCTTTGCGATTCAATATAGATATTGGCCCGGCATAATCAACACCACATCGCATGAATGGAAATCCAGCTTCTAAACGTTCAGCAGGTAGATCACCCATAAGTGGGGTTAATGTATTTCCTTTCATGCGAATGCAGGTTACACATTTGTGAACCACTAGCCTTGCTAAGTTACGTGCTCCCAGCACCCACCATTTATCACGCATGGCAGCCACGAGAAGCTGAGGTCCAGCATGAAGAAAACGTTTGTGTTCGTATGAACACAACAGCCAAGAAAACCTATGTTTATGACACAACAACACTGGATGTTTCTTATCATAATTAAATTTCGAGTTACTAAGTCTACCTCCAACACGAATTATATTATCGTTATCTAAAAATAAACTTAAACCTAATGTTTTACTACTAGACTTATTACTTAAAGGCACCTTTTCTGTAAGGCTAAGATATTCCTTACTGAATGATTGTGATTGAACTAAACGTGTCAACACAACTAATGCACTATTAATCTCGCTCACGGTCAATGAACCGGTTTTGCGACCTACCCGCGATGCACGTAAGTTAGAAATGTAACGTAAGACATACGCGAATGTTCTTTGCAAACGATTAAAACAAGAAAACCTATCAAAATCAATTAAGTTACTATTTTCCACATTTAACAAATTTGTAGTTTTAGGACATTTTAATTCCGGTAACTTATCATTATTACTACTAATAAACTCAATTTGATTCTTTGTTGTTGTCAACCAGCTTGAAGTCGGTTCACGAAGAAAGGTTGGACCACACCACCATAAACTAGTGTTGTCCTTTAATGAATCAAAGAGAACACCTCTCGATAATATATCAGCTGGATTATCCTTACTTTTAACATGCAACCAAGTAGTGTTGCTTGTTAATTCGTTGATTTCAACAACCCTATTCTGAACAAATGTTTTTAACAAATGTGGTGATGTTCGAAGCCACGCTTGAACTATAGTGGAGTCAGTCCAAAAATAGATCTTATCGAATTTAAGCCTAAGAGATTTTATGATTTTATTATAAAGTTTAGCTCCAACTAGGGCTCCGCACAGTTCAAGTCGCGGAATACTTAACGCTTTGATAGGTGCAACTTTACTCTTAGCACATAATAATCGACATGTAACCTGTGACTCATCAATATTATGGTGTGAACGTATGTACGCACACGCGCCGTATGCAGACTGAGAAGCGTCGGTGAAAATATGTAACTCTTTATTTACGGCATCAGTACACATTACATAACGCGGCACTAATATTTCGGACAAATATTGTAACGAATGAATAAAATTATACCAAATACATGCAATTTGACTAGGCACCTCATCATCCCAACTTATTTTAGCAAGCCATAATTGTTGTAATAAAACCTTAGCCGTGGTAATAGCTGGTGCCAATAATCCTAGTGGGTCATAAATCTGTGCAATGACTGACATAATTAAACGTTTAGTTATCTTTGTATCGCTGTGACCTTTATTTACACTAGTTGAAAAGTTAAGTAAATCGTTCTTGTTGGACCAACCAACACCTAGGGTTTTAGACTGACAATATTCACCAATACATAAATCCTTTGTACTTTCAGAAGTTACATCAAAATTAAAACTCCATTTCCTTAAGGGGAAGCAACCGCTTTGTAGAATGGCGGACGTTTTATTACAAATATCTAACAACATAGCACGCTGGTCATGCCCCGTCAAGAGATCGTCTACATAAAAATCGTCATTAATTACGCTAGCGATGACGTCATCGTGACATTCCTTTGCCAGCTGTTTCAAGCAACGGTTACTAAGGTACGGTGCCGATGCAGTGCCATACGTTACTGTATTGAGACGGTAAACTTGAACTGGCTTGTTGTTATCTGTTCGCCATAATATTAGTTGCAAGTTACGTTGTTCAGGATGAATTAGAGTTTGCCTAAAAAACTTCTCAATATCTGCGCAAGCTACATATTGATATTGCCGGAAACGAAGCAATATTGAGAAAATATCGTTTTGTAACTTAGGGCCCACGCATTGAATGTCATTTAAAGAATTATTAGTAGATGTGGTCGCGCTTGCATCGAAAACAACACGTAATTTGGTTGTCACGCTACTCTCACGATACACCCCATGATGTGGTACAATATAATACGGTTTATTTACGCTACTAAAATCCTCGAAAGGCTCCATGTGACCTAATTGCTCGTACTCGTGCATAAATTCACAATACATCTTTTTATACTGTGGTGAACGTTCTAACTTCTTCTCTAAAGATAAAAAACGCTGCATAGCAGAATTATAAGAATCACCTAAACAATCAGGAGATTTTTTGAATGGCATTCTTACAGTAAATCTACCGTGCTGGTCGCGTTCAGTAGTCTGCAAGAACAGCTTTTCACAAAAACGATCCTCCTCTGTAATAACGGGAGGGATATTTACTTCTTCGATTTCCCAGAACTTTCGTAATTGTGAATCAACTAAAGACAAGTTGCACTGGACATCTGTCATGCCAGCCGCAAAATAACAATTATCATAAACTGGACCGGATATAATCCAACCTAGAAACGAATTTTGTAAGCACGGCCCGGTGCTAAGCCTTATTTTATTTTCTTTTAGTAAATCCCAAAAGACATCCGCGCCTATTAATAAATCTATGTTACCCGGTACATAAAATGTGGGATCAGCAAGTTGCACATTGTCAGGTATACAAATAGCATCACTATTAACGTGTGTCGAAGGCAACTTCGAAATGATGCAGGGCAACACTAAGCAATGTAAGGTTGTATTAAAATCATATACCTTGGAACGAATATTAATATCACATTTGTGACTGGACTGTGAAACGGTTTGTCCAACGCCACAAACACGTATAGTGGACTGTATGATAGGTAGTTTTAAACGTTTACATAAGCTTTGAGCTATAAAACAATTTTGACTGCCGCTGTCAAGCAAAGCGCGCACTGTATGATAACAGTTATCGATATCAGCGATCTCAAGTAATGCCGTAGACAGTAAGACAGTCTGTAACGATTTAGAATTATTTACGAAGTTACAAGTACGATTATCAATATTGTCAGCTGTTTTACTAACGCAATGTAATACAGACGACTGTGGCAACGTATTATTGATATCGGAACGTTGTGACGACGTATTTGGAATAACGCTATTATTGTCAACATGAATCAACGCATTATGTTTTTGTTGACATAATTTGCAAGGACCGAAATTACAACTTTCTATTGTGTGGGTGTTTGTACGCAAACAGTTTTGACAAACGCCTTTTGACTGAACAAAATTTAATCTTTCTTGTACCGACATATTTAAAAACTTAACACAAGTATATAAAGCATGTTTGCCAGTACATAACGGGCATGTCAAGTTATGTTTATTTGCTTTTCCTTTACTACCTGATGAAACCTTATTATTATTGTTCACACTCGCATAACTAAGTGTAGATTGAGAATTAGACTGTTTTTTATGATCAGCTGACTGTTTACCCTCATGTTTACTTTGTGAATGTGACGGATTATTTTTACTGTTACCCGAATTAATCATGTCTAACATGTCAGACCTATTATTTAAAAACGTTAACAAGTCTTCTAGTTTTAAAGATTTAGAAGTTTTATTAGAACCAGAGACCAATGAGCTTCTGTAGTTCTCCCACTCGCGTTCAGTAGCAGAATCAAGTTTACTGACGACTAAATAAATGATGAGCACATCCTCAAGTGAGGATTCGGGTTCTTTAAGAGAATTTAAGGCTCTCAGATTACGTAACACGCAATCTACTAACGTTCTGATCTGTGCCGGACATTCCTTACCCAGTGAAGGTGCCGCAAACAAAGACTTTACATGATTGTGTATCAGTAACCTATTATTTTGATACCTAGCTTCAAGAAGGTCCCACGCGTTGGTATAGTTAGGTGCGGTAAACTCTAACGAGCTGATAACGTGCAAAGCAGATCCAGTGAGAGATGATTTTAGGTACTGAAATTTCTGTATAGGATCTAGGTCGTCGCGATCATGTATCATAGAAACATACGAGTTCCTAAACTCCAACCATTTGTCGAAGGAACCGTCAAAGACAGGTAACTTTATTTGCGGTAATTTAATCGAAACTGATTTTCCAGAAATGCACTGAGAATTATTCAGTCCGCTTGGTTCACAGTCGCCTATTATATTCTTGGCTACAGATACAACTGAATAATATTGGCACTCAAACGATTCTCTATAATCTAAATGTAACAGTAAATCTTTTTCATCCGATATTCTTTCAAGTTTAGATTGCAAGTCATTGAATTCGGAAAAGAAAATGGCTGCCGAACTAATACGCATTTGAATTTGGGTTTTAGTCACAGAATCTAAACATGATCTATCCAATTTATTAATATAGTTTGCGAATAATGTTAATCTACCTTTAATTATACCGCGTTGTTTTTTAAGATCAGATAAAGTTTCATCATCACTCATCTTGGTAGTTTATGAAAGTAGGTACTCACAGTTTTGCGTGTTCAGTCGTGTTTTCTCACCTGAAGACGGCCTCAGCGCTGCCAGTACTTCTGAAACGTTTAGGTACGATATTAGCACAAGGCGAAGACACAGGGGAAGGAGGGAAAAGGACCACTGGATAACCTGACCTGACCGTTGCTGGCTGTTGCATCAATGGCTTCTGCTCAGTAATCTGGATGGCTGGTCTTCCAAGTCTCCTCAACGTACTTCTACTTCGAAGTTCCACTCGTTTCCTCGCTTCTTCAACCCGGCTCGTCGGGTGCCGCGGGGCGGCGTCGCTGATATTCAAATGTGGCTCGAAGGTCCAATGTTTTGGCAATGAAGACAGGGGGCAGGCAGGGCTTCTTCAATAATGCTCCAAGTTGAGAATTACAAATTTTCTTAAAAAAATTGTTTCCAAATATTTTTTTCATAATTTTGTTGTCATGAGACAATCGAAAAACGACCTGCGCCATTTAAAGTGAAAATGCCCTAATACATCTTTCTAAGTTAGATTTCTACCACTAACACTTTTCCATAAGAGATTGGTGGTTGGTGGTAGAAATCTAATTTAGAAAGATATATTAATGGTTCTAATGATTATAATTCTCTAAATATGTACCTGTTATTGTCGCGAAACCTATTTTGATCAAGATACAATCTGACACTGACCTGCAAATTGCAAATAACGTAAGAAAATTTGAATTTCGCGGTCTACCACTATCCATTCACCTTAAATACAAAAAATGCATCGGATGTAACAATGAAGACTTGGCTCCGGCCTTACAATAACTGGATAAGTAAATAACAATTGGATAAGAAAATGTACTATCGGATATAACATTGAAGACTTGGCTCCGGCCTTACAATAACTGGATAAAAGTTAAATTAATATTACAGACCTGGCTGTATGGGCTTGACCCTTTGCCTGTCCTCAAGGACGAAGACGAAATAAAAAAAAAATTAAATACAAAATGGCGGGAATTGTTTTCTTTTGTTTTGTAAATAAACTTGACTTTTCTTGACGCTTCTATTTTATGCTGTTGTGAGACACAAATTACAATTATTAAAGGCTTAGAAAGAACGTTGCTATTCGTTGTACGAAACCATGGCAGACAACGATTTAGCAGATTTAAGAAAACAGTGCATAACCAGCCTGTATTTGTGTACGGATAATGTATCAAAATATTTAGATAGTGAGAAAGAAGCTGAATTTGATAAATTGAAGATGTGTGTCCAGCAGTATTGTACATTAGAAGCACAGCAAGATGTTACCATCGAAGCTATGGAGAAAGCTAAGGTGAGATTTAAACTGACATAATTTTTTAGGTTATGTTTTTAATTTTTGTCTTGGGTAGACAATCAAACATTTAATTCTTGGTCTTCCTATTTTTATAGATATCATTTTTGTTGTTATTCGAAAATGTACCTACTAGCGTCGTCTATGTTATGGAATGTGTGAATGTGAAGTATTGTGTCATGAAGTCGTCGTAAATGTACATGTGAGCGTGGATAAATAATAAAAGAAGTCTGCACTGAACAACCGACGTGTTTACTTTAATTTTATCTCATATTAATTAACCATTGCACACACTTACAAGAATACTTAGTTTCTTGTGATTCTTAGATTCTTTACATTGATGACGAATCACCATAATGTTTTATCACAAACACTTGAAATCATATCATCGTTTAATCATATCTATCAAATATCCACATAGCAACAAAGTTGATTGGGTATAAGTACACATTAAAGCATAGCTGTTTATCTTGCTAAAACAAATTATGATTTATATTTGCAGCGAGAGACTGATACCTCTAATGTTGATACCCTAGAGGAGAGATTCAAGTCCCACCTGAGCAATTTAGCAGGCAAGCGTCTCAGGGTTGATAACCATCCTTATATGATGGAATTCAACAAGAGATTCCAAAGAGGTCTGGAAACTGCTGCACGTAAGAACTTTTTAGTTATCCTTCTTTGATGACCTTTTATGGGTCTCTTCCAGCACAATAAAATACTTCCACAAATCCTTAAGGTTTCCTGTGATCTCTGGTCACTAAGAATTCAAAATAATAATATTCTCTCTTACTTATTTACAACAGAGTTATTTCATTCTGGATGCAAAAGCTAAGGTTTTTTAAGTGTTTTGGTTTTTTTAAGTGTAAGGTTTTTTTTGTTAGCCTATTACTGTCCCACTACTGGGCAAAGGCTTCCCTCAAATCCTTCTGTAACATTATAAAGATCCAAATATTTTTACAGGTAACTTAGATGAATCAGACTTGGCAATAACTGAATCACAGGACCAATATGTGAGTACACACTTTGTGGCTTTATACCAAGATAAGATTTAATACCAAAATGGCACAAGTTTTTCTATGATTTGTTGTATTCCTGTTATAATCTTAGAATTTATTCTTTTTATTTCAGTTGGACCCAATAACCAAGAGACGTGTGACAGATCCAGTAAAGAACTCGGTATGTGGTCACGTCTATGAGAAGGATACCATACTGAATTTAATTGCAACCAAACCCAGATCTAAATGTCCAGGTAAATGAAAATAGATTCTGTTCTTTACTATTTTATGTATGGCACCAGCTATCAGCACAGTAATTTCTGTTTTCATGCAAATAAGTGTTATTCTTTTTTTAGTGATATTTCGGACTGCCTCGTTGGTCTAGTGGTCCCAAGCACTAGTGCTGAGCATGAAGGCCTGGGTTTGATTCCTAGGTCTGGCAGTGTTATTGGGTTTTTCTATCTAGAATTTCTCAGTAGGACCCGGAGTCTGGATTTGTGCCCGGTTGATGACAATAGGATCACCCCCTGGTACATGGGACAAACATAGCTGGTGAAATGTAGGCAGACCTACTATGGGTGCCTAACCCTTCGGAGAAGCAAGGTGTGATGTTATGTATATCAGCCTCAGGATCAAACATATCAGCAGAAATATTGTCCTCGTCTTGACCTCTTAGCAAAGATTTCGTTGTTGTCTGACTCGCTCTGCTTAGCGTGAAAAGTTATAGTTATAGCGTAATATTTTGTGACGCACGCCACCAAAGTAGGTTGCTGCGTTTGCAAAGTAAATGTACGGTTGATGAGACCGTACAATTTCAATGTCTAATATACAAAAAATTATGACTGCAGAGAGACATCATATTTTTGCAAGAAAGAGTATGTGTATCTCACCATAATTTTATTCTCATTACAGTGGCTGGCTGCGGCAACAGGGGCCCCATACTCAAAGACCACCTCATATCTGACGAAGAGCTAAAGTTCCGTATGACCATCAGCAAGCACTCCACCATGATACAGGAAAGGTCTATAATGGATTTAGATGACACTATGTAATTCAAATGCACAACACTACAAGGTTCTTTCGGCGCGTGGCCAAAATCGGAACTAACGCCGCCATCTTGTTTTGTCAATACAATTTCTCAAATGTTTGCGAACAACGCCCCCTATATGTCATTCCGGCGCCAAATCTGTTCACACTTATACCTCTGATAGCAGCAACCGAATAGCAACCTTATTGCCACAACTATAAAGATCATTGTGATTATGACAGTGATGCAAAATAACTGAATGGACTGCAGGACTATTCTTCTTTCTCACATCAAGCCACAGAGAAGATGACAAACTAAAGGCTATTGTTCATAATAATATATTATTTGTGTATGTACAGCTTTCCAGAAAGAAGTATGCGCTTCGATAATCTTCGTGTTTCCGAATTAGCACCAACCTTGCGCCACGGATTTATACCCTACAGACTACAGAAGCATTGATGCTTCTAAGTTTTGTACTACCGCGCTTTGTAGTTTAGAAGTTTTTGGAATTGCATAGAGTTGTTAATCAACAATTTTGAAAACATTATAATATGAAATAGGAAAGTACTTCCACTGTAGCAGCATGCTCTAGCTGCTGCTGCTTGCTTAGATCTCATCATCGCACGTTCGTATTTCCGAATATAGTCGATGATTCTCGAAGTGCATACATTTCTTTGCTGAAAGCTGTTATTCCTTTCCAGTATGATTTTAGGATGATTCTTGTTTTTTTTCTGTTGCAACTATATTTTTTTTTTGCACTTAGTTATATAATTACTTATTACTTGTTATTGCATTTCTTAAGCATTTTTATGGCATTGTTCCTAGCTGAAATGTGATATAAATCATGTCCGTGACTACCGCCGGACCACCAACGCCAATCGCTTCCATATTTGGTAAATAATTAGCACTCAATTGGTACTAATTAGTACTCGCACAACAAAATTGGTACCTTAGTAGTTTTCGAGAAAATCGATTTTGTAGGTGGTCCGGCGGTAGTCTCGCTCCCTTCAGCAGGACCACCATGAGCGCCGAAAAAGGGGGCACGCTACAGCTGTTCTAAGTATACAAATAATTAGTAGCCTTTTAGATTTATTTTGTAAAAAAAAACAGAACTGTAACATTTGTATTTACCGAGAAATCAACGATGATAACTTTCTCGCAATTGTTCAGCAGGACCACGACTTTGCTTAACTTAATTTGGTCGGGTTATACGCGGAGATTTAGTATAGAAAAGTAATGAAAGCTAATTTCTCTTAAAATACAACACTTAAGAATCTGAATTTTTGGTCGCTATACATTCTTTAGGAGTACTCATTTTTGTATACATTGGGGAAGAAATGACACAGCTTTTAATAGGGAAATCTTGAAATGAAAATTTGGCACCGTGACTACCGCCACCCCACCAATGGCATGGTATATCTCGTAAACTACTGGAGTACTAATTTTGAATTTTGGGTACTAATTTTATTTTGCTGGGAACTAATTTTCTATGTAGGTTTAAGGAAAGCGACAAGCTTCTCTAACTTGGAATCAACATTCAAACTCGTGGTCCTGCTGAACAATTGCGAGAAAGATATCATCGTTGATTTCTCGGTAAATACTAATGTTACAATTGTTTTTTTTTTTACGAAATAAATCTAAAAGGCTAATTATTTGTATACTTAGAATAAGCTGTAGCGTGCCCCCTTTTTCGGCGCTCATGGTGGTCCTGCTGAAGGGAGCGTGACTATCGCCGGACTACCTACAACCTTTTCTCGAAAACTGCTAAGGTACCAATTTTGTTGTTCGAGTACTAGTTAGTACCAATCGAGTGCTAATTATCTACCAAATATGGAAGCGATTGGCGTTGGTGGTCCGGCAGCAGTCACGGACATATACTCGTATAAATCTATAAAGGGCTGTTCATTTATTACGTAAGATGATTTGAGGGAGGACTGTTCATTCAAGTTTTATTTTTTCTTACACAGGGGGAAGGGGGGTCAGAAATTGGTTAAAATTGTCTTACGTAATAAATAAACAGCCCCTAATGTGTATGTATGTATGTGTTATCTGTGTGTAGTTTCGTAGATACAGAATCTGGTTTTAGACTGTGTTCTGCTAACAAGAACGTTCAGAACACTGTTCATAAGGCTGTTGTGAACGTGTCAACCCATAATTACTTTTGTAAATACTTAATATTAAAATAAACATTTTTCTAAACTTAGTTTATGATTTTTAATTTATTCAGGGAAGTGGGGTAAATAAAGTATCAAATACATGTAGAATATAATGTATTTTAGCGAAAATCTATTAATATCTATAGACTATAACAATGCATTTGTTATTCAATCCATTCATCATCAAGATTAGTCCCCGATAAGTATTGGTTTTGACAGATTCTTAATTATATAACCGTCAGTGTAGGCCACGATCTGACGACCTTAGTAGGTGCAACTTTTCCTTCCCAGATTCAGCTTTACCGTTGCTAACACTGAGTCGCGTATACTCCGCTCAAGTCGGTCGGTTACGATGAATCGCTTATACTCGGTTCGAGTCGGTCAGTAACGCGGAATCACGTATACTCGGCTCGAGATGGTCGTTAACGCTGAATCGAATATACTCGGCTCGATTAAATCGGTTACGCGGATTCGCGTATGCTGCTTCAGACGTAGATTCCATTGCTCTGTTTCACTATCTCCAGAAAAAGTTGTTAATCTGGCCAACTGGAGTTTGCGAAAAACGTCCTACTTTTTTTGCTTTAACCTAAGACAGATTCAGTAAAAATAAATAAATACGTAAAAATATTTCAAAACAACACTAAGATCCAATCTTGATGACGACGTATTGATAATAATAATTTATAAATATTGGTCCATAAAACTATATCAATAAAAGTGCATTAACAAGATCAATGTTTAACACTAATAAACTATGAAGCTCAATACGCTAACACTTAAAACCGACCAGAAAAAAAAGAAAAAGTTAAGTTATGAGTTTTACAAGTCATTGAATTTTAGCAATATTAGCTCCACAGCAATACTATTCAGAAATAAATTGTAAAAAAATCCACCTTGAAATCTGCCCTTTGTGCCTTTTTCATAAGGTATTTTTACTAGGATCTTCGCTGACCGCGCTTGACGACTTACTGCCGAATTCAAAAACTAAACTAAATTTTAATATAAGATGTCGTGAGACTCATGCATACACTGTAGGGTGTATTGTAGCAGCGTCTTATAAGTGTCGTTTGAGAATACGGGCATATCTGTGCGCAGGATTCTTTTTCTGGCCGACCTACAATAAATTACAAAAATCTATTTCAAGTATCACACTAAATATGGCGCCTGTAAAATAATTGAAAATAGCACTTTTATTAATTCTAAAATTATAATAATAAAGTATATTGGTGGTTTTGATTACATCTATACAACAACCGATTTGACACAGCAGTGGAGTGATGACGAATGTTAGGCCTTAATGGCTGAGCGGTTTAGTCCTATCCTACTCCCTTATTCATAAAAACTTAAAAAACCCTCAATAGAACTCTAGGTACTTGTTTTTGTCATTACAACTTGGCAATTAAGGTCTTTAGAATATTTACGAATAAGGAACTATTTTATAACACAGTTTTAACAAAAACTGGTTTAGACTTTCAATAATTAACTGTTGCCAGATTTGGCGCTAGCCAGCAGTAAATCATTGTTTTAAAATATGATTGATTTGAAAATACCTTGTAACATTAAATTACAGTAGGTACTTATAAAAAATTAATTGCACTGCCATTCCTAAAGTAAAATCTAAAAATTCTGATCTGGCAATACAAAGATTGTTTGAAAAGCTGTGCCAGTTGCTCATCGCAGGAACTTTTTTTACTATTATGTGTTAAAAGTTCCAAGGTAGCAACTGACCCAACTTGAACACATAATTATAATAATTAATATGTTTAATAGAATTGACTAAAAGACAAAATAAAACTAATATATTAGTGAACACACATATTTAGCGTAGTCTAATCATTCTAGGGTATCTAATTGTACACTTTCACGAGTCAAGCGTCAATTCAAACTATTCAATAAGTGCACTATCGGATTATCAAAATCTTACGATTAAAGTGAATAGAATACGGAACAACGCCTCTAGTATGTTTCAATAGGAATAATAAAACTCTGATTTTTAATTTGCTAGGCCGGTGAATAGATGCAGAATCAACTCCGAGACTATGTCTCTACCAGCTGTGCTTTGTCGAGGGTCCTGGAGATCCAACGGGCTCATCCGTGCAAATGAGACCGTGGAGAAACTCGACCATCACTTTCAGACGACAGACGGCTATCGTTATGTTGTTGGTAAAGTTCTAGTTGATGGAGGCGTGCCTTTGGTTTTCGAGGAATTATAAAATAGGTAAGAAAGCTATTGGAATGCTATAATTGAAAAATGGCGTATACGCAATAACAATTCACGCTTTTATCTAGCTTGCTTAAAGAAATCGGAAACTAATCATGTGAACCCAAGATTTGTGCATCTTGGGGCATGGGAAATTAAAGAAACTGCCCCATATCACTCAGTGCTAATGGGCAGGGTTAAAGAAACTTCAACTTTTGGTTTACTCAAAGCCTTTGAGTGGTTCGGGTTCTTTGCCGCATTAGGGCATCCTAACCTATCCGAATTTCAAGCTATTGCGGATTTAGTTAGAAGGTCATACGGCATCCCCTTCAAAGTCAAGAAAGCCGATAAATTCACAAGATTCCTCGATATGTTTATTTTATAACATTCAGAACCTAGTCCAATGCCTATTGAATATCTGCTGTTTTAGATACAGCCTTGCCAAGAAAATACTTATTTTATGGACCTCTGAAAATGATGGAATGCATAAATTCGAGATCGATCTAGAGGCGATACTCGATGAACTGGTTGTTACATATGCTACTGATTCAAAGAATACTTGTAAAGCAGTGCGGGGATACTTAACTATGGTGGTTCGAGCTTCTGGCTGTTATGCTTTACGCCAAGCCACTTATAAACACGGTGGTTTATCAATGATGACAAAAGACCATTTCGGAGAGCTGAAGCGCGAAGAATTCGACGGTAAGGATTTCTTTAAAAATTATGTTCAGTGTAAAACTATGTCGAAAAGTTTTCGCGATGGTCGCGCAACCCTTGAATCCCTAGGAATGCATAAACTCATACACATCTTGCGACAACGCTTATACGTACTGATTCGCGTGATTTTGTGCTATGCGGCTCCTTTTTACAGACCATAATGGCTCTAGCCGGATATGGGAGAGCATTAAATTATGCATCCTCCCCCACCAGCGCGACCCCACTCGATAGCGATGAATTGGGGGTTGCTAATGAAATAGAATCAATCATAATTAATTGACTTAGATCGGCAGGCAAGAGAAAAAGGATTCCATCCACCTACTGGTGAGAAGTGGGTTCCGATGTGCATTGCTTCGTGGCGCTCCACATCCATCCGCCGGAGTCGCGCCTATCACGATTAAAATTATACGCAATGGATTTTCATCCATGGTTAAAGTAAGAAAAAAAGCAGCGATAGGAATAATCAAAGGAAAAACTCCGTTCTCCCGGAAGGAGCTAGGAGAGGCAACTAGTTACGCCCCGGCAGCGTAGGCTACCGAGATGTGCCTCATAAGCCAACGAGGGCGATATATGTAGTAAAGTTCCCCACACAATATGCCCAAATTGCCGTTATCTCGCATTTGGTGAATTTTGTATCGAGTAAAGGAGAGAACAACACAGGTGTGTATAGGAAGATTGATCCTTCGCATTTCACAACTGGACCATACTCCACCACTGGCCTACGGCTAAACGATACATATGACACAATGGCTGCGTCAGGAAATATGCGAATACTAGCATTAGGCAGTGATTTATCATCATTCGACTCGAATTGCATATTTTGGAATTTCCGAAAACCCTTAATAAGCGACACTATACACACTCTCCCGTATACTCAAAGGCAAATCTCTCGGACCTGATGACATTAGAGCTGAAGAAATGATTCACTTTGCTTATGGAAAAAGGAATAATCTACGACTCTATTTGGGATAACGGACGCGAACCTTTAGTGTAACTTTAGAGAAGACCTGAAGGATGAAGAAATTTGCCGGGTCAGCGGGATTGTCCGAAAGGGTTACCGCTGGCCCGGAACATAAAGGGCTAAGGAAGGAACACGGGTGGGTTTTAGTCAGTAAGAGTCTGACACTCCCTTCCGCTCCACCCAGAGCGGGAGGGGTCATTTGATGATTTCCCATCCTAAAAAAAAAAGAATGAAGAAATTTCCGCATATTCCGAATGGTGTTCATGCATATTTAATTTTTTTCGTGCTGCCAGAACCAAACTATGAGGAGAATCCCGAAGAAAAAGAACAGGAAACAGAAAAAGAACAAGAAACCTACCACAACCCCAAGATAGGTACATATGCTAACGCACTGAAGAAGGCGGAAAATTAAAAACTAAAGCAAATAAGAAGTCTACAATAATACAACAAGACAATAATAAAAAGGATGGGGTCAACCCGAAGAATAAACTGATAATTCAAACAAAAAGAAGAAAAAGAGTTGGAAATGGTTATGGAATAAATTAAAGGAAAAAATTTGGGATAGCGGGACCAGTCTGGAAAATAAAGTGTTAGATTGCGCAAAAGTGATATTTGACTGGTTTACATCGTTCATGATGGATTACATAACGGAGTTGCCTTGCTTATCTAACAATGGATAACTACAACAAAGACAGACATTTAAAAATCAATATTGTACTTAGGTTGGCTTGGTCATGTCAAAGATCTATGCAGCTTTGTCAGCATGGCACGAATATTTTGATGAATGATCAAAGTTAAAGGGAATCTGGTATAAAACCATCCAGTCTGAACCGCTTCGTTACCCATGGTTTGAAGGAAGGGAGATAGATAGGGAACATGTAGTAGCTCTGTTGAGGATGCGTTCAGGCCACATGCCATTGAATAAGTTTAAAAGTGCCTCACCAAACTGCAAAGTTTGTGGGGTGATTGAGGATATTTACCACGTGCTGATGGAATCTGACCGGAATATACACGATAGACAATATTCGCTTGGTGGGGGATTCGAAGTGGGTGCATGTAACAGCATCCTAGCGTCCCCTTTGTCGGAGGAGACTAGGATGTTGTGTCGACTGTTGTACGTTATCTACGAATAGGGACAACACTATTAAGTAGGTCATAATAATAATTATAATATTAAGTAAATGTCCATTACCCATTGTTTTAAGTTGTTACGGAGGTGACACTATCACTAAGTGATGAAATCCTTTCAAATAAATAAAGATTAAAAAAAATTGCTAGCTAAAAATGACAGCTAATATTTATATACTAAATAATGTCATATTGACAAAAAAAGTCGATTGCAGCTGTCATTTTAGTCTAGCTACTTAATTAAAAATCGGTTAGTTTAGTTATAACATGGTAGGTACCTAAACTTTTCGTTTGAAACAGATGTCGAGCAAGGCACACTTTGCAACTGGCGTAGACGTTCGTTGAAGGTATACGCTGCGCTAACGCCGCGTGAACACGACGTAAACCAAATCCCGTTTGGTTAACATTGCTTGACGCGGCGAAGGCACCACCTAACCTAACCCTGCTTCTTTTTAACTGACTTCTAAAAAGGAGGAGGTTTTCAATTCGGATGTTTCGGTTTTTTTTTTATGTATGTTCGGGCATAACTCCATCATAAATAGATGGATTTGCAAAAATTTTTTTTGTTCGAAAGTGCTTTATTCCGAAAACGAAAACTCATCATCAGATCTTTACCAAATCTAAATGGGAGCACCATTTAAATTTCGTAAAGATCTGATGATGTGTTTCGGACACAGACAACGGAACTCTTCAATAAATGCCAGCAAATCAACCGCAATTGCTGCTATAGCATATGTATGCATTGTTTACGCAATCACACAACATAACATCACGCCTGTACCCTTTAAAGGGTTAGGCAGGAGTGTTCAATAGCTTTCTGTCACTGAGATTCACATAGCAAGTAGTGATATATGAATTTGTTTGGAGTAGGTAGGTACAACTAAAAAGTGAAGAATAAAAACATATTACAAAAAAACAACCGACTTCCAAAAAAAAACACTACGAAGTGAAAAATAACTTTAATTTCGAAAGTCAGTGTCAAAAAACGAAAATACAGAACCAACGACACCGACTTCCGAAATTAAAGATATTTTTCACTTTGTAGTGTTTTTTTTGGAAGTCGGTTGTTTTTTTTTAAAAAAGCGAACGTCGCGCTAATTCGAGATTTTTGACAATTTTTGTTCGGAAAACTGGAAAGCGTCCTCTGCCGTGCCGACGCGACCACGGGTTCAAGTTCACTGATCAAAAAGTGACTTATGGATGTGACAATCGCTTTTAAATAAGACGCGACTTAATACTCCCAAATGAAACAATCATTTTACTTGTCTCATAAGTTTGCGAATCGAATTATGTAGAATCAAAAACAAGATTAAAACCAGCTTATTGTGGGCAACATTTCCATGAATGATTATCAAGACTTGCCAAAGATTCGAATTGTTTCAAGTAAATCCAGCCAAGCACTCACAATCTCGTAATACTAAGTAAGGTAGATACTTTTTACTTTTTTTCTCTCTTGATTAATTTCCTCTGTTCCCAACCAGAGACGTGTTCTCATTAACTTCGTAACTATGACGTATATTAAGCAACATTTGCGGACTAAATATTAAAAAATTGAAATATTTAATATTACAGTATAATTCACTATGTGAATCTACATTGTACTTTGAGTATTTCATCAGTATTGCTATTATTTTTATGTGATTAGTTTTAATTACAACCGTAAATTTTTGACTTGATCAGAAATTAATAACAGTTTTCATTATGTTTAAAAGAACTACAATAAAAATATTACAAAAAATCAAGGTATAGTTTATTTTTTCATCATTGTTTCAAAAAGTAAATATTGATCAATATCGGTTAAAAAAACAGAATATTGAAAGAAAAATTATGATTTTGCATTATTTTTTGTGATTAATTTCTGAGCCAGTCCACAAGCAAGCTATGAAAGAGTAGATCGATAACATTGACAGTATAAAAAGGCAAAGTTTAAAAGGTTGGAATGTAAAAATTCGAGAGAATCGCAAAAATAAAGGTCTTATATACGAAAATACGCATAAACATTACACAGTAAAGTTTTAATGCACAAAATTCTAGCATTTACCGAAGTAGAGAAAGTTTAAAACTATGACTAGAGAGTTTTAAAAAGCTTACAAAAATGTAGGAGGATTGTTTTTTTAATATCTCGATTCACTGATGCCCGGTCCCAAAAGTTACTAGCCGTTTGGATATTGAGGAACAGTTTGGCTTCACTCATTAGTAAAATAAAAATTGACGATTCGTTATGCATATGGGGAACCGGGCATAAACACATTTAAGTTTAGAATATTAATTAAAATTAAACTAGCGATAATAACCACTTGATCTTAAATTAAATGTAATATTTTTATCATGATTATCACACATGCAAATAGACTAAGAATTGATTAAATAATTGCTCGAAAATTAATATTAATCTACAAATATTTTAGCTAGTCTGTGGCCAGATACAAAAACAGACTGGGCTATATGCGTTTGGACCACAGATTATCATACAATTGGAGTACCAACAATGTACTGCAATTGATTGCACACCTCAACATAATTTTAAGAGATTTATATTTGGAGGATACATGCACAATCCATCTGTTTATCCATCTGTGGCTAGAACCCATTTCTGACCACAGATCCGCCATCTTAGTTTTGTTCCAAATTATAAACACCCAGAACAAAACAGATTGGACTCTTAATATTAAAATAACGCTCAATGTTCACATAACCAACAAAATTGTCCGTTTCGACTTCCAAACCTAAAGTATTTAATGTAACTCCTTCGATTTGTATAATCGATTTAATCACCTTTCCCGTTGTTGGATATTGATGAGAAAACACCATAAATACAGGCCTTCATGTCAGTGGTCAAATCATTTCTTGAATCGGAGAATTTCATCAAACATTCATGAACTTTTGCCTCTTTATAATCAAAGGCAACTTTATTGTTCTTAGATGTTATATCCAAGAACGCGAGCAAATTCTCCGCTACTTCGATCGGCATCTTCGCACAATTTGTGTCTATAAGTATTGTGACGTGCTTACCGATTTCCGACTTTAATAGCTGGGCGATAAAGTTCTTTTCGTAGTCGTATTCTTGTTGGCGGTCGGGCGAGAGTTTCTTGAGCGATTCTATTGCGAGGAGCGTTAGGGCGAGGATAGCTTCGTTCTGCATCAGCGAGTGAGATGCTACTAGCATGTTCACTAGGCTGGATATGCAGCCGTCCACCTGGAAGGGGAAGAGATCAGTTAACGTGTTGAGGGGCGTTTAATCCATACAAACATATTCTATTTTTTCTCTTTCTGGATAATGCTAAGCCTTGAGCAAATATTTTTTACAATGGAATCTATATCTATCACTGCCATATTCCTATATTTTGTTTTGTCTTTTCCATCAAGGATACAGCAGGTATAAGAACTATAAACCTCAACATTATTTATAAATGCTGATTAGGTACTAGATCACTTGATATGGTGAGTTTTTCAATCCTACCGTTTCAGGAGATAAAATCCAAAATACTTTACACTGGTCGGGTCGAGAAGTCGAAATACGACGTATCACCTCAACGATGTGCCTCCAGTGGGTGTGGTGTCGCAGCTGCTTGACGGCCCAGGCCAGCAGGCGCGGCGCCTCGCCGGCCGCGCCCGCGCACTCGGCCGCGCCGCCCCAGCGCGCCACCGCGCCCAGCGCCGCGCGGTGGCTGCCCAGCTGCTTCGCCACGCCCTCTGGGGAGTAGCTTGAACATTACTTAAGTAACTTATACTTGAATGTATGCAACATATTTTAAAAGAGTACGAAACTACCTTTTAGATATTTTGGCATATAAAATAAATTCGATTTTCTTGTATATTTTGAGGTTTAAAGTGCCTTTTCATCGCCTAGTTGAAATTAATTATTTGACTTTGACTTAAGATTTGTTAAACAATGAGCACTCCGTTTACTCGAATACTCTGTGGCATCGAGAAGACGAGAACTTATTTCATGATTTGATACTCGATTAATTTCAGTTTTTTGTACACACTTCTTTTTTATCTGCACATAATATATTAGGTGAATTTATAATAGGGTTCATTCCCGGGAATTTCCAAGTCGAGAATTCCCGGGAAATTAAGCTCGAGAAAAGTCGAGAAATTATATTTGAGTCTATAAAATTATAAAATAAAACTATTTGCCTTTGCCGTTTGGCTTATAATTTGGAATCTTAAAATGTACAAAGCATTGCTTTCAGTTAAGCCTACTACTTCATCAAAAAATGAAAGTGTTTTCAATTTCAGGAAAAGTAATAAAAAACCCGCAACCGGCTGTCTGATTTATATAAATGCTTTTTCACACAACCTGCTCGAAAATGTCAAATTATATGTCAAGCAACCTTAACCTAAAGTGGGTCATTAGTGGCCGGGGGCACAGCCGGTCAATAATGTTGTACTGGATTTCATTATGACCTGCCGGTCAATAATGTTGTACTGGATTTCATTATGACCTGCTGGTCAATAATGTGATTTGAATTTGGAATCTCACATGCTCAGCTAAATTGGCAGTATAGTACTAACAAACACCCTTTGGTGCCAGAAAGAGGAAAGCTATTCTCGATACCCTTACTACGCGTGGATGATATTCTCGATTTCCTACAAAATCATAATGACTGCTTCTTCATATTGTTGCCATGTTTTCGAAAACATAATATTGTAAGAATAATTAGATAACTACAAACCATTTTTTAAAAGAAATGGAAGTGCATATAACTAACTAGTTCTAAATATATTACTCTTAGTGTTTGTTTATTTAATAAATACTTTGTTTTTCGTACTATGGCTATTATTTTCTCACAGTAGGTGTAAAAAGTAGAGTATCCTACTCGGGGCTAAAGGTGTCTTTGCCTTGAGCTAGCTTGAATCCCTCGCTGCATTCAGAATTCTTGTATTAACTCCCTCGCGTCGCTTGTGAGTTAAACTCTTAATTCCGAATCCTTCTTTGCGTTCGAGATTCAATATTAAGTCCGTGACATAAGACACAACTTTAGCCCCTCGGGACATAATCTACTATAGTTTTTCTAAACGCATATTTTATCAGACAGAGTAAGCAGATCTAATTGTTTTGTATATATGTTCAGTTCAGTTGAGTGTCTCAATGCAGAAAAAATAATATGGGAATCGTACCTGAGATCTAAACAACAGTTAACACATTGTTTTGCTACTACACAAGCTCTCGCTATCAAAGACAGCATTCAGAAACTTTTTTTTTTCTGTGAGGAAATCTTGATGGATATCCTCCGTCTGGGAAGGACGGAGGATTATGTCGGACTCCAACCGACTAAAACCCCACAGTTCCTTCCACCATGATGAGTCGGCACAAGTGAGAATAAAAAAAGTCACATCTATTCAAAAAGAGCTCGTGTATTCTTCGTAAATAACGACTAAAATAGCTTTTTAATCCCTAGGGACTAAAAGTGATTTGAATTAGGAATGTGGATATTGTTAGTAAAAGTTTCAATCACCACAGAGATCAATCACGAACATTTTATGAACAAGTAACAGACTGTATGGCAAATTTAAAAAAAAGTGTGTGAAAAATAAAAAACCCGGAAAAGCATTCTGCCTTCGTCCGTAATTGTTTACTCTAATTAGGATTTTAGTTAGTTTTATAAAAAAATGAGTATGTCTTCCTCAAGTAGTGATAATGAAACGTACTATTCTTATTCATAAGTTGCTTACTTATTTTGTCATAGAGGGTGATAAAAAGTAGTGTCCACCTCGGGAGCAATACTATTTTAAGCTCGAGTGACGTACTTTCACTCTCGCCTTCAAAATAGTTGTTTGCTCCCTGGCAAACAATCCACTATTTTTTAAAACATTCGCGCCCACCCCCCGCTAGATAAACAAAAGCAAATAGTAACTCACCTTGCCCATCCACCAACAATCTAATCGTAGCCAACAGCTTATAAGCCACGTGATGGTCCTCAGTAGTCGGCAACGCATTCAACAACAACGGAGCAGCCCTCCCTTGCGCAGCCGCAACTCTCTTGTTAGACACGGGTACAGCAAGATTACGTAGGGACGATAAGACTGCGTGTTGCACTTTGATCACTGTGACCGAGTCAATAGGGTGCATTTTCTCTGGCTCCCTTTGCATCTGTTGGCTGAAGCTGTTGTAGGTTTCAAATATATCTGGAAAATAACATTTTAATAACTGTAAGTGGGATAATTATACATTATGGTTATGAGTTTCTTGGAAAAGCTTATACAGCTTTGCACTGTCTTTTCAGAACTATTGAGTAATCTAAACTAATATAATAGACAAAATATTTCATTTTTTTGTAAGTTTGTTTGTTGTGCTTTCGCGCTAAAACGGCTGAACGGATTTCGATGAAATTTGGCACATGGGTAGACCATGAATTGGAAAAGGACATAGGCGTTACTCTCAATCCTATCTAATCAAAAATCTCAATAAAAAATAAGATATAATACTTGAAGTTATAACATTTATTGTACATGGCTGTTGCCCGCGACTACGTCTGCGATCCTGGATTCTATGGCCTCAAACTGCAGAACCTTTATTATACTAGAAAAAAATTCAAATGTAAATAGAAAACAACTCACCCAACAGCTTATCAAAAATTTTATCCTGCATCATCTGTGTGCAGTAATCATCTTGCCTCGCGAAGTTGCCAACAGACAGCACTGCAGTGGTCAGCAGTTGATAGTTCTGTGAGTCCAGCCACCTCACCACGGTCTGGTACACTCCGCCCACGCCATTGTTGTACAGGATGTGCATTGCTTCATCTAAGACGAAACAAAATCATTAATTTTAATTATTTATTGGAGTAGATTTATAGCTCCAGTCTCAAAATAGGTATGTCGCCATTTTGAATATCTAAAGGACTTTTTAAACAGACTTTCTGGAGCTGTCGTATCGAACGTAGATCAACTCTCCAAAATAAGTTTCAGTAGGCTGCCGGAGCGTATATCTACGCGTTATTATCGCACTCGGGTGCGTACCGTATTCCGCGACAGACAGTGCTTTATGTACGCGGTGCGGGCGATACACGAAAGGTTAATGCTATGATAGGCAAGTTGATGTAAATTAACATAGAACAAATGGTACACAAAGTATTTTGTTACTAAAATGCCAGAGGATTTACAAGCCAATCATATCAGGCTTATCACATTAACGCAAAAAGGCATTCTTGCAATGGAGACTAGACACACAAATCCCATAGAAAAAGGCACTTTAGATTTTCCAGAATTTTACAGGCAACAATTCAAATCTTTCTTTCCCTAATAACCTTATTCGGACTATTATGAGGTTATTTGTTTTCTATTAACTAAATCAATCCATCCGTTCCTAAGGTGATGTCCTTACCAACAAACAGCATTTAATTTTTATTTATATAGATAAAGGTAATGCTTTTTGCATACCACCAAACTTGTTAAATATCATACCTCCAGTCAACACAATAATGATCAGCTCACAGGCCTGCTTCATGATAGCCTCCACTTCTGCGTCATTAACATTCAACTCCCCAGCATTGTGTTTGTTCACAAACTGCTCCAGCCGGGAACACACTAGCTGCACACCTCCTTCTTTGGCTATTAATGTCTTTACAGTTTCTGTAAGAGATGATAGTATTTTTCATGTACTTATTAATTTTTTTAACAGTTGCTGATTAGGATTAAATGGACAAGGGAATGTGCTTTTGAATCAAAAACAGTTGAAAAGTGAGAAAATAAAAATATGATGTACAAAAATATATTTTATAGCACTGCATGACCAAATCCACACTTTTAAGTCTTAAGCTTTTCTTACCATATCATCCCCGACTTAATTTTATATTGATTAGTTTTAGGACTAAAACGGAAAACAGTGGCCACTATTATCGGTTTTAGTGATTATAATAAAGCTAAACAATGTAAAACTACCGTTTATAATAATATTAACATATAATCTTGTGGACCACAACTTAATGTGCTTATTTTCTGCATTTTCATTCTAAAATAAAAGAAATAACCAAAGGATGAGGGCGCCACTAGGCCATCGGCGTAGCCTTATCTCGTGGCTACAATTTAAATGCTAAATTATCACTATTAATTTACAGTTTTTCTATTATAATGAACTTACCATGTTCAGCTTGAGAATGTAAAAGATCTAGACAAACTTCAGAGATCTCCACAGATGATGTCTCTCTCAAAACCTGCAGTACGGTCTTATTAACAACTTCACTGTACAGCAGCTCTGGTGTGTTATCATTTATAACACTTAATATCAACAAGCAAGTTGACACTGTATCATCATCAAACTCCTGCTTCTTGAGCTCTATACACAACATTCTTTGGACCATATCCACCACACCTCCTTGGAATATTGCCTCTGTGAACTCTGCACCGCCAATAGCAAAGTTCAGCAGTGATTTACTTGACAGCATTTGTATTTCCTCAAACCGCATGTCTATGCTCCTTTCAAGCAGTTTTATGAGGACTGCAATGCCTCCAAGGGTGATAATTGTGCGTCTAGCCGTGTCACAGTCACAGCATAAATTGCCAAGTGCCCTGCAACACTGTCTGACAAGCTCAACATTATCTGAAGTGGTTTCTTTTCTCAGTATATACAGAATAGGTCCTATTATATCTTCGTGAGCGTATGTCTCTCGCTTTTCTTCACATTTAACAAGTTCTGCGATTGCTTCTATACTTAACTGCACAATTTCTTGATCACTGCTTGTAATCAATGATTTGATACATGAGGAAACGTCATATTCATAATCCTTCCCGGTTTTAATTATGTCGTTGAGTTTTGCCTTCAATTCGTTTACATTGGTTATATTCTGAATGACCAACGTTTCGAAGGATGTTGATTTCTTAGCAGAAGAACCTAAAATAGCAATATCATTTTAATAACAACTATACCTAATAAAAAAAAAGATCAATTTTCTATGCCGCCTTACCCTCCATTTTGGAGATTCAGTGAATTTATAATAGATTAAGTACCGCAAGGAGTAAAGTTATAGTGTTGCAGGTTCTTTATTACACATAATTTAATTTAATGAAATAATATAGAAAATACAAAGCAAGAAAATTGGATGACAAAACTATCTAATCAATCGAAAACTGTCAATGTCAAACACGTTTTGTTAATGCGCTACAAATATTTTGATTACGTTTTGTTATCATACTCTCTTAAAATAAAAGGAAAACAAATAAAAACATATTTATTTATGAAATAGTTTACAGCATTACATAATTAACATTTTTGTAACATATATTTGTGTACATGTGCATATACGTTAAGTAACGAGCAGGTCTTGGATCTGGTCCCAAAAGTACAGGTTCTTTAGCGGTACTTAGTTCGTTCAAAATTCAGGTAGTACATACAACGTGCGTACGTTGTACGGTTGGCAACCTTGAAGTTCTATTCTATAAACTTACTATTTGACTGTTTTCTCAATCTAACATACGAAAATATTTGTTGGGCAACGGTTTTGGTCCCGGTACATACCTACAATGAATGATATTATAATCATATTTGCAAGATTATAGGTAGCTATATCATATAAGTTCTTAAGATCTATCTATGGGTTTCACTATTTCGGCATTTTGCAGCCGTGCAAATATTTAGATTTTACATCTTAGTTTTACATATGTATTTTAATATATACCACGCAGCACACATTTAGTAATTAGCAATAACATAAAAATACTAATATAAAATGTCATGATTCAAATTTGTATTACAATGCAATTATTAAAATTAATTTAAATACAATTCTATTCATTTAAAATTATAATTTATATTAACCCATTCCCTGTCCCATGAATCACATAAATATGAGTCATGTTGATTTACTTTGTGGACAGTGAACCTGTTACAAATATAGCGATCATTAATAATGATGTCATGTCAATATAAAATAGCAACAATAATGAAAATGTTTCAATATTAGGTACCTATTTAAGTACCTACCTAATGTAAATACTTAGATGTCTTATTAGTTACATTATAATAAAGAAGTTTTACATTTTACACTCAAAATAATATAGGTATTCATTGATGGAATAAAAACATCTCTCACACAACCAGTAATATAGCTTTCAAGTCAAAGTCAAAGTCAAAGCATTTATTTCAAATAGGCACATTAAAGGCACTTTTGAACGTCAGAAATTACAACAAATAGAATTGATTCTAGTCGCCCATTCCAAAAGGTAGTTTTCGTATGGAGAAGAACGGGCAAGAAACTCCACCGTTACTCTTTTAAAATATTTTACAAAATTTTGCATACATTAATTATATAATAATAATATGTGAACACGATGCACCTAAAATAAAATTATATACCACAATAGGTAAAAGACTTAAAAATGAAACCATGACATATAAATTAATTATCTGATAGATACATGGTGCTCACATATTTACAAACATGGTAAAAGTAAACGATTTCATTAAAAAAAAAAAATTACAAGTAATAAGTCAGGGTGTGAGTAGTAAAGTAGTTACAGAATGTAAATCAATGTCAAAAAAAAGTATAAATTTACAATTAAATTAGCAACCAGTTTGATTTTGTCTAGGCTCCAGATTGTCCTATGGAGCAGGACCAGCATGTTTCCAAGCGTTCTTATCTTGGATATAATCTTCTAATTTATAGTATGCTTGTTTACAAAGTGTACGTTTAATGTGAGTTTTAAATTTTCTTTCATTTAATTGCAATACATCGCAAGGTATTTTATTGTAACATTTAACACAGTACCCCATAAAAGATGTATGTACCTTGGCTAATCTGAAAAATGGTTGATGTATTTTATCTTTATTTCTAGTATTAAAATTATGTATATCGCTTATTTTATTAAAAAGATGTAGATTTTTTCTCACATACATAATATTTTCATAAATGAATTGGCAAGGTACCGTCATAATATTAATCTTTTTAAAAAGTTCCCTGAGAGATTCGCGGTGACGTAGATTATAAATGGCTCTGACAGCTCTTTTTTGCAAAATAAAGATGGATTCAATGTCAGCAGCTCGACCCCATAGTAAAATGCCGTACGACATAATGCTGTGAAAGTAGCTAAAATAGACTAAACGCGCGGTTTCTATATCAGTTAATTGTCTTATCTTTCTAACAGCATAAGCGGCCGAGCTAAGCCGCCCCGCAAGAGATGTTATGTGAGGTCCCCATTGTAATTTGTCGTCTAGCGTGATTCCCAGAAAAACAGTTTGATCAACAAATTCCAGTTTTTCTCCATTCAGTATGATGTCACATTCACTACTTCTAACATTAGGTAATTTAAATCTAATGCATTTGGTTTTCTTTTCATTTAGTACCAAATTATTTACCGTAAACCAATCTTGGACCTGAAGAATAGAGTTATTCACGTCGTCAAGATTTTGTGCTCGTCTGTCTATCTTAAAGATCAATGAGGTGTCATCTGCAAATAACACCATCTTCGGTTGATTTTGAAGTAATTGGGGTAAATCATTAATGTAAACTAAAAAGAGGAATGGACCCAATATAGAACCTTGAGGAACGCCCATTGCTATTTCAGACCCTAATGACTTTACGCCGTTTACTTGAACTTTAAGCTTTCTATCTTTTAGGTATGACTTTAGTAAATCAAGAGCTAAATTCCTAATCCCATAGTGCTCAAGTTTCAGCAGAAGTGTCTCATGGCTTACGTAATCGAACGCCTTAGAGAGGTCGCAAAAGATTCCAATGGCATCTTGTGCTTCCTCCCAGGCGTTAAAAATGTTCTTTATTAGGTTTACACCGGCGTCAGTGGTACAACGCCCTTTGGTGAAACCGTACTGGTGTTCATGAAAGATGGAATTTTTGTTAAAGTGGCGTAACATTTGATTGAGCATCAACTTTTCAAACACCTTACTGAGAACCGGCAGAATTGAGACAGGCCTATAATTGTTGGGTTCTTTACTATCACCGGATTTGAACAAAGGAACTACTTTACTGTGTTTCATGAGATCCGGAAAGACTCCTTGGTCTATACTGATGTTAAATATGAAAGCTAAATAGGGCGCAATCGTTTCGATGATAGATCTACAAACTTTTACAGACATTCCCCAGAGATCTTCTGTTGATTTAATTTTAAGATCTTTAAAAGCTTTTATAACAGCCTGGGGGTTTGTATGTTGAAACCCAAACTCCGAAGAGCATGCCTCAACATTCTTTCTAAGTAAGTCAGCAGAAAGCGCGGGTGAGGAATTCAAAGCTTCAGTAGTTTTAATGGGAATATTAGCAAAAAAATTTTCGAATTCCTGGGCAATTTCTATATCTGAATTGATGGGGCCATGTGCGGTCTCTAAATTAAATTCAGTATTACGCTGTTTTTTCCTACCTGTTTCATTATTTATTATTTGCCAGGTAGTTTTTATTTTATCATCGGCTGATTTTATTTTATTGCTAATATAAAGAGCTTTAGCTGTTTTGCATACACTTTTGAAAGTCTTAGAATATGTTGCAACATACTGATGAAGGCTTGTGCTATTCATATGTTGCTTCAAGCCATAAAGTTCAAAGAGGTTTTCCCTGCTTTTACGAATACCTGGAGTCGCCCAATCGCTAAATAAGAACTTTGTGTAAATACTTTTAGTCTTTAGTGGGAAAGTGTCATTAAATTGCGTGTTTAATAGTGAAAAGAACTCGGCGTAAAACTCATTTGGGTCACATAAATTATTAAAACTCTGAACACATAATTTACTGGCCAAAGAATTATTTAATTTTTCTAAATTTTTACATGTAATTGGCCTAAACCTTATTAAAAATTTTTGTAAAGGCACGTAGGAGCAAAATGTTATTGTTTGTCCACTGTGATCAGATGGCAACTTATTTACAATTTGTTTGTGTAAATAATCACAATTACAGAAAATATTATCTATACAAGTGGCAGTGGAAGCTGTTACTCGGGTGGATTCAATAAAAACATTTGACAAATCAAATGACCCAAAAAGACTTAATAATCTGATACTATTTGAGTTATTTTCTAATAAATTAATATTAAAATCGCCACATATGATTATTGACTTACTACTAGCAGAAAGTTTCTTTAGCACATCTTCCATTACAGAATCAAACAAAGCTAGATTCTGGTAACTTGGAGGTCTGTATACGCATACTACTAGGTACATGCTTATCGAGCTCAACACAGGACAATTCAATGGTGTGTTCAACAGACAGCCCGACGATGTCTTTTCGTTCCTTTGATTTAATTGAATTTTTAACTAATATTAATGATCCGCCATGTATCATACGTGTTCGGCTGAAATGGCTAACTACACAATAATTTTCATAGTTAATTGACATTACTTGATGGGCTTTTAACCAATGTTCTGTTAAACAAATGACATCAAACTTGGTATTTTCTAAAAACAATTCTATTTCCAGTAATTTAGAAGAGCAACCTTGAATATTTTGGTTAAGTAATTTTAAAATATGTTGCCCTCCCTTTAGTTTATTATTATTCTGAGTAATATTGCCAGAAGATACCTTTTTATTATTCTCTAATAGTAATTGGTTATTTGAAGGGGTAACTTCCGTTGTCTTACTAACTAGTTTAAAGAGTTATCCGGAGTGACCTCCACAACTACAACTGGAGAGTTTAGATTGCCCGAATAAGTTCCAGCAGAAGGGGAAAACCCTATCTGACTGGTAGTGGTCTCCAAAGATGTTGGTATTATAGGTGGATCCTCCTTCGTACATGACGATTCATAATTAATCACTATGTTGTTAGTATAACTAGGCAACACAGATTCGTCACTAATACTAGAATTCGTTATATTAGCTATAACCTCGTTAATATTATATGCTATCAACATAGCAATCAGATGTCTACATTTCCCAGACAGAGATAAAGATCTCTGAGTTAACTTAAAACCACTAACAAACTTGTTAGTGTCAAAAAACAATAATTTGTCACTATGACAACATGTCAGCTTGTGAATAGTATTATTCAACTTATAAATATAATTATTTTCATTATATGATAACGTATCTGAGTAAGGAAAAGCACACAACATTAGCTTACCTATGTTTAATTTTAATAAGGTGTTCACACCATCCACTATGTCCATTCTGGTTATACCAGTGCTATTACCTAATAGCAAAACCATAGTATAATAATTATCTAGGTTTGCATTGGCAATTCTTTTTATCATTTGTTTAAAACTTATGTTATGGTAACTGTGATTGGTAAAACTATGGCTAAGGTAATTGAGTAAAATTTTTCCTAAGCCAGAACCTAACTCGTCACAAAAAAAAATTGATTTGTTTATCTGTGTGGTCTCTGCTGGAAGAGCTAACACCGGAAGGGGCAAGTCAGACTGAGGCTGAAGAGATGGTGGTTGGTTGACACAGCTGCATGAAAGATCATTAGTCAGAGACTCGTACCTCTCAGCATTGTACTTCACCAAATCCAGTAGTTCTCCAGCCTCAAACAAGCGGTCACTTAGTTGCCGTTGTGAACTTTCATATTTTTCAAAAATATCCTTCAGCAAATGCTCCTTGTGTAATATGTCATTATAGAGGAGCTGGATATCAGTGTCATACTTTTCCCTACATTTATCTAACTCAATAGTACAATTATTTAAACTTTTCGATAACACAACACGTTCCTTTCTAAGCGAAAGATTTAATTTTAAGAGATTTTGTTTTTTTATTGATCTCTTTGACCGTTTAATTAATTTTTTTTAAAATTTCTATTAAATTCTAATTCTGTAGCACTTCTAAATTCTTCGGCTAAGTGGTTACCTATATTATGTATATTTTCGGGTACGTATTTGCAATATCTAAAATTAAAAGAACTAACGTAAAATAACCTACGTTCAAAATCCCTAAAATCTTAATACCTAATGTTTGTTATTAGATATTATTATTTATTTTATTATTTATTAGATACTGTTGTTTTGACCCAAATTTTAGTTTTAGTATTTTTTTAAATCAGCATTGCCATACAACGTGGCAATGCTGCCAGTATTTTGGTTTAGGCGTGAAAAGGTAACATAAAGACATACATATAGACAGACAGACAGACAGACATACAAACAGACAGAGTTACTTTCGAATTTATAATATTAGCATGGGTTAAAAACAATTAGGGGCCAAGGGCACTTCCCTGTTGTACACTACAGTAGTTTGCTAAGTACGGTGACCTAAAGGTTTTCTGGGTTTTAGTTTCGAAACACAATTTTTTAATCTCCGTATATTGTTGTTTAAGTAGCTTTCGAAACAACTATAAGCGACTGCAACGCCTCGTATAGCATATTGCTCAATTTTACGCAATAAGGTTTCATGACATACCATGTCAAATGCCTTACTTATATCCAAAAATACTGCTACTGGGATTTCTTTTTGATGTGATAACTTCTTTAGGCGCGTTGGGCATTTTTTGAAATGGGAAAAAACCATTGAACTCGCGACACTGTTACCGTAACCGACATTCGGATATGTACGGCTGTCCTCGGTATATACTCGGTTTATGTACTGTGAAAAAAAGTAGAGCAATTTTAATACCCAACTGAAATGTAGCAGCAATCAGATGCCTATAGGCGTTTAGTGTCCTACATTCTTCATCACATTAATCATCTAACGTAACAAATAGTTCTTCCATCTTAAAAACTTCCTGTCTGCTTTAGAGTTGAGATTACCGTAACTCAACGTAGGTAACTGCTTTTATAATTTTACGTAGGTAGGTAACCAACGTAAAATTAAAGCAGTTACGCTCGTGTTGAGATAATGAGTAAACTTAATTATGCAATTGAAAAATTATCCATCAGGAATTATTGTTTTTCATGACCTTGACGAAAACTTTTATAACTGCCGTATGGTATAAAATCGTAGGCGTACCGATAAAAAAAGTCATAAAATACCACAGGACATTTATTATTGGTCGTATATAATACCGCAGACTGGCAATATTTTACAATGAATTCATGTTTTTAACCGACTTCATTGCCGTAAATATAGCAAGACTCATTTTCCCTGGACCGTGATGAGGAATTGTTTATTATGAGAATAACCATGGATTTATTTATCGTGTTCTGTTATTTGATATACGAATGTTTAGTTAGCGCTAAGCTTGCTGTTAAAATATCCAAAAAGGAGACGAACTTCAGTGCCTTACAAAGTGGTCCTGTGTGAGTATGATGCATGTGTTTATAAATATATTCTTATTTACTGGGCAGTGGACACTGGTATTCACTTGTATCTATTTAGACGCGAAGCCAACACGAACATAGTTGAGTAAAGATTAGGTAGATGGATGATGATGAAATTCACATACCGGTTATAAGTGTCTAAGTAAGATGGTAAAATTTCTTCGAATATCATGGTGGATTAACAGTTTTTCAAACCCCTTAAAACAGGTCTCAACTTAGGCCCAAAATTCGGGGCAAATAGGTATAAAGATTCCTTTACTGATATTTATTTTCCAGGCCAGGCTTTATTCAGTACGATAAGTCTGCATACCCGCAGCCTCTACCTTCTGCCCCACCGAAAAAAGTGGTGATGTCTCCTTCCACGACCCTCTACCAGGGGCTCAGGTACAAGGATGATACAAGGGTCTTCCGAAAGAGGTTCGATTACCCAGCGGATATGAAAGGCCAGCAAATCGTCTGCCAAGGACTTTTTGATTGCGTGGTGGGTAGCTATTTATTTCTGTGAATTGGTTGTCAAAAACACATTTACACGTCAAAAATATAGGTACTACGTTCTAAAACTACATGAGGTCAGTGTTTCCAATTCGACTACTGTGAGATGAAACACCGAAACAAATTTAGAAGTCAGCGTCTCTTTTAATGATGTTAAAGTTGGTAACTATTTTGAGAAGAGAACCATACATATTTAATTGGACCTATCCAGTAAGTGATCATGTTTGTCAGTGATCGTGTAGGCTGTACCTGAACTCAGGATTCAAGAACTGGACCGTATGAAAAGGTGACTATGCCTTCTCTAGACAGGTATTAAGTACCTGCTAGTCGTGAAGGTCCAAATAACCAAAATATCCCTGTCCGCTGATTACAGTATTATTATTTTTAGCAATATCCAAGTAAGGTTATTAATTTATTTCATCGTTTATTCATTTATTTCGATTTCGTTGTTGAAAAACAAAACAGTTACGAGTAGCAAAACTTAAAATAACGACTGATAAAAAAGCTACAGGCGCTAATTTTTCTTCTTTGAAATTACTAAGGTTCAGGTTTCAGTCATAGACATATAAACCACTAATTAACTTTCTAAAGTTGACAATTTATGTTTTATTGAAAATTTATTTAATTTTGGTTAATTTAATGAATGAAAAAGTCACTGTTACGGCGTGTGTGCAAGTCATATCAAACTTGACAGAAAATAATCTGTGTCACAAAGAACTTCTTTATTTCCTCGTCATCCAATCTTATTTATTCCTTCAGATCTCACACATAGCGATAGAATCTACAGAAGCAATTCCCGTGCTGCTGAGAGGGGGCGCCGGCTACAGGCACTTTACGGCAGTCATCAAGGCCAAACCGCATCGAGACCTCAAAGGTCAAGTGCGAGCATACTGCAGGAATAAGTATGTCCCTCTAGAAGACGTGCTCAATAAGAAACCAGCTCCCAGTAGAAGATTCTTTTTCGGAGATCATTTAGCTAAAGAAAATTGGACGTAGCATCAGCTTTTTCGGTAGAAATTAGACAATTTGAGATCAACATACTCACGGAGTTACTCCGTGAACATACTCCTCTGTGAAGTTAGAATAGTAAAAAAATTATGCTAAAGGTGAACAATGTGGCAAAAATTCCGTAGTATAGGGCGGTCTTTTGGTGAAAAGACGCCGTTTTTGAATGGATCTTTGAATCTAAGATTCTTCATTTTCTTCTTCTTCTTCTTTTCGCAATAAAATCACGAATCCTATAGTTAATGGCTCATGTTCGAGTACAAATTGACTATAATTTGATTGAGAAATGCGTAAATCAACGTGAGTTATTTTGTAACTACAGGAAGTTCATACAGCTGTGCAATCTACAATATCGATATTTTTGGCTGAAAGGGTAGTAGGTAGACATTACAGTGACATAGGTAGGTACCTACGTTTTATATTGCGCATACGCCCTTTGAGCTGCGATATAGTGTATTGGGCTTGTGGAATGGTATCTGGGGCATAATGTAAGTACTTATTTAAGGTGCCAAACTGTGTAGTAAATTTATTTTCTGTTGATTTTGTTTTATTGGTGTTCCTTAAATAACCTCCAAAAATTAATAACTTGGTTGCAAAGTTCTTTAGACTCTAGAGTTTAGAAAGGACTAGTCAAGAAAAATAAAATACACTGACATAACTCATAGCTGGCATCATTACTACCTGCTTGGTATTTCTTAACTACTTTGGGGACAGTCCATGTCCAGTGTAATCAGTTGAAGCTGGATAGATATCAAAATTTTACCTGGAGCGACTGCACATCTAACCTCCACAACCCAGTTAAATCCCTTGGTAAGACTGCATCATAGCTGACATAATTATCATTTCATGTTATATCTATACTAGCTTCTGCCCGCGACTTCGCGTGAAATTTCTTGTTACTCCGACCCACCCCGTCGCATCGCAGCGCCTGCCCGCGCTATTACTTCGTTTTTGCTTAGCGTTCTTTCTGACTTTTTTTTCTTTTTGCTCGGCTCCTAAAGCGTATAGCATAGCGTGATGTTAAATAGCCTATAGCCTTCCTCAAGAATTGGCCTAAAAAAGCAAAAAGAATTTTTCAAATCCGACTGGTAGTTCCACAGATTAGCGCGTTCAACCAAACAAACAAACTGTTCAGCTTTATAATATTAGTATAGAAGTATAGATATTATTACTGTACTGACCGCGCGACCTAACTCCGCTATTAGCACGGTAAATACTACCGTGGTATCAGTGAACTAGGTACATGTAACGACACACTTATCATTAGTGTTTTCAATATATTTAATCGTAATATTCGTAAACAAATTGTAGGACAGGCAGTCATTACTGACCTCCCAAATTGATATTCAATCTTGAGTAACTAGTGAACTGAATTTCACTCCAAATTTTTATAGGCATACGTCTCCTGAGTCTATGAACACAAAACTTCTCCCCATGACTTCCAACTCTTTCGATCCAGGGCTAAAGCGGACCACATGCTTGTTTTTTTTCTCCAGCTCGTCCCGCCATCTTATACGGGGTCTGCCGCGTGGCCTTTTTGGCTATTTCCATTGTATAAATAAAGAAAAAAAACTGGCCAAGTGCGAGTCGAACTCGCGCACGAAGGGTCCCGTACCACAAGGCAAAAACGACGATAGAAAAAGTGGATAAGACAGAGATTAAAATAGAAGACGAACTAGCAGGGGATCGACTAGCCTGTATTATCCCACTGCAAGTGCAGGGCAAAGGCCGCCCATTTCCCTGTTCCACAAAATCCTGTCTTTGATAAGCTGTTTTACAATAAAAAAGAAAAAAAATTCGTAATACACAAAATATATACCTACTAATAATATATATAATATACGAATAATATATACACTAATAATAAAACTGAAAAGTTTGTTTGTTTGAAAGCGCTAATCTTGGGAACTAGAACTAGTGGGGTTTGAAAAATTCTATTTGCATTTGATAGCCCAATTCTTGAGGAAGGCTATAGGCTAGATTTAACATCACGCTAGAACCCTTAGGAGCCGCGCAAAAAGAACGAAGTTAGAAAGAATGCTACGCGAAAACGAAGTAATAGCACGGACGTCGGACGGACGATGCCTGGGTCGGGGAAACAACAATTTCACGCGGACGAAGTCGCGGGTAGATGCTAGTCTTACAATAAAAAAGAAAAGATTACTTATTCGTAATAGGTACACAAAATGTTGGCGCCTAAACAATAAACATTGTTATTTCTGTCGATGTTTCCGCAAATATCGTTGAAACATCAATCAACATAATTGAAGCAAAACACATTTAAACATTTTTTTTTTGAGAGCAATTCATTAGCTGTTAGTTTAGCTGTTAATCTGAATTCGTAAAAATAGAGTAATGAAAATGAATCTTAGAATTGGAACTGTATTCCTTTCCATAAACCCGGCAGCCTTCAAAGCAAAAATGAACAGGCATCTGCTGGGCACGTTCGTTCCATCGTAGACACTTTCCATCACGCGAGATCGGGGTCAAGAGCAGGCCCACACCACAGCCATAAAAATCATTGCTGTCGTGAAAGTTATCGTAAGTATTTAGATATTTAGGATTGATTTTGGATTCATTGATTGATTGGATTGCTTGCTCATATTTTTTGTGCTAAAGAGTCTCTTGGACAGATTATTTTGCATGGTGGTAGTATACTTTTGGCATTTGTGGCATTTATCGAAGCTGTGGAGCACATTGTTCATAAGCTTCTGAAATACTCCATTGCTTTACACATCGGCCTTAGGTACAATAGGTAATACGGGCTGGTGTCCGCAACTCCACGTCAGTGTGCGTATTTTGTGTACAGAGTCTCATTCTCTACACATCGGCTTTCCGAAATGAACGGCAGTGTCCTAACCATTAGCCATGAATTAGCCTAATTTAGATAGACAGGGACCAGTTCTCACAATGATGCTAGCCGCTGGTCGGCATCGCCTACCGGCCTGTATTATTCCTGGTAACACTCATTTATAACATCACTGTTACACTGTATTTGTACAAATGGCTCATTAGTTTACAATTACACATTGTAGGTAACCTGTTCCACTCATTCATTCTGTGAATCAGCTGGCATTGAAATTAGGCTAGCAGCTGGGCAATATTGAATCGTAACGTAGATATAGTTACACAGATGTCTATACTTAACACTATTTCAGCGTTTCTACCTAACAGGTATAATACAACTAAATTGCACCGTAATAAACACGCACGACAACTAAATAGCAACACACATTTGTGGTCTACAGGAGAACATTGTTTATCTATTCAGCGGTGCTATTCTGTAAAAATCTCACCGTGAAAACTTAGGTGAACTGAGCATAGAGTGAGCTGTAAATAGTGTCAATTCCTAGCAAAAACAAACTCATTTCACCTAAGGTTTCACGGTGAGATTTTTACAGAATGGACTGGCTGGATTCAGTTAGACCCACTAGCTTCACAAATCACTAAACACACAACGACACAAAACGATGTTTTCATCGTTTTGTGTCTGTCAACCGTTTGAAGATGACGGTGACAGAATTATAATTTAAATACGTTTAGCGCTGAATGTATTGAGTGATTGGTGGTGTTAGGCACGGGTCGATCCTACGCTTGCCGCGATTGTTTGGTGGATAGGTATATACACAATGATGTATAAAACTATAGATACGTTGTCCGCACTCTAAAATGGCAACATGAAATGAAGCCAATTGCCACATTTGCGCTCAGTCACGCACCAACCTGTCGCGCGACGCGACGCGACGTATGTTTGTTTTTAATTTATATCGTATGTGAAAACCTGTGCAAAACATAAAGAAAATATGCCGTCGTGTGTTTTCAGAGGATGTAAAAATTATACCCCAAAAGTTAAAGACAAAAATGTGGTCATTTCACGCGTAAGTTTACAAAACTAGATTATTTTATTTTATTTTGTACGACGCTGCGTCTAATGGCGGCCGGCGCATGAAGTGACTCTGATAGCTACGTCATTCATGCGCTCGACCAATGAGCATGTAATTTGACTATTACTTATCCTGTGACGTAACTGAAGATGTTTATTTATCTCCCTCTAGCAACAGACATCCCGCCGTACGGTGATATATTTTCTTTCCCTTTCTTTACGCGTATAAGTAGTTATCTAGTATTTTCGCCGTTTTTAAGCGCCGAGATGTTGGTTGATAACGTGTCTATATATAATACGTCATTGTATATACATATAAATACGGAGATCCCTCCGTGCCTCGAAAAGCACATTAAGCTGTTGGTCGCGGCCGTCATTCGTGGATCTTTGACAGTCGTTACGGGTCGTCAGAAGCCTGAAAGTCTTACAACCAGTCTTACCAAGGTAACCAGTCTTACCCGGTAACTGGGCTATGGAAGTCGTTGCTCTACGTAAAATACTGGTATTCAGCTGGATCCAATTAGACTGGAAGCCGACACCGAAAATAGTTGGAAAAAGGATAGGCAGATGATGATGGTACTAATGGGCCTTCGTATAATTCAATCTGAATATCAGTCGTCACAAGTCGCTGAAAGGTGAATACACTTTAGGTAATGAGCCAGCAAAATGCTAGTGCACGCAGACTGCCAAATGTATCAGAATGAATGAATGCCAACAGGTGAGAGTGAAGTACTTACTTTCATGAATCATTTATTATTATTTATATATAATTATATATTTTATTATCATTACTTACTATATTTTATTATTACTTCATCTCACATTACCGGTTTACTGATGTATTTTTTTGGCTCACTGTTGAAAATGCATTAACTAGACACTATCGCATCAATCTCACAGTTACTGAGCTCAGCACAAAAGAGGCTTCGGGATCTCTGGTGGAAGGCATCTTTGCCTCTCCGAAGCAGTTTGGCATGCCTCATTTTGATATGTAGGTAATTTTGTTGAGTTATGAACAAGCTAATTGAATTTAAAATTTTCCTCATCAAGTGATTCCAATTGAATCTAAAATTGATTCGGATTTCGGCTTTAGATTCTGTTGGAATTCATTTTTTTTACTCATTTCCTTTCTTTTTCTTTTTGTCTCCTAATAAAGTCATCATGCTTTGTAATATATGATTTCTAAGACTTATACTATACTAGCAGCGCCCCACGCTTTTTTAATTAAATGAAAATTCCGCCAAGCCGTTTAGCCATTTTCCATCTAAAGTGAATTGGAAAAACATGTGTGTATAATAATAAATAAACTGAAAATTAAAAGAATAAACAACAAATGAAGGCACAAGTAAAAGTCTTCGTTTGATACAGTTGAACACAAGTGGATCTTGTTGGGTTAGTACTGGAACGTATCTTCCTTATAAAGACGAAGTTGAGTGGCAATGTCAATAAAGATTGGAAAAAGTCCTGAACTACCCACAGATCTTCATGATCACGCTCGAACGATATCGATTACCGTTCAATAAAACAACGAGTCGTTATTGGCCGGTAGTGTCGACGCGTCCAATTGGGACGGAGTACCATCAATTAATAGTATTCAGTTCCTGCAGGATTGAAGCGGTTTTAACTAACGTGATGTGTACAGTAGGCTCCAGTTTTGAAGCCCTATGCTTTTATTTTAAAGGAGGATTTGAAGTGAGGTTATAATGTCAACCAGCCAATATGCGACTGCTTCTGGGAACGCTAACAAAAGACTTGTGAATGAACTATCGATCATTAACGGGTTGAACGCCTTTATTGCAGAAACAATTATAAAGCCGTTGTGTCGCGTGGATCCACGTAATAATAAAACACTCGAATGCATCTTGCTTCACAACGACGTGCAGAGAGAAGACTTCTAGAGAGAATCTTCAACAACAAAGCTTCGTGTATACGAAGGGTTAATCACCACGCTTGAAGTACGATCTCGGGTCTGGGGATTGTAATGTGTTGGTGATTGTATATTTAAATAAAGTTTAAAAATATCATATAATTACAATGTTTACGAAGAAATAATTGGGTAAACAGTATCGATAAGCCAAAACATATTGTCATAACGATAAATTGTATGTAGGTATATTTAAACTCGACAAAACTGTAACAATGTCATTTCCATTTATTGTATGACGTTTGCTTTGCCTATAAATTTGTTACTATACAACCGTATAAAAAAGTTAAATGGGTCTCACGAGGAATACGTGTTTGCAACGCCACCTTTTATGGCGATACAGACTTAAGTCAACTAATGAAAATAAAAATAAATTTAAAGACTACTAAATAAATTTCAAAAATTATCAAATTAAATCAAATATCACAGAATAACTACTTCATACGAATTTCAGGTAATAATAAGTCGAAAGTATCTTGGCAAGTCATTAATAACAAAACACACACTTACGACCCAATTTCACAAATTAGACTACCTGATACAACAATAACAGATCCTCAAAAAATTGCTAATATCTTTTAATAACTACTTTATTGATCAGACTCAACAGTCACCTCAAGCGTCATTTGAAACTATAAATATTCTGACAAACCTAAACTCAATGTTTATGGCACCAGTTGTCCCCAAGATGTAATTAGCAATCAAATATTTAAAACATAAAAACAGCGTTGGGTGTGACGGCATAGCAACAAAAGTTGTTAAATTTGTGGCGAACAATATAGCTGAACATCTCAGCCATATTATTAATCTCAGCATCAACTCTGGTGTGTTCCCTAAAAGCTTAAAAACTGTTATAGTTAAACCAATTTACAAGAAGAATAAAAAAGATGAAATAGCTAACTATAGACCAGTAGCCTTAATTCCGGTATTGTCCAAAGTAGTAACGAAGTTAATCTACGAATTACTTAACAATTTCTTATCTAAATATGACATTTTGTGTAATGAACAAAAAGGTTTTAGGAAAAACAAAAGCATTAATACAGCTATTTTCGATTTATTCAATATTATCTTAAAAAACTTAGATAGCAAAGTGCCTATTTGCGTAATCTTCACAGATAATTATGTCAAAAGCTTTTGACTGCGTCGATTACGACATTCTAATAGACAAGTTAAGCGTTTATGGAATAAGGGGAAATGTACTCAAACTTATTAAATCATACCTTAGCGATCGTAAAAAGTACACGGAAATAACTAGAATTTGCCCTAAGACGAAGAGTGAAATAAAATACCGATCCGAAGGACGAACAATAAAATATGGTATACCACAGGGCAGCGTCCTTGGGCCACCCCTTTTCTTAATTTATATCAACGATTTGCCACGTCATGTTGATAATCCAATGGTATTATTTGCCGATGACAGCACCGCGTTAGTAAAAAGTAAACATCCGGATAGCTATCAACAGGACATAAATAAAACCCTGGAAGATATCGTACATTAGCTTGATAGAAACAACTTGGTGATAAACTTACAAAAAAGTAACAAAATGCACTTTCATCAACGCACAATTTTAAAAGAAGTATCTTTAGACTACAATAAACAAAAAATCAAACAAGTTAACTTGGTTAATTTAGTTTAGTTGTCTGTCTATACAGACAACTAAATTGGCAACCACAAGCAGAGGAAATTTGCAAAAGAATGAATACGGCGGCATATGTCCTTTCAAAGTTGTCCAAAAAAGTTGACATTCAAACTACATTAGTCGCTTATCATGGTCTGGTTGCATCAGTTCTAAGATTTGGTTTATTTTCTGGGGCAATTGCAACTCACGGGAATACATATTTAAGGCGCAAAAACGTTACATTAGAGCGATGTGTAGTTTGAAGACCACAGACAGTTGCGAACCAAAGTTTAGGTCCCTAAAAGTGCTTACATTTCCATCATTGTATATTCTGGAAATGGCCATGATTGTAAATACCAATAAAAACCTCTTTCGCACGTTGACAGAAACTAGAAAACGACCTGTCAGAAATCAATACGAAAATTTATTACAAATCGAGTCCTTTAACACAGCGTTATTGAGAAAAGGTGTTATTTGTATAGGTCCTACAATATATACAATAAATTGCCAGATGTGATGAAAAATGATACAATTAAAAACTTTAAAAAGAAATTACTGGCCTTCCTAATAGATAAATGTTATTATACGATTAATGATTTTTTAATGGAGAAAAGATTTTGATCAGCAATGTGTATAATAAATATAATTAATATTATTTTGAACATATGGACCTAATATACATGTATTTTATAATTTAATTCTACAGTAACATTTTAATTTGACATTTTCAATATTTATTATTATTAATGTGTGTTTAATTGTAATAATTTTATTGTAACTGTGATATTTTAATTTTATTTTTAGATAGCTTCTAAGCAATTTTTATAAATTTTGCGTGCCTATTTCCAGGCAGAATTTTGTAGATGGCTCACTCCTATCTACTCCACCTGTATCTTAATGTCCCTAATTCGTTGCAAATAAATGATTTGATTGATTGAATGAATGCCAAACTGTGGTAATAACTCAAGTTTTATTAAACAAATCTCGATTTCCTCATGATGCATTCCATACCAATATTATAAATATGAAAGTGACTGTCTGTCTGTTACATTATCACGCCATAATGGCTGAACGGATTTGATTTTTTGGCACACGGATTGACCGTGACCTGGGTTAGGATATACATACGATACTTTTTAACTCGGTAGTACGTGCCTGTGGGATCATTTCCGACGTCAACGACTCATCGCGGGCTAAGCCGCGGGTAAAAGTTAGTGGTTAAATAAATAAAAATGTAATTTTAACTATTGACCACATCCTGTGCAGTGTCAGTAATTCTTAATACTTTAGTTATTAAGAAGTCGCGGCGCTATCGTCCACAATGTCATACAGTTTGGTGCAATACCCTCAAGAGATTTGTTTTATTTTTGTTAAAACAAACGTAGATAAATAACAATTTAGTTGTTGATTTGATGTGAAAGTGTGAACAATGTATTTGTGTGGAATTTCTGACTTTTTTAGAAGACGACGCCCGTATATTGAACGGGTAAGTTGAATTTATAAGTAGTTTGAAGTTGTGTTGTCTAAAATGTTGGATGACATAAAGGCGGTGTGAATGTTTTGTGAAACTGTTTTTTTGTAGTTATTTCTATAACAGATTTTGATAGATCGGTGTGAATACTGTCAATATATGAATTAATCTAATAGAATTTCCAGTGGAACATTGATTAAACTATTTAAGATGCAAGAAAAAAAATTCAAAACAAAAACAAACCCGAGTGATCGTAGAAAAAAAAATCGGATAGGTACTTAAATAAATATTTGGATTTTTGTTACGATTTATAATGATTGACTATTAGACCCACTAAAAATAACACATTTTAGAATCTAGCAAAAAAAACATTATATTCTATAATAGTCCAGGCCTAATTTTCCACCAATAAATATCTCAAAATACGCAGCAAATTACATAGTAACTCAGTTTTATTAAGTGGCCATGTTTTAGTTTCCGACATACATATTGATGCATACAGCTAGATTATTCGTTCAACAGAGATACAAAGCAGTATAACAGCACTATTTTATAACGTCAAGTCGTTACTGAAACTGAAATTTGCTGAAAGATGTATGATCGTAAATTCTGGATAATAATCACAGACATAATAATCACAGACAGTCTATTTATTTAATTTTCTTTGATAGCAGTGTTGAGGTAAGCTAAGTATCTATCTAATAACAGCCACACGGGTCGATCGGAGGTTAAGCTACGCTTGCTGAGATTAGTCCGTGGATGGGTGAGCATCCATTAGACATCGAGAAAACTTCGTGGCTCGGAAAGCACGTTAAACCGTTGGTGCTGGCTGTCATTTGTAAATACTTGTGTTGCGCGCGATTTTATCGCGTGTCGCGCCTGTTTGAAGGAGCCCTTGTACTCCCCTAAATTGTAATATTTTTTTTGTAGTGGACCATACCTGGGAACCTTCTAGTTACGGAGATATTGAAGGTCAAAATTCCAACTTCTGCTGACGTTTTTTTACGAAATTTGTAACGTTATAATACATCTTTAAATATGTAGGTTGCAATTGGTAAAACATAATTATTTACCAATTTCTTTAAATTGTTGTTATTTCTTTAGGGTTTAAAATTTAATTATGTATTTTTTTTGTATAAATTAATTAACCTTTTGATTGCCACACGTCAAAGAATCAAAAACGTTCCCTCGGCGTCAAAGTTTGTCACGTAGTCGAACCGTGGCGTGCTGGGCACATTTTGGTTTGTCATGTATACATGATTGTGGAGCTCAAAAGATTAAAAACTCCCACGATCCCCGTTCCGTTGTAAGCACCCATAAGCGCAATGTTTTGCGTGTTACATTGCGCGTTACAGCAAACAGAAAATCGTACCAGTAATTAATAAAAGTCTTTTCCCAGCAGTTATTGTTGTACCATGTCACTTAGTTTGATGAACAGAATGCGTAGTCGATGGCTAAGTATGTGATTTGAATTTGAATTTGTTGACAATTTAAAAGAACAAACCTTACACATAAATCACAACAATCCTGTGATTTGTGTCTACTAGTACAAAATACAATTACGTATGTCTAATAAATACCTGTGTATATGCGGTTGTTTGGGTCTTTTTTACACCCTGTATGTCCTACCAACTCTGGTTATACAATACCTAGGTACTTACTGATGTTTTCACAAAATAGCCAGCACTCTAATTGCGTAACAAAATATCAATCTCAATCTTTTATATAGTAAGATATTGCTAATCCAATGGTTCTTAGATGTTAGAAAAATATGTCCGCTCAACAACGTAAATAACGCAATGAATACTGATGGTTCGTTACACAATTACCCCGTAGTTTAATTTTATCCCTAACAGCCAGCAACTTCTTTATGAACTGGGGCTTTAGAATAACATTGTTAGGTATATCTATTATACCTTTTATGCCACATGTCCATCCCCCTGCCTACGTATCTCCACAATAATTAAGTTACCGCCGATTTAATTACTTTGTTAAGGGCACTCACGGAAGCTAACCAGATTATTTATATAAAATGGTATAGACTTACGTAATTAACGTTGGGTCTGCATCTGGCTTGCTATTAACAACCATACGACAGGTTGTCGAATCGAAAATGACAAATTTTTGGAAGAATGGCGGTCGTCTATTTGATTAAGGGCTGATTTTTTAATAGTCATATAACTTTTATCTGAAGAGTAAATTATATGACAACACTCAAACAGTTTAAATATTTATTCCTCAAATAAAATTATGTGACTACTGAAAAATCGGGTCTTAAACTGACAAAATGTTCGGATTGTTTATTTGAGAACAGCCTTTAGAGTATTCTTTTGATAACAGTGATTGCTATTTGATTCGGCACGGAAGCGTATCAAATGGTTGTGAATAGGTACGCTGGTACAATCAATTATAAGTTGATAAACAATTCCTCTAGGTAGAAACCGACTCTTTTATTTGGTAACCTAATAATGAATCAGTCTAGCTTTCTAAGTGCCATCTTCGTTTATGGGAGCAGGTTTCAGAAGCAATAGCTTATACTTAGGATTATAAAAATTCAGGGGCCTAACACCCGAACTAGGTCGCTTATTATTTTCACTGTCTACAACCGACGGTCATGGCCGTTCAACATTAACATAAAAGCCCAATTGATCGTCACTTGAAATCCCAATTTATCGAATCCCCAGGCAGTCTAAAAATACTACAGAATTACCCAATTTATAAGTCTATTTTAACACTGAGCTCAAATTGTAAGGAGGAACGTGGGAGTTTCTCAAAAATCTTGTTCAATTGGCGTGAATAATAAATCCCTAGAGCTATGTATTTTATGTCACCTAAGAACAAGTTTTATGTGTTCGAGGAAACTAAGACATCCTTTACTCGGGGTGAACTGTACATAAGTACTTTGTGCTAAATATTTTTCATACCGTCATGGGCTGTCCTACTTTTATATTTTTTTGGTATTCCCTGGAAATTGTATCCAATTTTTTTGTGTCAACTCGAGAATAGTTCTAGCATAACCAGCCTATAATGACCCCATTGCTGGGACACAGCTAGGTCTCTTTGTAAAAGGGAGTGGGCTATAATCCACCACGTAGTCCCATTGCTGGTTGGCAGATGTCACACGTCCTCGAATTTTTTATGATGATTATGAAAACATGCCGGTTTGCTCACGATGTTTTCCTCCACCGTTTTGAGTGCAGTGGTGAAGTAATAATTTACATAAAGTAAAGTGCCTGCTTGGATTCAAACCTGCGACCTACAACTCGTAAGTAGCGACCGTTACCACTGGGCCGCCACTGCTCATCAGTTCTAATGCGCGGTGAGAATTGAAAAAGTTCAGAAACCGCCTCTGCACGTCTCTAACAGACACTGAGTGACTGAAGTACCTTTTCATAATCTTGCGTGCAATCTCCTGAAGGGCCTCCTAACCCTTACATTTTCCCGAGAAGAACCTCTTCGATATTCTAAAACACTTAATTCACACCCGGACTCCTAAATAATTCTCCGTGCAATTCCATTTGAGGTACAAAGGCCTAAAACGTCAAAATAATGATGAGTGAAAGAAAAAGTTTTTATGCAGTTTTGATGCCGACCGACTGTGTCGTCATTGTTCCGAATTTGAATTCAAAAGTTATAGACTTTTAAACAAAAATGCAGGGTGGCTCGATTTAGGAATCCAGGAGTGTAATCAATGTCACCAACTTGCTAACCCGTTAGATGGTTTCTGGTGAGCATAGCACCACTTCCCCTTTTGGAAACGGCTTCGACTGCAGCTTCTTAGTACCTAGTAAAACAATAAAATGTTTAATGTTATTTATGTGCGATCAGTAACAAAGTGTTTGTCTAGTGCTGCCAATGTTTGCGATAAAACTATCGATAAACAACTTGGGCGGGTTGTAAACAGTTGATCTTTATTGACAGTATGATTTATGACAGGAGTGTAATTTCGATTTTAGGTGTGTCTGTGTCGGATAGATAATTGCCGGTATAATTTGGGATATTAGCTGGTATTGACAAAGACTAAGAATAAAATTAGGTATGAACCATTATTCTTGTTTTCATTTAGTTCTACTTCTGTTCCGTTTTGTGTACCTACTTAATTTGTCATGAACATTCTTTGACCTCATGATCTGTGTTTCATTTTCCTTCTTGGGTTGAATTGATTAAATGAACATTGAAAATAGTGATCTTGTAGCATCTTCTCTATCTATTTCTCTTCAATAGAATCTTTAGAAATTGTTATATGGCTACACTATTTGCGCTGTAGCATGGTGCGGGTGACAGTTGCCCGTATGACGTTGACATTTGTCAGTACCACGTACAATAGGGATGTGAGGTTATGCAATTCATTTTTATCGCTAACGATACTCGCAGCGTGAATCTAGTTCTCTTTAATATTGTTATGAAAATTAGTGTATTATTCAGTTGTGCAGTGTAACTACGTGTGTGCTACGTGTATAAACTTGTCAATATAAATGTTTTATGGCTACATAATTATCTTTGTACTTATATAAAATAATCAAAATCGGGTTTATGTTTTTTTACTTCGCCGCCATTTACGGCAAATAAGATGTTGGCCCTATTACAAGAGGCCATCAACAATGTTCAACCTGAAGACTGGTCGAAGGTCGTGAATAAAACAAAAAGGGACATTATGTCTGATTGGGATCGTGACATACATATTGACAACATAATTGAGTCATCGTTAATAATATCCGTCACAGATTCAGATGATGAATTGAGTGACAATTCAGATGTTCCTGACTCTGATATGAGTTTAGACGAATAACATGTATTTTTTTTTAGCAACCTTTTAAGCAACCTTACCCTATAAATGTTCTGTTGTATAATTAGACCTTTTAAAAATAAAAATTGACCTACGCACAATATACGTTTTTTATTATAAAAAATATCGACTATCCATCGTAGCAGTACATCCCATCACTAAATACGTCTATGGCGTTACGTTATACGCATAACACTTTGCTTAATTTTTCATTCAATTTGATTTTATTTCTTGATTAGAACATTCTGGTTGGGTTTAATTTAATTTACTACAGTTATTAATTATTTAATATATTACGAATGTGGTACAACTGAAATATTAAGTCATAAATTGTAAATCGCGGCAACTTTCAAGAGTGAAACGAAATGTTACTGAAACTGTCACCCGCACCATGCTACAGCGCAAATAGTGTAATGGCATGGCTTGTTGTCTCTAGACTTCACACGAATATTCTTAATACTATAATATAATAATAATTAGCCTATAATGTTTCCACTGCTGGGGCACAGGCCTCCTCTCTGTGCGAGCGAGAGGGCCGTAATCCACGCGGTGCCAGTGCGGGTTTGTAGATGTCACATGTCTTCGATTTTTTGGTACCTAAAAATATTCCTAATAAATATTGCTTATGGTAGTCAACGTAACTCCTCTCAAGACGAAAACAGAATATCGTGGGCCGATTTCGTAGGATGGGTGAGTAAAAGATATCACATCTCAAATGTCAACAACAGTAAACTTTACACCTTCTTCTTTTAATTTATTGATCCTTTGAAGTTACGTGTGCACGAATGATGTTAAATTTCCTTTGAGCCATACATTATATCAAATGGGTCCGTATTTAGACTGACAAAAATATAGGTAAATATAATAGTAGATATGAATACAAAAGTTTAGTGATGTCAACAAACTGTGATAGCACAGGAGCGCGACTCTTGTCTTTGAGCCAAATTATTATTTTTTGTGAACTTATTTTATTTATTTTTGTAACGTTGAGTGTTTTGGTTTTTCTGTAGAAAGTAGAAAATGTTTTGTAATGATGTGTGGTCTACACTGAAATGTCTAGGCCTTGACATTCCTTGAGTGTAGTTTTGTAAATGTTTAGTAAATTATGTCATAATTATAACATAGGCATTAGGTACGTTGTAATATTTTCACCTGAAATGTAAAAAAGAAGTTGCGTTCACGAGAACTTGTATGAAAAATAAACTTGGTTACATTACTGAAGAGGGGGCGACAATACAGTTTTCGGCTTTTCATAAAAATATAAGGCAGAAATATTGAAGCAAAAACATTTATTTCTAATTCTAACCTAATTTTTCAGTCAGAAAAAAACCGTGATTATCCTAGAAGCTGCCACACTTAGATATTTTGCAAACCATTCGTTTTGCTAACGATACAATCTTTAAAGTTTATGCAGTAGTGAGAAGTACTAAGTCTGTTATCTTACCCCAGTCATCGCCTCCGGGCTATTATGCGGTAGTATCTCGTAATAGCCCCAATTAAATGTTATTTACTACGCTAAAGAAGACCAGGCTAGACCATGGGTACCTACTCTGTAGTGCAGTAATAGACGGCTTGTTTATAGACTAGTATAGCATGTATAAAGGAGTGTGCATTTTATAGGTATCTTAGTACTTACGTAAAGAGGTTTTAAGTTCCAAAACTCGAAAAGAGATAGGTGCAATTTAAAAAAAAATGTTTAGTTTTTGCGTTCAGTTTCTGGCAGATTTTTTAACAATGTTTCTTTGCGCTTTTGTAGCTCATTTTGTTTTCTAATATTTCATATAGGCAGTCCTACTTCAGGTGTTTCAGAATTATAGTAAAATTGATGCTTGATCTTCAATTAGCAATACTGTGTGAATATAATTAGGTACTTATTTCCGCATAAAATATAATAATCAGGACCCGCGCCGCCCGCGCCATCCCGTCTCCCGCATCAGTCTACGCACCGTCTGATCCAATTTTAAATGTCAGATAGATAATTGTGCAACGTTTTGGCGACCGATCAACACACGCAGTTCTGTCTCACACCGAAACACTTCGGTTCAGTTCATCTCTTGATTCCCGCCAACCGGCTGCCGCGCGGTCCGACCGCCAGAACGCGCGTGTCAAACGCCGGCATATTTTTTTTTTTATAGTCGTGTTCTTGATCCTAATATAAACCAGTGTAGAAGCAGTGACAATTATTATGTTCCTATAGGTGTTATTATTAAGTGACTGGAGATATTTTTTTTAGTACAAATGGAAAAAAATGAAAGAATGGAAAGGAAAAGGTGATTTGTTTGTGGAAATATTTGATGGTCTTTTGTGATCATTGCTAATTGGCTGTTACAATTATTTCTTAATTAACTTTTATTTATTGGTTACCAATTTATGTCTATGTTTACTAATGAAATGCATAACAATTAAACATTGATTATAACACTCAAGCATGCTCATGCCACCAACTGTTCAATGTAAACTTAAAACTTTTCATAAACATCCGTCAGATTTCCCTACCTACTCTCAATTTATTCACATTGCCGAAGCATTGCTGTGCCTACCTTGAACATGTGATGAATTAATAAATAATTAGGAGACTAAGTCTCAGTCCATCATTTGCGTACCTATCGGAAATGACATAAATGCCATTTCCTATATACATATATGCCAACGGGAGCCCATTTATTATAAACAAGTTATTATATATAAAGCATTAATATCTTAATACATAATATATCCACATAACCTCATTGCAACATTGAGAATTCTCGTGAACCTCTCTAATCATATTTATCATCACTTTAATATTACAACTTTGGCCTTGATTTGATTAAGTATTTTGAGTCAAAACAGTATTTTTAATACAAAAAGCTTTGGTACATTGTAGTGTTTAGAAAATAAATACGAATTCTTACATATTATAAAAATCTTCCGTGTGTTTAGTTTCTATAGTATTTACGGCTTTTCGCTTTCTTGACATTGAACAAGATTTCATTTCTTTCCTGCTCTATTATTCAAATAAATTATACAATACATGTTTCACGCTTACCTCCTCGTATAGTTGTTTTTGCATCATTACATTTAGCTCTTCATCCTTTGTGTCCGGGAAATTATATAATGTGGAGAATAATTAATATAATAAAATTTAATAAATAATTAATTAAATAAATTATATAATTATTAATAATTATATTATTAAATAAATCCTAGCATAGAACAAGTGATTTTTTCTAACATACCTACTAACCCCCTTATAAACGTATTATATCAGATTAATAGAGTTACACACCGATTTTTCTCTTTCAGTCGTCAGTAACTTGACTTTCGAAAGAAGAAGACAAAGCGTTGTGTAACTATACGGACGCTATACAACGTTTATTAGTAAGAGGGTTAATAGTGATAGGCCGACTATGGATTTTGGTCTTTTGCCAATCTTTGACTAGCTATAAGGACTAAACTATTGGATTATATTTGATTGTACTTTCGTATGCAGACGGCAACGGCGTTAGACATACGCTATTGTCCTCTCCACCTTGTATACATACCAATAAAATATTGTATTTCTATAAAGTTCAGTCATGGGTTTGCTAAATTCTGAACAATTTCCTTCCATACAAACATCTATCATCTATGAAACACCTGAAAAGTGCTAACAGAGCACCTTTCAGGTGCTGAAACTTGAACTAAAGCTCGACTTTGGGTATCGAACCTAACGTCTGTATACATTTGTTTTTGTCTTGTCGAAATTCAAGGCTCGTACACACAGGCGCGACGCGACACGCGACACAAAGGCACCGCTTGTCGCGTGTCGCGTCGCGCCTGTGTGTACGAGCCTTTATTTTTGTCATTGGACTAGTAATAATATTTACATAATATTATAAGCTAACAGACTTAAAACACAATATTAATTAAAACACATTATTAAACAGAATATTATGTCTACATGTATTTAGATTTAAAAAAATCAATACCTAGTATTTTTTAACTATAATGATGTTCCTATGCCGTAGGTAGGTAATCCGTTCTAAATTTTTCACTTATTTTAATTTTTCATTGTAACTGATATCAAGAGTAGGGACTTTAATTGAATACAATAATTATGTAGGTATATTACAGGAAATAATTACTTCTGCCTGTTTATCTTCGTTTCGCATCCCTGCCCACGGAGTGGTCCCCATTGTATTTCACTTTATTAAAGCGATTGGTTTGAGAAGCCAATCATATTCAATTAATTCTGCCATCAGACAATAATATCATAACATACCTATTTCAAATAATTGGGCTGGACTTTTTGATTCCTACTCCTGTCGGTCGATTCTGTAAAAATCTCACCGTGCCATGAAAACTTAGGTGAAGTGAGTTTGTTTTTGCTAGCACCGCTGCCCCCTAATTGCGTAACACACTATCAATCACATTCTAAATCATTTTGAAGGAAATGATAATAATAATTCTTTGCTAAATATGTTCGAAAAAATAATCTGCTTATCAACGTGAATAACGCAATGAATGTTGTTGAACTGTCAAAATGAAATCTTTACGCAATTACGACTACGGGTCCATATTGGCTCACCTAAAGTTCTTTACCCGAAATTGTTCTCCCTAATGATTTGTAATCCGAAATATCACTCTTCGTAAAATTTTTCATCCTAAAGTTTTCATTCATACTATTTGTAGTGCTACCGGCGCCGGCGATGTTCATAATACTCATGTTTCCGACAATTGTAATTAATAATAATATCATTACTGTAAATATATATTTAAACTCCTACTGTTTTTTATCATAACGCTTTTATCCCTAAACATAATTACCATAATATTTTCACTCATACTCAGAAAGAAACATTTACCAAGTGATTTTTGTCTTAAATGAATGAAATTCAGGTCAGTGTCGTCTCGGGGGCACTATGAAAAAAATAGAAAATTTTCGCGACCAATTTCGAGGTAGCGCTCGCCGGCCGCTGCCGCGGCATGGCGGCACCGCTCGCTTCGCTCGCTCGGCTCGCGCGTTGTTGGTCACAGTTCTAACATAACCTAACCTATGGATCCCTTCCACATAGTTTTTATGTCAAACGGTTAGTCGGAGACAAAAAACACCAAGACACTTTTAGCCTTAGATATAATACTGATTTATTATGAATAAAAAAAACTGAACAAAAAAGATATGACTTTGCATAATAGTGTAAAAGATGGTTATGTTGAAAAAATATAGGAAAACAAATAAAAGTATAATAGATGTTTATTGCTACTGACATTATGAAGTTGAATGCTTCGGAATTATGAACATTAGAGACAGAGTAGTTAGGAATTGTGATTGTTAGGATGTAAAATGTTAGGAAGAACATTTTCGGATTTCCAATTATCGGAGTTGAAAATTTAGGTGAACTTTGGCGCACCCTGACACACACTACACTATAACACACTTATCACATTCATCCCGTCACCCAATAATGAAAAACAATACCTACTTTATCTACACAGCTAATCACCATTCAGTCAGCACCGATCACCAATAATCATTTTAAATCTTAATACCCACTGTACAATGTTTCGCCCGTCACTTGTCCGTGGTGTGAGTTTGGACTCAGCTGATGTGTCGGGCTATGGGGTTGCCAGGAGCCGGCGAGCGTCGCTGTCAGCTGAACAGCGGCGAAAGCTGAGCTTGCTACGCACATCGAGCATCCCGTCCCCACTGAGTCCGGTGAGCCACATTTACCATATGGTACCCTGCCCGAGAAAAGACTGTAATCAGGTATAGTTTAGAACCCTTGTTAATGTGTGTATTGTGGCTAAGTGAGTGTCGCTTTGTAGTTGTTTAGTTGTGTGCTGAGGAATAGTCGACACTCTAGTAATACGACTCAAGGCTCCTGCAAACAGGCGCGACACGCGACGCGAATCGCACGCGACTCAAAGTCACCGTTCGTTGCACGACTTGCAGCGGTGCCGTTGTGTCGCGTGTCGTGTCGCGCCTGTTTGAAGGAGCCTTCATGGGTGTTGAGTATTTTATAATACGTGCTCAATGTCGTGTTACTGCGTGTCATTACTATAAATCTTTCATTCTTCATTTGTTTTCTAAATTAACTTTATTCTGTGTTTTTATCGATTAAACAGCATAGCCCCATTATACCATTTAGCTGTCTCTGGTGAAGAGTGGTATTTAACTATATTTACTTATTTATATACAGGGTCATTGGTAAAGCATTCACAACCTCTTAAGAGGTAATTGTACTCATCATCATGAACAACTTTTACTATGGGACCAAACCTGCTATCGCGAAAAACAAATCAGCTGTTCCCTACATGTATGTTCGTATAACTCGTCAAAATCTAGGAAACAGCTGTTTTTTTTTCGCGAGTTCAGGTTTGGTCCCATAGTAAAAGTTGTTCATAATGATGAGTACAATGACCTCTTAAGAGGTTGTTAATGTTTTACCAATAACCCTGTATAGGTACTTATACTTTATTGAACGCGAGAAAGTACATAACAAAAAACAACTACACTGAAAGAAATAAGCAGTAAATAAAAATGAAAAAAACATTGATCTCTTCTTTAAACAGTTCCATATGAGCCTAACGTTCAAAACAGTATTTTTTACTGATCCGAAAACAGTTAATACTTGAGGCAAAATATCACTGTTATGCATGACAGTAAACTTTAACGTTTTAAGTAGCTAAAAGTCACAAAATTAACTGTTTTAATCATTTGGTGACATCGTTCAAATCATTGCAATTTACTTACGTTACAGTAGGCGGTTTTCCTTTTTTTTCAGTAAATAATATGTTCAATAATTAAAGGTTACTGTTTTGTCTTTTACTGTTTTACAAACATTTCTTCTTACTGTTTATAGTCGGTAAATCTTAATGAAATCGCTTTTATGTGGTGTTGTAAGAAATTATTTTTTTCAGAGTACCTATCTACAATACCTAGTTCGAATCATACATCAATGGTTATGACTGTTAATTGTTTTATAAGTTCTCCAAAAATAATGAAATCAGGTATGCCTAAGTCTAAAATAACGTTGGATCACTCAAGAACACACTCACTTATTTTAAAGTCTTTACCCGACTACGGCGAAGCTAAAAGGAGGGTTATGATTTTGATCGGTATGTGTGTATGTTCATCTGTTCCCTCATAACTTCTAAACTACCTATCATAATTTGACAAATCAGCTATCGTTAGAGGCGTCTTGTTCTATCACTGATCAATGAGGGTTTTCTGAAATGACGTTCGCCAGGTGGCAGCACTGACACGTCAGGTCCAGGCATCTGTCAAAGAGCCTATATTTTCTTTAGTCATGACTGAATGAGGAACGAATGAATGAATCGAATGATGAACGTCATCATATATTTTATATTGGAAGACCTCTTGTCACAGTGGTGCCAACTGGTGTCGTAAATTTTCACGAAAACCCTCATTGATCATGGAAATCAGGAACACCATACTGACACTGACAGTTGGTTGATGATACATCGTCTGCAAATTAGAGTGCATCCAGCATTGAATCAAATCAACACATAAACCCAGACTAAACCCAAATTCAATTACAGAAGACTAAGCAAACATCAATTAGATATTGATTGTAACTTAAAATAACACCATTAATGAACGAATGATCGATATGTGACGTGCCGATTACATAATGTTTAACCCAAATATCGGGCAGACTAAACAGTTTACGATTCCTATTCCTATATTCGGCAGTGCACCTGTTCACAATGAAGTATTTATTACAACTATACTGGGTGCATAATAAAATTTTAGTGGCACGTAGAGGTGAACTTTTTAAGAAGATAAATAACGTATGTATTTTCATTTTGTGACTTTCATATAGAAAGTATTATTCATAATAAGTCATTTAATTGTGGTTCCGTTTCCTAAAGAAAAACGGAACCCTTATAGAACCACTTCGTTGTCAGTCCGTCCGTCTGTCTGTTGTCAGTCTGTCAAGACTCTTTTTCTCAGGAATGCGTAGAGTATGAAATTGAAATAAATATCTAATAAGTAGCCCCAAGGGTCCGTCCCTTGGAGCTCTAAAAAAATCAAGTTTCTATGTCAGCGCAATAAAAAAATATGGCCATTTAAGCGACATATTTTGATGCTCGCAAGCAAATCAAAATCTATAGGGTACTTCCCGTTGACCGTGACCTAGGCATCATTAATTTGGTAAGAAGCAAGGTCTCATAGCACAAGTAAAGTAAAAAGTCTGTAAATCGTTAATTTGTAGATTTATCACATACTTATATATTTTTTTTGTAATTAAAAACTTTCATTTGCCGTTAGAGAATTGGCCGTGACGTATATCGATGTATGGGAGAACGTGTTTTTCAACTACAATGTTTTTTTTTTGGTATAAATTCATCCCAATTACGGAACCCTTCATTGTGCGTGACGCGACACGTACTTGGGTGGTTATTTTTAGGGCGTCAAGAAAATTCAATTATAAGTCCATAATGTGCCCACTGCTGGGATACACCTAGACCTCCTCGCTGTGAGAGGTGAGAAGGAGTGGGCTCTCTGGCAAACAAACTTTAGCGTTCTTTGAACTATCTATGGTAAGGATCTAGGGGCTACCGGATAAATGGCACTTTAATAGATTGCCACTACAATAGCTTTCAGCTTTTACTAAATCTACTGTTCATTTGGTAATTGCCTTCTAAAGTTTTCCCTTTGAGGTCTTACATTCTCCGACGCAATTCCTTCCTTCATTCTGACACGAAGGGATCGGTTTTAGAAAGTGGCGTTATTCTGATTGAAGATATTGATAAATAATTTTATTTCTTAAGTAGGTTTATAAAAACACGTTTACACGTCAATCATATTTTTAATCTAGATTAGGACAGCGTTTTCTATCTGACTATACTGAGAAGACTGACCGAAAGAAACTCGGAGGACAAAGTCTCATTTAAAATCTAAACACAATCTTCGTCAGACATGTGAGGACCATGTAGATTGGTGTAATATTAAATTATTTGAAATTAGGCTTTAGAAGTAAAGTGTTACAGTGTCAATGTCTCACAATGCATCCGCTAAGTAAACTCCTTCGTCAACGAACTTCTTATCCTCCGCTGTGAGATGCGGAAATACAACTGCATGAACTTGAACCCAGACCTCACAGCACAAAAACTAAAACCTCAATCATTCCTCAATGTAACGCCCCGTAGACTGTCTGTCAATAAACACATCGGATGCCAAGTAATACAGCACTCCTCTTAGTTGAAACCAATAGCTTCACATAACGACCTAATAATAGTTATTAGCTATTATTTTTGACGCGAACCCGTTGCCAGAGCGCTAAAAGTTCAAATAAATAATTTGTAGAACAATATTCTCATTGTCGCGACATATTTAGATCGCTGGCAACTCCAGGGTCTGTGGTGACGTCACGACCTTTCTTGTAAACGTTATTGTTAGGAATCTTGTATTCTTTTGTTTTCGTTTTAAATGGAGATTGGATATTTATGAGGTTTTATTTGAGTGTGTAATGAATCCATTAAATTTTGGTAAGTACTGTCGAAAGAGATGGCGAGATGACCTGGACGCGTACCACGAGGGCTGGTTCGAGGTGGCGCGGGAAAAGAGTTCCTGGAAGGATTTGGGGGAGGCCTTTGCCCAGCAGTGGAACGGCATAGGCTATTAAAAAAAAAAAAAAGTAGGTACTGTCGTTTATAATTTTTTAAAGGCCATAACATGCTACTGTATATTTGCAAGCACGTTACAATGCTCGCAACTGTTATCAGACTCCAGCACATCACCTATGCTCTATCGCAACCTATGCTCTATCGATAAAATTGAAAATCTAGAGAAATTTTACAGGTAGTTCATGTGCTGGCGTCTGTATATGTAAAACATATTGGGCTTATTTGTTAGCTAGCTGCCCGCCCCTGTTTCGCACTTTTTTTACAACTTGACAAAACAGTAAGAAGCAGCGCCCCGCGGTTTCACTCGCATAAGTGTCAATCCCGTTCGAAAGACACGTGGCGCCATCTATTATCATAATAACGTTATTGTTGTTTTCCTCGAGAACAGCACTTTTTTTCGGGATGGAAGGTACCCTGTGTTCGTATCTGTACACATGACAACGTATGTATATGCAAAATATCAGGATGATCGGTTCAGTGGTTTAGGCGTGAAAAGTAACAAACAAACAAACTTACTTTAGCATTTATAATATCAGTTAGGATTATACTTACGCATAAACTTTCCGGTACAAATTCTATAAATCATGGTGAAATGTGCATCAAAATCCGTTGTGTAGTTTAGAAGAACGACGTGGTCACGGAGACGCGAAAAGCGGTTTTAATTTAGGTATCCCTTGTGCAAGCAACTAACATAATATCTAGGTACTATTGCCATGCTATTGTGAGCTTCGTGTGTGGCTGATGACAGCCACTCACGATGCTGGATGCGAATGTAAAAAGTACTAAAATAAAACTAAAACTAATGAACTAATGATACTTCACTAGTTTTAGTTTTATTTTAGTATTTTTAAGCAGTCTAATTTAAGAATAATGAGATTTTTCCGTGCGTAAAGCGACCACTGACATTTTTTTTACTAACTGGCAGAAAGTAGGTTCCTACAGTGAGATACAAATTGATAGCAATAGTTGAGCTGCACGATTTCTGACAAAAGCGTTCTCTTAATCTGTGTGATTCTTTCCTCAAAAGGCCATCTCAGACATCGATCTACATGGTCTTCATATAACCAAGATTATGTCTGGCTTTTAAAAGAGACTGTGACCTCCCTCTGAGTTTGTTTCGGCCTCTCTTCTCAGAGTAGTCAGATAGGAAACGCCGACCTCATCTAGTTTAAAAAAATATTATTGACGTGTAAAAGTGTTTGTGCAAACCTACTTACAAAATAAAATCATTTATCATTTGTCATATCCCGTTCAGTTATTAGGACAGAAATGATGATAGACTGTGTTAAACAATGTTATTAATTTTATAGTGAACCACCCGCACTTTAAATTATCACCTGTAACACAGAATAACTAATAGTAGATACCTATAGTTACTAAAAGAAAACTTTTGTATGTACCAGTAGGTTATATTTTTGATGTGATACATAACTTAGGTACAATTGGTGTCGAAACATGATTTTCGACTTGAGTAATTGTGGATTATATGTTCTGCTAAGATTTCCTTTGATCTTCCACATGAAATTGATTTGACTTCCTGAGACTAAGACAGTCAGCAGGTCATCACTTAGAAAGATTGGCTACACAGTTGGGCTCGGAAAGCTTGATCTGCTAATCGTCTAACAGCATACACGCTGTTAGACGACTGTTAGCTCAAGCTGTTACTGCACAAGAATACGATCTCTTAGCATTTTTTTTGGGGTGAAATTCGTTTTTGATGGCCTCCACACTGGGGTAGTCAAGTCAGAAAGGTGGATAACTACCAACTACCTTCCTCCAAGGGTTATAGAACGACTAGATCGTTATCGGTGACTAGACGAGGGTTATCTGTGACTATTGTCAGCTTACTTACTTAATTAAGGACTGTGAAAGAAACCCATTTCCCGTATTTTTTTTTTAACTTTACCTTGCGTTACAACTTGTGAAATAGGTGTTGGAATTTGTAACACTTCGTTTCAAGATGTGGTCAATATTATTACGTGGTCTACATCTACATAACTTGCCTTGTATAAATGTTTGTCAATTTTTTTTAAAACCAGATTTCAATATCATTTTTCTATAACGTATCTAAACAGAAGCTGCTTTTAATCAAATTTGAAATAAAAGAAAACCACAAAGACGCATTGTTTTAAATTGAAACGGGAAGTTCTGTGTCTGCAAGATAAACGATTCATAGTTCGGATGTAAACAATAAAAGCAAAAGAATGAAAACATTATCATCAAAAGTAAAACGTACCTATATTTTTAAAATTGCAGATCAGCTTTTTTGATACTTACTAGGTAATTTATTATATTATATAAAATTTATTTTTAAATTCATACCTAAATTTTATTTTTAAATTCATACTAATGTGTCTGTTTGTAATATTAAAATAACCAATTTTTACTAAATGCATGATTATGGATGTATATACGGTACATATACCAAAATAACATTTTTTTTACAATTTTTGTCTGTCTGTTTGTTCCGGCTAATCTTTGCAACGACTAGACCGATTTTGACGGGACTTTCACTGGCCAATAGCTGATGTAATAAAGAGTAACTTAGGCTTCTTTAATTTTAGAAAAAAAAATGGGTCCCACGAAAAAAAATTACAATCTATACATCTTCTATAAACAAATAAATAAAATTGGAGTGTCTGTAATGAAAGCACATTCAGCCGATTTAGAATTTAGCAAAATTTTATTCTTCTTGATGTTGGTGAGGGAAAGTGTCCAGAAGTGAATAGTACTCATGATATAGAACTACCTACCGGTCTTTGTCAGGTTGTGGCGGACACTGAAATTTTAATACATAGTATTTATGATGATATTCACAATGTCAATATCAAAGAAGATTTGAGGTTGTGTGAATGATCAATTTTAGCACCTATGAACGTCGAACGACCTGGTTATTGCGCTTAATCAGCGCATTTTAGATAAGCTATCTGGTGAATCACAAACATACCTTTCCATCAATACAGTTTGTAATCCAGATGAAGTGGTTAATTACCCAACAGAATTTTTAAGCAGTATAATTGTGCCTGGTCTATCCCGTTCCCGTCACAAACTAGAACTTAAGATTGGCGTGCCCAACCCACCGAAACTTTGCAATGGTACTAGGTTGCGAGTAGTGTCGTTGCAAAAAACGATATAGAAGGTCGTATAATATCCGGATGCGGAAAAGGTAAGATAGTATTTTTACCACGAATTACTATAGATAATACCGTTGAATTTTCCATTTGAATTAAAAAAATTGAAATTCCCTATCAATGTCAGTTAATTGTTATGACAATCAACAAGTCACAAGGGCAAACGTTAAGCAAAGGTGGCATAGATTTAACTAAGGGTTGCTTTACCCAAGGGCAACTATACGTGGCATGTTCACGTGCGAGGAATGCCAGTAGTGTTGTTGTTTTAACCCAAGAAAGTCGTACACCAAAATATTGTATACTATAAAGAAATTTTTCAATAAAGCTAATACGAAAAACTAAAAATAAATAATAATTAAACTAAAAAAGCAAAAACGAAAAAAAAAACTAAATGTAGATTTATATGTACTACAAAAACAAAATATCGATTCATAAAATAGAAGAATTTCATTAAAATTAGCATAGGTATTTCTTTACGCGGAATACAGAATTAATTATTAATTTTATCGTTAACTCTGCGCACTGAACAATAACTTATTTGTTAAATTCCACGCGGACGAAGTCGCTGGTAACAGCTATTGTAGTAACATTATAAATGCGAAAATGTGTCTGTCTGTCTGTTACATCTTCACGTTTAAACCGCTGAACCGATTTTGATGAACTTTGGTATAAAGATAGATTGAGTCCCGGGAAACGACATAGAATATTATCTTTTATAAAACTCACGCGGGTGAAACCGCGCGGCGCTGCTAGTATTTTATAATAATATCTCGCCCCTGCTTCAGTTTTTACGACCTTATAAAACCTCGAGATTTCTTTATTATATGATATGGACGTTTAATATTAATGTATTATTCACATAATCCTTCCGGAATAAATTCTCTAAACGATAGTAAAAACTGTATTAAAATCCGTTGCGTAGTTTTTTTTTTTTTGCTGATTGTGCCCACTCTTGGCCTCGATCACGCCTGATGGAAAACGATGAATGAGGTCTATGATGGAACGAGCGTGCCCAGAAGATGCATAAGGCACTGGAACTCCTACGCATCGACGAAACACAGCAGGCTACTTGACCGATGCGAGGGTGTGGTCGCAAACCAGGCTGGCGTTCGCCCTACCACCGCAAAAGTAGTAGTAATTTTTTAAAAGAATAACGTGTTGGCACAGGCCGGCACGAAAAATGGATAGACGTTGTGTCTGTTGATTTCGTCAACAATCCCCCAAAAGTGGTAAACGTAGTTTTCCTGATTATTCTCCTGTTGTCCCAGACAAGTGGTGCCTGCAATAATCTTCAAAAGTACCAATAAAACATTGCGAAAACACAAAAATCTGTAACAAACCGCGCTCTGGAGTGAAGGAAGTCCCATTCTTCAATGCTAACAGCTAACAGTGCTACATCCGACGGTCCGGCCAGCTGTTCATAATTTATCGTCGTTTTTAATTTACGTTTTATTGATGTTCTTCAGACATTTCGGACTGGCCTCATCAATCGCTGTTGCTAGGTTTTGGAAACAGAGAATTGAATAATAAATTAAATAGACAAATGTTTAGAATTATAGGAAGTCGTTAAAGTCTATCGCTGAGTATATTATGGGACAAAAAAGACTGTCTGGGACAAGTTAACAGGGGACGTAAATATCATAATTTCTCTTGTCTTTTTCTTTTAAGGTTTTGAATACGACGCTTTTAGCTACTTTGTATAAATGTGTATTTACTCAAATTTTTTTGTGTTGTGATCTTGTTTGTGTAGAATAAACAATTTTTCTTTCTTTTTTCTATCCTTCGTATCGACGATTCCGTTTTGTATCTATGTTTTAAATAAGCTTCGAACAGAATTTAGCCACTTCGACAGAGTTAACTTTCTCTTGTCTTCTTTATCTTTACATATTAGTATAAAACAAAGTCGCTCCCGCTCCCTGTTAACTTAGATCTTTAAAACTACGCAACGGATTTTGATGCAGTTTTCAGCAATAGATAGAGTGATTCAAGAGCAATGCATATTACAGTAGAGAAACCAATACCAATGACCAATGTACCAATTACTCATGTTTGCAAAACTAAATGATTTGATTTGATTTGAAAAGCCGAGAAATTCAAAGATTTGTAACGTGATGTCGTAAGAAACATATTTTTGCGCGCTTACATTGCAAACGCTGGCTAAACCTTATAGATAGATCAAATTAATGTACTACGGAATTGTATATCTTAAAAATATCGATAAAAAAGTCCGCGATGGTATATTTTTATATCCTAAGGATAACCGCCAGTAACCATTTTTATCTTTTATATATATTACAAAAAAAATATGGATTATTTACCAAGCTATTTTAAACAATACAGTATTATTCCTTAACCAATTGAATACATTAAATACGTTGTGCATTTCATGGAGATCAAAATTGCCCTTTACAGCATCATTAAAATGAATATCTTAGAACATATTTATTTGTTTTAAAATATTTCTTGTTAATTTTGGTAATGCTCGTCTAGCAACCTGTGATCTTTTAATATGTCCTATCTGCGGATAATGTAGTGGACTGCAACATTGCTTCCTATTCCTATACCTTTGTTAAACTTATGTAGTATAGTATATGTTGTAGTTGTTCATTATCCCTCAATAAATAAATAAATAAACATATCAGAGATTATGGTACGAAGTTCGCCGGGTCAGCTAGTAAGTAATAACAGAGGGTCAACGATAGGAAGAATAGCGTAGCGAAAACTTATTGCTAGGCTTGTTCTTGACAATCTTTTTCATGAAGAGAAAGAAAAATTTAGGATTTGATTTATTTTTTAACCATTTATGTACACACTTATAAACAGTCAAGAAGAAAGTAACAGAAAAACACATAGAAAGGTGGTGCTTATTTCTAAAGATATCTCTTCCAGCATACCATTGACAGGAAAATAGATGATGTTGACATTGAAATTCTAGCGCTATCTCAATCATTTTGCACTCTTATTTTATAGGTTGTTTTTCAGATTTTAAAACCAGGTGTTCTACACCTGGTTTTAAAATATGAAAAACAACCTCAATCATTTTGCACTTTTATTTTATAGGTTGTTTTTCAGATTTTAAAACCAGGTGTTCTACACCTGTTTTTAAAATAAAATCATTCTACATGGAGTAAAGTTTACAAAACACAATCATTTAAAAATCTGTCTGTCACTCCATCGGTTTGACATGGTGTTCAAAGTGGGATCGTATGTGTGACGTGTGTTATCTAAGTGGCGATGACAGTTTATGTACATTTTCTATTCTTCGCTGAAGACGTGATGCGTTGCACGTTTCTAGTTTTAATTGTAAAATGTATGACACAACTGAGAAAGATTTTATTTTAGCTTATGTTGTGTTGGTTTCTAGGTCTCGAACAATCTGCACATAGACGATAGGTAAAATGAGTTAGTGTTAAAAAAATGAAATTAAGGCTAACGTATTAATTAAGAACCTTGGTTCTTGAACCTAAATTAATGTAAGACTTGACTAAGAAGTGACTTCAAGTGACTGACTGACCCTTGAGCAGTGCTGTGACTCGTGACTGTCTGATTGACACATTAGGGTCTTTATTTAAATTTATTCGATATTTATAATTTACATGCTTATTTTTAAATCTTGAAAACAACATACAATCTAACACAAAATATAAAAAATAAATATAAAATATATTATGTTCAAGTATATAAAGGGGAAAAAAGGAAACTACTTATTTATTATCAAAAAATTCGTCCGCATCGCTGTCGGTAGGAAAAGTCCCCAAAAGACTAGCAGCGTTACCACGTTGGATGGCAACGCTGATTCTTTGACCTAAAAATAAGGGTCTTGATTATAATAAACGTAATATACTTACTAAAAATTTTGCCGAACCTCCTCCCATATTGTCCCACTGGCCGGACTCTCCTTCCACCTCTCTGTCCATAAGAAAGCAGCTCATCCCGCCATCTTAATCTGGGCTTACCACTGATTTTACTACCTACTCATTTTTAAGATACTTATTTACATTTTTGTATTGTGTATAATGTATTTAGTTATTTCAGTATAACAAAGTGTAAACGTGCCACTTACCAGCAAGTCGCGATTATCGCGTGGATCATAAACGCTAACGCTCCACACTGTGCGCACATCCGTAACATTCGGCTAGCGAATTAAAGCATTACTGAAAATAATCATTTATTTATTTTTATTATTGTGCTGTATTTTTGTTTGATGCGCAAAGTGTAGCGTGTCGGGCCTCATTTGTTGCGGCTAGGCGGCGAGAAATGATTTCCTTGTTATACACAATGTTATGTTAAAACACAAACAAACAATTCTTTCTTCTTCTTCGTATTTTTTATCGCAGCGCTGTGGTTACAAGAGGTGGAATTTTTTCTAATGTGTGTGAAAAAAATTATCTTGTTACCTATTCAGTCTGCGCATCATTTTACTGCCCTTATCTCAACATTTGGGGTCAGCGCAACATGTGTTTTCTAAACGATTTCAAAACATAAAAAAGTACCGGCTTCCAAAATACACAAAGTGAAAAATACTCGTAACTTTAATTTCGGATGTCTTTAAAGTCGGTGTCGTTCGGTTCGCATTTTCGTAGTGTGCCACCGACTTCCGAAATTAAAGTTATTTTTCACTTTGTAGTATCTTTTATGGAAGTAGGTTGTTTTTTTTAAGTTTTTATATTTTGCACTTTTAAGTTGTACTTATCCCACACAAATTCGTATAGCACTGCTTGCTATGTGAATATCAGTGACAGGAAGTCATTATAATAGATATCATCAATAAAAAATAAGTGACAAAAATACGTATTATTAAAGGCTGAAACTAACTCAAAAACTACCCAATCAAAGTTAATAAATTGTATATGGGACCACCCCTGAGGCAAAAACAGTCGAATTGTGAACTTCCTCCTTTTTGAAGTCTGTTAAAAAGGAGGAGGTTATCAATTCGGTTGAATATTTTTTTTTTTTGTGTTTGTTACCTCAGAACCACATTATTTAAAAGCCGATTTGCAAAATTCTTTTTTTTAATGGATAAAGTAGGTGAAGGGTGGTCCGGTCCCATATAAATTTTATTAACTTTAGTTGAGTAGTTTTTGAGTTAGCTTCAATAATACGATTTTTTCCACTTAGTGGTGCACTTAGTTGTGTTGTGTTGTTGTGGGTGTGTTGTGCTGTGTAGAAAGGGGTTACTACACTTACTACCGAGATGACATCAGTCTACGCATCTTCAATTTAATTCTTACGTTCCCATTTGCCCTTTTGCACACATTTTAATACAACAATCGAGAGCATAATTCAAGGAGAGACGATAAACGTATGTCTGTCGTTTGTGTGGGTATAAATAAGTTCTAAATCATTGTCTTTGTCTAGACCAGGCTGTGCATAGAATAGATGGATACAGAAGGTATATTCGATAAGCCAATTTTTTAGTTTCTGTCGGTTCTTGGATTACTAAGACCTGTGACATCCGCCAACCCGCACTGGACCCGCGTGGTGGATAACGGCTGTCTCTCAGCAGTACCTACCTGGTAGCGGTAAGGGATTGATTATTTATGAGGCTGTCCTTTGGAACTATGGCAAAAACCTGAGTATGCTTTGACTAAACTATGGGGTTTCCTTTTAGGGTTCCGTACCAAAATGGTAAAACGGAACCCTTATCGTGAGACTCAGTATGTGTCTGTCTGTCTGTCACAGCTGGATATCTCATGAACTACTAATGCTATCAACTTGAAATTTGGAATAGTTTTAGATGACGTTTGCCCAACTATTTTGCAAATAAGAAAGACATAAAAATATATGTACCTATATTTTTTGGAATAGGGACTAAAATGGGGTCTGAAAAATTCGAAGTGGGGCTACTAGGGCATGTGGGGTATCATATTATTATGAAAGAGCGCAATTTGCACATTCTCAAATTTTTTTTAGGTCGTATAGTATTCGACTTTTGATAAAAAATGTAAACCCCTCCTTATCTCCGAAGTTTGCAAAGAGAAAATTCTGAAATTATTCTATGTGATAGAAGTTTATGTAAAGATTACAGGAAAATTGAAACGAAGTCTCTAAATAGCACAATTTTTCAGATATCATCAACAAAAGTTACATTAGTTCCGCTATCGGTCAAGAGATGGCGCTGACCTAAAACTGCAATATATTACACCGCAGCGTGCAGTGTTAAAATTCTCTGACAAAATATAGGCCTCACCGATGAAAATTTAATAACAAACATTGTCAACAAACGTTGTCTTATATCTGCAGCTTCTCCGCAAGTCTTGAAATATCAATTACAAAAAATTTTGAAAGTCGTTCAGCAGTCTAAAAATGTCCATGGAAATCTGAAACAGCTCGGGTTAGCAAGTACTTAGGTACGGTATTTATGATCATGCGTTGTTCAAACCGGACTTTCTGCTGCGTACCTGGTGTGAGGTATGTGTAGGCTGGTCCGGTCGCATTATTTGGCAGCGAGGGGTAACGTTGACAAGATCACGTGCCTGCTAGGGTTGGCACTGTCTGACTTTGTTTGTACGTCTTGATTGTACCCTTGGCCTGTTTATTGCAGTTCGTCGCTCTGTAAGTCAGTATTTTGATGAGAATATTGTCAGTGTATTCGCACTTGGTGTTTAAAATGGCCAATTTTAAGATTAGGTCTTGCTTTTCCGCTGCAGGGACACAGACCCCCTCTCTGTGAGAGCGAATGGGCCATAATCCACCACGCGGTCACAGTGCGGGTCGATAGATGACACATGTCTTTGAAATTTTGGTTCTAGGATATGCCGATTTTCATACGATGTTTTCCTTCACCGCTTTTTAGAGCAGTGGTGATGAAATAAATTACACAAAGTGAAACGCTTGCCTGGTTTCGAACTCACTACCTACAACTCGTAAGTCGGAGCCGTGACGACTGGGCCACCCAGCGAAGAATAGAATAGAATAGAATACTCTTTATTATGTACACCATATAAGGAGAGAATAACAGATAGAGAGAGAGAGAGAGAGAGAGAGAGAGAGAGATATCAGATACTTTTTGCAATGTTATCTTTAGAGAGTAGCATTAGGTAAATCATTAGTTTCTGTAATTTTCCGACTGATAAATCCGGAAAAACGACTACATCATTCATCGTTCTAATAAAATATGGAGCCAGCCTAATTCTACTTTACTTATCTCTCATATCGGCACGAATGAAATGTTTTATGATTTTAACATTTAACGACAGACACGGGGGTCTAAAACAATGCATTTTCTTAGCCTTCTAGTAGTATGATCAGCCCTAATGGCCGACGCTAAAATAGTGTTTTGTTTACGTCTTTGGTTTCACACTTTATTTACTGATATTCATTTGTTTCGATAAGATATTTTTATTGCGATATGTAGTAACGGCATTATAAGAAGCCGTAGGTAGGTACTTACCTACTGATCAAGCTTCCGGATATTTTACTGCAGGGGTTATTATAGTTTGCTTATAGTATTTTATGGAACCAAAAAAAATAAGAGTGACATCAACGTACGGAGACTCATGTAACATCTGGAGAATTTTTGATATTCAAAGATCTGCAGAGATAGATAGGTACAGTCGCCAGCACATCAAGTTACTAAAGCATAAGGTTCAAAGTTGATTAGGAAAATTTGACAGTTTCGGGTAGCTTGATGTGCTGGCGTCTGTACATCATGCATCATCCAGAGCCCGACTTCACCCACTTCGAACGAAGTCTTTTCATTTGCCAATCCCCACGCTTCTGTGCCAGCCTTATCTGGTTTTGCCCGCGATGGCAACAATGTCGTCTGCCCATCTCGCCACCGGTCAATAATTAATATAATAGAAATTCGAAATTATACTAGGGCCTGAAATTCGTTAAAATCTGATATAAAAATATTATTTAAAGTTTCAAGTGCATGTAAGAAATAAACGTAACAAACAATGTCATTAACACGAGAGTTATAAATGTTATATCCATTCGACAGTTGGCATTACGACTTTACGTCAAAAACTAATTGTATCGTTGATGTCGTGCTCACGCGCATTAAAAGTCGTTGTATTTATTAGCGTTATATACCGACAATATGAAAACAAACAACTGATTTTATTTGGCAATAAAATCGAGTACCTAGGAGGAAATGGGATATATGGATGAAACTTTCTGATTTTAAGCAAAAACACTGAATATATTTTTTTGAAATTAAATGATAGTAGCCTAGCTGCTACTTCCTGTCTTTTATGAACTAAAGGATGTCAGGATCATGGAGCATATTAGGCAGTATCCTTACGTTATGATTACTGATGGCTATCTGATTAAAAATACTATGAAAAGCTTTCATTGTAATCGAAATATGAACTAAGCTGAAATAAAAATTCTCCAACAAGTCAACAAAAGAAAATAATCTAAATAGTCTAGGCTCTAGATCGTTTAGATTATGTAAGTAACCTAACCCCTAGACTCTAGGGGGTTAGTATTCAGAACCAGCTTTTATCCCAACTTCAGAATATCTAATTTCTAGGGAAAATTAATGAATCATAAGTTTTGATTTAAGAGAGTGTTGGAGTTTCTTGCTCGTACCTAATTCTCCAAAGGAAACTACTACGCTTTGGAATTGGCAACTTCTTCTTGCTTCATCTTTCTGACTGACTCCTTGACAATTGAAATATGCCTGGTTTGGAAAGTTAGGCTTAGAGGAGTCATCATCTGCGTAGCCTTTTTCCAAACTATGTTGAGGTCGGCGTCCAGTCTAAACGGATGCAGCTGAATACCAGTATTTTACATGGAGCGACTGCCTATCTGACCTCTACAACCCAGTAACTGGGTAATACGATACCCCTTGGTAAGATTTGTTGTCAGACTTTCGGGCTTCTGAATACCTGTAACGACTGGCAAAGATCCACGAATTACAGCCGGGACCAACGGCTTAACGAGCTTTCCGAGGCACGGAGGGGTCTCGGTATGTAAAGATGGTCACCCATCCACAGACCAACCGCGGCCAGCGTAGCTGAACCTGATCGATCGACCTGTGCGGCTGTTATTATTTAGCCACGGGCACCTCCCTAGAGGAGAGTACGTCACATTAATTTGAATCACATGGGGTTATTTTGTGCCTGAAGACAGGCAATCAACGAGCAACCTATGTAGAAGCCATTAGACGCATTTTCTTTCTTTCTGTCTTACTCGTAGCGTCTAGCTGACACGACCAGACATGACATTGAGGAAAAGCAATAAAATAGATAATGAAAGAAGAAAGCGTTTGAGTGAGCACTGATATAATATATTTTAGAGCGAGTTGTACGTTTGTTAGAAAAACTAACAAACTGACACCGTTTGTTTACACTGCGCGTACGCACGTTACTGGTTCAGGGACGTGACTCTTGCTTTAGTGAACGTTAATCTAACATGTAAATGTAGCATTTTCAAAAAAGTTCACCTTGATACACTGTATCTGTAACTTGAGGAGTAGCTTGAGGTAGTATATAGCTGATCAGATAGTCTAACTGAAAACTGAAGGAAAGCGTTCTTATGCGATTTCTTAATAAACAGGAGTGTTTATAATTAGTGCTTACTGCTATGTATATAAAGAGCTAGTTAGAAGCTCTTTTTATACGAAAATCTAGCTGACCCGACAGTCGTTCTCCTGTCCGAATTCCAATAAATCTGGAGTTCATACAAAAATCCCATAGAAAAAGGACGTTCAGTTTTTCCCAAATTTGACAATTTTGTAAATTTTCTTTCAATAAAAACCTAATTAGGACTGTTATCACCACATACCAACGAACAGCATTCCATTTTTATTTATACATATGTATAGAGACATGCATAAACTCGCGCCTTCTTTCCATGGGGGTACGCAAAAACAGAACGCCACCTGGTACGATCCTAACTCTTTTTACCTACTACGACTACGGCGAAGCAAAAAGGAGGGTTATGATTTTGATCAGTATGTACATATGTATCATCTGTTCCCTCATAACTTCAAAAGTACCTACTTATAGATAATGATTTGCCAAATGAGGTCTCGTTAGAAACGTCTTGTCCGTCCGCTGGCTATGTCAAGTTACACTAAATTCAATATGACGCCGACTAGAGGACATAAAGTAATGAATTTAAAATTAAATATTTTGGAATGCTGCCTTGTTGGGATCAAATGAAAGGGCTTGATTTGCACATTTAAAAAAATTAAATATTTCTGTAATAAGCCCCAAAATAATTAAATAAAAAATAAATTTAAAAACTAAAACCCGACTAAAGGCTCGTACACACAGGCGCGACGCGACACGCGACAATAAGGAACCGCAAGTCGCGCAAGGAGCGGTGCCTTTGTGTCGCGCGCGATTCGCGTCGCGCGTCGCGCGTCGCTCCTGTTTGCAGGAGCCTTAATGAAAAGGATGAAATAAGAAAGTACCTTCCCGTGGTCGCATGCCGCTGCGCGCTGTACTAAAATACTTAAAAGCTATGGTAGCATGCGCACGGGAAGGTACCTTACCTTACCTTACCATCCTTTTCAGTAATCGGGTTTTAGTTTTTAAACTTATTTTTTCTAATTTATCTAATTATATTATTAACGTCTCAACTTCGATCAAACGAAGTCCAGGATGTTTTACATGAGGTACAATAAATTGAATAAATTAAGTAGAAAACAGAATTAATAAACGCCGTCTTTAGATTCATACGTCTTTTTACTGAATGGAAAACTGCCCATAAGTTTGTCTCGACACAAATGACATAATCCAAATTTTCATGAGATGGAAGGATAGAAAATTACGCAGCTGTTTTATTTTTTATAATTAATTTCGTATAAAATTATGCTAGAGCGTCGCAGTAAAACAGTTTACGAGTGTTCGATGTGTAAAATGTTTATATTTTCATCAATCGAAAGGTGTTCGTTGTGTAAAATGTTTATATTTACGATTTATGAGCCAAGCTGACCACAAACTAGTTTCGGAACCTGCCGGGTTTATTGAAGCGTTTCATGCGAGATAAAGTCTTTGATGTGATGTGACGTACCTGTATTTATATGTAGATATACCGGGTTGTTTTCCGAGGCACAGAAAATGTGCCAAAAATTGCCAGATTTTCACATGATTTTTAGTTTAGTAAACTCGATTTGCCACAGCAAATATTTCCGGCAAAATCGTAGATATTTGTATCAATAGTTTTATGTTGATTTTTTTTTCTGCAATGAACTTTTTTATTCTTTAAATTGGATATCGGAATCACTTTTACTCGTCCCATTAAAAAAAAAGCTAGATGTCGACTCCATCTAGTTTTTTTTTAATATGACATTTCCAATCTGACTACCCCTTAGAAGAAATGGCGAAACAAATTCGCTTTTAAAGCAATTTTCCGTTTTCAAACGCGAGTTCTTAATCCAATTCGTACAAAATAAATAAAATGCTCTCAAACACTCATCGTCAACTTACTGATCAGCCTTGGATTCAATCATCTATTAGTGTAATTGATGTTTTAATTCCTCATGTAAACATAATCAACTGAATACTACTTTACTGAAATCGGCAAGTGTAACAAAATCATGTATTTTTAAAGCTGGGTATACATTTTATACTTACAAAAAAAAGAAAAGAAGAAGACTATGATGGTATATCATCAGCGCTTGGCCCATTTGATTTGTCATTGGGTCAAGTTCATGCAAGCTCATTTGTGGAGACGCGCGAAGCACAGTTAGTGCGCTAAAATAGTGGATACTTCGCTTTACAGTATTCTGTCGATTCTCACAGCTGATGTTCAATCCCAGATTCACATGGCTGCTTTAAAAATAAAGCTGTATTTTTACATTTCTCTAATAAACATTGAAAATATCAGAGCATTCAAAGTTATTTTTACTGTTCACAAGTCTAAAGATGACGATAAAGTGGGATTACATGTCGAAACTTCTTTTTGTTTATTTTAAACTCATTTAAAGTGATGTAGGTCAGCCCATTAGGAACGAATCGCTTTTCCGAATTAGTTTAACGCGCTGTATTGATTTTGATTTCACACTAGCTACGCCCGCGACTTCGTTTGCATGCTTTGGATTTCATTTTCTTGAGTAAATTTCTCCTTATAACATCAGCTATCTGCCAGTGAAAGTCCCGTCAAAATCGGTCCAGCCGTTTCGGAGATTCGCCGTTGCGGAACAAACAGACAGACAGATAAGAATTTTAAAATTATTTTCTTGTAGGAAAAAGCTGTTATTCTCACATTACAAACAGACACTTCAATTTTATTTATTTGTATAGATGGTCAGGTACACATTTCAAGGATGTTATTGCCATGTTATTTTATCGAACTAACGCCGTCTTAGCTACCACTAGATTGACGATTAACGACAATCCATAAGTAGTTGGAAAGTCATTCGGATGACAGAATAATGATGGAATAGATGAAAGAGAATATTCTTTGACTAACTTCTGCATGCGATTTTGCCCGCGTGTAATGAATTGTTCCCGCGTCGCATCGCATCGCCTACCCGCGCTATTACTTCGTTTTCGCTTAGCGGTCTTTCTGAGTATTCTTTCTTTCTGCGCGGCTCCTAAGGGGCATAACATGATGTTAAGAGCGTTTACGCCGTACCTACGGCATTTCATACAAACTTTCAAGCCCTTATTTTTGGAAATTAATGAACCGATTTTAATGAAACTTCATACGCATAAGCAGGATACAAAGGTCTAAAAAGTTGGTAGAGAACATTTTCGAAAAATAGTGTTACAGCCAAACTTAAGAAAGGATGAACAACTCAACTAAAAAAAATTCAAGGTCGAATTGAATTAGCTAGCGGAACTCCGCAGACGTGATGGATACATCTATCAACTGTATGAACATTCAAAAATGAAATCATCTGCCTAGCCTTTTCTCAACTATGCTGGGGTCGGCTTCCGGAAGCATCTGAATACCAGTATTTTACATGGAGCGACTGCCTATCTGACCTCCACAACCCAGTTACTGGGTAAGTAACTGTGTAACTGGGTAAAACTTTTCGGTTGTCAGACTTTTCGGCTACTGACGACCCGTATCGACTATCAGAGATCCACGAATGACAGCCTCCCAACGGCGGGCAAGACCCTCCGTGCCTCGGAAAGCACGTTAGGGCCTTGGTATCTGAAGATGGTCACCCATCCACGGACCAGCCGCGGAAAGCGTAGCTTAACCTGATCGACCGACCTGTGCGGCTGTTATAACTTAGCCACAAGCACCTGATAGAACCGATTAAGTGACTAAATATTCTGTCTACGCATTTACGCAGCATGTACAGACGCCAGCACATCGAGCTACTACTATCTGTCAAATTTCTTTAATAGATTTTCAATTTAATCGCTAAAGCATAAGGTTCAAAGTTGATTGGGAAAATTTGACAGTTTCGGGTAGGTTGATGTGCTGGCGTCTGTACCTAACTAAGTAGTTATGCATACCAGGTATCAGTTCCCACGGGATTAATCCTCACTCAACACTGTTTCTAACACCTTTAATTCAAGTTTTCTTACGTTTTTTGAAATTTCCTGGTCAGTATTAAGTTGTACGTCGATCAAAATATGATTCGCAGCCGTAACAAATATGTATTTACAGAACTATGAGAAAAATGTCGACATAGTTTAGGTTACTTAATTATGTACAGAATGCTTTAGCGATAAAGTTGAAAATCTATTAAAGAAATTTGACAGATTGTAGTAACTTGATGTGCTGGCGTCTGTACCAATAGTTCGTAAGCCACGACATTCGGTTTGCATCGCTCAAACCGAGCGCATCTCCCAATTATTGTAATAATTGTAATTAAAGTTTATTTTAAACTAAATCACTGCCGTTCATATTTGACTAAGTACCTAAATGTTCTGTTTACGCAGCATGTAACACTGTCGCGCTCAATTGCGCCCGCGCACCCAATAGAATAATTGCAGACGACAGAAGTGATTTAGTTATTTTTAGCTTCGCCTCCTCATGTCGTTTGAGTCGTAAAAATACTTTCTGTTATGCGATTGTTGACGAGTTCTTTGGTGTTTTAAAAACGACTTGTCGCATTTTTGACTGATTGATGATTATCAATATGTTTTTCTTTTAGAATGGATTATTTCATCAGTGTCTGGGGCTCGATTTCGTTTATACCGAATATTTTTTTTTTTGCAAATTGCTTTGTGCAAAAGCCATGTTATTGGGTGTTCCGCTTTTTCTTCTATTATTATTACTAGGTACTGTTTATTTGTTTGCCAGATAGTGTTGACTGGGGCTTTGTATCATTTTGTGCTTTTTCATCGATTATGGCAACAACTCAATTATTCTTGGCAATAGCTTGCAAATGATCGGCTATTTACTTTCCTTTATTTTTTACTTTCTGTTTGCTCGACAGCTCCATTACAATATTATTATTTTCATATTTTAATGAGTCCATCGTTATTACTTTTAAAAATATTTGTTTTACCGCTTGGTCAAGTTCGCCCACTTTGAAGACCAGAGACCTGTTTTTTCAGTGTTACTGATTATTCTGGTTTGGAAAAATAGACATGCACATCAAGCTACTACAATCTGTCAAATTTCTTTAATAGGTTTTCAACTTTATCGATACAGTATAAGGTTCAAGGTTGATTGGGAAAATTTGATAATTTCAGGTAGCTTGATGTGCTGGCGTCTGTACCAGCTCCTAATATTACTACTAATATCTAATATTACTACCATACAAACTCAAGCAAGACGATGTGGCACATCAAAGTTTGCGTTTTACATCCATCACTTTTTCTCATTAGCTAATTATACAACTAGAGTAAACAATTTGTCACAGTCAACTTCAATTAAAATACTGTCTCCTTAAGAAGTTTTCCAATACTTTGCCGTTGCATAAACAAACTTTCGGTTGCTATTATGGATAAAAAAGAGCTGAGATCGAATCACTAAATAACTGTCTGGAGGTGGCCTTAATCTACGCGATGCAAGTTTTTTGCCAGTGGCATACAGTTAAATTGAAGCAACAAATGACTTAAATCGTCAAAAAAATGTTTAGATGGTGTAACTTTTATTTCACCATATGAGGCAATTAAATCGCATCGTGTAAATCAGGTTTTAGGATATATCGAACGAAAATCTGGTACCTACTTTTGCTCGAGTAAAATCATACACATACCTAACTAAATATTTCTACCTCCGCAGCCAGCATGACCTCGACTCTCTAAGTACTCATAAAGAAATCAACAGCTATTATTACGTGGGCTAGCACACGATTGCACAATGGAAATAGCCCAGTGGCTTACATCGAGCCAATTACGCTGGATGTCTCCAGGTCTAAGAATAACAGACGGACGAGCCCCTTACTGTGATGTAATCACCTTGTTGATGCTGACAAAGAGTAGGAAAAGACAAGTTATCATATAAATAAGTTACTTTACTGATTGTGAGAACAAAATAGCACGAAGTTGGATCCTTGCGAGGAGCTCAGTAGCGGTGGTTATGTCCAGCGAAGGACGTCTTTGGTCTGAATGACGATAATTATGTTTGTTCATTCTACTGTTCTTACAAAATCGAAAGCGAACGCATTTGTTTCTTCGCGTATTCTCACCTTAACGCAGAATTTCAAAGTGCAGATGCTTAGAGAACAATTTGTACGACGGATTTGGCCAAAACCAATCCATTTTCAATTCGATTTGTTTCATTGAGTGCTAAAAATTGGCAGTAAGCTTTTTTTTCCGTAACTAGGCGGAACGGTCAAGATTTCTGCGGAAAATATAGTGGTACATAAGTATATTTTTCTTCAATGTGACAGGCCTTTTCATATATATTCATGCTACTCAAGACGTCATTGGAAGTTCGGGAGGCATGAGGATATCAAGAATATCAACTACGATGTCTTCAATAGGTATGTGAGCGGTGGGACGGAGGGGCGGGGGCGCTTTGTCATTACTCAGCATGTGTGTTGCGAACAATAGGCAACCCCGCCGCCTTCACCCCCGTCCCCACCCAAGGCGCGGCCAACTAGTTCCGCGCGGACTATTACTATGTCTCTATGAATGTCTATTTCTGCTTTCATTGTGGTTCCAAAGACTCTTTATTTTTCTGTGGGAAATTTTTCATCTTCTAGCTGCGTCTTGTAGCATTACAACTACTTTTTCATCAATTCTTCTTGGCGTGGCAACTTCGAGTTTTTTATATTTTATAAATTTTAAGCCCCTCTTCTGCGATTAACCAAGGTGTAGGTAGCCCACTAGTGGCGAAAACGATTTCTGCTGAGTTAATGTATGCTCGTGACTGTACCTGGTAAGTTAATATAAAATAGTGACATTAAAAATGAATGAAAAAGTAAATGACTTTTGATTTTTTGATAAATTTTTCACTCAACGCCACCGTAGCCTATCTTCGATTGTAATCTATGATTCCTTACTTTGATCGTGCCTATGTCGTAGTTAAATAGGAAGTATTCTAGTCATAGTCGCTGCACGTGATGCAATTGTCAATCAGCATGAGTGGATCATAATCGTTTTTTATTGTTCAAAGAGCGTTTAAAGGTCATTGTAAATCTCAGCTCAAGTGTGGTATTGTTGAGATCGTTTCAATAAGGATACTACGTTTATTCTTTATAAGTATATATGTTTCTTCTTTTCTAATCATAATTAGCCTATAATATTCCCACTGCTGGGACACGGGCCTCCTCTCTGTTAGAGGGAGTGGGCCATAATCCACCACGCAGGCCCAGTGCCACGTCATTGGTCACATGTTTTTGAATTTTTGGTTCTATGACATGCCGGTTTCCCTTCGATGTTTTCCTTCGCCGTGAGTGCAGTGGTGATGAAATAATTTATGCAAAGCAAAGCGGCTACTTGGGTTCGAACTCACGACCTATGGCTTCGTAAGTCGGGGCCGTTACCACTGGGCCACCATTGCTCACCGATTCTACTTATGAGTAGAAACGGTGAGCAGTAGAACATTCTATAGATACCTATGGGTAGCGAAAAAATAATCACTTTTAACCACATTGTTCGCAATGTTAAAAGTAAACTATAGTTAGAAAATCAGTTGGGATCGCGAGCGTTTTTAACCATCTTACTTCAAAAAAGGAGTTTCGCAATTCGGATGTTCTTTTTTTATTTTGTTAAATTGCACTTGATTGTTAGTTTCTTCAGGTGTAGTTACGTCAAGATATATACTTATCTTAGCATTTCAATAATGAATATTTAGCTTTGAACAAAATTAATTGAATGCGGTTTAAGCCTGGGTTAGATAAATAGAGTAAACATTATTGTACACCATAACAAATTACAAATAAGAACTTTTGACAGTTCCATAGGGTGTTACAATGGTTACAAAACAAAGTGGCTGGAGCTCGAAAATATACGACGACGGCGACGTCGGAAAACCTCAATTAGAAAAGTGTTACAGCGACGCCAAGCGGCTGCCGCCGTAACTAAACGGTCCGCTGAAAGTTCAGGCACCGCTGAAACAACGCTGAAAACTAACGCGCTGAATTTTCCCAATGTTTCTGTAAAACTAACGTAGATGGCGCTGTGTTCGCAGCAGAAGTTTACAAGTTATTTTTACTCGATTCGATTTTGTTTTGTTAGATTTATCCTTGATTTATGTTTTGTAAACTGTATTATACTGTAACTTCTTGTTTTATGTGTCTAAGAGAGTATATGTTCACGCACACGAGTACAAGAGAGATAGGTACAATGGCAATATGATTCGATATTGGTGATTGGTAGTTTTCATGTATTTTTAAGATTAAATAATTTGCAGATAGTCAATGAATTTTAGGAAATATTATATCCTCGTAGGTACATAGTGTGTTCTATTTCTCAGCCCAATTAGCTTTTTCGGAAATCAATAATAATAAATAATAATTAGAAATCAATAATATTTCAAGTAATTTTCTCTTTCTGAAGATTTTCTAACAAATCATGATTTTTCATCACTGTTTCTACTTCACATTGATGAAAGTTTTAAGTTATTGACCTTACTCTCTCACATACCTATGCATACCTATGTACTTATATAGGTACCATCGTGGACATTGGCGGTGGACCACTTTTCAACCTTAATACCAAGGGCATAAGGGTGAAAAGTGGTCGACCGCCATTTTCCGCGGCTGTACCTATGTATACCTTGTTGTAAAACCTATTAATTACACAGAGTCTTCCTAATCACCACACCGGACAAATACATAAAACATGGACATCCCCTCGTCCACATTTTCCTATCCCTCATTCTTACATGATGGGCGGCGCGGGAAGGATGTGCCGTAATTACGAGCCGACCTAATTACGGAGCAATTGAGAGCCGTACTACATGCCATCTACCTATTATTAACTGGGTTTCGATGAATGGATAGAAGTTTTGTAGTGGCAATAGTTATGTGACATGCGACTTCAAGGGTATAATGTGTGCTCTACAGAATACATTACCGCCGAATTGCCGCTGAAATTACGCCCGACCGAAGTTCGGCTGTACGCTATAACGCAACGTAATTTCGGCATAATGTGTCGTCAGTAATTCAAATAGCATTGCAGGCGTAATCATGCCGAACTTCGGTCGCGTAACTTCGGCATAGTGTGTTTAGACACAATGAATGAGAGTTGTGACTTGAGTATATGGACAATTTAAGTTGGTAGTCAATTTGCTTAGTAATTTCCCTGGATTTACTTACACTTATCCTCTTGAATTTTCTCTATTTGTGTAAAATGCCCATAGTTATATCTCTCCATTCAATATACTGAAGCAACCACCTCTGTTCTAACAGAGTCAAGAATAGCTCCGCCCACACCACATCATAATTTAAACAATTGGACACAAATTAGAGGTTGCACCGGCAAGTGTTACGTAGTAATAATAGTACCTACAATGTTTATATATGTATATGTCTGTGAGTGATTCGCAAATGCTGACTAGTAGAGAGATGTTTTAAAACGGTTCAATAAATCCACACGAAAATAGAGGAATTTTAGGTAACTATTCAGTAGGTGTCCCAAAAACACAATAAAATTGTTCGCAATTAACTCATAATAATAATGTACATTTCTATCGTCTGTGTTTGAGTTAGATTGCAATGAAGTAACTACAGTAATGTTATCATTTTTTCAGAATTAGTTATCAAAAAAAAAAAAAACAGCTCCTTCTTTTTTGAAAATCGGTAAAAATATTTTACGACGATACAAAAGTAACTTTTATTTCGTGTTACTTTTCCGATGTATCCCTCCCAAAAGCGATGCAATTATATTGTAAATCAATTTGTAGCAAACTTTGACGGTAGCACACTTCCCAGTGCCAGCACCTACCTAACGTTGTTTAGGAGTTTTAATATAATACTAGCTGCGCCCCGCGGTTTTCCCCGCATAAGTCTCGATCCCGTGAGAACATCGGGATAAAAATTATCCTGTGTGTTAATTCTGGCTATAATCTCTCTTAGTGCCGAATTTCATTCAAATCCGTTAAGGAGTTTTTGCGTGAAGAACTAACAAACATACAAACACACTCACAAACTTTCGCCTTTATAATATTAGTAATATAATAATAAATTATTTATTTATTTCAGTTAGTAGTTAGTTGTTATACATATTAGTGTGATACTTACCTATGTAAGTTAATACATATTTTGCTTGAAGATTCACGGTGAGTGGTAAGATTGTATGGAAATACCTGCACGTTATCGTGGACGGCTTTAAAGCGTCTTCATAGTATTTAAGGCTCCTTCAAACAGGCGCGACACGACACGCGACACAAAGGCACCGCAAGTCGCGTCGCGCGTCGCGCCTGTTTGCAGGAGCCTTTAAATTATTTTACTTCCCCGTGTTATCGCGATGTGCCGTGACGTGGACGTCGACGCTCCCGAAAAATATCGCCACGTTAAAAGTTATAAAAGTGCACATTCGGTAACTTATCTTGGTGTTTATTTATCTTATGTTCTCAATACCTTTAATCAACTATCCTACTAATATTATAAATGTGACGGTTTATATATTTGGATGTTTTTACTCATCACGCAAAAACGGCTACACTGATTTGGGTGAAATTAGTAGTTTATGACGTACGCAAAATACGCGCATTGACGTGGAGTTGCGGACACCAGCCCGTATTACCTATTACCTAGTTTATGACCTGGATTAACACACAGGATACTTTTTATCCCAGTAGTACGTTCCCGTGGTATAAATTCCGACCTCCATGCGGGCAAAGACGCTAGATAATAATAACTTTATCATGAGTTTCTTGATTAAATCTCTTTTTCATAAAACATAATCTTTCATCTATGTTTTGTTCTTGTATTGTGATAAACAGTGACTACGTTTAAAAAGAAATCATTATTACTCTTTGTTCTTAGGCAACCCTATTGTTGACATCCCACTTCTATGTTCAAACCAGAGGCCCTAAAAAGGCCACTTCGGCATAATCATAAAAGGATAACATTATGAATCTTATTGGACAGTTAACTGTTAAGTTAACCGTATCAAATTCCATTGGTGAAGGATTTTTCAGTTATTTTTTTTGTCTGTGCTAAAATACCAATCAATCTAATCCAAATCCAATCCCAATCTCTTTGATTATACCTACGTAGTGCAGCGAAAAAAAGAAAAGCACGAACTGTCTTCGCCATATTATGATTCATAATGTTATCCTTTTATGATTCTGCCAAACTGGCCATTTTAGGCCCCCAGATTACTTCTTGCTCTAGTCTAAATAAGTGTACGTGACCAGAGGCACGCTGACCAGCTGTCGTCTGCTCCACATTAGGTGTTGTTTTTGAGATTCCATTCATCATCATGTTCTCGTCTTATTAATTCATTATATTTGTCGGTGTTTTTTTCGCCTATTCCTGTTGTTCCTTCTTTGGGATTTTACTATCTTCAGCTGGGTTGTGTATTCCATTCTACTCGTACGTTGTTCCGAAACTTCTGTAGGTACGTTGTATTTATGAGGTTCTGTTTCGTGTACGAGAAGATGTACCTATATAATATGACGTCATGCATATTTGAACTGTTAAAGATCATAATGATAATCACAGCACTTGCCTGGCAAATTGAGTATTGGAATATGGGAAACCCTCGATTAAACTTTACTATCCTTTTTATGAGGACGACTGCGATCATCCTTTTGACACAATCTCTTTGGGAATAGGTACAAGAATTCATTCCCTTTATAATAAACAAATTATTGTGCCATGCTTGCTGCTCCTTCTTGGCATAAAGGGCAAAGTGTAGAAAATTCTCAACACTTGGCACAAAAGATTCTGAAGGATATTATAATAATCTTATCTGCATTTATTATCGAGTTGCATGGGAACTATATTATTATAAAAAGACCATGTGTGTACATTATACATGTTTTGTGTAGTGTGTACATATTGAATTTTCCACTCACTGATAGACTTTGCTAAACAATCGAGAAGACTGAACGCACACTGGGAGATTGAAACGCACGAAAACACGACCGTCTTTTCCTTCAGTTTCATTAATGTTATAAAAGTTTTATGGATCATTCTTCGGCGCTCGTGTCGTACAAGGTTCGTGCAATCTTTAAGAGAAAAGTTCATGTCGAATAGTCTTGGTGGTCAGCAAGTCTGGTAATGGGCGTACAGGACTAATCCGTCGTTTCTCGTGGAGGCCCTTTTAAAGCAAAAGCAAAAAATGGAGGGTCTACTTCTAACAGGCGTGAAGTTAATTGATGTGTCTTTTTTAACCTTCGATTTCTCTTTCTAGCTTTCTTTCACGAACATATTAGATACTATAAGTAATTACTCACAATTACTGTGAGTGTGAAACTAAACGCTTGTCTAAAGAAAGAATCGCTACTAATTCTACTTGTTAACGTTTAACTTTCAATATAAATAACTTTTAACTTAACTTGTTGCTTTTTCTGTATGCGGTCTGTTAATGGATAATTTACTTATCCGAAACAAATGCTAGGGTAACGTACAACTTTATAAAAAATATTTCGTATGAGTTCTTTGTTCAACCCTTAGAAGAATTTCAATAGGCAGTCCAACCAACCAATCCATCCATTTAAACCGTTCCTAAACAAACGGCGCGTTTCTCGAACCGACTGTCCGTTGTGGTTAGTATACGGCTTCCCTTCATAGCCGCGGTTCCTTCATTGCATTCCCGCCTCTCCCGTTCACTGGACGTTCCACATTCAAATATCAAAGCATTCAGTTGAACGGTTGAACGTAGTGATGTCTGAAACGGAGGAGAAAGGAGTTCAGGTATGTTTTAAAAAGTTTAAAAACCTCTTTTTTAAATTTGGTTGAAAAAGGTCTTGTTGCAGTTTATTTTTGTTTATGATATGAATATTTGGAGTTCCGTAGTTCCGTGGCAACTGTTGACGTGTTCGGATATATTTAGAAGTTTTCGGATGTATTTTGCGTAGTTTATCGACTGTGGTGGTGTGGTGGAGTTTTTATTTCCGATTTTTTGAGATTGTGAGTGAATCTTCGAGTACCTAGGAATGTTTAATTGCATTTCTTGCCATCGTACCGTAATTTTTTTTCATGTTTATCGTTATTTTTCAAATTTAGTTGAGGATTACCATAATGATGAAGTTTTACCTAACTCCATGTATATTTTAATTTCAAGTTATGTGTGGTTCGTTCGATTTTATTTACTCCTGAAGTAAAAATTGTTGGGCTACAAAAGCATAGGTAAAGCCGAAATGTTGTTGATACGGGATTACAGACACTGAAAACTTACAAGTGCGATACGCACCTCATGAAAACTTGTATGATTGGTTGATGACATTTTGGCCAAACAATCATAACTAGATCAGGTTTGGAAACCCACGGACTGAACTCTGGTCCCAGGACCGTAAGGCCTTAATTCCTAAAATCTAGATTTAAACTCGGAGCGTCATAAACCATAATATCAGTCTATAAATTATCAAAACATTTCGAAAAATATATAGTCGCTAAGAATATCTTAAAATCGTGAACATAAAACACAAAAATAAATTAATTATTCCCATTTGTTTTCAAAAAATTATCGATCCTTAGTCCGACTAAGCGGCTTAAGATTTTTCCCTTTGTGGTCGTACTAGCATCCCCTTTGACCTTTATCCATAGGTGACCCAAATCTATGGCTTTATAGGTTGATAGATTATCGGGTAACAGATACGGTGCCGATTGAATTGGTTAATGGGACGTTCTTCAGCGGGTAAAATGGTTGATATGGACCTCCGTCCCTTTTTTTCGGGTTAATAAAATTATTTATTGAGATTTTGTACGTCAAAATAAAACTTAGACGTCTTCTTTTTATTGACGCTTATGTTTCTAGGTAAGAACTATATCTGTGCTAACTGCCACATACCACACTACACAAAGAGTTTGACGATACGGTACCGACATTTGACTTTTGAAACCCCGTTGAAAATTGTCTTTAGCTTGTAATTTTCCTCGCCAGCCAGCGATGCCGAGTTCCGGAACACCGCAATGCTGGCGGTAGGAAAACCTAGCAATTGTGAGTTCTTCCCCGGTCTAAACAGTTCTCAAGTTTTTTCATAACAAAACTTCAGCTTCTGGTAATGGTTTTTGAAATGCCTCTCAAAGATTTATAGCTTTTCATCGCTCACAATATACCTAGGCTGTACAGTCAGTTCTTTTGGCCTCGTTAGACATTTAATTGCTAGTAAATGACTTATTATTATTTCAGGGTCTCCACGGCCTGGTGCGCTTTTATTAGTAGTTTAGACGCAAACTGCACTAAAACAATGTGTTTCTGAACCATGAATATTATTTAAATGTCAATAAAACTGCAAACAACCGTATCTTGACTGTAAAATTTCTGTAAAGTCGTATGTTAGTATGATTGCCAAACGGGTAGGAATGACATCCAAGGTACAGTTCTAGTATTTTGTCGGGACTTTTGGGACACACTGTACTGGGTGTTGCACTAAGGGTCACGGGTTTTCAGCGGGATTGTCCGAAATCAGCGGGATTGTCCGAAAGGGTTACCGCTGGCTCGCAACATAAAGGGCTAAGGAAGGAACACGGGTGGGTTTTAGTCAGTAAGAGTCTGACACTCCCTTCCGCTCCACCCAGAGCGGGAGGGATCATTTGACGATTTCCCATCCTCAAAAAAAAAAAAAGGGTCACGGGTTTAATTCTCGCATACATATGTAACATAATAATATACCAACATAAACATTATTATGTTCTGAGATATCGGATATACATTAAAACTGTGTACATCCCGAGGACAGCCGAAAACATCCGAATGTAGCACGGTGTCGGTTACGGTAACAGTACCTATCGCGAGTTCAATGTTTTTTTTCCATCTCAAAAAATATTTTAACAATCGTTTATGTAATAACCAATACTAAGTTTACGTTTACAAGTACTACAAAGAGGCACCTGAACAAATATAAATGGTTTGAACAACAATCTTAGCTGCCAAGTTTGTAACTGCAACAAATGTTTCAATTCATATCTACCTTAGTACCTGTGCATACGTCAAGGGCATTGAACAGGATGATGACAATCCTTAAAAAAACCCGTCGGGAGAAGTATTTTATTTAAAAACCAAAAGTTACTGCATAGTAACAAACATCTCTACAATTGCACATTTTTAGGGTTCCATAGCCCAAAAGAAAAAACGGAACCCTTATAAAATCACTTCTTTGTCCGTCTGTGTGCCCGTCTGTCAAGACCTTTTTGTTACTAGCATCTGCCCGTGACTTCGTCCTGGTGAAATTTCTTGTTTAACATGAAATATATCCTATAGCTGTGCCCCAATATTTAGTTTTCGCTTAGCCTACTTTTTGTCATTTGTTTTGTTTTTTCTCGGCTCCTAAGGATCGTGGCGTGAACCTATGAAACCTTTCTCAAGAATCGGGCAATTTAGAGTAAACTAGTCGCGAGCTCGAACTCACTGGTGGTCACGGCCAAAAAGCACGCTGTCTGACCTGGCTTCGTGTCCGACAGAGCTATTATATTATCAGTGATGAGCAGTTAGACGCTAGTCTTCATGAACAACGTCTAGTTCTCACGCACAGAAACACCATTCCGAAATGATAGGCGCGTAAAAAAATTTGAATGGTGCTTCGGAAAATCGAGTTTTATGAAAAAACCAATGCATAAATCAATTACAAATAAAGTTTTAAGATATTTAACAGTTCTTTTATTACTTATTTAGACCCAAAGTTACGTTAAAAATAGCAAGAAAAATGAATCTTTGTTATCTCATAACTTTTAATGGCTTCTTATTTTACTATTCGGTTTCCGTACAGACAACATTAATAATAAGACAATACGATATCATTTTTAACTTTAGATGCACAATGTCAAATAGTGGAGTAATAGTCTACCGAAATTTGTATGGAAAAAAAATATCGACTAGTGGCACCTTAAAAACAAAAAAAAATCTTCTTAGTTCTAGAGAAAAGCGCGTTCAAACAAAAAAAAAAAACAAATTCTTCATCTTCAATAAACTCGTATGGATAAGTAGCGGTCTGTCTACAATCGTTACACTGTTCAACCAAATTAAGGCGCTACCTCGAAAATAAATCGTAGTAACTGATCTACTAAGCGAGCGAGTGATGCAATTACTTTTGAAACGCAAAAGAAGAGAGATGCGATGTGTGATGAATGTGCGTGCGCTCGGAATAAAACGACGTATGTACTTTATGTACTTTACTCCTTTTTTAACCACATAAATGAATTAAATTTGAACTACTTTGAGTAAACTTTGATATGATAATTCTCTATATGTTTTAAAGTAAATTCCATTGAATAACTCTTAGGCGTTACGCCGTGATGACGAAAAAATAAAAAAATAGATAACTTTTGTATCGAGAAAAATTCATTGAATCGTGTATTCCTTTTACACGATACTAGGCCAAAGAGTCAAAAACATATACCAAAATGTTAAATCCCTATTCCACTTATTTAGCAAGTTACACGAAATAGAAAAACCACATTTTCACAAGCAAACATACAAGCCAAGTGCATAATAATAAGCGATAGACACAGCATGCAAAAAAAATCTTAATATAGCAATACTTGGATCATAAGTTTATTTAGGGATACAATTTGAGAAGGTGTCAATCAATAATTTGAAAGGGCGCGAGGCCCTTATTAGATTGACATATATTATTGACAAGGCGTAATATGATAAACTGAACAGACCCTCCATAATTTTCTGAATCTTGGGCATACCAGCTATATTTTATCGAGTATATAGGGGTGAGAGTTGAGTGATTTGTTACTGGACCCTTTGAAGGTAATAATATACCTAACGTGAGAAATGGGAATCGTGTGACAGGTGACAGGTGGCTTCTGATCCACCATTACGATATTGAAATTCGACTATAAAGGGTGGCACCGACGCGCCAACCTTGAATTTAGAACACGAAAAAAATTCAACTATATACTGCCTGTTACGTGGTCTTCGCAGTCAAAATGTATGGAACAGCATTTTTTTTTAATATCTGACGAAATTTTTATGGGGTTCCAGAATCATGAATTACTAAATCCATGGTAACAGGTTGGAGGTCGAGGTTCTTGCCACCCTATATTACAAAAAGGCTCTCATAGGGATAGAGTGATAGGACCCTATCTGTTTTCACTAACTCTAAGCGCAACTACATAATTATAATGCCTAAATATTGTTGCATTCTTGCATTTTAAACTCACAGCGCTGAACCGAGTGAGCTTTGAAAATTCAACAGTGCGCTTTGAAAACGGTGAGTGTAATCGTCCGAATCCAAATCGTGATTTCGCTAGTTGCGATTATTCTGTTTAGTGCCCCTGAAAGTTCTACGATCGTATCTATAAATACATGAATCGTACACGAATAGTATATACATCTAAAAACAATGTTCCGGCCAAAATATATATAATAACACGTTATAACTGATGCATGGTGTGATGATACCGTACAACTGAGGTTACACTGCGTTATGGTAAAAGGTACTGTGTAATGGTAAACTCAAACTCAAAGCATTTATTTCAATTAAACCATTTACAGGCACTTTTGAATTGTCAAGAAGTCGGTCAGTCAGAAAATATGAAGCTGCCCATTCCAAAGCGTAGGTACCTATGGAGAAGAACGGGCAAGAAACTCCATGGAGTAAAAGTAACACAACAGCAAAAACTCTGTAACGGACAACAAAAGCATGCAAATTGATTCCTCTTTCCATCCAGGTTTTATTCCGTGCAGTTTTGATTTACATTCGAGTAGGAATGGGATGGATGGCGGAGTGGTCGCCAATTAACCCCGTCCATTCCGGACGGTCGGCCGGACAATGTACCTATAGGTATCTCTAACTAGCTAGGTCATCATAGTCTACTATGTTGTTACATGTTCGAAGTCGAGACAATCTTGGGTTGTAGAGTATGAATAAGGCAAGCTATTTTCTAAAGTGTAAATTTTAGGAGGTTTTCCAACCAAAGTTTTTGAAAAGAATAACAGATGATTTGCAGTAGTAAAAGATGAATAAAATATACACACGCTTGGATACACTTTGTGCACATGTTTGGACATGCATTTACTTGCCTAAAGTGTTGTGATTTATTACCTGAAAACTGTATTTCATGAAATACTATGCCATGTCGTGGATCATGCACAAGTTTACAAACATTGATTCAGACTATTTTACAGACACTTTTTGCCATTTACGGTGAACACAGGCTGGCAGATACATCGACGCGCATCCTGTTATATATCATGGATTCAGTAGGTACATGATTCTGGACCCCCTGCATTGAAATATTTCGCCGTTTATTTAAAACAAATATTGTAGCGCGTCGATGTGCCTACCATCCTGTAGGTATATCCACTAGTTTACTAATTAATACCTCACTAGGCACTAGGCTATTTGAAAGAAAGAAAGAAAGAAAAAGTATTGAAATGTATGTGTGTGTATGTGTGTGTGTGTATGTATTGAAATGGCGACAGGTACCTATTAGCAACGAAAACTTTAACAGATTATCCAACTAGTCTAATTCATACGTGGCCGTCCATCCGCTATACATATACAGAGTAGGTATATACCGCGTGGCCGTCCGTCGTGGACGACGAGCGACGGCTCGTTTTCAGCAGTTCCCATACACTGTTTGTGTTCAGCCTTCTGACGCGCAGTGTACGTCGAATTAATCGCGTGTTTTAGGACATGTTAACTTGTGTTCGGGTTTGAATTGGAAACTTTGTTGTTCCTGCTGAGTTTGAGATGGGTTTTAATTAATGAATGATTTAGGCAGAATTAGTTAAACTAAATAACTAACTAGTACACAGAACTTGTATCACGACACATTGTGATGTTTAATTTCAGTGTAGTAACAAAGTAGTTGTTACTTATTACATACTAGATTCTTTCTTCTTTTCGCTCGGCTGCTGAGGGTCCTAGCGTGTTAAAATACCCTCTAGGCTTTCTCAAGAACTGGGCTATCAAATTCAAAAATATTTTTTCGAATCCGACTGGTAGTTCCAGAGATTAGCGCGTTCAAACAAACTAACAAACTCTTCAGCTTTATTATTTATTTATTTATTTTATAATTTATGTACACACAGTAAAATACATAGGGACATGACATGATTATAAATTGAGTACAAAGGTACTGCTTATTTCTTAAGAAATTTCTTCCAGCAGACCTGCGACAGGAGAAGTAAAAAAGAAATGTAGACAATAGTGTGTGAGAACAAGAAGAGAAAAATATGAATGTGTGAAGTCTAAAACTAGAATATTAAATAAACCTACACATATAATGCAAAAAATAAAATAATAATTAACATAAATATACTTAAATAAATACATAATGCTAAAATATATAAACATATATGTATATAAAAACTCACAGTATAGAGGAAAGGTAATGCTCTTTCAATCTACATTTGAATAGTGAAATAGTTTTTAAATCACGAATGTTAGGCGGAAGAGAGTTCCACAATCTTACAGCATGGACAGAGAAGGAATAAGAATAGTAGCTTGTTTTATGAGGATGAGATTTAAGGAGGGATCTTAGGTGTGATCTACATGATGCGTCGCTAGGGCGAGCGTAAGAAAAACGCTCACGCAAGTAGGAAGGATAAGACGGGTTGTGTAAGATGTTAAAGAGGAGACATAAAATCCGAGTATTCCTGCGAAGACGGATTGGCAGCCACTTGAGTTCCTTGCGAAGGTGAGAGACATGGTCATACTTACGAAGACCGAAAACAAAGCGAATGCACAGGTTTTGCAAGCGCTCAAGCTATCTGTTTATATATATTCGTAGATAGAGGGAGGGGTCTGTGGTTCAATAATAACAGCCGCACATGACGATCGATCAGGTTAAGCTACGTTTGCCGCGGTTGGTCTGTGGATGGGTGACCATCTTTACATACTGAGACCCCTCCGTGCCTCGGATAGCACGTTAAGCCGTTAGTCCCGGCTGTCATTCGTGGATCTTTGAAAGTCGTTACGGCCACGGGTAGTCAGAAGCCCGAAAGTCTGACAACCAGTCTTACCAGGGGGTATCGCATTACCCAGTACCTGGGTTGTGGTGGTCAGATAGGCAGTCGCTCAATGTAAAATTCTGGTATTCAGCTGCATCCGGTTAGACTGGAAGCCGACCCCAACATAGTTGGGAAAAGGCTAGGCAGATGATGATATACTCGTAGATAGATAACAATATTATGGAAATTGGTATATTGAACTTACCCATTGATCACTAGATTTCGTTACTACCAGCAGTTGCTAGTTGCTAGCTATTGCTATTAAATATTAATGAAAAAGAAAGAAAGTAAAATTGTTTATTCTGTGCTAAAATACACACACAAATCTTTTTGAAATTACATGTAAGTTAAATTTAAGTTAATTTTAATTAAATTACATTAAATTTAAATTAATTAATTACATTATTTAAGTTAAATTACTGTCTCTTCGTAGGTGACAGCAGCCGGTCGGTGTCAACCCGCAACCTATCCGAATTGTGGACAGTACGGTTGCGGTCACAAGATATTGAATGCGACATGATAATTTACCTCGCAGTATTTGTATGAATAACGTGCTCAGTAAAATAATACAGGGTTTAAGGGACATCGACGATCAAACTGTTACCTTATCATAAACTCAAACTCAAAGCATTTATTTAAATTAAGCCATGTACAGGCACTTTTGAATTGTCAAAATTAAATAGTCGGTCAGTTAGTCAGAAAGTTGAAGCTAGTTGCCCATTCCAAAACGTATATCTCTATGGAGAAGAACGGGCAAGAAACTCCATGGACACTCTTTTAAATCAAGACATTACAAAATCCTGGGTACATTATTCTTGTTGCTTCTATATGTGAGAACAATGTAAAAAAAAAACAAATTAAAAATTCAAAATAAAAAAGCACCAGTCTCAACCGACGGCGCCCGTTCACGAACTACATATTACGAACGTATTAAAAGAGCCATATATTCCAGAGTAGCTATAGGTACTCCAGCCCCGATCTGCTGGCTAATCTCTTAATCGCGGAAATCATTGTGTCGCTCTCGTCACCGACACGATACAAGAAGAAGGAGACTGTTCTACGTACTTTGTTATAAATATGGCTTTCATAGCACGTAGGTAATGGAGCCCTGTTTGTGAAGGGTCTAACGCGAAAATAAAATTTACTTAATTTTTTTGCAAATTGCAGCTCGGCGTCAGGGTGTATGTTGTTTATACAGCCCCGGATCTAAGGGGGGGCAAACCGGGGCACTTGCCCCGGGCGGCAGTTTCATGGGGGCGCCAAATCCTTGAGACAAGAATTCGAAATATCGAACAAACGAAGCCTCTTTTCCTACAATCTCATAGGTTTTTAACAAGTAATCGAACCTTAAATAATATGTTTGAAAAACGAACTTTTCTATTTCTATACGCCCAGATAGTTTTTGAACACATACTAAGTGATTTATGAATAATTTTGAACGCGTGCGTAGTGTCCGTAATCTTTCTGCCAAGAGGAATCCCCGTCACATAATGTATACGAGCCGAGCTGAACAAATTCAAATAGTTGAACGTCAAGTGACAACACTGTTTGTTTATGTGGTTGATTGCGTTAGCGAGTAATCAGCGTTAATAAAATAAGTAATTTATTAGTGAAATCATATATTATCGTAGTGGAAATCAACAATTTGCAAGTTTTTCTCAAACACTGAAGGGAGGGGGCGCCACTATCAAGGTTTTGCCCCGGTTCGAAAAAATCGTAGATCCGGGGCTGTGTTTATAATATGATTCGCGACCGTAATAAGTATGAATTTACAGAATTATAATCATCAAAATAATATAATTAATACAATCCTCTAAATTTATATAATCCTATTGAATGACTATTTCACACTAAAAGTAGTTAAGGATGGACGATTATCGCCTGAGTTTTATAACTTTGTTTGTTCAAAAAGTATTGATTCTCAGACTAATATGAATAATATATATTTTTTTTATTTGGGCTTGCCTGGGAATAATACTTTTTTTTTTGTTCTTTCCATTTCTCAGCAATCTGTCGTCAACAATAATAAGCTACTTTTGTTTGTCCGATCGACTTCTAGTTAGCTAGTCTAGCTCTAGCTTATTAGGTCACAACTTCGACATCGACCGCTGCCAAAAATAAATAGCGAGCTGTAGCCTGACGGGCTTTGTTTCTAATTTTTAACAGCAAACTTTTTTCGTGATTTATTTATGGACTATTGTTGAGTGTTTGCTTATGTTAATCTTAAAACGTAAGTGATCTACTACATTCTTCGCCATTTTTGACCATTTTAAAAAAGGAGGAGGTCCTAGGTTTGTTTGTAGGTATGTATTTTAAGAGGAAATGTGGTCGGAGAGACTTTTTGAAAAACCCTAAGTAAAAAGTCATAATTCGAGGTTTGGCTATCGCCTATTTTCTTCTCCAATACTGGACCAATTTAAAAGATATTTCATAAGCAGAATAAGAAGGATAGGTATATACTGTGTCCCTATGTTTTTTTTCATTAATAGTTGTCAAATTTGTACACTGGTCTGGGCCTCTGTTGACAGCGGCAATTTTGAGCATTTTTTTGGGGGTTCTAGCGCTTATAAAAATAATTTATCCGTTATAAAACATGAAAATATGTTGATGATAAACACACAATAAATAGGGGTACACAAATTTGTGTTAAGTGGGTATACCTAACTATAAGTGAAGAAAAAACTTTGTTACAAAAAAAACAACTGACTTCCAAAAAGAACAGTACAAGTGAAAAATAACATTAATTTCGGAAGCCGGTGGGGAAAAAAAAACGAAAATACAAAACCAAAGATACCGGCTTCCGAATTTAAATTTAGCTTTTTGGTCTAGTGGGGAATGTAGATACGTATGAGCTCTAGGGTCGAACAAGTCCCACTTCTACAAAATTCATTTAGACTTGTCTATTCTATGTTGCCAAAATAAAACCGGGCAACGCATCTATAAAATAAACATTGCACACAAAGGTCAATGGCATAACAAAAAAGCTCTGAAATGCGGGAAAACTTGTTTCGCGTCTGTTTCTTAAAATATCATTGTTTATGTTTACAAACATTTTTACCTTGGTCTGCAAAGAAGTCAATGCACTGATACATACCGTTATATTGCTCAACTAACAATGCTACCACTCTCGAAAACCACAAAAAAATACTATAAATAGCTCTCGTTTATCTTCAACAGTTTAAGATGTTAAGCTAATCTGGAACGTCCGGTGAACTACCTACCTATGAAGCTATTTTAGCGGCAATTGGACAATCCGATTCGAATGTTGTTATGACCACTAAAGCAAATGCTACTGCGTATATTCCTGGCATAAACCCACGCCACTTTATAGTACACCTGTAATAAAATGAATTTTTGAATGCCACCATTCATGACCAAATAAGATCCGGCTAACATTATGCGGCGCAGAGATGGCCCAGAGATGGCCAAGAGGTGGCCCAGTGGTGGCCCAGAGGTGGCCCAGAGGTGACGGCCCCGACTTACAAGTTGTAGGTCGTAGGTTCCAACTCAGGCACTTTGTGTAAATAATTTCACCACCAATACTCTCAAAACGGTGAAGGAAAACATCGTAAGGAAACCGGCATGTCTTAGAACCAATAGGAACATTGTCGAATGATTTATGTGAAGTTATGCGGTGTGGCACAAACTTTAAATTCACATTCTATTCTTTTTTCAATAGGTAGGTAATTAAGCATTTTGCAGATAGTGCTTGTCCGCACAGTAATGGCCTTAGCATACCTCCGCTGCGAAAGTAATGATGGGCAATCGCTTTATGAATTCCGCTAAGAAATATTACATTATGTCATTCTACATTATGTCGGGATTTGAGTAGCGGAACATCATGAGAGTCAGTGAAATTGTAGCAATCAAAGCAAATTGTCGTCGCTTTCGACTCAGTAGATACAGTATAGGTCTACCTCGGAGCTCTTAGATTAGTTTTTCCTTAAAATCAACATCCATTTTACACAAAAAAATAAAGATTCGCTTTATATACCTGTCGACTGCCACAAATTCGTGCGAGACAAACGTGGCTCCACAAAAAAATAGTGGGCTGAGCGCGGAGGTGTAACCGGCTTAGGTAATAGGTACCTACTCGTAATACGGGCTGGTGTCCGCAACTCCACGTCAATGCGCGTATTTTGCGTACGGGTGTAGCAGATCAGCGAAATCACGTTGTACGTTACAACAGGCAGTTTCGCTTCTGATTCGCTTATCGTACGATGGACAAATCATGGCGGAACTACTGCAGTTTCGCTGCTATGGTTTCTCGGCGTAGATGTGATACCCGCCTAAATCAGATTGATAGAATCTGCCCAACTTTTATTCAGCTGTTCAAAAAGTGTCAAACTCTGTAAAGCCGAAAGGATCCTGCTTCACTGTCTCCTTAAGCCGGGCTAACTTTTGGGAACAAAACAAAACAACATCGTATCGAGTATTTTGAAGCTTTGTTCATGTCTGTTTAGTGTCTGATATCGATACAAATAATCTTGTTTGAAGTTTCGATAATAGCAAATATTTATGCCCTACTTTGGAGGGCTTAAGGAACGTTTTCAGTTTGTTTTAGTTCTGTTTCTAGGTTGATACCTAATACTTAGTGGTTTGTTTTCTTAAAAACAGAAACCCGCCTTTCAGTAGGTACCTACCTACAAGTGTTTTAACTGAAACATCACCTATTTTCTACTTGGTTCGTAACTTTTGACTTCTTGAAATCTTTAAGTGCATATTTTTAGGTAATCTGTGGCTGTGAAAGTGTTACAAAAACAAAATATTGAAAGAACATCTGAAAATAACTTTGAAGATCTTGTATTGTATATACAGCGATATTGGTAAAATATTAACAACCTCAGAGAAGCCTAAGGGGTTATTGTACTCATCATAATGAACAATTTTTATTGTGGAACCAAACCAGAAATCGTGAAAAAAAATGTAGGGGCATTTTGACGCGTTATACGAACATAAATGTAGAGAACAGCTGATTTTTTTTCGCGATTTCAGGTTTGTTCCCATAGTAAAAGTTGTTTATAATTAATTAATTAATTACCTCTTAGGGCTTGTACACAAAAATTCGAATGAGCGCGATGCGAATTCGCAAAGCAGAAAACTGCGACACGAATTACTGCGATGCGATTTCGTGCGGCAAGGCGTCTCCCTTCCACGATTCGGGTAATCATTCCTTCGACGACCGTCAAGACGTCAACCGTACTGAACGTATTTTGTAAACTAGGTCGTGACATGGATTGTAAAAAGAAGTGCGCACTTCTGTTATTGCTAAGAAGATATAGGAAAAAGAAACAAAGAAGATTTCGGGTCCATCTATTTATTACTATTATGAACGCCGTTGGGAACTATTTTCGTCGAAAATATGAAGCTGTGAAACCTGACCAAATTTTTTTTTTTCATTATTTTAGAATGAGCATATCTTCATTCGAAGAACTTTTAAGTTTATATCTTCAGAAGCGATCGTACAAGGGGAGAATGCCTTTTATGAAATGGCGTCAACGTGTGTGACGCAACATCGCAGAAATGCGCGATGCGAATCAATTCGCAAGTTCTTGCGATGCGTCGTGCGAGCTCGTAGATTTTTACGATGCGACGTCGCATCGGAGTTTTGTGTAGGTTGTTGGTGTTTTTCCAACAACCCTGTATAAGATCTTCGATATTTATCAATTGTTAGCTTAATGTCATCCATTTAAGTTTCTAAATGCAATGTCTACTTTTTTAGAACTATTTAGTTTAGGCCTTATTTTTTGTTGTTAGCTTATACTGTCCCACTGCTAGGAAAGACCTCCCTCCCCCAAAACCTTTCCGGAACCCTTTTCCGCGCCACCTCGAACCAGCCCTCGCGGTAGGCGGTAGGCCTTATTTAAAATAAAATAATGATTTCCCCTTAATGTTAGCACAGCACAACTTCGACTCCAAAGCTTACCTACAAATTATAGCTCTATAAAAACGGGCGCTGCGTTGCGCACGCGCTCCGATCTATTTCCGAGCCGCGCTGTAAACACGCATTGTTGGTCTAATGTTGACGTTGTTTATTTACTCGACGGTTGCTGACTGCCTCACTGCGGAGCAACTTGGCAATGCTAGGAGTGAGCTAGATGCTAGACTTTAAGGCCCGCTTGCACCAAAAATCAATAAACACGTTTAACGCTAAACATAGTTAAAACATAATTCTGTCTCTGTTTTCTTCAAACGAGTAATTGAGAGACAACGATGTTTTAAATTCGTTTAGAACTAAACGTGTTTAGTGTTTTATGGTGCAAGCAGGCCTAAGAGATTTTCAGCAGTGGAAATGTTGTAATAGGCTTAATATTTGTATTTTTCTTATCGTTGAATGTAGCACTAAGTACGTCCATTCGTCAAGTAATAAAGCTATTGGTGCACATTGTATCTGGCCTCACAAAGAGCTCTATAGGACAGTCGCCGGCTACTGTTCTAGCCCGCTGGGCCTGCGACTAGGGAGGTAGGTACACGAACCTCAAAGCCTTTGTAAGGAGGTAACGAAGTCATTTTCACCAAGGGTTAAAAACAACTGTCGTATGTTTTGTCAGTTTTAAGGTGTTTGTTGATCCTTAGGAGAATGATCCTACAGGTAAAGGCTGTTTAGGTAAATAAAGACCTATCCTCGTCTTCAAATCGAGGCCTACAATGCCGACTGCTTACTAAAACGTATTGTTCCAAATGTTACAAATGGCTAAGACATTCTAGATAGCATTAAAATACCACCGATGTTGGTCTGCCATTTACCTAGCGATTCGTACATGCGTCGCCAGTCGTCATAAACATTCAAATGTCAGTAGTTTTGCCGTAAAACAAACGGTTATAACTGGCCAGTTAACCCCAATGCCGACCCACTTCGCTGGACGTCTTAATACTTGCGGTTTGGGACGCGAATATGGGACGCGGCACGGTAAGGGTTGGGTAGGTGGGCGTGAACATTTTTGTAATTGGAACCAACTTTATGATTATAATATTTTCTCTACTAGGCTCTTCATTTTCGTAGCAGTGGCATTCATTTTGACAGTTCAACAATATTCATTGCGTTATTGACGTAGTTGGGCAGACAAATTTTTGGAACATATGAAGCAATGGATCAGCGATATCTATCAAAATCATTCAGATTGTGGTCGATCGTTTTGCTTACACATGTCTGATTTAAATTCTAAAACGTCAGATTAATCCCTTTGACCATGCTTTTTCTCATGCTTTCACTTTACCAGATTTGTAAACGCTTTGATGATGCTAGAAACATTCTCTTCTTTAATTGCATTTTATGTTAAGTCTCAAGAAAGAAGTAGGTAGGTATTAAGGAGAACTATAAACTCATCAATCCTTTGGTAGCCACTTGGAGCTGATTGCTTCGATTGCCCCCATAAAGGGGGACAGCTCGACCTCCTTGCCTGCTATCTATTACCTACTCGTGTATCCGTATTCTGTAACTATTGAATGTGATTTAGATCCATAATTACAGGGAAAGGAAAAGTATTTAGAAAATTATTAGAAGGGTGGACATGAGTGAATATCAATGGACTATTGTGTAGTACCACTCTTCACTATTTTAGCTGGAAAATTATTTTTATTTTTAAAGAAAAATTATGAACAACCCTACAAAAAGAGAGGATGAAATAAAAGTTTATCTTGTGTCTATAGTCACAACGTGCAGTGCAGCTGCCGATTTCTTTATTCATGCTTTAAGTTATGTAGGTACTAGCTTCCGCCCGCGACTTCGTCCGCGTGTATTTTAACATAACATAACTCGTTTTTGCTTAGCGTTCATTTTTTTTCTTGGTCCCTTAATGTCGTAGCGTGATATTAAATAGCCCTTAACTTTAGTCAAGAATTAGGAAAGCAAAAGCAAAAAATATTTTTTCATATCCGCCTATTCTTTAAAGGCACTTCTTCACATCTATAGAACTTCCAGACATTGCCCGTTCAAAAAAAAAAAACGAAGCTGTAGTATAGATTTGTGTTGAAGTTAACTTGTTGTTGTCTTTTTATATGCACGTATCTGTCACAATAACTAATTTCCTCAGTCAAAGTTGCGAATGCAAAAACTATTGAGAAAATTCTTTAAAATCTTCATCAGTTCGACTTATATCGTAACTATTAAGCTTCCCAAGGTAGTTCACAAGTATATTGATGCGCAGACTTACGGCCATAATAGCTATCCATCCATCAAAAATATTGCTACGATCGATCTGTTTGTATGGCCACGTCAAATATAGACTAAACGCTATTAGCCAAATCGAGTTAATCCCCTAATGCTATTAAACAAACTTTGTTTCATAGTCAAATAGCTATTCCAAACATTTTAGTTCGTAACACTACACCAATTCACTTTGACTTGCGGCGAAAATTGGAACTAAAGAGAAATGTACTGCATTTGACGTTATTGCTGACATTTCCCTTCACGGGCAGCGCTACCGTGAAATACCAAGATATATTGGTCGAGGTGAGTCAAACTCGAAGTGTTGACGTTGATCGACCATTTTAGGCTGTTTGCCTACATGCGAGTGTTTTCTGTTGTGGGAACAGTCTGATTGCAGTTTTAAGTGTCGTCTCTATTGACAGTCTTATAAACAAGAGGTTTCAGGCAGCTGGTACGGCGCGCGGCGTGCCGATTGCCATATTTTGTGAATTTTCCTTGATTTTCGTCGATTTCGACGTACCTACATCGGATCGTCATTTGCCCCCTCGACCTTCTTTAGTATGTTAAGGGTCCCAAAACCAGAATTGGCTAGTGGCAAACAGAACGAAAGCATTCCCCCAAATGTTTGTATTTGTAGGGACATAACGTAACACCAAGCCTGTATTCTTCGCTGGGATAATGGTAGGTAGGGTCTTATAGCTGTCGGGGCCTACTATATACAGCGCTATGTTTTTAGGTTACACAAAAATGAAAAATCCTACGAATTGTTTTCAATCCGACTCCATAAAATTATTATTTTTTATAAGGCGAAAACGCCTGTGTCCCTCGCGAAATTATCTTATGTTTTTTTGCAATTCGTTGTCAGCATCATAGTATTATGATTAATATTTTGATCAATCAACCTGACACTGACCGGTTTCGCGGACTACTTTAGCAAAAAAGGGGATACCCTTTTTTTGATCTCCGTAAAAAGAAATTACAATCGGGCTCTAGAACACTTATAAATGCCATGAAGCTTATGAATAAACAGGAAATGATACAGAACGCAATGAGCATGAAACCTAACCAAGTTTCATACGTCGATCGAGGGCTAATGGGATTGCTGCGGGTGCGACTAGATTACACATACTAATTGATGATATCGCGTGGTTTGCTGATTGATTAATATGCCATAAGTTTTGACGTGACAAATATTTCCTGATGGAGAGAGAGAAATAAAGTTACTTGGGAGAGAGTTAGCCCCTAAAACGATTTACGTAAACTGCTAAAACTGCTGCTTCCTGGAGAAGCCTATGTCGTCGAATCTCATGAAGACCTAATGTTTGACAACCAAAATGTCGCCACCACTAATATTCCACCACCAAACCGCCACCACCACCGTTGGTTTATTTATTTTATGATTTATGTACACATAGTTAAACAGATACGACGTATATATAAGTATTGAGTACAAAGGTACTGCTTATTTCTTAAGGAATTTCTTCCAGCAGACTTGCCAAAGGAAAGAAATGTGGACAATAGTCTGTGAGAACAAGAAGAGAATTATAAATTTACCATTGATTCTTGTTGTTGTTTTGTCAATTAATCGGAATAGTCAGATTTGACGGTAGATTTAATGATAGAGATACGATACAAATCTAAAAGCACTAGGCTTATCTCACATGCCTACTTAATTAAAACGAGTATAATTTAAGATAAATCTAATAAGTACCTATGTTACTGATTCTCATACCACTTTTAGTCCTAATGTACGAAATCAATATAGGCTAGGCTATAAGTACCAAAATATAAGAGAAAAAGGAACAAAATATACATAACTTTGAAATTTTGTGACAACACTCAAATGAAAATTTGTGTTTCTACAAGTTTTAATAGCTTAGCAACCGTCTGTACTAATGGATTATTTCAATCTGTATTCTGTAATCAGCTTAATTGTGCGTGGCTTCGTGGCTAAGTAATGTGTTCGTGTTGTTTGTGTTTATATCGTGTTAATACAATTAAGAGGTACTATTTGGTGCTAATAACAATGAATAAATGATTATATAACATTTTCTTTTAAACTGGCATGTCATAGAACAAAAAAAAATCGAAGACATGTGACATCTACCAACCCACAGTGGGCATGGTGGATTATGGCCCATTCCCTATCACCGAGAGGAGACCTGTGTCTTAGCAGTGGGAACATTATAGGCTGATTATTATTATGCTTATTTTCTTTTACGGACTTTTTCCTAAAATCTGAGGGGCAATTCTTGTAATTTTAAGAACGTTCTCAGTCTCAATCTGTCAAAAATACATATACTTATGTTCCCTACATTTTGACCAGTTTTTGACATTTGGCATTTGTTTGTCGCCGAGATGAGACTGCGATTAAATTTTGAACGTTTGAAATTACGAGAATTGAAGACAATAACTCTGTGCCTTGTTGAATTCATGAGTTTTAGTACAATTATACTAAAAATATTTTTCTATTGTTTCAGAAATATGTCGTCAGTACAGATCGGAGTGGAGACATCCATGTACATGTACAAGTAAGTTTTGTATTGAAGTATTATATTTCAAAGTCTCTAAAAGGAATTCATAATGACAATTTATTTTAATTGGAAACGTCAATTCACTTGAGCAATCAATTACTATAATATTTTTTCTAAAAATGCCTTAGTGACTTACATGTCACCCATCCATCTAATAAATGAATTAAATAAATAAAAGTATGCCAGGCTGTATGTATCGACTTGTCATTTAAAATGTAATGAAAATAATCCGTTTGACATTTCAATTCCCTTGACTTTTGGCGGGAAACGTTTATTGACGCCATCTTGGCTAAACAAATTATACCCCAGAAAATTAGTTCTCGTCTGTGGTTAATATCTAAATAGGGTGATATTAAGATATTATCAAGTAAAGTAGAAAAAAAAAACGATTACATTTTCGTTTAGATGTTTAGTTAGGTGCAGTGAAATGACACTTCTTAGTAACTCATTTAGGACTGAGTTTAGAGATATGCATGTCAAATAAGTTTCGTTTGTTACACTATTCTGTACAAACAAGATTTGGTTGATGGCCGCGAAAAACAAAAAGACGCCAATTTCAGTCATTTAAGTAACACTTAAGCCATTAAGCTGTCATTTTACTGCAGTTAATTAAAAGTCCGACTATAGTATAATTTTATTCTGCAGTTCGTTCTTGTTGATGTCATATTCTACTTTGTATTTACTACGCAGTGGGAGTGCCCTGTTTACAACTTACATTATTTCAGCTCTGAGTTTAGACATGTTTAGTTGATTTATAGCCGAACTGTTAATTTCAATTGAGTAATTTTAAAACATGTGTGCAGGTATGCCAATTAGTAACACCCACAATCAGTCGGTAAAAAAAATACAAATTGACATTTTAAATATATCGATTTCTTAGGACTGTTACCAAATAATAAATCGATACATTTTAAAATGATACCTACTGGTACAGGCATTTAAAAAATCTCAAGTTTACTTTTCTTTTTTTTCTGCTAACCAGGGAATTATGCCTCAACCGAACAGGGTAAGTGAAAAAAGTGTGTGGTTTTAAAATGCCTGTTCATCTTTCTCTATAATACATTCATAAGTTTCTAAAAAGTGACGTATATTACCTAAATAACATGGTAATTACCTTATAGAAAACCTCTTGACGTTATAACGTTTGTATGTGTTCTAGGCATTCCAGACCTATGTGCTAGATAGGATAACCACGAGTCATAAAATGATAATGTTCAGAAGGACCCGTCCAAACATTATGTGATTAGGTTTTTTCAGTAAGCGCTCGACACGATCTTCCAATCTTTGGCTCGATATGACTCAACGCTTTTCTATTATCAACTAGCTGATCCGACAGACGTCGTCCTGTCAAAACCTCAATAATTTATACAAAATACCCGTAGAAAAAAGCACTTTCAGTTTTTCCCGAATTTTACGGATAATTTTTCCAATTCTTCTTACACTGAAAACCACACAAACAAACATTGTAAAATAAAAATTAACTATATCAGTCCAGCCGTTTTCAAGTGATGCGCTTATCAACGAACATTAGGTATTTCATTTTATTTACTAGCTGCGCCCCGCGGTTTTACCCACATAAGTTTCGATCCCTCGAGAATATCGGGATAAAAAGTAGCCTATATGTTAATCCAGGGTGTCAGCTACCTCCATACCAAATTTTATCAAAATTGTTCCAGCCGTTTGAGCGTAAAGAAGTAACAAACACACACACACACACTCACAAACTTTCGCCTTTATAATATTAGTGTGATTATTAAAGTGATCTTTATGTACATTAACATTTTATGGCAAAGCATAAACCGTTATTGTCACTCCTCACACCATTTTAAGTATTATGTTATGCCTTTGAGAGAGTGTGTTGTTATTGCTCCACAAACACCAATAGACGTCGGATGATCATCTACATAGGTAGTATGATGCTACATACCACTATTCATATTGTTTACGTCCACCTGTGTGTTTAATTTTTTGTTTATTTTGACAGGTTCCGTATCTATGTAGGGTTATACCTATTATTCACTGTTACAAGGTGGCAGGAACAACGATGCACAAACAAAAACCATGAATTCTGCGCATGATTCTAGATCCTAGCGTTGAAACTTTTAGTCGGTTATAAAAAAAATCTGCTGTTTTATACAAAAGTGCCTACGCGGTCATAATGTATATAATTATCACTTTTAAATAGGTAACCTGTTATACGAAAAATTTAAACGGGGTGTTCAGAATCATGTACAGCAGTGCGATTCTGTAACCATCTCACCGTGAAAACTTAGGTGAAATGAGCGTGGAGTGAGCTGTCAATAGTGTCAATTCCTAGCAAAAACAAACTCACATCTCCTAAGTTTTCACTGTGAGATTTTTACAGAAACGACCGGCTGTAGTGCTATTCTGTAAAAATCTCACCGTGATAACTCGGGTGAAGTGAGCTTAAAATGAGCTGTCATTAGTGTCAATCCCTAGCATTAGATGGAAATATGGAATGACTGCTCACTTCACCTGACTTCTCACGGTGAGATTCTAACAGAATCGACCGGCGCGCGACCAATCTACGACGCGCAGCCTATTACCACGAATTCTGATTCGTGGTAATAGGCTGCGCGTCGTAGTCCCTGCCACCCTTCAAAATATACCGTCTTATGGCCTGCCAACTAATATTTGTGGATGCTCTAAATTAACGAAGCATCTTGAGCATTTAAAGATGACCAGGAGCATTCGATTTGCAATTATTTAAATATTAACTGGTCAATCCAATCCCTTCGCCAAATGACGTGATTGAAATCAACAGTAATGTGAGATTGATTAATACTATAACGAAAACCCCTTGAAATAACTACGTTTAACAATTTATTTGACTTGTGAAATATTTACTTACGCAAGATAAAATAGAACTTAAAAATAATCATCATAATGCATCAAAAAAGCGCGGTTGTGCTTCGGTAAGGACTGTGTTTAACTCTAATAGATTATTTTGTTAGTGTTCTAAGGGTTCATAAGCGAGATGTTATAGGAATCGCAAATATTCAATAACAAGTCTTTTAAAATTAAAGTCTAGATTCACTTATATGCCTTACTAGAGGACTGCAATTGATGGCGCATCTTTCTAGGATATTATTATACTAAATTCTCTACCTTTTATTAAACTGGTTTATAATTTAGTGTAACTTGACTTGACTAAGAAATAATATCCTTAGAAAATTCCAAGCATAATATAATTTCATAGTCAAGGCAAGTCAAACAAACAAAATATTCTGGGAGCTAAGGTCCTCTTGTTTCCTGCCTCAAAGCGGATCAAATGCCTAGACCTAATCCATTCAACTGCGGATCCTGACGTCCGGAATGTCGGATAGCAATGAAAGGCAACAGAATCCTTAATGACGTCTAAGTCTATTGTGGCTTGCAACAAAGGACCAGCACTACTAGGCCATTTCAGCCATTTCAGTTTTGCTAGACTGGTAACCTAATACTGTTCCATGCAACCTTGTGCTCAGTAATTTAATGTTTCTACATATCCAATTACTTATGTAGCTATTCGAAATGTTTTTCTTAATTTCGTATCCACGTTTTAATACATGACTATACCCAAAACTGTAGGTATTCGAAAATAAATGTTTTTCTCAATTTTCAGGGGGACCTAAGCCAACAGGATAAACGATGCGTTTTCCTAACAGTTCACGATCTTGGGACCAATCGTAAGTATTTCATATAATTAGACCTTTTGATGGTACTTATGTCTTATTGCAATTAGTTGTCCGCTTCGTTGTGTGTGTTATTATGCGCACAGCCGAAGTGTCGAACTCTCTGCCAGCGTCTATGTTCCCTACCACATTCAAAACGTCTTTGAAAACAGACGGGAGCAAGAGTGAACAAGCATCTTCTGGGCACGCTCGTTCCACCATAGACCTCATCCATCGCTTTCCACCAGGCGTGACCAAGGTCAAGAGCAGGCCACTCAGAAAAAAAAAATCAAGAAGTGCTAAGTTGTATTAATTTTCAATCTACCGTGCAGGTTAGGATTTTCATGACTCTTGATCATCTAGAAATTTATTATGGTTTTTTATTTCCTTTAACTGAATCGAGGCTTTGTTTTATTATTCAAATAAACCCAATTCAACCGAGATTTCCTTAAAATCCTGTTTTATTGTTTCCATAAAGTCTGTTTTATTTGTCGAGCCGTTGTTTGAATGATTGCCAATACGAGTAATGTATAAGTAGCGATGGCTGCTAATAGGTGCTCTAATTACGAATGCTGCTAGTACTAATACATTATGACGGTGGTTCGACACAGTTTAATACTCATCGAGGGATTAGTGCCGAGTTTGATGGATTCGCAAACAAAAGGAGAATGGAACGATGGATGGAACGACTTATTCCCGGCGGCACCAAATTAAAAAAGCAATGGTAACAATTTTAGTACTACCTATATTATTTTAACCAATAAAATTATGGAGCTCTTGAGAATGAATGTATGGAGTGAAATTGTTTGGAGAACAATAGATTTGGAGCTCCTGGGAATAAGCCGATAAAACGATTGTACCTACGTACAGTACCTACATACATATTATATACCTACTGAAAACGTAGCCTTTATTATTTACTAGTTGCGCGCCGCGGTTTCACCCGCGTAAATGTCAACCCCATGGAAATATCGGAATAAAAAGTAGCCTATATGTTAATCCAGGGTGTCAGCTACCTCCATACAAAATTTTATCAAAATTGGTCCAGCTGTTTGAGCGTGAATAAGTAACAAACACACACACACACTCACAAACTTTCGGCTTTAAAATATTAGTGTGATAAGCTACTGTTTTGTTGAACTCTTATCTAATCTATATCTATCTATACTAATCTATACTGATAATAAAGCAGAAGAGTTTGTATGCAAAAATATTTTTGCATTTGACAGCCGAATTTCGGAGGCAGGTTATAGGTTATTTAAGATCACGACCCTTAGAAGTTGAGCAATAAGAAAAAAGTCCAGAAAGAACACTATGTGAGAATGAAGTGATAGCACGGGCGGGCTGACCCTCATTTGAGTATATTGTGGTGTCTTACGACTTCCACGCGAACGAAGTCACAGGCAGAAGCTAGTTATCAATATTTTGATTTAAAAGAGTGTCAATGGAGTTTCTTACCAGCTCTTCTTCATAGGAACCACTACGCCTTAGAATGGGCATGTATGTGGCTTTATCATTCTGATTGACCGACTCATAGACAATTCAAAAGCGCCTGTAACTGGTTTAATTGAAATAAATGCCATGAATTTGAGTTAGGATAAAAGTCAAGTCCTAGATAAATGTTTAATGTCAATTTGGACATCAAAGGTTGTGTGGTTTGTTTCTAGAATGACCAGCCGGTCGATTCTGTAAAAGTATCACCGTGAAAACTTAGGTGAAGTGAGTTTGTTTATGCTAGGAATTGACACTATTGACGGCTCACTCCACGCTCACTTCACTTAAGTTTTCACGGTGAGATGGTTACAGAATCGCACTGCTGTTGCTAGAATGGTCAGTAAATATCTTATTTCAAATATTAGGTATTATACACTTATGCTTAACCAATTATGTGTTTGTACAAATAGTTCTAATATCTCCTGTGTCTATCCAGTATTTAGGTTTTTCAGATACCGGAAGCTGATCAAAAATCCTGTGGATTTTATTAAGCTTATAGAGTCATTTGTCAAAGTCAAGTCAGTTACTAAAAGGCACTCTTGAATGAAAAAAAAAAAACTGGCACTCCGGTAGTGCCGACAGAAGTGAAAACTTGAACAATTACGAGTGTATTTTGTGAATCGTCTTATAAACAAAACACGCATGTTAAGGTGTGTTCCTTATTTTATAGGGTTTTTTGCAAATCAGGTATGATGACCAAAGTGACTGGTTTATTCTTCTCGTGAAAGGAATTTATTCAGATTTACAAATAAGCACACAGAGCTCGTCGTCAGTTATATATCCGTGGTTCAGCGCCATCTCGTCGTTGTTGGATGAACTACGTAGTTAGTACGCGAGGCCCTCGTAGTTCTTCCCGATGTGCATAGATGGCGCTGTCCTCAACAACGCGCGTCTTACGTTAAAACGTCACCCGTCGTCAAATTCGTAAGACGTAAACGTCTTACGAATTTTCGATCAGGGTCACGTGACCTGACGCGAGTTTAGAAGTTTTTACCCATTCCAAAAAAAGTACACAGCGCCGCTAAAGAAGTTTTCACTTCAACAGTGGCACTCCGGGAGTGCCGACAGAAGTGAAAACAAAACACAAACATAATACTTTGCCATCACTCACTGACATTATGTGATTTAAAACCGAGTACATCACGAGGACAGCCGAACACATCCGAATGCAGCGCGGTGTCGGTAACAGGGTCGCGAGTCCAATGGTTTTTTCATTTTAAAAAAATGCCCAACGCTGCTAAAGATGTTTTCACTTCAAAAATACAAGAAAAAAGAAGAATTGAATCTTAAGTTGTCTCTTCGTAAAGATAGTTTGAACGATTTGAACGAATTACTTTCTCATGTCTCGAGTATTTTAACAGTGTCTTTGTTATTTCAGACTCGACTATGGTTGACTTCGTGAACAGCCCATCCATGTCGGAGATCAAGGAACGCTCCTGCTTCATCCACGTGGACATACCAGGACACGAGGAGAACTCTCCGGATTTGCCCGACTCGTGAGTTGAGCAATAATAATAATAGATAAGATACAAACATTACATGGACCTCGTGGACGCCATGATTTTTAGAATACTTAAAATATAATTATAAAAGTATTAAACGACGATGATATTACATTATGGTCTACGTGAGTTATGGTTAGGATTTGCAGGAACATTCAAGTTTCATCTATTTATTTCATTGGATCTCGAGATGCGGGAAATACAATTTATTAATAGTTTTGCAAGTCAAAGGGCACATTTAAAACAAGTCAGATCTCTAGGGGAACTATTTTAAAATTCAAATGAAAGACTAAAGTGAGTAAAGCGCTTTTGTAAAAACATTCACCGCTGTATTGTAGATATTCGTAAGTCGTAAGCCATTGGCAAAGGAGAGCATCATGATTCATGATCGATATACTGTCTAGAGAGGATTCAACTTTATGACTGCTCAACACGTAATTTATCTTGTAAATGAAAAATATACTAATATATATATATCCAATTTTTTCCAAAAAATTAAAATAATACAAATCGATCTACAGCTACCAGTTTCCATCACTCCAAACGCTGGGCGAAGACCTGATCACAGTCCTAGACTTCCTTCACGTTCGCTACGCAGTCGGCCTAGGCGAAGGTGCAGGCGCCAACGTCCTAGCCAGATGTGGGCTGGCCCATCCCAGGCGTCTCCTAGGCCTCATCTTGGTTAACTGCACAGCATCCACTTCATCAGTAGCGGATGCCTTCCGCAGTAGGTTCTCAAGATGGCGGGGGGCCGACATCTCCCAATCCGAGGAGGATTTCCTCATCTACCACAAGTTTGGCCACGTGAGTTTTGAACACGAACAGCTTGATTACAGCTACCAGGTATTCCTTCTTCTGTTTTTGTTACTAATTCTACTAATCGCTCGGCTAGAGCTTCTTTGAGGTAAGCGTGTGGTTTGCTGTTTTCAGAAATAACTTTGTCTAGTGCATTAAGGTACTATGTATTTGGAACCGAGCTGCCAACTGCAACTGCCGACAAAACGTGCAGCGGTTCATGTCTCGATCGTGTCTGGCTGGTGCAGTGGCTTGTGTCGGCATGCAGTCGCTGCAATTGCTGTCGGCAGATAGTACCCTTTAGTTTGATGTTTTAATGCCGTAATGCTTAGTGAGCTATTTTTCATGATCTACTACGTAATCTGCTTGAAGACCTTCTTCATTATGTTTGGCTTTCTAATTAAAATTGTATTCTTGTTTATTTATTTTGATTTCTGAACATGGTTTTCCCCATCAGTTTGTGTGGAGTTATTTTAAATTCGTTGATTACTTATTTCTATAATTAAAATGACTCCACTATCTTCTCTGCCTGTAGAAGCGTCTTCCTTACTTCAACTAATATACTAACAATACCTATTAGTTTTAGTTTTGCTTTTAGATGCCTTTTGTATTTTATTCTCCCTATTGCGATATCCTTTTTTAAATAATCATGTATTGCCACATTTCGAAAAGATCGCTTGAATGTTTTTGTTCTTATACTGTTATGTAGACTTTTCTGCTTTATTTTAACTAAGATTTCGATTTTTTCACATTTAGTACTTATATTTTAAGTATATTCATTGAATGTATTAGTTGCTCTTATTATCTCTATTTGTATTAAATACACTTGATTATAGGAATTAAGGCTGACAACAATCTTAAATGAAAAATAACGGTATGCGTGTTTGGGTCCTAGAAACATCCTTCTATAACAGTGTACAAAGCGTCAAAGGTACTTCATAATAACATAACCCCGATTCTTGCGATGTCGCAACATGTTGTAAGCTTCGCGAGATTGCAGTCGTTAACCTGGCTATTGCATTATTTTATGGCTATATTTAAGCGCAGTTCTACCGTTCCTGCAAATATTGCCTATTATTACACCCTATCATAGTTTTCAATAGAATGAATATTGGCTTAAACTTTTAGATAGGTAGAATATGAAAATAACCGTCTAAATTAATCTTATATAATTATGCCCACCGAAACTCTTAACACGATTGTTCTCCATCTTGGGTACCAATGATTCAACTTTACCCTGGTTGAAACTGCAATCGATACGATTGTCGAACGCTTATTCCTTACAATAAAAGTGTGCTGTATGTTAGCTCGCAGTCCATCTGCTGTAAACTACTTACTCATCTCTCTGTTATATCATAAGAATACTGTACTTGACAAACAACTGATACATTCAACTAAGTATAGTCAGACTTTTAATTAGCTGCAGTAAAATGACACTTGTCTTCTTAGTAACTCATTTCGGACTGAGTTTAGAGATTTGCATGTCAAATAAGTTTCGTTTGTTACACTATTCTGTACTAGAAAAACAAGATTTGGTTGATAGCCGCGAAAAAACAAAAGACGCCAATTTCAGTCATTTAAGTAACACTTATGCTATCATTTTACTGCAGCTAATTAAAAATCCGACTATAGTCGTCTCTTTTTCTGTTTCTTATTTTCTTCATGATTATTTATTCTTTAATATTCTAAAATATCTTCTAGCAAATCTCAAGTGACTCAGTCGAGGGAGGAGAGCGTGACCGCACGTTGACAGAGTACCGCTCGCGCCTGCGCGGTAACCTCAACACCCACAACATCAAGCTGTACGTCAGGGCGTTTATCAAGTAAGTGGATTCTATTTATTATCGTGATAGCTTCATCATTGCCTTGGGCAGCTGCCTTCACTATATTGGGATCTTTTTCGAGCAATCCTTACTGGACTAAAATTACTAATTGACTTGAACCTCTGTATCCAACTGTCATCGTTATAAGCGAAACTCATTAATACTTGAAAATCTTTCTCCATATTCCAGCCGCAAGGACCTGATCCTCCGCGGTTGTCAGCCTGACATCCTCCTCATCACTGGCATGCTGAGCCCATACTCCACTGTCATTGAGAAGATGTACAAGGAGTTGGATAAGGAGAGGGTTACCATACTGAAGGTGGATAGAGCTGGTGACGTGCTGGCTGAGACTGTAAGTATATTTATGACCCTCAAAAAATACCCGAAAAAAATGCTGTGCTTGAGAAATCCGGCCGGCTGAATTCAAAATTTAAACTTTTCTACGCTGATTGGCTCTAGATATACGTATTTAATTCTACATAATTATTAGATAATATAGGAAAGTAGGTCATTGTTCTTTAAAATCAACAGTAGGTCCAGTTTATAATTCACGGTCTTATAATCCGTTATAAGTATCATTGAATTAACGGTAGACTTACATTACATAACTTCTTAAGATATTATAAAAATCCTAACATATTACATAAGCTGCAACGATCTTCGTGAAGTGGCGCGAGCACATGCGAATCTAATGCCCCCTCTGTGCAACCGTCACAACGCAATCATTCGTCCGCTGTTACGCCAAAGTAAAAGTAAACCTGCGTTCATTGGCTCACCGATACCCTGTACGATAATACGCGGATCAGTTTGTAAACAAAACTACGACAAAGTTTTGTGAAAGGACAGTTTGGATAATGTGCGGATGCTAAAACTCGCCGGTCAAGATGTCAGTGATTTTGTTGATAGTGGAAATTATTATCATCGGTGGCATGATAGTTGGACTTTACCAGAAGAATACGAACATAGTATGCAAATCCAAGAAGAGATACGATGGAAAAACAGTGTTAGTTACCGGCGGGACTGCTGGCATGGGTCTTGAAATCGCTACGGATTTTGCTCACAGAGGCGCCAGAGTTATCGTCGCATGCCCCTATGAAGATGAAGGCATACATGGCAGAAAACTTATCATTAAGAGCTCTGGCAACGAAAGCGTAGTCTTCAAACTATTAGACCTCGCGTCTCTGGAATCTGTGAGGAATTTCGCAGCGGATATCATGAAAACAGAAGACAGATTGGACATTTTGGTAAACAATGCTGGCGTCGGGATCCCGGGAGACTTCCTGACTGCCGACGGAATGAACTTCATCATGCAAGTGAACTACTTCGGCACGTTCCTGCTGACCATGTTGCTCCTACCGCTTCTCAAAAAGACGGGCACCACGTCTGAACCGAGTAGGATTGTAAACACATCATCTGTGCTGCACAAGTTTGGCAAAATTGATTTTGAGAATTGGAACAAGACGGGTTACTGGGCTAAGATGAGAATATACGGGAACAGTAAATTATGTTTGGCGCTTTTCACTCGTGAACTGGCCAAAAGGATGAAGAGTCCAAATGTTATAGTAAACATTGTGGATCCAGGAGCAGTTGGGACGAAAATTTTCAACAGTTCCCGGATTGCGTGGGCCAGTTTCATATCGTTTATGGCCCTAATCTTGTTCAAGCATCCTTGGGAAGGTGCACAGACTGCTTTGTACGCCGCTACTAGTAATAGAGCTGGTCAATTCAAAGGAGAATACTTCAAGAACTGCCAACGAGTTCGCGCTGGTGAACTGGTGTATGATCAGAAACTGGCCACGAGGGTCTGGGAGGAGTCAGTGCGGCTTGTGAAACTAAGTGACGAAGAACTGAATCAGTGCTTTAGTTCTTAGTTATAAGAAATAACACTAACACAACACACAACAACAATAACACTTAATTGGTATTCAGTTGTGGAAAATATTAGTGAGATATAAAATTTTAAGTTATTCAGTGTAATTTTCATTCAGGATGCTTATGTTAATTTCTGTTAACTTGAACTGAAATATGTAGTAGTATGTGGTAGCTTTAATAACATGTTGCGTGACCCGGTTCCGCTCTGATAGATGGTCGCTTCCTTTTCTACACTCAATTAATAAGCGTGTCAAAATCGAAACTTGATACTGAAAAATGTTCTATTGTAATATGTTCTGTATATTGTTTCTAAATAATATTATCTGTAGTGTTATTTTTGTTCTTTATATTGTTTCTAAATAATATTATCTATAGTGTTATTTTTTATGTGTACAAAAGTGTCTTTTAAATAAATATGAAAAGTAGGGTTTCATTAATATGTATGTTTCATTCAAATTTAGTCATTATTAAATATTTCGTTTCTTAAAACAATCTTTGAACCCTTCAGTTTAGTCATTGCTTTCTATATGATACTAAAATCTAGGTTAATTATTATTAACCTACCTTGATTGTGGTCAATGTATATATTTTAATTATATTAGCTCTTGCCACCGTTTTCGCACGGCTGTAAAAAAAACAATGTATGTGCCAAGTTCCATAGTAATCAGTCCAACGAATTTTATTTATTAACTATTCTAGAATTGGAAAGTTTCTGTGGCACCAGAACTTCCGGAAGCAATTGTGCAACAACGCATTAATTTTTATTAGATGTAAATTTATTTTTAAGTAGATTGGCAAACAAATATCTTTCGTCATAAGGAGCAGTAGGTACTTATAAAAGCAAAAAATATAACATCATCACAAGACATGTGTTTCTTCTGGTATATAATCTGTGTGCTTCTCATCTGATTATATAACATCACCTATAATATCGATACCGGAAATTTCAATTGTCGTAAAGGACAAAACACGACTTTTCAGTAGAGACAAAAAACAAAAAAATAAATTGTTTTTAACTAATATCTTTTTCAAACAAAGTACAATATTCATGATGTCAAAAGAAACCCCAACTATTTTTTCGTGTTCTATCGCTTTAAATTAAAAAAATAAACTTAACTTAACTATTGACGAAAATGAGGGTCCTTTACAGCCCACAAAAATAGAACTTAAGTACTTTACAGCCACGAAAAATTGGTTATAGTAAAGTCAGATGAGTCGTAAAGGACTAATCTTGATCATTAATGGGTAGTATAAGTCAATTAAATCAGAGACTAAGGGGGTAAAAGGAACAAAAAACTAAAGATCTAGTTAAGAAATACCTACAATAGGTAGTAAAACTAGGTGAAATAAAAGGTTTTTTTATTATTTTTTATTTATTAATCAAAATATTTTATAAAAAAAGTAACAAAAATGTTATTCTAATATGAACTCAAAATTTAAACAAAATGTGATGCTATTTTTTTATTTAAATCGCAAGCAATCGTTGCGATGCTGAAAAAAAACTAAATTTTTTGAATAATCAGCTAATAAATTAATCTACTAACTAGTTTTTTTTTTAATAATTATTAATGAAACTCAAAGAATATTGATCAAAACAGTCTTATACTTAAAACTAGCTCCTGCCCGCGACTTCGTCCGCGTGAAATTTCTTGTTCCCTCGACCCACCCCGTCGCATCGTCTGCCTCCGCTTTTAATTCGTTTACCTTTTTTCTGACTTTTTGGTTTTTGCTCGGCTCTTAAGGGTCCTAGCGTGATGTTAAGTAGCCTATAGCCTTCCTCGAGAATTGGGCTATTAAATGCAAAAAGAATTTTTCAAATCCGACTGGTAGTTCTAGAGATTAGCGCGTTCAACCAAACAAACAAACTCTTCAGCTTTATAATACTAAGTATAGATATAATTAAAATAACCAAAAATAATAACAAATTTAGCCCACCAGAACTGAAAACTCAAACAATTGATATTCTAAAGTATAATTAAATGACAAGTAACTTCAGTCTTTTAAAATTATTAGTAATTAAACATAAACACTAAATATTTTTTTCAAAACATAGTGGTCTTTTATAATAATAAAATTAGAATAACCGTGTCCCACTGGGAACATTATTTAAACATTTTAAATGTAAAATCATAGAGATCAATTGCGTCGATATCGTCTTCCTCGTCAGTTTACCAGGAAGAATGTCTTTAACAGTTCCTAAAGACGGTAGATCTAAATACTCCTATAAAAACTTTTTCACTTAGGTGTAATTTTGAATTATTTTGGCAATGTTTGAGATAAATCCTAAATAAATTTGTAGCATATTTAAATTCTTGAGGTAAATATGGACATGAACTCTTTTTACGACAATAATGCGAAGGAACGGCTGGAAGGCTTCGGATGAAAGCTTTTGCGTATGCTTTATCTTCATCACTATACTTCTCTGCATGACATGATCTCTTTTCTATGCTTGCCATATGCGTGCATTTTTCATTTAAATAAAATAAAATAAAAATTACAAGTAATAAGTCAAGTAGTTACAGAATGTAAATCAATTTAAATAAAAAAAAAGAATAAATTTACAATTAAATTAGCAACCCGTTTGATTTTGTCTAGACTTTAGATCGTCCTATGGAGCAGGACCAGCATGTTTCCAAGCGTTCTTATCTTGGACAATAATCTTCTAATTTATAGTATGCTTGTTTACAAAGTGTACGTATAGTGTGAGTTTTATTTTTTCTTTCATTTAATTTCAATATATCACAAGTTATTTTATTGTAACATTTAACACAGTACCCCATAAAAGATGTATGTACAGACGTCAGCACATCAAGCTACCCGAAACGGTCAAATTTTCCCAATCAACTTTGAACCTTATGCTTTAGCGATAAAGTTGAAAATCTATTAAAGAAATTTGACAGATTGTAGTACTTGATGTGCTGGCGTGTGTACCTTGGCTAATCTGAAAAATGTCCTTTACGACAATTGAAATTTCAAAATATCCTTTACGACCATTGAAATTTCTGGTATCGATATTGTTTATAATGTCGTATAACAAGTTCAATGCAAAAATTACATTACAACCTCATAAATAATTAAAACATGACTTTACGCTCCCTATTGAAAATTATTTTTACGATACATCCCAAATAGTATAAAAAATCGAGCTAGAGCTGTTGAAAACCCAGGTCGTAAAGAGCTTTTTTTTACAGATAGAAACATTTCAAATATACCAATCGATAGAGCTCGCGACGCTGATTCCAAATATGTATATAACTCATTTTCGGCAAAATGTCCTTTACGACAATTGAAATTTCCGGTATCGATATGTAGTCACCCAAAGACTACATATATGGGCACCCACATGTGACCCGTTATGTTTAAGTCCCGTTTATCACGGCAAGCCTAACGCCATAAAACCATCAACGGACCAACTTCCCAAACATCATCATCATTTAGCCAAAATACATCATCTACATTCAGATTACTCAGTTCTAATGCAATTCATTTTTTGTCTTTGGCTGTGGATCTGGTGCTGTTCCGCAAACTATGCTTCACCTCCTATTCCGCTCTCTGTGCCCTAAAAAATGCAACCTCAGCGCTGCCACCGACGACTCCGTGAAAGTTTTGGGCCAGCAAAATTTAGCAAACTGTCGTGCCATCGACACGAAGAAGAAGAGAAAAATTCAACCACTCATCGAAACTCTCACAACGTTATTATGTTGATGTAATCTTTTTACATTTCAGCCAGCAAAAATAGCGCAGTCCCTCCTCCTGTTCTGCCAGGGCCAGGGCCTGCTGACGTCGCTGCCGCCGCCCGGCGTGGAGCGGCGCATGTCGCGCGCCATGTCCATGGAGGAGTACGACAAGCCGAACATCCGGCGCCTGTCGCTCACCCCCAGCGTGGCCGAGTCGCCGCCGCATAGGAAGCTCTAGCTGAAGAGGACCGACTCCTTGCTGGAGGAGACGGTTTAAGGGTGGTTGGAGTCTGGGGTTAGGGCGTTTTGAAATTTAGGATAGTATAGGTTTTTGCGTGAATATAAACGTTAATGGCAGTGGTAGTGCGTTTGCATGATCAAATATATTAACACAATATGTTCTGTTTTATAGCCTCTGTAATTGCCCAGTTGCTTGCTGATTGGCTATTATCACGAAATGACACTATTATTTGTGGATGGTCAAGGATTGATAGTAACGTATAGATAACATAACATTACGCCTCTAATCCCCAAAGGGTTAGCCAGAGGTGCACCTACAGTAACACCCACATTTCGCCAGTATGTTTAAGTTTCATGTAATAGGGAGGTTTCAACCACGATGCAATAAAATTTTACCTGGTCATGTAAGGATACGTCGAAAAAGATCATAATTATAATATATCTTAGGAAGCTGTCCACGACAATGATGAAGGTATCACGATAATTAATGGAGTCCACTCACTTAATAAACGCCCAGGCGTACAGCTTGATGTTGTGAGCATAGACATACATACTTTTCCATGCCAACGCACGGCTGATTATCAAGACTTTATAGTAAACGCAGTGCACTAAATTGTAATTGATATAAAAAATATACATAATAATATGGCTAATTAATTATTAAATTATATCTGTGGCATATTGATGGAAAGCTAAAATTATAAGCCCCTGGTTTTATTCTAAACGCCAATCTCCTAAGAAATAAACCCAATTTAGGATTATAAAAATATTTATGCATAATATTAATAAGCTGTATGTTTGGTGTAAAAATTGTAAGGCTATGTACGCACTGACAGGTCGCTTGCTTAACTTCTAGAGCCTAGCGAGTCACCTTGCGAGCAGGTAAGTGAAACGAATGCACTAGAATCTTCGCAACCGGCTCCACTACGCGCTCGGTGCCTTCCCTAGTCGCCTAGCATGTATCGAAGGATGTTAAGTCACTAGGCTCTAGGCGCTAATCAAGCCACCTGTCAGTGCGTACGTAGCCTATATATCTCGAATAGTTATATCAAAGAAAGTAGATGTTGCATGGTATGAATATAACATATCGAAGACATTGTTATTATATGTCTTTTATATAGTTTTTATTTTGTTATGAAGTACAGAATTTTATAAATGTTCGGGACTATTTATCTGTAACTTATAAATAATATCTAGCTTTTTGAAGAGTAGGTTTTTGAAATATTATATTCGTGGATGCTGTAGGTTATAGTGGGTTTGTAGGTATTTAATATACATATAATAATATCTACGTCTACATGTAATCTAAACTTATATAAGGCGTAAAACATGACGCTTGTTGTGGGGTTTGTAGGAACGTATAAAATAGCTCTTAGACACAGCATATAAAATTATGGTAGTGATAATTATATTCGTAAATGTCTAGCTCCACTCATATAAAAAACCATGTTGTAAAATAGGAGTAATATAGTTATTGAGCTAGTCCACACTAGGGGACTTTTGAATTACAGCAAATTAAATAAAAATGATTGAGTGTACCTTTATACCAAAACAAAACCTATTTATTTTGAAAATGTTCTGTATTTTCCTATTTATTATACAAATTTTATATTTTGATACAGCTTTATTTTTAGAAAGCTTGAGATGTGATGTTTTATTATTATTATAATCTTATGAGATTATCCATTTTCAATGAAACTTTGGGCCAATTTTATTTTTTTGTAAATAAAAAAAATATTGGAAATTCAAAAAGATTTCATGGTGTGTATGAGCACAATATTTGATTTTATCAGGTTAAGTTTGTTACGGACTATACATCAAATCTTTTGAGACACCGATAAAAAGCGATAATTGTTGCTTGTAGTTTTTAAATCGAAATGGCTATCTCCATGAGCGAAAGAATCACAGCGATAGTCTCGACGTGCCATCAAATTCAATAGAAACTCTATGGATCAATCTCCACACGGCGATATCATCGCGACGATAATTTGATCGCACCGCACACCTATCGCCGCGAACTTCTCGCTCGTAGAGATGGCGTTGTAGTAGTCTCAACACATGCTTCAAAAATTGTTAAGAGATTTTGTTGCAGTATCCGTTTGTAAATTTTGTAAAGAAATAATATGTTATTACAAGAAAATTAATGTATTCTAGTATTATGTACAAAGTACCTAATGTTTTGAATAGGATTTATAAATATTATTAGATGTATGGGTAATTCAAAATAAAAATATATATTAATTTGGTTGTTTTTGTAAGTACTGTTTACAAATTGCTATTAATTTATGTTATTGAAAGAAAAATTAAGTCTGAGAACGACATGTTCTATCCTCTGTGCTCAATCGTATCCACTGAAGCTAAGCTGAGCTACATATCTCGTATATGTAAATAACGAAATCCTATTGGTCGTTTCTAATACATCTCTCTTCTCTTGTCTCGTCTCCGCATTGGTGAAGGGCTTCAAGGAAGTTTGAAAGTGGCGCCAGTTAAACCAGGTACACACGGATTGATTTTAGTTGATCAACTTTTGTTGCTCAACATAAAATAGTTTGAATCCGAAATTAAATTTATTGAAAGTCTTTTCAGACGGTCTGAATCACTTTCGACTTAGCAGTTGATCAACTAAAATCGAACTGTGTGAACTCGGTATTACAGAAAAGTTGAAAATGAGGAGCGACAAAATACATGCTATTAAAAGAGGGATACGTATGAATGGAGAGGGAGAGGGAGACGAAAGAAAAAGAAAATATAGTGTGAGGGATTAAAATGTATTATATGAACGCCAAGGGAGTACCTACATGATAACGTGATGGCTGAGAAAAAACGTGCGCTTTCAACACGTGGTAGGTGTTTCCGTTAGTCCAGCAAGAAAAGGCTTTTGACTACGTTGTGTGTGTATATTATTTTTTTTTAATTTGTAATGTGTTTTTTGTTTGTGCAGAATAAACAATTTTTCTTTCTTTCTTTTTTTGAAATCTCTTCTTGAATAATTTTGTATTTAATTATAGAAAGTGCGCCAAAAATAAAAATTGTGCGTTGTAGTACATTAGTCCAGACGCATGTCTATTGCGCATGCCTCAAGTTCGCTGGCAATAGCGTATGCTTCAAACCGTGCGCGGCGTATAGAATACCGCACGCATTTTCGCATCTTGAAAATATAACGGCGTTTGCGCTGACGGCCGCGTCAATGCACGCCACAAAAAATGGAAAAATGGTCATTTGGAATAGTGTGGTGGTAATTATTTATTCTGTGTGTTAGTCATGCGTGTTTCTGAAGGCCCTTCGAAGATACCTAAGAGAAAGAATCACAGCCAGCCAAGTTTGGCACCAACTAAGTAGCTGTATGGATATGAAGAATACCAAGTTATTCGGGAGAAGATAAACTACAAATTAAAATCATAAATGGAAATAAACTGGACATTTTATTGTTACAAGAACATCAGACGGAACAATGTAAAGTTTTTAAAGCATTTTGAACAAAGACGGACGTACACAAATAGTAAACATTACACTTACATCAATAGCGCCGCATTCACACCACACACTTACGCGATTCGCCACAAAACTTGCCACATAATTTATGTCAAGTGTAAAATAATAAAAACTTAGCATTTCTCCGTCCAGTATTTGCTATAAAATTTTAAAAAATATTCCAAAGAAAAAAAAAACTTAAAAAATATAACGTCGCAAGCCTGCTCGACGGAGAAACGGTGAGAGTGGCGAGGGAGCACAACTCTGTCACGCCACGCAGCCATCGGTACGTCAGTGGTAGGCGCACAAGCAACTCGAGCATCGTCCGACCTCCGCGGACATTTTCGAACCTTTATATAAATTTTCACAGTTCTGCAATAATCAATATCAATAAACGTGCGGCCGCGGTTTTGTGGCGTCCGCTTCGGCGGCGACGCTGCGTAGCCGCCATGTTTAGACACGCACAGACCAGCCACAGCACATGAGTTGCAGGTGAAACTGTGCACCGAATGAATGGGTTTACTCTTCATATCTTTGGTTTCAAATGCAGACGACCATGCAGTATAGGTACAGCAGAAGCGTGCACCCTGCGCCGTGCACTCTGTGCAGAGCAACTGTGCGCGTGCGTCGTGGTCGCCGTAGTGTTAGCATCTGGACGCAGTCGCGTCGCAGCTGCACTGGCGGGGTCTGCAGCGAGCGCGGAGGGGTGCGGTGGAGGGGGGCGCGGCCCTCCTCGCGGTAGTGACGTCATAGCTCGTCGTCGCAGCCGGGCTGCATGTCCGACGTCTCGATGGCGACCTCGTCGTAGTCCCTCTCAAGCGCCGCGAGGTCTTCACGCGCTTCTGAGAATTCACCCTCTTCCATGCCTTCGCCTACGTACCTGTAAGAAAAGAATGAGGGTTTAACATCTCTGCAGAGAAGGTCTCACAAGGAAGCCTTAGCACGCTTTAGTAACCCAAGGCACTCATCAAAATTTCATTGCTGTATAGTTATTTGACATGTTATGTTCCCCCTGAATGGCGGACAGGTGTACTGCTCCCAATAACCTCACTGTACCAAGTTTCAGCACCGCTATTCAAAGTATGCTGCAGAACTGCCTGTAACTATTCAGTAATGTACGCACCAGTGCACAAACGCTCGCTTGGAGTACATGAGGTCGAACTTGTGGTCGAGCTTGCCCCACGCCTCAGCGATGGCGGTGGTGTTGCTGAGCATGGAGGCGGCGCGCTTCACCTGCGCCAGGTCGCCGCCCGCCACCACCGACGGCGGCTGGTAGTTGATGCCCACCTGCACAACAAAAAATCTTTTAGAAATTAAGAATATAGCGCTACACGTTTATTATGGCGCGTGACCAAAATTGGAACTAACGCCGCCATCTTGTTTTTAAATAATTTCAATTGACATTTCACAGCAATTATTAGCGCGCCCCCCTGTCAACGTCATTCAAGCGCCAAAAGATCCTTGAAGCAGTGTATTTAGAGCGATTTTTCCAACGTCATATATTTTAATCCGTGGAATAAAATTGAAAACTGAAACTCTTAAAATTCTCGGAATAAATATCGACGTTTGAAAAATCAGCTCTTAGTTTTAAGATATATCACGAGAAAAGGTGGAATGGATTGAGTGAAAGACATGACTAGAGAAAGGGGTAACTATATATACTGTGGCGGCGGTTAATACCTGCAGTTACTTTTACTTTTCAACCGACTTCAAAATAGGAGGAGGTTCTCAATTTTTTTTTATGTTTGTTACCTCAGTACGCCGTCATTTATAAACCGATTTGTAAAATTATTTTTTTATTTAAAAGGATATACTTCCAGATTGGTCCCATTTTTATCCAAATCCAGTTCTGATGTGGGATCCATGAGGAATTGAGGGAACTCCTCAAATATTATAAGACATACCCATCGCGATTTGGGTATTTTTATAGTAATTCGTGCATTTGCTCTCGGCCACCAATTGATGAAGTGGAAAAACCACCATTTGATGAAGTGGAAATGCTGAAAAAGACCACAGATGGCCACCCAAACTACTCAAGTACCTATTTCACGTGTTGCGATTTGATTACTTTAATATGGCTGCTAAGCAATTTATGCTCGTCACAATGCGAATGGTGAAATAGAGCTGATGGTGGAATACCAGGAGAATTCCTCAACAAATAACGTCCCTGCATCGGGAAGAGCAGTATTTTGTAAAAAGCGATGGGCAAGTTGACATTAGGCTATTGTAACTAACTCGTAGATACATTATAAACAGACCCACTAAAAAGCGAGAAATAAAAACATTTTAACAAAAAAAAAAACCCCGACTTCCAACAAAAACACTACAAAGTGAAAAATAATTTCGGAAGTCGGTGGCAAAAACTAAAATACAGATCCAAAGACACCGACTTCCAAAATTTAAAGTTATATTTCACTTTGTAGTGTTTTGTGTGCACTGAATGTTTTACATAACTCTCTAGATGTACGGAAAAAGATATGCACCTACCCCAAATAAAATGGGATAATGTCGGGTGAACGAGTTGTTGAAGCTGATGACGAATATGATCCAATGATTTCTTCAATCTCACCTTAAACCCAGTGGGACACCAGTCCACGAACCGTATCCCGGCCCTGCCCTTCATGGCGGCTATGGCAGCGTTCACGTCTTTGGGCACCACATCGCCGCGGTACAGGAGGCAGCAGGCCATGTACTTGCCGTCGCGAGGGTCGCACTTCACCATCTGGTTCTGAGGCTCGAACAGCTCTGCCGTGATCTCTGACACTGACATGCCTTCATGGTACGCCTGGGGGAGGTAAGGACTAAGTTTATTATTGATGGTATTTTTTTACACAACCCTTACGGAAAAATTCTCTGAATGATGGTAAAAACCGCATCAAAATCCCTATTGTAAAAAACAAAAGCCGTCAAACTTGTAATATGTTCAGATACATTTTAAAGTACATAGAGGAATCAGCGGGATTGTCCGAAAGGGTTACCGCTGGCCCGGAACATAAAGGGCTAAGGAAGGAACACGGGTGGGGGTTTTAGTAAGAGTCTGACACTCCCTTCCGTTCCACCCAGAGCGGGAGGGGTCATTTGACGATTTCCCATCCTGAAGAAAAAAAAAAGTACATAGAGGAACTTGATTGTGTGAAATATTATGTCGAAGACGGTAAATAACTTGGATACACAAAATTAAAAATCATTAGAAGACTTTTTAGACTTTGTGAAGTTAAGGTTTCCCAACATACTGTCACGGTCCGTAACCAATTCGTAACGTTTCCGTCAGTCATAAAAGTTGCCGTTATGGGTTACATACGTCTAGCGGGACACTTTGCCCTACAAAATTAACTAGCACTAAATAATTAGTTGGTCTGCGAAGCTCTAGGGTCAAGGATGAGCTAGACGTACGGTACCCGTGTTGACGTCTGCGATAAGCGGGCGTAACGTATAACCGGTTACGGAACGAGATACTGAGTGACATGTGTTGCCGGGGAATTTAAAAATTTGATCAGTGAAATCTGACCTTTGGAAAGTGGACTTTTGAACCATTGAAAACGTGAGTTTAATGGCATTAATAGTTATGGAACTTCGGCGTCCATTGCGTACCTTATCGGCGGAGACTACCGGCGCGTAGGCAGCGAGCGGGAAGTGAATGCGCGGGTAGGGCACCAGGTTCGTCTGGAACTCTGTCAGGTCCACGTTGAGTGCGCCGTCGAAACGCAGCGAGGCTGTGATGGACGACACCACCTGGACAGAATAACTTACTAGACGCTTGTTCAATGCAGGTATCCCTAACATAGCTGCTTGAAAATGAGAGCGTGCAACGTCGCAAATCTGTCAAATATTTCGCCGTATGATTAATTAATAATACGCATTGCTAAATGAATTATCGCTGTTGCACTTAAATATTGATTGTGAATTGCAATAACGAATACTGAATATTTAGTTTTAGGTGTAAAAAAGCACTAAATCCTTCCAAATGCTTTTTTTGGCCCCTAAAGCTGTTAGAATAACTAATCTAATGTTATTATGCAATTCGTAATCAATAATGCAACACAGCTGTACATATTTCAATACTTCGTTTAGTATCAAATATTGATTAATAATCAAAACAACGAAATATTTGACAGCTATTTGCGAAGTTGTCAACTTTAGAATGTACAGCCTTAAGGCGAATTTAATCAGATTTCCTAACTCCCAATAAGACTTGTAAGATTATCTACATCAAACTGGAATCAATTCCAATGGGATCGTCATTTATTATTATTTAGACTTTACAGCGGATTCATGAATTATTTTAAAGTAATCCATATCACGTCTAATAAATTGCATGTCATTCTAATATAATAACCTAATGAATAATTTATCTCTTAAAGACAACCTTCGTAAGTTTCTACTTTATATATGTTTCAAAGAATATCGTGTTGGGTCGACTTTGGGAGAGTCCTATACTATATGTTCAGTATTGGACAAAGTAGCTTGGTTGAAGTCCTCACTTGTGATATAAGCCTGTTGAGATTGGCGTATGAGGGCCTCTCAATGGACAGCCGCCGCCTGCAGATATCATAGATAGCCTCGTTGTCAACCATGAAGGCGCAGTCTGAGTGGCCAATGGTGGCGTGTGTCGTCAGCACCGCGTTGTAAGGCTCAACCACTGCTGTCGACACCTGGTTGCATAGTAAAAGCTTTAAATACTAGTTGAAATAAAGTTGCATCGATCACTATCACTTTCTAACTGACCAACTCCTTGACGATATAAAAGTGTTTGTAAATGGTTTAATAGAAATAAATGCTTCGAGTTTGATAGTGGTAGATATGAAACCTGTATATTTGCTGTTATTAAAATAAAGTCGCTGACACAAATAAGTACTTAACTAATTTGTCGAAAAGAAAAGGTTAACTTTATAATATATATAGAAAAAAATTGTAAAAAGGTCAATAGTTGCGATTAGATATCCTAACTTCCTAATATTATAAATGCGAAAGTAAGTTTGTTTGTTACCTTTCACGCCTAAACCACTGAACCGATCATCGTGAATTTTGCAATATACGTTGTCAGGTGTACAGAAACGAACATAGGGTAACCTTTCATCCCGAAAAAAGTTGTTCCCGAGGAATACAACAATAACGTTATTATGATAATAGATGGCGCCACGTGTCTTTCGAATCAAACGGAACGAACGTCTGTCGGGTCAGCTAGTTTCCTATAATTGTAAATACCTATTCAAATTGATTTGGAAATCAGGCAGTATTGTTAAAGGTGGAATTAAGGAGGAAAACACAGTATTCTTACTTGTGGAGCTGGATAGATAGCGAACTCCAGTTTGCTCTTTTTGCCGAATTCCTCTGAAAGCTTCTCCATGAGGAGTGAGGTGAAGCCGGAGCCTGTCCCGCCGCCGAATGAATGAAACACGAAGAAACCCTGAAGCAATATTGTTAGCGAGTCTAGTTAGCTATGTAATTTTAATTCTAGTTAGAATACATGCAATTCTAGTTAGAATACATGTTTCAATAATAGCTTGTTTGTACAAATAAAGATTAATTTTGAATGGTTTTAAACCAGTTTTAAAAAGAAAAAAAAACGAAAGTGACGCACTGACGAAAGCAGAAGTGAGTTTTACAAAACTATAAATAAAATTAAGAGTAGGTAATCTCAACATGGTATATGAAACCTGATCTAGGTAATTGAAATAATAAAAACGAGGAAGGGAAAATTAAAAGAAAAAAAAACTAATACTGGAAAACCCATTTAAAATACATGGACAAGAAGCATCCTTCCATTGTCCAAGTTAGGCCAAGGAAGGCGTATTTCCAGCAGTGGACGGGTGAATGAGGATGATTTAAAGAAGTTCAATTTCCTAACCTGTAAACCAGTACACTGGTCAGCCAACTTCCTGACTCTCTCCATGACAGGACCGAGGACCTCACGGCCGGTGGAGTAGTGACCACGCGCGTAGTTGTTAGCCGCGTCCTCCTTGCCCGTGATCAGCTGTTCCGGATGGTACAGTTGCCGGTATTCGCCTGAACGGACCTCATCTGGGAAGGAAAACAGCGATCAGCGACGCCAACAAGTTAAAGCGGTACAAAAATTTAAGAACGACTTGTTGATAATTGGTAGCTAATCTTTCAATAATTCTTTATGACGTTGCTAAAGTTAGTTGCTTCGCCTGGCTGGATATCTTCTAGGCATGTGATAAATAGTAAAATGACCAACCGAACTTACCAGCTGAAAGACCCTACTGGTTGTAACTTGCTACCAAATTATTGCCCAGAATTGGCATGTAGGCGGCCGAGAGAAGTGGACGCTGTACTACGATCAGAATCTCACCATTCAGCACTAAAGCTAAAATACCTATACTATCCTAATTATAGGTAATATTGTTATTAATATTGCTCCAGGGATTCTTCGTGTTTCATTAATTCGGCGGCGGGACAGGCTCCGGCTTCACCTCACTCCTTATGGAGAAGCTTTCAGAGGAATTCGGCAAAAAGAGCAAGACTAACCGATAACAGTAGCCTCTAAATCCACCATCACAACTCTCGGCACCATTTTTCCTCGATCGGCTTCGGAGAAGAAGGTGTTGAAACAGGAGTCAGCCGCGTTGGAGTCTTGTTCGTAGGCCGGCAGGGTCCCGTCCGGACGGATGCCGTGCTCCAGGCAGTAGAGCTGCCAGCATGCCACCCCCATCTGCACTCCCGCCTGCCCGACGTGCACTGAGATGCACTCCCTCTGCTCATGTAAAAAATTGACACGTTAAAGACATTATTTTAGCAGTCATTGTAAATGATCTATATTTTTCCTCAGCGCTGTTTTTGGGAGGGTCAGTCTCCCTAACCTGTATAACATTTGATCAGATAGCAAGAATCTTTACACCCGGAGAATGCCATTAAAAAACGTCAGTTTGCAAGACATACCTAGTAAATTGTCGTACAAATTGACATTTTTACAAAAAGATGGAAGCCATCTTAGACTGTATAATCTAAGAAGCGCATCAACGTGCTGTGTAAAAAAACCTGTAATTTATGATGGCAAGAAAAAGTTAATAAAAATGGCCGTCAATTCACATTTCCAAAACGTAACGCAAACTAAGCAATCCAAAATTATTATAAACACGACGTCTAAGCACGACAGGAATTCTAAGATCTAGAATAAACTAGATACCAGGGCTACCCGGTACACTACGTTCCCTGAAGTAGACCAGGTACGCAGTCGAAAAAATATATTTCTAAAATTACTTACCATGATAGATACTGGTAATTTTGACGATCCAGGTAAAACAATATATAAAAAAAACTGTTTATAAAACTATTACGTTACAAAAATTTGGAAACGGACTGAAATTTTGAAAAAATTGCGAATCAGCGCCCGTCTGATGGGCCGCTTGGATCTCTTGTTAATTTTTATTCCACGTTCGAATATGCATGTTATATTTTTTGTGTGCCAGGATTAAAAAGCTTGAGAAAAAAGTTTTAAATTGGTCCAAATAGTATGAATCGAAAATATTTTAAAGAGCAATAAAAAGGTTCTATGTAATATTAAAAGGGTATATAAAATGTGTGAAGTTATATGAAGACTGATGGGTCTTTCCTTCGTATATTTTGTATTGTGGTCGAGTGCAGGATGAATACGACGTGGAGCGACGTGGAGTGATAATGTTGTACCGATTACCGAGCTTCTCACTCTCTTCACCGCCCACATTTTCGTCTTCACACTATGTTATTATGAAGCTCATCCACGTATGAAATCAAGGTGACAAGTAGGGCAAAGATTTCCATAACCTACACACCCAGGTATCAGTTAGGACCTATTATCAATAAATACAGTTTGAATATTAATGAGCTGCCCCGAGGTATAAAAGATGCAGATTTTTGAGCTTCTGCACATTCGAACCACAATCGTGGTATAGTAGCCTCTTTACATCCTCCAATATAACAAAACCTCTTGGGTTCCCATCGACGTTAGTTGAATATCAAACAAGCCATCAACCAACATGAAACTGACTTTGGCCCTTTTTCTCGTGGTAGCGTGCTCCTGGTGCTCCGAGGCACAGGATGGGGCGAGAATATTTTGTGGACGTGTTCTTTCCGAACGGCTGGCCCTTCTCTGCTACGGCCCTAATTCGGTGAAGCGCGATGCTGGGTGGTGGCTGACGGCGGATGCGGCTCGAGCGCTGGGTGGCGTGCGCGGCAAGCGAGGCCTTGCTGATGAGTGCTGCGACAAAGCCTGCACTGTTCAAGAACTGCTTTCGTACTGCTAGCGATGAAAGACCAGCTTTTAAGTTTTAACTGTAATCATTATAATCCGTTGATGTAAATATATTATTGAGGCTACTAAATTATGCACTTTTTTGTTTCACTCCATCACGCCACTTTCAATGATTTTGATTACCTATCTTAAGATTTATCATTATCATCGATCTAGTCAACTTCATTTTAGACATCGATTAAGTCTTAAAATTCAATGAAGATGAATCAAAGATGAATTCTGCATAATAAGCACTTCAAAACTAACGGTTTTTCTGAGCATGTATCTATCGATGTGCGAGTAGGTACACTATCCTGAAAGGAGGAGAGAGATAAGAGAGATAAGAGGATAAGAGGTACTTCATTATATTCTTACCTAAGTAGTTATACGTACGTAAATATAGGCCAAAGTTAAATATTTTTATTATTCAGTATTTTTTTAAAGATTATTCGTAGTTCTTCAGAAGTTTTTCCGATAAAATCTCTCAAAACGCATACCAGGCTTGTCTATCAAAAAATAAAGTACCAACATTTAAAATCGAGGGTGGCAAGTACGTTACAAGTAGGGCACTAAGATAGGGGTGGGCTGCTATTAGGGCAACAAGGGACGGCGTGGTTGGGGCGGGCGGGGAGGTACCATTCTCCCCTTTTGTGTGGATGTCGTAAGTTGATTTGCATTTTTGTGCTCGTTAACTGGGATAAGTTTGGTATTTTTATAAGTTTCAGTGAATAGAGCACGTTTATTGTTTACTATACTTGTAGAAATTTTGGATATTTGAAATAAAATGTAAGGTCTGTACCCCTCGTCTATTGGCAGGCCTATTAAGTTGGGTAACAGAGAATTTTGTCTCATTAGTGACAGTTGACCTCATATAAACTAAATCAAATAGATAGCCAATAACATTGTTTCTAACAGTGATATTAAACTTTCGATAATAAAATGGTACTTACTAGGAAGTCTTCAATAGGTACAGATGCCAGCAAATCAAGCTAGCCGAAACTGTCAAATTTTCCCAACCAACTGTGAACCTTATGCTTAAGCGATAAAGTTGAAAATCTATTAAAGAAATTTGACAGATTGTGGTAGCTTGATGTGCTGGCGTCTGTACATTGTATGTATAATATTCCTCTAGACCGAATTGTGGCCATGGCGGCCAATCTCAGCGAAGACTTGCCATTCGGCGCGGGAGATATTATAGTGCACATGTATGTGCGCAAACACAGCTACACTTTCTCTTCCTTCATTCTCATAGTCCGATGGGACGGCAATCGGACATGACTGAAGAGAGATCAGACGCGGAACGTGCTTTCCGAATCACACTGCCAACTTCCAAACTTCAGGCTACTAATAAGAAATTTCTAATGGTGTCACCAATGGGGCTTTGTATGTATATTGTATACTAACTTTCTTATTAATAAACGTTGTATAGCGTCTGTATAGTTACACAACGCTTTGTCTTCTTCTTTAGAAAGTCAAATTACTGACGACTGAGGGAGAAATCGGTGTGTAACTGTTCATCTGATATAATACGTTTATTAATAAGGGGTTAGTATGTAAAGGCTACAGAGATCTGTTATGGGCTTAGGCCCAAAATCCCAAGAAGGTATATCGGGCCTGAGGCTTAAGTCATTAGGACCAGCCGGTCGATTCTGTAAAAATCTCACCGTGAAAACTTAGGTGATGTGAGTTTGTTTTTGCTAGGAATTGACACTATTGACACTCACTCCACGCTCACTTCACCTAAGTTTTCACGGTGAGATGGTTACAGAATCGCACTGCAGATATTCCTGTCTTTGTCTAGTAGTCAGTATCCTGTTATTTCTATTAGATCTTGAGTTGGTCTTCCAACACAAGATGTTATGAAATAACTGAAAACCTGAAAGAGGGTAATTGTACTTTTTTAAACCAGCTCTCCATACAGTTCGTGTAACTCGAGAAAATGATATTGCTAAGAGCAGGTGGCCGTGATTAAATAATAACAGCCAATCAGGTCGATCGATCAGGTTAAGCTACGCTTGTCGCGGTTGGTCTGTGGATGGGTGACCATCTTTACATACCGTGACCTCTCCGTGCCTCGGAAAGCACGTTAAGCCGTTGGTCCCGGCTGTCATTCGTGGATCTTTGACAGTCGTTACGGGTAGTCAGAAGCCTGAAAGTCTGACAACCAGTTCTTATCAAGGGGTATCGTATTACCCAGTAATTGGGTTGTGGAGGTCAGATAGGCAGTCGCTCAATGTAAAATACTGGTATTCAGCTGCATCCGGTTAGACTGGAAGCCGACCCCAACATAGTTGGGAAAATGCTAGGCAGATGATGGCAGATGATGAAGAGCAGATTTTTTTGCGATTTCAGGGTTGTTTAGGTACTAGAAGTTAAAACTAAACGAAATATCATAACTGGATTACTGAGTTATATGAAAAGACTGAGATTTATGAATCTAAAACTCTTTTACCTATAACAAAGAAAAGTTAAACCTATTTATTTTATTAATAATATGTATCTTTAATGAGGCGTTACGATACAAACCAAGTACTTCGCAAAAAGCCAATAATTGTAATCCGTGTCCACAATAAATCAAATCATTGTCTTTTTAACACTACGCGGGTCACAGTCCACCGCATGTTAATCCTTTACATTCAAATGTAAACTATTGTCAAGTGTGAACATTATTTTGAATATATAATTGCGTTATATTGTTGTAGTGTGTAAATAAAGAGGAGTGTGGTTATCGATTCGTTTCGCGTGTGGTGGAAATAAGGGACGAGCGTTTAGTTTAATTTTTTTTACGATTTATAAGGAACCCTTACAGTACGGATTGATGTTAGCATCGCGTTTGATTGAATTGACTTTGTATCATAAGTATCATAACTAACAACGAGCATACGGTACCTACTTTTGGGTCACTCTCTCCATTTTTCAATCATGTTTTTATTTTCTCAAAATTAAAAAATCACGGCATTATTAGTAAAATAGTGATTTATATTATTATGTGTATTATTCAGTGCAGGATATCTGAGACGATAAGTTCACACCTGATCACTTCTTTTTATATACTATATTATTATTTTAAGATGAACAACAGAATTTTGTACCTAGAATATAAAAATGTATTCTCATAGTTTAGGTTTAGTCCTTTAACGCCATAAAGAATTAATCTGTATCTGCGACACAACATGTTCTTTTCTTTCTTTCTTTTATAAATTCAAGTCTTACACTATCTTAAAAGGACCATGCTGTATTGGAACTCAAACTAAAAATAAAAATGAAAACCTTCTTTGGTCAAACAAATTTTGACATAAAAAAAGAATCAGTCCAACTGACAAATAACTGTCACCCAGCGGGCTTTGACAGGGGTAGATCAAATACCGATATTATTGTGAAACCTGATCCTTATCTCCAGGATTATCGCTAATGTGCCGAGATATCATCTTAAAAGAGGGCCCAGTGTGGATTTATGTTACGGACCAACAAAATGTGTTGAGTTTAATGTGTAAGTAGAGTTCTTTACTACAGTTTTCATTGCTTGAAGTTGACTGTTTTGGGGTAGTCCCGTAGGCCGCATGCCATGCCGGGAGTAAAGCTTTGAACTTGAGCCGGCTCAGTGTATGTATTACGGAGTTTCAATAGAATAAGAGGCCGACTTGCACTGGTTTACCTATTAAACTTTCTAAAACAATAGTCCTTTTAGCCAGCCTCAAACGAAACATAAAGTTTCTTCGTAACTATTGCCGTAACATGTATAGACAACATCAGTCCTGACAACTCCACTCCATTTCTATAAAGGGGTTTGTGGAGGTGTATACTACACTACACCCACACATTTCGTGTCATATTTTAAGTCGTAAGTAATTTCGCATTTTGTGCTCCTACTACAAATTTCTCAATAGAAAAACCCAATAACACTTGATCCGACCCGAGAATCCAACCCAGGACACATATTATTTACAGTCAAACTTTAAAGCTTTTTTAAAGATATCATGTTAATAGAAGTGAAAAAAATAGAAACTGTCACTGCTTTTCATCATACTTCCTACTATCCTATCCTATCCTGCGAAAGCTTGTGAGGATGGATGCCATGGCTGGATGGACGGATGGATGTTTGTTACTCTTTCACGCAAAAACTACTGAACGGATTTTTGGATGAAATTTGGCACACAGATAGTTTATAACTAGGATTAAACCGCAGGGCGCTGCTAGTCTATTATTATTCTCGTTTATGCAGTGTTTTAGCAAAGTACAGATATCTCGAAAGCTGTTCTCTGTGTGTCTCGAAAGTTTCTATTCCATATTTTATGAAATGTTGGACAAAAATAAATTCGACCCAGGGACTGACTTATGCAAGTAACACAAATTTTTATTCGCGATAAAGTGAATACACATGTTTTAAACAAAAAACAGGAATAGAATTTTCCAGCTCAATGACAATCCACATACAAAAGCCCGAGGTGTGGCTCAAATAAAAAATCCCATTTGGTCCACAGAGGCGGAATAATGACCGCTTTTTACCGGTTTAATCCGGATCAGATAACTGGGGACTATGCGATGCCCGTTTGATATTCATGATCATTCCCCGAGGATTTTGGGGATCAAAATGTACTGCAGATTTGGTTACGTTTTACTGTAATTGATTATTACTTACTAGAAAAGAGAGTGCAGATACCAGTCTATCTGCACTCTCTTTAAAAAATAAATTGGTTCTGATCTCACTAAAAAAAGCTTGATTTCTGTGGCATCTTAGCTGGAGTGAAGATACTTATTGTCAACTTACTTTAGATTTTTGAGTTTTGCAAATATGAATACATAAGACAGTGAAAACATCTTTTGATGAATTACTTACGAGTTGGCTAAAATGTATATGGGTGATGATGATAATGATGTGTGCTGATCAGAGATAACATATAAAATCAGGTAACCTCGTATCATTTATTTACATCAACAACATTTTCGTAATTTACAATTTGTACAAGTCAGTCATGCCATTGGTCCTTCACTAGCAGTACGTTAGCAGTTCATCCATGGTGCAGGGTTTGAAGCAGCATTCGTCAGCAAGGCCTCGCTTGCCGCGCAAGCCGCCCAGAGCCCGCGCCGAGTCCTCTGGCATCCACCACCCAGAATCCCGCTTCTCCTCGGAACCCCAGCAGATAGCAGCCAGCACTTCTGAGAGCCGTCGTCCACAGTAATAATTGGCACCATTCCGCGCCTCACAGCACCAAGCGCACGCTACCACGAGAATGAAGAACAAAGTCAGTTTCATGTTGATTGATGATTTGTTCGATCTTTAACTAACGTCGATAAGGGGTTTTGTTATGTTGAAGGATGTACGAAGACTACTGTTTCACGAATGTGGTTCGAATGTGCTTACGCTCAGTAATCCCGAGCTTTTATACCTGGAGAGACCTTATTAATATTCAGACTGATTTTATTAATAGGTAGGTCCTAACTGAAATCGGAGTGCGTACTTGCGTAGGCTAAGGGAAATTTACCTCATATTATGTCACCTTGACTTTCCACGTGAATGAGCACCTTATAGAATGTGGGTGACTTAGAATGATCACATATTGTGTAAAGTGTTAATTTTGTCCCATAAAGAAATTAAGGAAATAATAATTTAAGGGAACGAAGTCATTTTAACATAACATGACAGCCACGCCTGTCGTTACCCGGACGGGTTGGGCGAACCTTACCTTTAGTATACTCACATTTCGCCGGTTTTACTTTAGTTCCGTGTAATAATGAGACAGCGAACAACCGAGCAGGAATTCAGACTCCAGGCTGCTACTGATAAATTCCTGATTGGGTGTTAATCCATTGATAGAGCAATAGGGGAAAGGTGCTATCAATCAGAGTCTTAAAGTTTTGTAATACATTAAGACGTAAACTGACTACGTTCTAAACGGAACGGACTTGCACACTAATTTATGTACTTGCTAAGAAATATTACATGGTAAGCGCTGACTTGACACGTTATGAAATTAGTAATAAAATGAACATGGCTTTAAGCTGACTAATAAACATTAAAGCTGTCGTACTTAATTGCATAAGTGTATGAGATTACTAGTATTTTTTTTTTGCATCATTGCGAATCACAAGACTATTGAATTAATTAAACTTCTCCATTTTTTTTTCTTTTTTTTTTATCTCTGAATAGGCCCGCTCTTGACCTCGATCACGCCTCATGGAAAGCGATGGATGAGGTCTATGATGGAACGAGCGTGCCCAGAATATGCCTAAGGCACTGGAACTCCCACGCATCGTCGTAACACAGCAGGCTGCTTGACGCTGGACTTCGGTGGGAGGGTGGTCACAAACCAGGCGGGTGTTAGCTCTACCACCGCAAGGTAGGAATTAGCCAGTCAAATAAGGTGTTGTGTGTGTGTCCAGAATGGGCCGAGCGCTCGGTTCAGTTGAGTAACTGGCGGAACAAACTGCGCTACATATGAGGAGGCTTCTTCATGCATCCCAAACGTGCCCATTAGAATCATCATCGTCCACAGCCCAACTACACTCACTGCTGGGATTAGACCTCTCTTTTCTTGTGTCAATCCCCAGGCTCCAGTGCCAGTCTCATCATGGTTTTACCCGTGAATCAAGCTTTTTTTACTCAAATAACACTAACTATTTTCCTATCGCAGGTGTGCTGGAAGAGATTTCTTTAGAAATATGCAACACCTTTGTACGTATTTTTCTGTTCTTTTCTTCTTATCTGTTTATATATGTGTATAAATATATATGAGTAAACTAGTCGCGAGCTTGAACGCACTAGTGGTCATGGCCACAAAACGCTGTCTCACCTGGCTTCGTGTCCGACAGAGATAGTATCAGTGATGAGCAGTTAGACGCTAGTCTACACGCACAACGTCTAGTTCTCACGCACAGAAACACCGTTCCAAACTGAAAACCGCGCAAAAAAATTCGAAAAGTGCTTTGGAAAATCGAAGTGTATGAAAAAATCACTACATAAATCCATTACAAATAAAGTTTATTAAACTCTTCGATAATTAAGCTTTATCGTTACCGACTTTGTTTTGAAGATTTTACAGTTCTTTTATTAGTTATTTGCTCCCAAAGTTATGTTAAAAACAGCAAGATAAACGAATCTTTGTTGGCTCATACTATCGATAGGTATATACAAACAGTCGATATCATAAATATCGACTGTTTGTTTGGTTGAACGCGCTAATCTCTGCAACTACCAGTTGTATTTGAAAAAATCTTTTTTCCAAATCGCAGCCCAATTCTTGAGGAAGCCTTAACAATACGCTAGGACTCTTAGGAACCGAGCAAAACGATAAAAAGTAAAAATGAACGCTAAACGAAAACAAAGCAATAGTGCGGGCAGGCGATGGGGTGCGTCGGGGAAACAAGAAACTTCACGCGAACGAAGGTTCGGGCAGAAACTAGTAAATAAATGAAATTAAGACAGATCGTAGTTAAAATAAACTATACCTAAAAGCAAGCATTAAAAGTAAACAGTAGCTGTAACTATAAAGCTCGGTAATTAAATCTTAAGGGCTGCGCCGCTAAGGGACTGCGTGAGGGTGCACACAATGGACCATAGGACCAGCGTTATAGGGCCAGGTGCCCGCTCGTGTACAATAGCTTTAGTTGACTTTATTTGTGATTTACTGGTAGTTTCGGTGATGTGTACTGGTGTAAAGCATTTACTTATATAAATACTGTAGAATGAATTATTGTAGGTATTCGTAATTGATTCAATGTTATTAATTTAAGGTTTACGTTTATTGTATTGTATTGCTCTTGGACGTGGAGTCGCGGACACCAGCCCGTTATACAGTACAATACAAGGTTTCTGTGAAATTACTAGTCTATAATAATATTTGAGGTATTTCAAAACAAAAATAATCTCAGGGGAAATGTAAAACTAGAGTTAACTAAAGTACTATCTATATTTTGAAAACAAACAAAAAAAGTTATTAAACTCTACAGATTACCACATAAGCTTAGGGTTGATTAACTTAGGGTTGAGTTTACCGAAGTCAGATATTTTTTATCCGTGGAATAAAATTGACGTCTGACAGTTCTAGTATGGAAAAACTGTCAAAAATTCAAAACTTATTCTCAGTATAAGACTTATTCTACCTATGTATAAAAGTTTGGTGGAATGCGCCTTCAAATACATAAACATTTTTCAACGCATGTCTACTGTCAGTCTAACATCAAACTCCATACTTTAATTTCCTGTTGAACAGTTGTAAAATCTAAACGGCTGCAAAATACGGTTTTGTGGTTATAAAGTAGGTACAAGTTTATTACAAAATGCATTTTCTTGACAGCTCTAATTACATATTTCAAATAATTTTATAATTTGTCGTGCATCTGTGACCGGTATTAAGCTTTTTTATCATAGAAAAAAAAACATGATATAAAAGCTTTCAATCTCAACTAAAACCCAGTATAACCCAATTTCATTTTACAACACCACATATTCCCCCTCTCTGCTTCACTTCCAACCGACCTTACTACACACAATTTTTTGGCCCAAAAATCCATTTTTTCGATAAAAAATTCGCCTCATGAATGCCACCTTTGTTCTCAGTGCATCGATGCATCGCGACAGATGGGGCTACGTTGTATGGTGTTCCATGGTGTCGGATAGAAGCGATAAGGGTAAACGGTTTGACACCGCGACAATCGGTCAGATTGCTCTGTGTGCATTGGTAATAATAAAAGAGAAAGTTTATGACACCGAAATATTATTGGAAAGGTGAACGGATATTTGAAAAATAGACGACATGAAACTACATATTTGGCAAGCTAAAGATCTACGGACTTTCATAGAAAAATTAAAATTAACGAACTAAAGAAAAACAACAGCAGCATTTGATGGTACGTTTTAAAAGTTACTTTGTTTAATTTAGTAATATTGTGTTGTAACTTTCAGTTAGGTAAGTATATCGAATAATTATGGAAATACTAAAAACTTTTTAAGTCAATGGAAAAAATAATTAACGTAATAAAGAATTAATCAATTTCGAATCCTATAAAGCTCTTGTCCGTAACGGTACCGAAAATAATAATTCACTTCATGCATGACGCAGTCTCGTAGAGCATTTCTTAAAAAGCGTAGCATCTGCTCTACGAACTTTGGAAAGACACTACGCCAAGCGTAGCCTCGTAGCGGTCGACATTGAGTGCCCTTGATGTCTGGCGCCAGAATTATTATGTGTATTGTAAGTTTGTAACTATTTTTTATCCTGACTGCCCCTGAAAAAGGCTAATGATTTTACCAACCTTTGTTTAAAATGTGTGAGTAGATTATACGTCACTTGATTTTTCATAAATTCCTATTTCATTCCAACCCAGCAACGCCAATTAAGTCGTGACAAGCATGACATCGGCGTGTTATTGGTAAATTCGACATGCGTGGGAGTGCAGCCGCAGATTCTATTTAATGTTTATTTATATGTAGTCATTTGACGCTTGTTAGACTGCCGTTTGGTCCTTATTAGCTACGGTTAAACCACCCTCTATTCTTAATTAGTCTTTGTTTTTTTTTTCAAAAGCCATAATGGCCTTCAATATTCTTTCGTAGTCGCCTACTTTAATAAAATACTTGAAATTTAAGCTAATAGGTATCGTTGAAAATAAGTACACGTACTTAATTCTAATAATAGTACAGCCCACTCAGACCATTTTCATAAAATTTGAGCAAATTGTGTGTGTTTTCATGATAAACGAAATTTTGTTAAATAATATCCCCATTTTGTTAAATAATATTTTGTTAAATAAGGTCCCCAAGTCACAGGCTATAAACCTAGTTTGGGGGCTAGGAGATTTTACTTGCTTACTTTTGTTGTACCATATTATTGTAGTTAGTAATTTTGTAAACATTTTCTGGAAATATATTATTATTATTATTATTATTCATTTATTTATTTAGTTTTCTTATTTTATTACATTTTTAAATATTTCTTAAAATATAAAAATAAGTAAAAAAAAACATTTAAAAATATAAAAAAATAGTTGTCCGCCGGTGTCGGGACCAGGGTCCAAGCTACCGGTGGTTAGGGCTCCAGAGACAGGAACCTCCTCACAATACGAGCCGTATCGAGGAGTACTGCCTTCTGAATCAGGCTCTTGATCCAACCGCCTAACGAGAGCCTCGATAGATGTTGATCGAGGCTTTCGGCTATAAGACCATTGGCCGACACGACAATCGGCACAATGATAGCCGAGCTCACATTCCACATGTCAACAACCTCGTGTGCTAAGTCGAGATATTTAATTTGTTTCTCTTTCTCAGCTTTCACGAGGTTATCGTCATGTGGAATGGTAACATCGACAATCATTGTGCGGCGCGCTAATCGATCTATCACCACTATATCAGGCTTATTGGCAACAATAGTCCTGTCAGTAATGATAGATCGATCCCAGTACAACGTGACATGGTCATTTTCAAGAACTGGGTCGGGCACATACCTGTAATACGGTACCTCAGACTCCACAAGCTTATATTTCAAAGCAAGTTGCTGGTGAATAATCCTGGCCACTTGGTTATGCCTGTGCAAGTACTCACCGTTAGCCAGACGAGAACAACCAGAGGCAATATGTCTGATAGACTCACCCGGACGGTGGCATGCCCGACACACGTCAACCGTCCCGTCCTTCATAATATGTCTCCGGTAGTTATTCGTTAAGATAACTTCGTCCATAATTGCACAGACGAAACCTTCAGTTTCCCCGAAAAGGTCACCAAAACGTAGCCAGGATACGGACGCTAAGAAATCTACACCGGGCTCATGAAGAGCCCGATAGAAGCGTCCGTGAAGCTCCTTGCTTTGCCATACCTTCTTGCGGTCATCAGTAGAAAGTACTACAGGTTTGCGCCAGTTCTCTTTAGCCATGGAGAGCGGGGTGAGCCCTTTGTCCACTGCGACCACATCACGATGCATACCCACTTCGGCTTTTAAAAAATATTCCCTGAGACTGCACACCTCGCGGTTGTGGAGGGTCTTTGCATTTAAAAAGCCTCGACCCCCACACTTCCGCGGGATATACAGTCTCATCACCGATGATCGTGGGTGATGCATCCGGTTTGCGGTCAGTAGTGTACGGACTCTTCTATCCAGGGCGTCGAGTTCGGTCTGAGTCCATTTGAGTATGCCGAAAGAGTACATCAAAACCGGCATGACCCAACCGTTGAAGGCGCGCACCTTATTTCCGCCCGAAAGAAGACTATTTAATACCTTCTTCAGGCGACAAAAGAAGCGCTCCTTCAATGATTGCTTCATGTCAGCATCATTGATGCCTAACGCTTCCGACATACCCAAATACTTATAGTTTTCGGATGAGGAGAGGGATCTGAGGTTTATGGAATCCGAGAGTTGAATTCCCTCGGATTCCATAATCTCCCCTCGCTTTACATGCATGACTGCACATTTGTCCACACCAAATTCCATCCTGATGGCGCTACTGAAAGTTTCAGTTACCTTCAGTAGCTCCATCAGACGCAATTTGTTGGGGGCAAAGAGTTTCAAATCATCCATGTAAAGGAGGTGAGATATAACCTGACCACCTCTCCTCAACCGATAACCTAGACCTGAATCCTCCAGTAGTGTACTTAGAGGATTCAGGGCTAAGCAGAACCAAAGTGGACTCAAACTGTCGCCCTGAAATATTCCCCGTTTAATCCATACAGGCTCATCATTCCCCTGGATCTGTCGACATCCTGGATAACGAAGGACCGTCTTCCATTGCCCCATACACGACTCAAGGAAGGTGCGTAGAGTTGCATCTATTTTGTACAACTCCAGCACCCTCATGAGCCACGTATGTGGCACCGAGTCGTAGGCCTTCTTGTAATCTATCCAACATGTTGACAGATCCTTGCGGGATCGCTGAACCTGTTGGCTAATGGCCATGTCTATGAGGAGTAGCTCCTTAGTACCGCGGGACCCATTCCTACATCCATTTTGAGAGGCAGACATAATCGAGTAATTGTCAAATTGTGGGTTCCGCGGGACTACCTGACTTATGGAGCAGGTGGGTAACGCCTGTTGTTAGAAACTGCGGTAGCGACCCAGACTCTAAGGATGACTGGAACTGAGATGCCAAGCAAGTGTGTGAACTAATTAGCCATTTCAACCAGAAGTTGTGCAGTCCGTCCGGTCCCGGCGATTTCCAATTCGGTAAAGGACGGACCGCTCTGGTAACGTCTGATGGCATAATTATGACTGCATCCATTACTGGTATAGTCTCACACACTCGCTCGACATCCTGCATCCAGCCAGCCTCAGTGTGACAGACGGGTACCGACCAGATGCTGCGCCAGAATGCACTTGTGGTGGCATCATCCGGGCGGCATACATCTATCACATTTTGTTCAGGTCGCTCCCAAGCTCTATATACCCACCTTTCATCGCTCTGGAACATGCGATTCTGCGTGTATCGATCAACCCGCCGCTTATACCGCCGAATTCGGCTCGCCCATGCACAAACTTTCTGCTTCAGGAAGTCGATGCGCTCTGTGACACGGGACATGTATTCTCGAGGATTGATTCCAGTCCCCGAGAATGCCCGCCTTACAAAGCGCATCACTCGTGGTCGTGTATTGCCCTCCCTGAAGCAGTATAGTTTGCCGATGAGTACCCTGGCCCCATCGATACGACCCTCGATCCTACGTTGCCAGACTGGTACGGTTGGTTTTGGTCGAATAGCTTCGTCATAAGTTGGGAACTTGACGTTAGCTAAACGACATGCCGCAACAGCTGCGCAATACAGGATCGAGTGTGTATCAACAAGATCCTCGCTGCTCTCAAAGAAATTCTTGAGCTGCGAGTCCAAGGCACACACCAGCGCCCCATTTTTCTTGTGCATAGGTAACCGTGGTAATCGGGGTCTAAGTTCGGTTGGAGTGGATCTATACTCGCGTAATGCATCCTCCAGTGCGCTCCTCAGTCGGACGTTGTACTGGCTACTTACTGTGGCAACCCAATCATCCTCTTCTTCAACATGATTGGACTGCGGCGGGATGGCATCAACAGTTGACGCTTGTGCCGCAGTTTGTGCCGAAGTCGAGACGATGTGGTTGCTCAGTACCTCTGAGCGCAGCCTATCAAGTGCGATATCGTCCAACCTGTGATTGCGTTGGATGACCCGCACCTGATCCGATAGTCGTTGGGCCGAAACGTTGACGGTTGGTTCCAGTTCCTGGAACAGAGACAGCATCCTATTATTATTATTATATCGCAATATTTTTTTAACCATCTGCTGCCACTAGAAAAAATGACATAAAATCCATCCACATGGTCACTCATAATACCGTATTCCTTAATACTCAATTAAACTACCTAATAGTCATATATCTGTGTATTCTAAACAGTTTATGATAACCATACCGTCCGGCACACGAGCGGCACGCGGCCGGCACCACCACGGCACGCTTATACACTTGTAATACACGTGTTGTGGGTGTTAGAGTGTAATGATTGCACATCGTTTTCGCACATTCAATTACTCCGAAAACACAATATACATTAGTTTGATTTAAATACATTAAAATGTGTGCTAAGGAATAAGAAAAGACAGGGCTGAATGAATTAACTATTCATTCAGCCTGTCTTTTCTTATTTTTACGAAGATATTTTTTTAAACGCTTAGAGTAGTATCTCTTTTCGTTGATAAAGAGTTTTTAGATTATTTTTGACAGAAATTAAAACCTAATTATAGTGGCTAATTGGCACATTCCTTTCAAGACTTTATGTCCTCACTCCTCGCTAACTGTGCTGTGGGTACTTCTTTTTCAGATGTCTAATTTCGTCGTGGTTAAATGATACGGTAACTAATAAACTCAACCTCTGGCTTCCAGCTTCCCAAATTACTGCATTTTAGGGTTCCGTACCCAAAGGGTAAAAACGGGACCATATTACTAAGACTCCACTGTCCGTCTGTCCGTCTGTCACTAGGCTGTATCTCATGAACCGTGATAGCTAGACAGTTGAAATTTTCATAGATGATGTATTTCTGTTGCCGCTATAACAAAAATACTAAAAACAGAATAAAATAAATATTTAAGGGGGGCTCATATACAACAGGCGTTTTTATTTTCGGCGTTTTTTGCCTTTTTACGGAACACTTCGTATGCGAGCCCGATTCACACTGGGCAATTTTTCATCCCATCTGTCTACTCCACTTGTTGGACCGTATTACTAATTTACTACTCAAATAAACTAATAGTCCTCAATCTGTGTAGGTATCATAACAGTTGATATGCCACACGTGGCGCCACGTGTCCGCCACGTGTCTGACGTGACGTCACACTTAACAACTGTCTACCAAAACGGCGCGTGTGGGGTATTACACGGTTGTTTACCCTTGTTTTTTGGTAACCCGTAAAGTTGTAAGAGATTATATCTGCCTTTTAATAAGGCCTAATTACTTACAACTTTCAAATATAAAAAGCAGCTCCAAGAGCATGATTCAAAACAATCTGCCTAGCGTTTTCCCAACTATGTTGGGGTCAGTTTCCAGTTTTTCCGGTAGCAGCTGATTACCAGTATTTTACATGAAGCGACTGCCGATCTGAACTTCCGCAACCCAGTTACTGGAATACTGGTTAACACGATTCCCCTTGGTAAGACTGGTTGTCAGACTTTCGGGCTTCTGACGACCCATAACTAACCGACTGTTTATTTATCTTTCACTAGCAGTGCCCCGCGGTTTCACCCGCGTAAGTTTCGATCCCGTGGGAATATCGGGATAAAAGCTATTCTATGTCCTTTCCCGGGACTCAAACTATCTCTATACGAAATTTCATCTAAATCGGTTCAGCGGTTTAAGCGTGAAGAGGTAACAGACAGACACACTTTCGCATTTATAATATTAGTATGGATATAATACATATACATATTATATTAGTATGGATTTCAGGGTGAGTGCATTAAAGCTTATTTGCTTAAGGTTCCCAGATCATCAGCATAAGTGGTAATGACAATCATAAGTGCTTATTATATTTTTGCTCCTCATTGGTTACTTATCTAAAAAACCCGTGTAAACTTTTCACACACATTTTTTGTCACGCAAAACAAAATTTTGTAATCCCGAATCCTAAAATGACACTTGAGACCATCTAATACTTAGGTGGTACTTTTTGCCACTAAATATGACACGCTTCTACTCAAGTGGGATAAACATAACATTACACAGTATTTAAAAAGCCATGAGCGATGATAGGGTTAATTTTGTCATTGTTAACGTGTGAAACTTTTTAAATGATATTTTTATAGGATCATTACAATCGTGATTTTCAAGTGTTTTATCTAGTGGTACTTTAGTAATTGGTACTTCGATGGTCGTGAGAAATTCCGTAGCCAGATTTCCCAAACATAAAAAGTTTTTGAATGATGATCCGACTATCATGCCGTTTGTGTATGTGAGTTTAAATGTTTGTAAACGCACCCACAATACAGGAGAAATTCAGTCATAGTGTAGAGCAAAGTTAAGAAAAAAATGGCAAAAAATGGCCTGAAGGTTAGTTAATAGTTATTGTGTACTGAAAGTTTTGTATTATTCCAAAACTAGTATCAAGAACATTGTATTTCAGGAATTTCGAGAGGCCGTGTGAACTCGAGTCTATTATGACGTCACTGTTATTATAATGGGTAGGTACTTCAGGGTTGAGGGTTGTATTCAAGAATATTTTATAAATCGATGCAAATGCAGTTTCAGAATAAATATTGGTCCTCAGTCTTCAAGCTTCTGACTATCTTTTTCGTTCTTTTCCTGAAAAGGATTTCGTAAATTTACCTAATTAAAGTTAATCTGCATTGAACAGAAAATCCTTGCCTTTTCTATGAATCTACTAATCTGCATAAAGTAATTACCAAAACTAGCCGCAGATGTACACTCGACTTGATAGCGTAACTCGTATTATCTAATATTATTTCAACAAACAAACACACAAAGATACAGTTAGTTTTCAATCAACTTCAAGTACCAAGCTCGTCCATAGTACCAAATGTTATAACTTGGGACAACCCTATCAACAAAACTCAGACAAAAATTGATTTTACTAGCACAGATTTAAAGTTGAAATTCAATCACTACAATACATCAATGGCTGGCCAAATCCGTGTGTTCGATAATGATTTTGATGGCCTTTGAAATAAGGAGCAATTTTGTATGTTTGAGTGAGATGAATGAAAGGTTTTCAAGTGTTTACGCTTGGTGTAGAATAAACCTATCAAATATATGAAATGCAATGGTTAGATTCAGACAGTTGCGTTGTTGGTCACTTAGTAGTCTACTTATTTTTAATAAATAGAATAAAAGAGGATTTAGACAAAACAGAAAAATGAAAAGTTCAATTCAAAACAAAATAAAATTGTGTTTTTTTTTGTCATTAGGTACTAGCAGAACAATTTAACCTGTGATTTGCGACTATATTGACGACTTTACATAAATAAATGTAAGTAGTTACCTACCTACATAATTTGGTGCTTAATGCATTTTTAATAAATTGCCCAAATCATGGATAACATTAAATAGATCTGCTCTTAAAAGTAAATTGAAGAGTTTACTAACTAAAAGATTATATTACAGTATAGCAGAGTTTATGAAACAGGACAATTTTCCTCGTTTTTGAGATGACAATGTTGTATTTTTTGACATGTTATTGATCTATTGCATTTTTTTTTTAATAATTGGAATTTGGAATTGAAATTTTTAATGACAGTAATTCATATTTTTATTGACCAATTTATTTAATGACTACTTTGACGTTGAACTGTATTTAAAAATATACTTATTGAATTGTAATTATACCTAATCTTTAATGAATAATGATGAAGTGTAATTTTGATGAATATTATCATAGTTTATGCACCATCTCTTCCTACCAATTTGTACGCCACGATATGCAAATGAACATGTTAGAACTTTTCTGTAAGTATCCCATTATTATCCTGCATGCAATTGCAATGTACTTGTACAATAGACTACGACTAGAATCAATTCTATTTGTTGTAATTTTTGACGTTCAAAAGTGCCTTTAATGTGCCTATTTGAAATAAATGCTTTGACTTTTGACTTTGACTTTGACAATGGGGATTGTCCAAAATTTCTAACCATTAGTTTTTATTTTATCTTTTGAAAATATACAGCATTTTGAGAAACTAATTTGAATATTTTGATGTTTGGCTCAACGGTTATTTAAAAAAATATATTTTATTATTTTAAGATTTACGTGACGTAATCAGTGGCATAAAAGATTAAGTGCCGTTGCCTCACTAATACATAATTAAAAAATTTAATCTGTCAATACAACGTCATCGGTCTCACATCTGTCAAAGTGTCAATAGGCCCAATAGACGTCTTAAATCCGAATCCTATCTTAGCGTATTTATTTACAAATGGTTTTTTTATGAGTAAGTGTACTCCAAGGAATATACTACTCTCTGTCGTCACTAGAACAATCGACGCGGCGACTTAGAAATAGAATAATAATGCACACGGCGACATTACTACTATTATTGCTGCAAGTTGGAACAAAGCACTTCCTGTATTCCATAACTCTTCCAATGTATTAAATATTGTCAAGTGTTGAAATAGTGTATGAAATGTAATGAGATATAATACAAGAATGTTTATATTTTTGACATTTATATTTATTACTTATAGGCATTGTGTATCTCACTACGTCTACCCGAACGAAGTCGCGGGCAGAAGCTAGTATCAATATATGTTCGCTCCTTTAACAAACGAAACTTCGTAGCCACGTATAACTTTCGGTAGCCACAAAACCGATCGAACACACAACTAATATTTGTAATAAATAATTTACAATATTTGCTGAACGTCAAATCACTAAGCTCTTCTCCCTAACCTACTAGCACCAATTTATTAAGGCCTCTGCAAAATCATGGCCAGTCAAATTTTGTACCAATTTTTTTACTACGCAAGGGAAAGCCAGAGTTCTTTCTTTGCTGGTCACATGACCGTATAGTTCTTACTCAAATTTGAATCTTATGATTGAAAAGGTACAGATTATTTTTGAATGGTAATTGATAGGCAAATTGAACGTCAGCTGTATAGCCAATTTGTGGTGATGCCAATTCATCTTGTGGCATTAAATGCGGAGAATGACAGAATTGATAGTTTTCTATATTAGTATAATGTTTGGGATTAGATATATAGGGTGGTATGAATAATTTTGTTACTTATAGATTTCAGCAGCGCATCGTGAAAGCAATTAGTTTTTTAGCTTTGCTTTTAGGCTTACGATTCAGTCTGTAATTTTGAAACAAGAGAATTATTACCAATACATAAACTGTTACTGAAATGAACATGTACAGACGCCAGCACATCAAGCTACCCGAAACTGTAAAATTTTTCCAATCAACTTTGAACCATATGCTTTAGCGATAAAGTTGCAAATCTATTAAAGAAATTTGACAGATTGTAGTAGCTTGATGTGCTGGCGTCTGTACGATCCTGATTTATTAAAAAAATAAATAACAATAATTTTATTTTCTTAAGTTTGGCCGCACGTCTTGCATTAAGTAACAAACGAGAAAGTTATTATGGAACGAAATTGCTGGAAATATTTTTTTTTTGTATTAGCCTACGCTGTCCCACTCCTGGGCAAAGGCGTCCCTGCACTCCTTCTATCTTTCGCGAGCTGGAAAAAAAAACTAAAATTAACTTTACTCTTATAATCTTGGGCCTTTGCAGTTCATTCTCATGATTAATGATTTGCCAGAAGTTGTCAAAGACGCCAATTGTTTACTGTTTGCTGATGACCTAAAGCTGTCGCTGGAGATAAGTAAATTAGAGGACTGCGACAGGCTTCAAAGAGACATAGACAGAGTGGTGACCTGGAGCAAGGATAACATCTTGCAGTTCAACATTTCAAAGTGCGTAACAATCACTTTCTCTCGAGCGCACACTCCTATTCTATATACTTACAATATAGACGGGTTGCCAATGGCTAGGGCTATGGAAGTTAGGGACTTAGGGGTTAAATTCAACACTGGGCTAACGTTTCGTGATCACATCACAAGCTGCTGCAGAAAAGCTTACCGTAATTTGGGTTTTATGCTACGTATGGTGCGTGGTTTTAATAACATTAAAGCGGTTATGGCCTTATATAATGCTTTAGTTAGAAGCCAATTAGAATGTAACGCAGTCATTTGGGCTCCACATGAATCTAAATATAGGCTCATGCTGGAGAGAGTACAAAACAAGTTTGTGAGGTACTTGTACTTGCGCTTGTATGGTGTATACCCATTTTATCCGCTTATGTACCCGACTTTATTTATTTTGGGTATGGTTGGATATAACGAACTGAGGGTCAGGAGGGATCTCGCACTCACCTCGTACATATTCAAAGTACTTAGAGGGAGGGTACATAATGCGGACATATTGGGGCACATAGGTTTATGTGTTCCGGACAGGTACGTGTGGCGACGAAGACAGCCGCGGCTGTTGGCGGAGCCGCGCGCTCGGACCAATCTTTTAAGTGAGGCGCCACTGACGCGTGCACTCCGCACTCTCAACCTCATAGCTAGTGACACGGACCTATTCTGTTGTTCTCTGAGTGAGTTCACAAAGAATGCATTATTTGTAATAAGTTACAAAATTTAATTATAATTAGGAGTTAGTAATAAGTTAGAATAAGAGTTTAGATAAATATGTAGGTACACTATCGCAATAGGTTTCCCTGTAAGGATAGATGTAAGTTGAGAAAATAAAAATAAAAAAAAAAATAAATTCAATATAAGTGCGGTTAAATTAATTTTTACCATAAAGAAAATACAATTCATTTAAAACACTCGACCGACTTAGGGCTAATTTTTCCATCGACAGATAACTTTTATTCGTAGAGTAAAATTGACGTTTGAGAGTTTTTGAATGAAATTACTGTCAAGATTTCAAAATTATTCCTCGAGTAGGTAAAGTTATCAGATGATTGAAAATCAGCCGGTCGATTCTGTTAAAATCTCACCGTGAAAATCTAGGTGAAGTGAGTTTGTTTTTACTAGGAATTGACACTATTGACAGCTCACTCCACGCCCACTTCACCTAACTTTTCACGGTGTGATTATTACAGAATAGCACCGCTGCTCTTAATAAAATAAAATTCAGAAGCGACCACATTATCAAAATCAAATAAAATCACCCTTCCATTAAAAACTTAAACAAACGAGTATATTAGCTTAGTGGACTAAACAAATACTGGCCCGAGCCGGGATGAATTTTAAACAAAATCAAACAGACAAACAAACATGGGCCAATTAGCCCAGGGCTAGGCTTCTGGACATTCGATAGCGCACATGTGTTTTATATTTGATTATAGTTTTTATTTTTAAATTAACGGTTAAATTTCTAGGGGATGTTTTTGATATTTTTCTCGAAAGACACATAGCCCAAGGGTGTGTTTCGATCGCATTGAGGTGAAGCTCATGTGGTTTTCATGTTATCCGAAATTCTGAGTTGACAGATTAAAATATTCCTCACAACATTATTGGAACAAAAACTATGTTCTTTTTAAAATAAATGTTGCTCATGTAGGTATTGTGTGTCCCTGTGAAGGTTTGCGGAATAGTTTATATCCCACCAAAAACATTTTTATGTAAAATTTTGCCCAGACGAGACCATATATTATGGCTCGCACTGTCAAATAGTTATCAGATCTCACGTAGAGCCAAGTTTCTAACTTTACACGCCCTAACTCTACAAGCCCTAACTTCACAAACTCTACACCTTAGTCAAAATATGAGGTTTGGTCGTTTCGTTACTACAAGAACTATTGTATAACAGAAAAGTAAACAGTGAATATATTTTTCACCTTACGCTCGTGTGACGGTGGCGAAACGGTCAAGCCACATAGGTATTTTGACTAAGGTGTAGAGTTTGCGACGGAACGGATAAAACGGAACGTACCTACGTTCCGTTTTATGCTTCTATGTTAATTAATGTAACCGTTTATTAGAAGATAAAAAGAAAGAAGAAAATAAATGATAAATATCCGACGCAAAATTGGATACAAGATCTTGAAAGTCAACCATATCTACTTGACACTATACCAACAAGTAAAATGTTCCTCGCACATAAATTCAACGTATATATAAAAATTGATTGGTTTAACTGCACTAGGGTGGAATCTGAATGCATTGGATTAATAGCCGCCGCCGCCGGTGCATTTACGGTAGATTTGTGGGGAGATATTGCGAAGTACCGCATTTTAGCAGTTTCGATGTAGTAGATAAAATCGCCTATGGTATCTTGTGTCAGATTATTTTCATTTTACAAACATAAACAGGAAAAAAGCAAAAAAAAAAATTAACCTAACCTCTTTGCATTTTATTTCAGATAAAAAATAATGTAGGTATATAGATTTAGGGCTGATTTTTCAATCGACAGATAAATTTATTCGTGGAATAAAATTGACGTTTGACAGATTTTGTATGGAAGAACTGTCAAAATTTTAAAATTATTCCTCGGATAAAATTATCTGGCGTTGGAAAAGGCGAAATTCAATTTTTTTTTACGTTTTTTGCAATTTGCTGGTCAGTATTAAGTTGTACGTTGATTAATATATGATTCGCGACCATAACAAATGTGTATTTATAGAATTATAATCATTAAAGGCATCAACACAACTCTCTAAGACCAAGTAATCCTACTGAATGACTATTTCATGAAATCGACCGTAGCAATTAACATTGTCGGATCTACATTTTTGCGATTTTCATTTTATTGTATTAAAAGCCTTAGAATAAGTTTATACGCATAAGCATATACTACTACGTCAGGTAATTAGTATTTATACGTCACACTAAATTTGGTTAAGGTACATTGACATATTTGAAGCTTTGAACGGCCGTACCCTAAAATAGCTATTTTTCACATACGACTATATGTTAATTGCTACGGTCGAAATCTTGACATTTTAGGATTATATTTAACAAGTTGTATTACTGATTGTCATGATTATAATTATGTAAATACATATTTGTTACGGTCGCGAATCATATTTTAATCAAAGTACAACTTAATACTGACCAGCAAATTGCAAAAAACGTAAAAAAAAATTGATTTCGCGGGCTACCTTATCGCTTCCGCTTAAAGAATGTTGTTGACACTCGACAATATGTGAATTTTAAGCATATCAAAATAGTTTTCCAAATCGCAGTTATTCATTAATGCACTGTGGTCCTTTAATCCGCAATCCTGGCCAACATATAATTAAGTTGAATTTTTTTTCTAAAATCCGTTTCTTGGTTGTGGAGTCTTATGCATAAACCTACACTTCTACAGGATTTGCACTCTTACCTTCAGTTCTATAAGGACTAATTTACCATTTCGTGACTTTCGGATGCAAAAATGGGGTGGATAAATGTTTGGTTTCCATCGGTAGCCGTGATAATCCGTCGGTCTCGCTACATTGTGTGTGGACACGGCTGTTACAGCGTGTCATTCGGTTGTCTAGTGTCAATGGAGTTAAATAAGCGTGGTTTGTGACCAGAAAATTGCGATAGGTGTGAGTTTTGTACCTGACGACTTTAATCATCTTCATTCATTCACTTATCTTTCTTCTGATTAAGCTCATACTATTTTTTTTAGATAGTTTTGCTGTGCCTACCATCTAACATACTTACCGGCTTGGGTTTGTTTCAGATTTTTTTCATTCACTTCCTGTGTTATGATCAGGAGAATAATTATGAATTTTATGAATTTAATTATTAATATTCTTACCCATACAATAGCTAAGTTTCTGCTTACTCAGGATTTCCCATCAATCACATAAACACAGAAACAATACCGAAATTAACTCTTAGTCGGAAGCTAATTTCCTGTTTGCACCATTTCGAATCAGAACTCCTGCGCAATGGAGCGTGACGAAGCGCAGATTTGTTCTGTAATTATTGTAATTTTGGGTGACAGTTGGACGCCAGGTGGTATTTGTATGTTTATGGATAATATTGGCCATATTCCAGCTTTGTTTGTGTTTGAACTTTCGAAAATTGATGGTAACGTATTTTACCAAAGCTTTTCCCTAGTCCCAGTTTACCGATAAAATTGATGAGGATACTTACGTACTAAGCATCCTCATCAGAACAAGATAGAGACCTACTTTTTAATTCTACTCTAGAACAAAAACTATAAGTAAGTAGGTCATTTAGATTAGACAACTACGAAGGAACTTCATAAAGATTTCTAAGAATTCATAAACTACTGTGGGTGTATTCGGGAATGTCCAGATTTAGCCCTGCTCTGCCTATGTGGGTTGTCATTTCTCATAAAATGATTCCGATGTAACAATGATCGCTAAAATATGACATCTAAATAATTGGAGCAAACATCGACGTCCAGTAACAATACTCGTAACGAATTTCCAAAGCAAACATTAGTTTTCGAAAATCGTAACTCGATCCAAACGGGTGCCCCTGTTCTAAACTAACAACTTTATTTTAGCAGTTGTGGTAGACTCTATTTCAACGAAATAAGGCGTACTATTGAATTTTTCATGTGCTTTTTGATTTTTCTATAGATCCTGAACAAAGCTGCCATAGGGGTGCGCATAAGCATTCACAACTTTTCGCTCTTTAACGTTCATTGTTCCTATTTGATTTATATTCATGGTGCTTACTTGTATTATTACACAGTGGTAAATCATGCGTCAATTTCTCCCTTTCTATACAACAAACTGGGCTACCGTTTATTTGCTATTGTTTAAGCTTGACTGATCGATATGTGTTGCAAACTTGCTTTGTTTAAAGTTCTAAATCTATGACAAGACATTTTATTTCTGGGTCCATTAGATGTCTCAGCATTCGTTTTCTCTTAGCACGTTGTAATTTTTGAGCTTCGATGTTATGCTGTTGCTGAGCTGATTTCTTAAGACTTTTTAAACTCAATTAGGCTTAAAATCACACACACTGTGTGGGTGTGTGTGTGTGTGATTTTAAGCCTAGTCGAGTCACACACTTCTTCTAAATAAAACAAGTAACTACAAAATGTAAAAAGGTATATTTTATTTTCACAAAAATGACTAGCGAAATAGACTCTTCCAAAACCAACTTACCCTATTCTAAATGTTATTGTCTTTGGTATAATACAATTTGTGCATATAACTAATTTGTATAATTATATCAAAAATATTTTGTACATAGTGACTAGATTAGTAGGCATCAGATTTGAGCATTTACAACACTAGGCACCCTGTTATAAAAGTTTCTGTAACACCTTTGATCATTATAATAATAGCTATTTTGTAAATATTCGTTTGTGTTTCCGTTGTAACAATTTGTGTCAGTATATCCGTACATAGTATTATTATATTTTCCATACATATTATAATCTTCAGTCTTCTCAATCTTTCTATTCTTTGCTGTATCGAAAGCATTTTTGAATATTTCGTAATTTTTCTGGTTGAAGTATTCTCCGTTTACATTATTTGCTTCATAAGGAGCTTCATTATAGGTGATAGCTCCATACCTTTGGGTTTGATAGGCTGGTTGATTCATATCTTCACCAAAACTTGAAGGATGAGTGAAGAAACCAGTTCCAGTAGTTGACGTGATACAGTTACCACCCTTATTGTTTACAGACACTGTAACGTTCCCTACATTTATAAGCACACCTTCAGTCGTCTGCATAAAGTTGGATCCATTTGCAAATGGTCTGCTGAACCCTTGGAAGTTTCTATAACTGCCATCATTACATCCTTCAGGTTTGTTTGGAATTGAAAATATATCTCTGAAAGCGTCTTTTGTAACTTTTTCACCAGTTGCAGAATAACTTTGTAATTTCTCGTAGTTTAGACTGAATTCTTCTGGTGGAGCTTGTCCGGAATTTATATTGTCTAACGAATCTAATGTTTGGCTTAAAGCAAATATATAGTTGTGCGCGAACCGTAAAGTTTCAATTTTTGTCAACTTCGTGTCTTCAGGAAATGTTGGCAGTACGCAGCGTAGTCTATCTAAGGCTTCGTTTAACATGTGCATCCTGTTTCTTTCTCTATCATTAGCTTTCATTCTTCTATTTCTCTTGATCTTTATGAGCTGCGTAGGACTCTTACATCTTGAGATTCTGTTCTTTCCGTTGGCATATTTTCTTTTAGGTTTAGTAGGATCTTTTGGTTTCTTCTCTTTCTTAGGCGTTGACGTGTTTATTGCTTGTACATTTTCGTCGAAAATTTTTACGTCATCAACTGGGTCTTGAAAAGGATCGTACTCATCATTGAAGAGTTTTCTTCTGACATCTTTGGATGGAGTGAGAGATATCCCAAGGTCAGAGGTTTCGTGTTTTAATGGAGTGCTGTTGGTAGAATTTCCAAAGGAGTCCGTGTATGATCGGTCGATACCGGAGTCGTTGCTGCAGATGCTTTCGTTGAAGTCACAATAGTCCTCGAAGTTGGTGCTGAACATCGTAGAAATCTGAAAAGAAAAATAAAACAATTTTTTATGATAATGTGTCACGTCGTTCATTCTTGCATCGTGAAGGTACGAGTAGTTTCAGTAATATTTATTAATCATTTTCTATATTTTTCTTAGGTTAGGTAGGTACTACAAATAAAATAAAATAAATAAATACAGTCTTAATTTAATTTTAAGTTTGTTATAACATAAGTTAACTTGAACATTTTGCCCTAATTCCTACATTTTTGTGTACTTCCAACCCTCATTATTTGTCTTGCACCAATTACTAAACACTAGCGGGACAGGTGACCCACCCCACGACCAGACTATTGCGTGACCAACACCATACAAAGTCAGTTACTGTTGAACTTTATCACTTCCTACTTCCGGACATATTTCCGATTTAGGGTGCTCCAATACGCCCTACAGATTGATCGGTGGTGTGACGAAATGATCAGATTTTATTATTTTGTGAAATAATAACGTAAAACACTACTTATGTCCTCTTTGAATGACACCATTGATATTGATCGGCTGTTTTAATTCCTAAACTTAATTATTTTACAGCAATAGCCCAGAAACGTACCTTTGTAAACCCTGAACATATTCGTGCCTACAGCTACATGTTTTCTAAAGACTATTCGAATATCGATTGAACTTATCAATGATGATGACAGTAACTATCAAAATCTCTAAACTAGCCACGATACTTCGTATTCAATCACTTAATTACAAACAAGATCGGCGTAGCGCCACCTGTTATGAGCACGCGCCAGACACGCTTCACGTCGCGTGTCATACACTATACACTCGCTATGCCATACGCCATAATCTGTTTGTTGTACGTTAGTTTTAATAGCAGTAGTTATGATGTACGAATACGACCACTTTCCAAATAGCTCCAAAGATTAAATACGTTCATCTATATCCTGAGATAATGTTATTTATCAAAGATGAAAGGACAGTAGCTCTATAAAAAAAACCCATAGCATTACCATTCGATTTTAAAAATCTGAGTATGAAATTCAATAACGCAAAGACAGGTCTTAATTTGCTCTTCTTTCAAAGGATTCAGAAATTATCTAATCTTCGATTAAAGCTTGCTTAAAACTTAGGGAACTAGCTCGGGACGCGGACGGTACCAAAGAACATACCGAAAATTACTTATTCCACTGAACCATTTCGCTGTGTCTGTAGCAAATTAAAATTGCAATAGTCTACCTGTTGCAATTTTTTTATGTATTTCGCAAAAAAAGACTAGATTTTTCAATCAAATTCACTCCAAACTAAAACACCTACCGATAAGAATCAAAGTTGCAAGTTACCAACAGCTAGGGTGCGCCACCTGTGTCGAGCACGCGTCCGGCACGCGACCGGCATTTGTTCCTACTATGACCAGCGAACCGCAACCAAGTCGGCAAGTTAATTGCTATTGAATTGTTTTATACGTTTTAAATTATGAGTTGTAATAATATTAGTGGGTTTCGACAGTATTTTTTGTAGGGAGTTAAGGAGTTGTTTTTAGCAATAATTGTATTTTTTTTATTTGCGAAAAGTAATAAGTGCACAGGGCGACATATTATCAAGCTATACATTTCCACATTTAACTGACCTCGCGTTGTACAATGAGAAGACAACTTGTATCGAAAATGTACAGCTTGATAATTATGTCGTCATGCGTACCTATTTAATTTAGTTAAGAATATATCTAAACGACCGAAAACTGCAACCATTTTCTTGAATATCATTATTATAGCATATTATAATACCTTATCTATTGGTTACCTTGGCTGCTTTCGTTACCAATACATTAATAACTCTAGTGAACATTTAGTTATGTGCCCTCAGGTTTCAGTCGAGGCATAACATTGCCTTTACTTTAGATAAACAGCCTATAATGTTCCCACTGCTGGGACACGGGCCTCCTCTCTGTGAGAAGGGCTTTACTTTACACTATTTACCTCGGACTATCCCATAAATTAAAAAATAATCTAAGAAAACAGCAGTAAATAAATTAATAAGGTATCAAAACGTAACTCACTTTGGATAAAACTCTCCAATATTAATATTCAGACTATTCCACTAAACACAATCACAACACTATATTCTATAAACATATATATAAAAAAAATTTACTAAAAAAAATATTATGTTTTTATAATTATGTCCACCATGACTATAGCGTGCGCACTGTGCGTCCGCGCGTGCGTCGCGAACTGGGGGTTGGAACGGTGTGCACCCTGCTTTATGGGCTTTGAGCTTTGGTCCTATAGGGCGGACGAAGCTCCGCCTACAACACTTGATTTTCGAAGAGGTCTCGGAAAATGATGATTAATTTTTAGCGTGGTTTAAAAGTTTGATGAGTGATTCAATTTAGTTGTTATACGTTTTTAATATATAGTTCAGTAGCATTTGACTGTTATTTTTTTTTTGTGTCTGAATCCGCATCAGAATTCAGGTGCATTTATTTGAATACAGGATATTTAAACAAACAAAGAAATACTTTACTAAACCACTTACATACAATAACATAGCGTCGTTGCACGTGAAAAAGTGGCTATGTGTTTATAGTGAACTTATTTGAGCTATATGAATTATAACACTTAGCGTGTTTATACGGAACTTTCGATGTATGAATATGACATAGCTACATTCCTAACTCCTAGCTGTTTTTACAGTATGTGTTTCTGTGTATTGAAATAACGATTAAAACTGCATAAAGAACCGAAAATAACTAAATAACACATAGCGGCTTTTGCACGCGCAACGACGATAGATTTAAGACATCACATGGTTAATAGATAGGACCGTAACCTATGTTCGTCCATATAAGGTTGAGTTGGTTAGTTTGTTATATTGTAAAACAACCCACTTCAAATTATAATAATTTATTTAAATATTATAATTTTTCAGGCCCGAGACCCGGCATTGATGAGAACAGGCATTGTAGATATATAGGTACTGTGAAGTGTGAATTTCGGCGATCAGAAAAGCAGACTTCAAAACAAAGCCCGTAGTCAAGCTGAGTGCCTTAAAATGAGTAGGTAGATACGTAACATGATCGCGATAGCACTGACCAACCGTAGTCTGTAAGTTGTAACACTCAAATCGTTAAGATTATTATTTCAAAACTATTATTGGTACTAGAACCCTTCTGCTACTACAGCTTGAATGTACAGACGCTAGCACATTAACCCTTAAATTGTCACCCCTAGATTCCTTGTATGTATTATGTTCAAATTTCGTATATGGGTTGGAATTGGGATAGAAAAGAGGATAAAGAAAAAAAAAGACTAAAATTTTGTATTTTTTTATTTTTTTCAAATGTCATATAAAACGGACATTGCCCATAATATGTGCACTTATGGTAGATGAAACTGCGTCACATAAAACGGACATTGCCCGTAATACGTGCACTTATGGTAGTCACATAAAACGGACATTGCCTATTATGTGTGCAGTTGTGGTACATGAATACAATGAACATTGCCAACTGAATAATTAAAAAATAATCTCAAATTATAATTAGGAACATTCTAGAATCAGTCTTTTAAACATCAGTCTCAAGATATTAGTTAAAACTTTAAAGAAATCTAAGAAAAATGTTGGCTTACGAAAACTTCTAGCTTACAACAAAATAGTTCTCAAAATTTAAGTAAAATTTAAAAAAATAAAACAAAACAATCAACTTCTCGAAAAATATAACAAAATCTTAAATTGTAACGAAAAACATAAAATAGTTAATTACTTTTCCTTGTGGAATGTTAGGTAACAAGATTTTTTGGCGGTTAGACAAAGTCTTTGTTGACATTTTGTACACATACCTAATCATGGTTTTACCATTTTTGCAAAGACGACACCGGCCTTGTGACGTAAATATTGGAAAATGATCATAACAGTCTAGCCGTGCATCATCTACAGGTCTCGGCTGGACCGGTTTGGTAATTGTGGCCGGTTTAGGTGAATTAGTCAATACGTTGAATCTAGATTTTGTACAGGTATTCATAAGCGCAAGAGCACACTGCACACGAAATTTTTTTAGGCTTAATTTATTTTCCCCTAGTTGAACACAGTCTCTACGATGTAGTAGCCAGCTGTTATTAAGTGCGATGTCTAATAGTTGGGCAAATATTGACATGTACCAACGTCTTGTTTTCATGCGAATTCTGTACAAAGCAGTCAACATGTCAGCGATGTCGACGCCGCCCATATGTGTGTTGTACACTTTTATTACATTGGGACATGGTACAAGCACTCTCTTTTTTTGCTTCTTATCATATCTTTCTATAGTAGTCACTGGATCTTGGGCACAAAACGAACTTGCTATATGAATACATTTATTGTCCACCCACTTCGTCACGGCTATTCTCTTAGAATTGTCACATGCTACCTCAAATGTTCCTCGTCCCTTTTTCATCATAGCTTTGTCAGTCATCAGCTTACAATTTCGCAATCTATCTTTTCGTAAAGTCCCTAAAGACAAAATGCCCATTTCATTACGTAGATAATAAATGAGTTCAAGTGATGTAAACCAGTTATCAAAGTATACCGTGCTTAAAATTGGATTAGAAATTGTTCTGCATAGCCGGATAACTGTTTTACCTCCAATCCCAAGATAGTCTTCTTCCCATTCACTAAATTGTACACCTCGAAATGTGTTTGCGCCATCGTAAGCAAAGAAATCATACACCATGCCTGAAGTACCAGCACGAACCAGAAATTTAAATCCCCATTTGTTGGGTTTCTTTGGCATATATTGCCTTCTGCTGCCAGCTTTTTTACCTTTGTAAGGTATTATCATTTCATCGATGGCGAATGACCGTTCTTCTTCTATCTTCAAGCACTGCATACGAACATATTCCATGACAGGGGTAATTTTATTATAGCGATCGTTTTTGTCGACATTTGTATTATCACAAAAGTGCAAGTATCGTTTTATCGATCTATATCGTTTAAGAGACATGGCGGATGAAATCTGTTCATACTTCAGATCAGCACTCCAGTAATCTTCAACTGCCGGTAAGTCTACAATACCCATAAGTATTTCTATGCCTAATAATATTTCTATATCTTTTCGGGTCACACATATTGATTTCCCGGTAGTTTGTACCGAATATAAATTTGTCATTTCAACTATGATATCGAGTAACTCATTGGTGAAGAATTTTTGGAAATATTGCTTAGGGCTAAGGATGTCATGACGTTCCTTGAAGTTGGGGGTGTCTAATGTGTGTATGGATCCGGTATATAATCTTTTTTTAAAAACAAAATCTAACTGCTTCATTTTACGCTTCTTATTAGCCAGAGGTGTCGTTGTCGCCGGTGGAGGCATAGGTGACGAGTCTATGGTTGCAGTTTGTCTGGTACGACGTGTTGCCATGTTTGATAGTACTGTAGATCTAGAAAAACTGGAAGATGGTGATGCAGCAACTATTGGTGAAGGTGTTTCTGGTATGTAACAGGATCCTGAAGCTGAAGACCTGCCAGTGAGTGGACAGGATTCATTTCGCGCCGTCTGTAATAGCTGTTCTGCAGCAGTAATATGTTCGTGATCGATATAATTCTGACCATTTGTGTCTTCATTGTCACTGAGATCAGCCAATAAGTCGTATAATACCGGAGATATGGTACGGGGCGAAGATGAATCACTGTCATCATTGTGAAAATACTCACGTCGCTCAACGTTACCTTCTAAATCGACATCAGACTCAATGTCTGACTCTTCAGATTCCGCCGGAGGTAGGAGTGAGAAGATTTTCTTAGACCGCCAAGCCATGTTTCTGTAAAATAAAATAAAAATGTAAAAAATATTATATTATATCGACGACGTTGCAAGTGGCAACCAATTGGCGACGTCCGTTTTATAGGACAATCAAAAGGAACACTTACCAATAGGCTTAAATGGCAAAGTCCTTTACATGGGACAATCAAAGAATACCCTAGTTTATACTTCAAGTTGGCATGGTCCGTTTTGTGGGACACTATAAATAAACCAAGTTTTTTACTCTAAATCCAGTAATATTTAAGTAAAATATATCAAAATACAAAACCAATAATCATATTCTAACTAATAATATAACATTATAAACAAAACAACCCAAATACTTACAGTTATTATCAAATTTATCAGGAGCGTGAACAAATCCGACCGTTTCACTTTTTCAAATGATCACAACTCGCGACCGCTCATCACTTCGTGAATGAAACATTCACGCGCGTGAAAGAGATAGCTAGTTCCCTGCCGTTCCACCCGCTCGCAGCGTTTAGGAGTGTTAAAACAGTCTCAGTGTGCGTGTATGTACTGCGTCCTTTAAAACGGACAAAATCAATTTAAGGGTTAAGCTACCCGAAACTGTCAAATTATCCTAATCAACTTTGAATCTTATGCTTTAGCGATAAAGTTGAAAATCTATTAAAGAAATTTGACAGATTGTAGTAGCTTGATGTGCTGGCGTCTATACCTAACCTTCCCAACGCTACAGTGTAATAGTGTAACATTTATTTGCAATCTAGTTACAACGGGCACCTTGGTTCGCGTCGCTTTAATTTATTTAATAGTTTAATAGCGCGTGCAAACTGCATCGTTTTTTATTGCTCAACCCTTTGTCGTTATTGACAAGCTATAAATTATATAAATATTTGATCGGACACGCATTTTGGCGATGTTTTTGTTGGATGTTTTGGGACCGGTAGCTAAAAGGGGTTTAAATCGTTAGCCAGTTTCTCTTCGACAGAATGGCAATGCAAAGATTGCCTTTTGATTTTTTAAATTATGATGTTGGTAGTTTGGTTATTGGTTTATTATGTTTTACTATTAAAATTGCATAGATTCCAGTTAAGGGGCTTACACGCAAAAAAACAAGTATTAGAAACAATAAAAGTATATGATCGACGACAGTAAACAAAATCAAAAATATATGATATTCTTCAGGATATATGCTAGGTAGATAGTGTGTTGAAAACATAATACAACTAATTTAATACGATAGTAAAAAATCATGAAGATACCTCTAAAAACTTTCTTTTTACAATAAAAACCATACTAATATATATACAATCATTATGATTTTTTGTCTGATTATTCTACCAGCAACATACTAAAACACGACCAAACAAGTCCAAACAATAGATTTTTTGTAATTAAATAATTGCTTCATATTTTGCAATAAATTACCAGCGTTGTGTCATCGCGTTTCTCTTTCTTTTCTATGCAGTCCGACAGTGATTGCGCTTTAGGTCATGTAAGCACATTAACGATATTTTTTAATTAAAGTAGGTACCGGTCTCGTGGATTCTAGGCTATAACAACAACACGATAGGGATGCGTCGAACAAATATGTATAAGTAAAAATGTAAAGTGCAACCGAATATTGAGTGGAACCTCGATATATTTCATGTTTTTTGCCGCATCAATTATGTTTGTAGGATTCGTCATAGCAGTTTCCGGTTGATTGGTTGATAAATAGTCGTACAATGCAACGTTTTAACACCAAATGTCGCCGTCATGGATCAATGACGATTCCTGCTAAAACGTGCACTAACTGCTTCACGGTAGCTGATAAAGGGTTAAAAATATGGTGTTATTGAGTAGGTAAAATTTTGCAATTTTACGCTTATATTGAAAAGCAAAAGAAAAGCAGCATGGTTAGCTTCTTACGAGTAAAAAAAAGACTAACGAAACTAATTCGTGTATTTGAGCACGTAGCGATACCTCATAATAAGCATCATCACGTTACAGTCGACGCATTGACGCCTTTGTGAGGCGTAGATACGCATTACAAAAGTCTTGGACATTTTTCCTAGCAAAAGTCCGCTAGTCAACGTATTTTACCCAAATGCTACAGGGGGAAAACTTACAGAGGACTCTTAAATGAGTCCCTTTCTACAGGTGGCTCCCAAATTCAATAACGACAGACTACTAAGACCCTCATCTCAAAATTACCCCGTTCCATTTTAAAATAATAAATAAAAAGCGAACGTTGGGGCAGTCTACTCTAGTTACTTTGCCGTCGCCGCGCTCGAGAGCCCATGAATGCATTAAATGTTCCTACATGCACACTGAAGGGTTAATACAGTGATTTTAGTGTTGTGGTTCTGTCATATCGATAAATGTCGATGATTTTAAGGGATGAAGACACGTTATAGAGATTTTTGCATTAGTATTAGGTATGCTACCCAACACACATTGCTCACAGAACAGATGGCCGATGGGGCCGAAAGGTTCTGGAGTGGCGTACCGGAACACGTAGCGTAGGAAGGCCTGCCACAAGGTGTACCGACGACCTTGTGAAGGCCGCAGGAACCCGCTGGTTGCGAGAAACACAGAACCGGTCAATGTGAAGGTGCTTGGGGGAGGCCTATGTCCAGCAGTGGACGTCTTTTGGCTGAAATGATGATGCTACCCAAATAGGTATGTTGGACGTTCTATATTAATGACGATCCCCTAAAGAGTAAAACGCTCATAATCGTGCATTAAATCGTGCATGTGTCGGTAAGTTTGAGGTCCCACTTTCAAGAGTGATGATAAGTAACATAAAATCTCCGTTTTCTGGCTGAGTCTTATCAAGCCTCATCATTCTCATCTCTTATCTCAACTTATTTTAGGTCGGCGCAACATGTACAGACGCCAGCACATCAAGCTACTACAATCTGTCAAATTTATTTAATAGATTTTCAACTTTATCGCTACAGCATAAGGTTTAAGGTTGATTGGGAAAATTTGACAGCTTCGGGTAGGTTGATGTGCTGGCGTCTGTACTTAGTTGTTCTTCTTCCATACCTACATCTCACACCTGTTCTAGCAATATAATCACACAATGTAGTGAGTCTGATATAACCTCAGAACTGAATTTCAGCTATGTGTATCTCAAATGTTAGCTATTATGATTGTTTGAATAAAAAAATCTATTATACATTAGATTTCATTAAACAAGACATAATAAGTCGATCTTAAATCCAGATAATTTCAAAATATCGACACGAACCATCCCTAGCATAGTTCAGTTCAACCCCATCGCACGCGCCCCTCGCGCCACCAAACAGCTCGCCACCGAGCATAATTCTGCGGACTTCACCCGCGCTCGCGCAGGCACTGATCATTATTTGCTTGTTGCAGACTTAACTTGATATCAAATAATTATTTATTTATTTTGTTTTATGATGAACTAATTAGGTTAAAAGAATATTTCTTGCTTACAATGGATGGGGCAACCAGGGGTTAATTGCCAAGCGTCTATTGAAGAAAAGACGCGCGAAGGTCGTTGAAGCAGTCAAGATCTCGAATTAGAAATTGGTCATCTGATTGGTTGATTGGAACTGGTCATGGAGAACCAAGAAGGTTTTTAGTGTAAGGGCCGCTGATGCAGAAAGCAAAAGAGGGAGGAAAATGTAGTTTTGTAGTTCTGGATTATAATAGTTGGTAGATACGTATATGTATGGCATCTCACAAAGATCAAAGTGAATTTTAATCTCACTTAAAAATATGCACACTGGTGCACATTGTGCCAGAATCATTTTCTTGATAGATAAAACAGATCGACATTGTAAATCTATAACATTTTATTGTTACATAAAAATTTTACAGCCAATATTATCGGTACTTAAAAACTACAATATGTTTCACAAATAAAAACATTTTAAATCCAAAAAATATTTACTTTAACTAAAACGCAATAACATGACGCTAATCTTTTAAATATTAAAACATTTATACAGAAGAGTTGCATAATCCTAGTTGGTAAAAAAAAAACAACTATACATCATCCATTGTTGGCCGGAGTTTTAAAATGTTAAAAAGGTTTGTTGTCAAGGGCTTATCCGAAGGGGTTGTAAATAATGACGGTGCAAGTCTTTATAGAAAACTAAACGGTCGCTAAAAGGGTTGCTTTTTGAAGCAGAGTGCGTGTTTTAACAAAGAAATGTTGTTAAAGTAAGCTTGTGCAAAAGTTTTTCTAAAAGAAAATAAATGTGTCTATTTCAATCAGTCAGAATTTGTGACGCGACATTTTTGAGTTGGTTTATTTTAAACATGAATTAAACATTAAATGTGGCAGTTCCAATGATTTATTACTACCATGAACTGACTTCCTATTGTGTATGACACTTCTTTCATTCATTTTTGACAAAAACACAGTGGTAAATATTTTACATAAATAAAAATATACTATGTATGTACCTTCAAAAAATGTCTTCTCAGATTCCTGACGACTGGGCATGTTAATAGGGTCAATATTAACACAAAATTCATTGCCTTGCATATCAAATGCAGCGAACATGACGTTATCTCGACACATTATTGACAAGTCGTCAAAACTTGTCACTTTTATTAGGATTTATATATAATATAAGTCTATAACACATGACAATGCAATCAGAACTCATATTTGTACCAAAAAAATCACAGCACAGAAGGAGTAATTATTAAAATATTCCACATTATTATTGACAAAGCCGTGAGAAAATAATCCTCAAGAACACATGTCAGTAGATAGCGGGTTTCATTAATTTTTGCAATGTTATATGTTTTTATATGAAATCGTGATTTTGCGCCAGTTGCGGCCGTAATTTGTACCACTGTGCGATTAGAACTGTATTGTATTGCAAATATTCATTTTACAGTTATTAGTATTTTGAATTGCTTTTAATATTGTCTCATATAATCATGGTTTGATACCTAATCATCCACTTCAAATAATACGAAGTTGAGAGTAGGGCACCTACTTTGTTGCAAATCTTGCTTATATCAGTTTAGTCAATCGCTATGTTATAACGTTTATAATAAGCAAGCTGTTTTAATATCAAAATAAGAAGCATATTCTGAAAGTTAATATGTTACCATTGCATGGACAAGTTTAACCCAAGTAGAGCTATTCTTTGAAAAGTTGGCGACAGTAAACTGTTGTACCTAGGTAATTTTGTAACTGATTTATATTTTATTTTTATTAAAATAAAACAGTGGTAGATTTGGACTTATTTCACGACATCCTTTGCTAGGGATAAAGTTTTAACAAACGTTCCATTTCCAAATTAATTTAGTTACCTAGTCTGGCTTCAATGGAAGCAAAAAAATGTTCGTCGCTGAACTAGGATTACACACGTAGCGAAGTTGAGTTGTTGCGATCGCGACGCTACGCGTCTTTCTTCGTCCATCGAGACTAGTAGTTTCAATTAGGTCTACTGCCTGCCATGGGTTAAAGCAATAAATCAATTAAATGAAATACATAACTATGGTACAAATGTATTTTAAGTTTTTCCTATACAATTCAACGGTTCTTCAAGAATCTTGTAGTATCAGGTGCTACAACAGCGGTTTTCAGCGTAGCTTCGCTCTTCAAGGCGCGCGGTGTCGTGAAATTCCGCCTGTTTGCGCACAAACGCTCGCACCAAAACATGCGGCAAATAATAACTATATTATACAAAGCTAAAAATAATAATTCCAATACAAATAGTAACAAAAAATCGCACTTATTTGCACAATTGTTCAATGTAACGAGCGCCGCTCGTAAAGCTCGTTCTAAAATAATTCCTGGCTACAATAAAACTGATAATCGTGCTAATCCTTATTTACACTGAAGGTGGGTGAAGTGGGTGCCCTGATAAGCTGGCAGGTAGACTAAATCAGCAATTTCTATTGGTGATTTTTTGCGTCCATATCGCGACATCAAAATCGCCCTGTCAATTTTTGCCGTGCAAATGAAGGGGTATTTTATCATGAATATTGTAATATTTATACAAATAAAATGTGTAAATTAATCAATAATATGAAGCGCAATTTGTTGGCTAATGTCCCTATTTCAATTTAAACTTGGCGCGCGAAAGATACGCGGTCCGCTTGCGCGCTTTTCTGCTACTACTAGCGCCGCATAGCGGTAATATTTAGCATTCAAGCAGCTTTTTGTGTACCTTGACTGAAGTCCTAATGGTATTGCTTTTCTGTATACTTTTTACTTATAAATAACAAGGTAATTTGAGGCCTATATAACTTTCTCTATTGATCGATTACACAGCCGAATAATCTTAATTATTTTTGCGATCGCCCAATCAGAGGCCGTTTAATTTTTGAGCCCGATCGAGTTCCTTAGATCGTGCAACGCAAAGACTACGGTAGTACCTATACTGGCAAGTGCAACTGTTTGAAAATGTGTGGATCAAACCAGGCGATGTTCAACTAGGCTCCTAAATGGAAAAACGCCAAAAATCCCCTAGATGTTGTGTAATTGTGTTGACGACGTGAATAACTCTATTCTTCAGGTCCAAGATTGGTTTACGGTAAATAATTTGGTACTAAATGAAAAGAAAACCAAATGCATTAGATTTAAATTACCTAATGTTAGAAGTAGTGAATGTGACATCATATTGAATGGAGAAAAACTGGAATTTGTTGATCAAACTGTTTTTCTGGGAATCACGGTAGACGACAAATTGCAATGGGGACCTCACATAACATCTCTTGTGGGGCGGCTTAGCTCGGCCGCTTATGCTGTTAGAAAGATAAGACAGTTAACTGATGTAGAAACCGCACGTTTAGTCTATTTCAGCTACTTTCACAGCATTATGTCGTACGGCATTTTACTATGGGGTCGAGCTGCTGACATTGAATCCATCTTTATTTTGCAAAAAAGAGCTGTCCGAGCCATTTATAATCTACGTCGCCGCGAATCTCTCAGGGAACTTTTAAAAAGGATTAATATTATGACGGTACCTTGCCAATTTATTTATGAAAATATTATGTATGTAAGAAAAAATCTACATCTTTTTAATAAAATAAGCGATAGACATAATTTTAATACTAGAAATAAAGATAAAATACATCAACCATTTTTCAGATTAGCCAAGGTACACACATCTTTTATGGGGTACTGTGTTAAATGTTACAATAAAATACCTTGTGATATATTGCAATTAAATGAAAGAAAATTTAAAACTCACATTAAACGTACACTTTGTAAACAAGCATACTATAAATTAGAAGATTATATCCAAGATAAGAACGCTTGGAAACATGCTGGTCCTGCTCCATAGGACAATCTAGAGTCTAGACAAAATCAAACGGGTTGCTAATTTAATTGTAAATTTATAATATTTTTTTTTTATTTATTTAAATTGATTTACACTCTGTAACTACTTAACTCACACCCTGACTTATTACTTGTATTTTTTGAAAATCGTTTACTTTTACCATGTTTGTAAATATGTGAGCACCATGCATCTACCAGATAATTAATTTATATGTCATGGTTTCATCTTTAATTCTTTTACCTATTGTGGTATAGTAATTTTATTTTAGGTGCATCGTCTTCACATATTATTATGATATAATTAATGTATACAAAATATTTTAAAACATTTTAAAAGAGTAACGGTGGAGTTTCTTGCGCATTCTTCTCCATACGAAAACTACCTTTTGGAATGGGCGACTATAATCAATTCTATTTGTTGTAATTTTTGACGTTCAAAAGTGCCTTTAATGTGCCTATTTGAAATAAATGCTTTGACTTTGACTTTGAAAAATTTATTTCCCTCTCTCAAAATAAATGTATCGTTATGGCTTGGCCACATTTATAGATTACTCCTAAAGGTCCTTCAACAATAACACATTGACAAGTTAGTGCGATTTAAACTTGGTCAGGCGTTTCAAGATTGAACGACTTTTCCCTTACCTTAGGGGGAACAGACCTAAACACTAATGTTTAACATAATTAGGAAAAACGAAAATTTTATCAGCCTTGGGTAATTTAGGAACAGTCACTGTGGTTTTAACGTTGTTTGCGTAGTAAACAGTTGTCTGGTAAAGGGTGCTTACCGGGTGCGCCAAAGTTCACCTAAATTTTCAACTCCAATAATTGGAAATCCGAAAATGTTCTTCCTAACATTTTTCATCCTAACAATCACAATTCCTAACTAGGGGAAGGTGAGGTATAATGATCCCCTTAAGGGAAAAACTTAACTGTGTATGTAGCTAAAGTTGAAGGCAAAATCGCAAGGTTTCTATTGTCAGAGGTAATGAATTTACTTAACTGTGTAACTCCATACTTATTTTTTATTATATGTATGTAGTTTTTTTGTATTAGCGGTTTTTGTTAAAGTTTAGTAAAGGATCATTTTATACACACCTATGTACAAAATGATCCCTGGGGTAGGGGTAAAATAATCCCAGGGATCATTTTATACCATAAGTTAATAAATATCAGTGAAATAAAACACTCAGCTGTTTATTTTAATCATATGTATTGTTAATAACAATTTAAGTACTTATGTAAGTATAAAGCAAGTTACACAAAACTTTTGCAGTCTTCTAGTTTCATTAGAGATCTTTTTTTATAGGGTGAGTGGGGGCAAGATCGAACGGTTTTTTGATGAGATGAGCAGTGTTGTATTTGAAGTCTTGTAGAACAGTACATATGAGCTTATGCTAAAAAATTATTTGTTTGAGTAAAGAGCAAAGAGTATATTTTTCTATCATATTGATAACATCCTGTTAAATCTGCTCCAAAGCATAAAAAAATTAAATTAAATGTTTTTATCACGAAAATGAAGCAGGGGAAAGATGAAAGGGTGATGGGGAAAGATCGAAATAGTTTCTAAAATCGTTTAAATGATTGTCAGACGCTGTTGGTGGTCACTAGTCTATAGTTTGAAGTGCCCTAAAAACTGAGAACTGACTGAAGTGTCAAAATTCCTTTAGTTTAGAAAGATATAACGTTTTTATATTTTTATGTATTTCAATCTTACCCCACCGGGGGAAGATTGACAAAGAGGTTCTCAAACTTTCCACTTTAATTGCTTAAGGTTATACTGAAAATAAAACATTGCTATCAATCAAATATATCCTTTTATTTTACTTTATCCTAATACTTACCGAGATATTACAAAACAGAGAGTTTGCATTTTTCTTTCATCTGAGTCTACAAATGTAGCGCAATACGTAACAAATAAAAGTGACATAAAGATAAAATATTTCAAAATTAAATAGTTATCCAAGCAACATCTTAGAAAAATAAAAAAATGTATGGCTTCATGCCCATAACAAAAACATAAAAAGACTCTTCAAAGGCAAAAAAGCAATAACAAATCACTTATCTTACATTAATTTGCCATATTTAGGATCAATATCTTTAAAGATTCAATTTTAATCTTTATTACATCTAAAGGTACGAGTTCGTAGTCGACTGCAGACAGCAGCAGCATACGACGTATCGCTGCGACACTACTGGGGTCTATGTATTTCTATGAAAACAACGTGTCGCTAGCTACGGAAGGTATTTCATAGAAACACATAGAAACCAGTAGTGTCGTGGCGACACGTCGCCTGCTGCTGCTGCTTGCAGTTAGCTACGAAGTTGTACCTTAATTCTTAACACAATAATCTCGACTTCGGCACGGATTTTTCGGGATGTCTTGTTCTTTCACACTATGACGTATTATATTATAAAGATTCCTTCCGTTTTACTTTCTCTATGGCGTTAGCAATATCGTCATGGGTGTAGGAAGTTGCGCGTAGAGATGTCCGGACGTAGTTACGTGGCATGGTGATTCTGAATTGACAAAATGCAATTATTATTGAATAGTCATTCGGTAGTCCTAAGTTGGTATTTATAATAATAATATTTGTAATCACTAATCAATTATACTTACACAAAATTAATTCATTCAAACTTTGCATAAACGATATTCTATAAGAACATCATAAAATCATAAAAGGGTAGGTACCGATTAATTTATTTTGTATACTTATCTTATCATGAACAGTTTGAGAACATCTGACTATTTGTATGACTTTTGAAAACGGGGTAAGGTCGAAACTTTTAAATGTTCTTCTTACCCCGTCAAATATTGGTGGGTAAAGATGGAAAATTGAAATAAATCCTAAAATACGAAAAATAGCCATATTTGGATGTAATAACACAACTAAGAATTAAAAATAATGAGTAGATATTCCAATAAAACATTCGTACCCACCTCGTAAGTAAAGTTACAGGACACGGGGTAAGATTAAAACACTCGATTAATTTGCGTAAAAGTCACTGCGCAGAAATTTGCATTTTTCACACAACCATTCACTCAAAGCGGTAAACGCTGATTGAGATGTGCGACGTAACAAAATGGCGATCTTAACAATGTTGCCATCACTGCAAAAACTGCATTAAGTCTGACGTTATGGACAACTTTTTGTGTTACCCCGTTTTCTATCTTCCCCCCACTCACCCTAATTATCTACTACTTAATCAACAAAACTAAACATTAAACATTGCAACAAACTTTTAAAAGGTTTGCAAAATTAACAATATACCTAGTCAAGCAATAGGTAAACAAATACTCTTCTTCTAAATAAAAAAAAAAAACAATAATACTCATCCCTATCACAGGTTTTTTATCAATGTCAAAATGCAATAGAAAAATCAACTCTTCATTTAAAAAATAATAATTTTCTTATCAGGAACCAACCAACCACATACCATCTTTGACGGCATCTAATGCCTTTTGCATTTGTTCTTCAGGCCAATTTTGACGATTAGTTTTGCGGCTTTGCGTATATAAATTCTCGGCATGATCTGTAAAAACAACAAATACTAATGGGGTAATATGATTCCAGGGATCATTTTAAACACACAGAAAGGGATCATTTCGCCCCAAAAACAGAAGAGTGATCATTCGGATTACAAATCTTGGTGAGCCAATATGGACCCGGTGTTTACCATTTGAGAGTTATGATCAGTGATCAGTTGATCGCTGATCATTGACCTATTGTGTAAAGTACGGTAGCTTCGATGGCCCTTGTCAAACAATAGTGATGTCTTAAATTGATTATCTTATCCATCAGTTTTTTTTGTCGGGCTCGTGTAAATTGGTAAAAAGTTAGGAGACAGCTGTTAATTTGGTACTAGGTGCCTACGGTTTTGTATTCTGTTTATTTCTGAATTTATTCTTGTGTTTTTTTATTGATTCATGTAAAGCCCGCTCGATAGCGCATAGCAAAGTCCCGGCGGGCCACCCCGCTGGCACGGCCGATCCACGCGGTTTAAATAGACAATTCATTAAAACTTCAAAGCAGTTACAATTTTGAAAATATTAGGTATGTAAAACTTACAGACAGACAACCGTGGCTTGAGAATAAATAACATTAGGGTCAGGCGGGGTAAATTTAAGACACCCGATGACCCAACATTTCGGATAAAAATAAGACATGATTGTAATTCCGTATAAAATGACCTAAATGGAACCTTATTTTATTAAAAGAATATGCTTTAAATATGTTAAGACACATTTTTTTAAGGTCGAACTACTTATAAAAATTGGCGCGAAAACTTTACATCGGGCACAATGAACTTTCCGTTTGCAGGATGCAAACGGAAAGTTCATTGTGCCCGATTGTGCCTCATTCAAGCGTGTGCGGCCCCCACCCCCGCCCCCCAATCCCTTGCGAGCCGTACTTGCGCGGGAGGGCGGCAGGCCCGGTCGACTTTGTACGGCGAAGTAGAAACATGCCTACCTAGGGATATAAAAAAGGTTACTAAAAAAAAATTACCAAAAATTACTAATTTTTAACCGACTTCTAAAAAGGAGGAGGTTATCAATTCGGATGTTTCTATCTTTTTTTTATGTATGTTCGGGCATAACTCCATCGTAAATAGACGGAATGGCTATTTTTTTTTTGTTCGAAAGAGCTTTATTCCGAAATGGTCCCATTTAAATTTCGTAAAGATCTGATGATGAGTTTCGGAGACAGACAACGGAACTCTTCAATAAATGCCAGCAAATCAACCGCGATTGCTGCTGTAAATGATAAATGATTTTATTTTTGTAAGTAGGTTTGTACAAACACTTTTACACGTCAATTCTATTTTTTTTAAACTAGATGAGGTCGGCGTTTCCTATCTGACTACTCTGAGAAGAAAGGCCGAAACAAACTCAGAGGTCTCTTTTAAAGTCCAGACATAATCTTGGTCAAGTTATATGAAGACCATGTAGGTCGATGTCTGAGATGGTCTTTTGAGGAAAGAACCACACAGATTGAGAGGACCAGTCCAGTCAGTGCACGCATTTGTCAGAAATCGTGCAGCTCAACTCACGACTAAGACACAAGACTTAAGGAGCTCAACGATCCGACGAACAATACCAAAGAAAGGACATTTGGGTAGGCCACATAAATTACTCAAACTGCCAGACCATGGCGAGAATAATAAAAAATATAAAATGAATGAAATAAATGACCCACATCGTCTTCACATTTACAATAATTAAAATAATGTAATACTTTACAAAGCAAATGTCATTGTTTAAAAAAATAAATAAATAAATCATTAATGTCAATGTGTATATAAAAAAAAAACAAAAACACTCAAAATGCAGAAATTGGAAGCAGCTCAATCCCAAGCCTTTTTATCCTCAATATAATCTTTAACAGTATAAAAGGCTTTTTTGCACAACTTACGTTTAATTAATAATTTAAATTTATTAAGGCTTAGATCTTGAACGTGGCTTGGTAGTTTATTATAAAAGTGTATACATTGGCATCTGAACGAGCCACCTATTTTCTTGAGCCTTGTTATGTAGGTACAACAAATTTGTGTTTGTTTCTAGTAAGTATTTTTATTATGGATATCACTGTATTTTTTGAACAATTTTATATTTTTATGGGCATATAAAAGATTTTCATAAATATACTGAGAAGGCACAGTCATTACATTAATCTCTTTAAATTTGTCTCTGAGAGAGTGTCTCGGACTTAATTTATAAATTGATCGAACAGCACGCTTCTGCAAAACAAAGATAGTCTGAATATCGGCGGCATTTCCCCACAATAGAATACCGTACGACATTACACTATGAAAATAACTAAAGTACACTAAACGGGCAGTCTCTATATCAGTTAAATTACGAATTTTTCTAACAGCGTATGCTGCGGAACTTAGCTTTTTTGACAATTTATCTATATGTGGACCCCACTGAAGCTTAGCATCCAAAGTTATGCCCAAGAATACTGTGCCGTCTTCAGGATTCAATTCCTCGCCCTTTATCAACACATTAGTTTTCACCTGCCTAACGTGGGGTAGCGTAAACTTAATGCATTTGGTTTTTTTCTCGTTTAGAAGCAAATTGTTAACATTGAACCAGTGGACAACTTTCGAAATCGCGCTATTTACATCGTCAGTAAACAACTGCTGACGTTTAAGTTTAAACAAAAGTGAAGTGTCATCTGCAAACAACACTATAATCATGATTATCCTTTATGAGGTACGGCAAGTCATTGATATAAATAAGAAACAAGAAAGGACCAAGAATCGAGCCCTGTGGGACTCCCATCGTTACTAAAGATCCGGGTGATCTTTCTCCATTAACGTCAACGCTCTGAATCCTTTTACTCAAGTATGAAGTAAGAAGATCCAGAGCAGTATTCCGGATCCCGTAGTGGTGTAGCATATGTACGCATTGTTTACGCTATCACACAACATAACATCACGCCTGTACCCTTTAAAGGGTTAGGCAGATGTGTTCAATAGCTTCCTGTCACTGATATTCACATAGCAAGTAGTGATATATGAATTTGTTTGGGGTAGGTAGGTATAACTAAAAAGTGAAAAATAAAAACTTTTTTACAAAAAAAAAAAACAATTTCTTCCAAAAAAATGGGTCCATATTGGCTCACCTAAAGTTCTTTACCCGAAATTGTTCTTCCTAATGATTTGTAATCCGAATGATCACTCTTCCTAAAATTTTTCATCCTAAAGTTTTCATTCATACTATTTGTAGTGCTACCGGCGATGTTCCTAACAATCATATTTCCGAAAATTGTAATTAATAATATTATCATTAGGTACTGTAAATATATTTTTATCACACCTGCTCTGAAAATACATACTAATTATACCAATTAGAGGGAAGAAACACCTTTATCCCGCCCTTCAAATCCTTTCATCCCAAGGTATGGAAGTTTGTATGAAAATCCTTCCGACCCAAGGGTGGGAAAAATGTATGAAATTCCATTACATACCCGGTTTTTCTTTTTTTTAATTTGTCAGCAGTCATACTGCCAAGAGCCTTTAACTGTCTACTAATTAAATTTCAAGTAAATTGTTACTGGCCACATACAGTTTTTTTTTTACCAGTTACCAACCTCCTTGGTGCATACAGAAAATTAAAAACGAAATTATTTTTGTATATAAAACGCGGACTTTTTAACAATTCAAAAGTGCCTGTAAATGGTTTAATTGAAAATAAATGGTTTGAGTTTGAGAACAGAAAGGAGGCCTGTGTCTCACCAGTGGGAACATTATAGACTGATTATGTATGATTTTGATACACTTCAACGTGTACCTAAGTATTTTGTTACTAAGGCGTCGTGTAAAAAATAGCTGCACTTTTAATAATTGTACTTTTAACTAAATATAAACATTTCTATGCATTTATGTCCATAATTTTCCTCGTAGGTGTAATAAAAAGCACTATACATCCCTCAGGATAAAGTACAGTTCCATACCTCAAATGGTTTGCGCCCCTCGCAAGCTCGTGGCGCAAATGCCATAATCTCGGTATGGAACTGTCACTTTCTTCCCTCTGAAGTAATGTACTATTAAACTCCTACTGTTTTTTATCATAACGCTTTTATCCCTAAACATCATTTTATTACCATAATATTTTCACTCATACTCAGAAAGAAACATTTACCAAGTGATTTTTGTCTTAAATTAATGAAATTCAGGTCAGAGTGTCGTCTTGGGGGCACTATGATAAAAGTATGTTACTACTTAGAAAAATTTCGCGACCAATTTCGAGGTAGCGCTCGCCGGCCGCTGCCGCGGCACCTCTCGCTTCGCTCGCTCGGCTCGCGCGTAGTTGGTCACAGTTCTAACCTAACCAAACCTATGGATCCCTTCCACATCGTTTTTACGACAAACGGTTAGTCTGAGACAAAAAACACAAGACACTTTTAGCCTTAGATCATAAAAAGAAATCTAAGCAAAAAAGATATGACTTTGAATAATAGTGTAAAAGTTGGTTATGTTGAGAAAATATAGGAAAACAAAATAAGAGTAGGTATAATAGATGTTTATTGCTACTGACATTATGAAGTTGAATGCTTCGGAATAATGAACATTAGAGACAGAGTATTTAGGAATTATTGTGATTGTTAGGATGAAAAATGTTAGGAAGAACATTTTCGGACTTTGAAAATTTAGGTGAACTTTGACGCACCCGTTCCGAATTCTGCCCTGTCTCCTAACACCCAGAATGCTGTGTTCCGCTCTTTGGCAAACTCCAAGGCGGAAATTTTGCAACTCGGTGTTGGTAGTAATTAGTAACTACTAATTTTACAGGCAATTATTTTACATGCCTATTATAAAATAGTATCTTATATTTTTTAAATAACAATGAAAATTACTTTATAAGTTCACTTAATTGTAATCAATGGCTTAAAAAAAAAATTAAATTTAAATGTATAAAGTTAGAGTAGTAACTTTAGCCGTTCTGTAACCGTTAGGGTAATAGTGTTCTGTAATACGTACAGTCGTTTAGTCGTGCAGAGAACTTGCGTTATTTGGAGGGTAAAAATGAGACGCGCATTTGGGAAAATATAAGAGTGTTTAGTGTAATATTAAGACAGTTGATATTAATTGTGCATCAAGATACCTCGCAAATATGTGCCAAAACACAAAAGTTATAGCGACTCAAAGCTGCAAGAAGCGATAGATAAAGTAAGAAAGTGTGATTTATCATACTGAGAAGCTGAAACGAAGTATAAAATTGATAAATCGTTGTTATGGAGGAAAATTTACAAATTAAACACAAATAAGGAAGGAAGACAGTTTTAGGTATAGAAGCAGAAGCTGATGATGGCTTCGACATTGACTACGAAAAATATCATATTGACTACTAAATGTTGTCAACGTTATTAGTAAATTTCTCAAATTTACACCTTTTCAGTTGATACTTAAGTTAAAAAAAAATTTAATACATAATTCTGTATCAGGTTTTGTATTTTTTCGTCTTATACTGACATCGGTAGGCAGATAAGTTTAATTGTAGTATTAAATTTTTTAAAGCCGATTGCGGCCAATTATCTTCAATTTAATGTTATCATGTGAATGATACCAATGGATAGTACCTATATAAAAACTGTTCTAAGACTCATTAAGGACCGGTTTTTTGATCCGTAGTTAACTCAACCAATTGTTAAAAATAGTAACTAAACTACTATTAACATTCGGTAAAGTAAATCTTATGCATTAAGCTTTTTTCCCATGTATACTAAATTATTATCAGTGAACCAATTATTTTGCACCTGCAGTAGGGCGTTATTTACGTCGTCAAGATTTGATGCACGTCTTATCTTAAAAATTTAGGAAGTATCGTCAGCAAATATCACCATTTGTGGTGGGTTTTTTAATAAATGGGGTACATCATTAATATGTACCTATATATTAAAAAGAGGTAAGGACTTAATATCAAGCCTTGTGGAATACCCATTTTAAAGCGGGTTGCAGACCAAGAGCTAAGCAAAGTTAGTTTAGCTTAGCTCGCATAGCTGAGGTAATTTTTCATACTTTTATGTTCATAGTGTAGTAGTGAAGTATGTACACAAGTATGAAAAACTACATCAGCTATGCGAGTTAAGCTAGACTAACTTAGCTTAGCTGCAGACCAAGTGACCACTTGTTATCGTGCTCACGCTAATTCAGTACGGGTTTAAGCATGCTCAAGTCGATTACAGCGCAACTCGGAACACACCCAAAAAGGAGCGTCTTTTTCTTACGTCTACAAAACTAACCTGCAGATTTCTATTTCCATCCTTTTCTATTATACGTATGGATACGCACTATTTTCTGTACCCTTTGTAGTTTGTACCGTATATTTTATCTACTTTGCCAAATATAAATAATTGTCGGAATTGTCTAAAAATTGCAGTGTCCTGGCAAGTAACGAGAATAAATTATTACAGCAGTGGGATTCTGTAACCATCTCACCATGAACACTTAGGTGAAGTGAGCGTGGAGTGAGCTGTCAGCCTGTCAATAGTGTCAATTCCTATTTCCTAGCAAAAACAAAACAAACTTCACCTAAATTTTCACGGTGAGATTTTTACAGAATCGACCGGCAGATATTTTAAATTTATGTTTCAGTGTAGGTAGGTATTTAAAGCTTTCAGAGTGAAAAATGTTTATAATAAAATCTGTGGAGAAGTTTGTATTTCGCACGAAAAAGACTGCGAGGTGTTTCTCGACCATTGAAAGTCCGAAGGTAAGTGAAAAATAGTGATTAGTGAGTGTGTAACTGTGTTGTTGTTCTTGATAATTCTGATAGAGTTCCACGAACTTCAAGTAATACCTATACCTACTTACTACTCTCTACTCTAACGAGAGACGAACTTTGATCGATACTGCTGACTCTAAAAGTTTGACAGTTTGTATGCGTGACATGCGTGTGAGAAATTAATATGAATTTTCAGTCCGTTTTATCAATAATTGAAGCAGATTTATTAGCATACACTTAAGATAAGCATGTACTTAGATGACAATCGTCACACCTTGAGTAGATAATTATTCGCCTATACTTAGCAATTATGACAATCGTCCCACCTTGTTTTGTTATTACAGTGAGGAATAAATAACTCAGACCACTGACGGATCATAAAAACTAAACAAACAAAAATTGTGTGAACTTTGTCCAACAGCTGAGCCTGCATAATATTGAATTAACAAAGCAAAACTAATTATCTTATAGTAATCCTAAGTGAACACCATGAAACAGGTAAGTCTTACATCTTTTTGTAATCATATTAGAAGTGCTTCCTTAGTGAATTGTTTAATGAATGGGCACTTCTATTCAAAATTGCAATCAAGTTAATTTAATGACAAGGCCCACCAACTATCCTAATAACCTTTAAAACCTATGCTAAGAGGAGAACCTTTCAAATGGTTGGTTTCGTACAAGTTTTTCCAATCATCTTGATTCTTCCATCATTACTTACTTAGACCGAAGATGTAGGTACGCTACCAAAAAAGCAAATGGCTCTCATACTTTCCTTCTGTACTGGAAACATATTCTGTAATTAAAGCAAGTAGAACCTGCAATAATCTATCCCCTGTCCTCAGACTTTCATTGTTCAATATTTCATAGAAAAATAAATCTCATTGTAAGTCTTCAAGCTTTGAAAAGCCTTCTGATCTTCTGATCGGCTATTCATCAATGAAGACCAGCAACAGCAGGGTAGACAAAAAAAAAAAAACAGTTGTTGTTTGCATGCATTGTTTTTTTTGCAAGGTGGCAGGACATCAATGCACAATCTGTTACCACGCATTGAAATTTTTCTTTGGTTCATAAAAAAAATGCCATTCCATACATTTTGACCACATCGGTATTTATTGCACTTTTCCATGAAACAATCATTTTACGATTGCACTTGGGTTAATAATAAGTAAAATTTGGAAAATCCAAAAGTGCACAACTCATGCTCATTTGATTGCATACATAAAAAATCATACTTAGATATTATATTAGTTAGATTTTTATTAATAATTAATATAAAAATATTATAAAACTTTGAATAAAAAAGCCATTTTCAATAGGGTTCCTCCTAAGCGGGAAACAAGTCTATTAAAAAAAAAGGCTCAAGTAATTGATTTTTTCGCAAGCTACAATGTTTTCAGGTTTCACACTCAATTGACGGGAAACATTTGCAGAAAGGAGGCAATTCGATTCTAAAGCACTCTAATGTGTCACATTATGAGTCATGCAATTAGTTATTATTTGCTGTCTGTATTGAAACTGAAAAAATATTGTGTTTAGCACTAGCATTTTTGTATTCCTACCATGCCCTAACATGACATGTATTGATCCACCTTACAATTATTATATTATTACAGGGCTTTGGTAAAAATTGTAAAATTTAAAATTCAAATCAGTGCATTCTGTCTTTAATTTACACAAACTAGGTACCAAAATAATGGTGATATATGATGGGCAGTCTTATGACTATCCAAATTTCTGCCAGACAACCTTACAATGGACTTTAGTATTGGAAGATGATGGCCCTAATATAAAAATAACCAGCTTACACGTTAGGTTCAAAGTCAAATCATTTATTTCAAATAAGCACACAAAAGGAACTTTTGTACAGATGCCAGCACATCAAGCTACACCTAACTGTCAGATTTTCCCAATCAACTTTGAACCTTAAGCTTTAGCGATAAAGTTGAAAATCTATTAAAGAAATCTGACAGATTGTGGTAGGTTGATGTGCTGGCATCCGTACATTGCATTGAAAAAAAAAAACTGATTCTAGTTGACATTTTTCCACTTCAGCTGCGATGCCACATTATGATTAAAACAAAGTACCTAATCAAGTACTCCTAAGGGATTATCATAAGTCATAAGTAGTTGAATTTGTCAATAAAAACGTTATAGCAGTTCAAACATTTGGATCACAAGTATTTTAAATCATAATGTGATGTGTCATAGCTGCAGTGGAAAATTGACAACTAACTTTTGGAGAGCACTGTATATGTACCTACCTATAAATCTATTCTAAATCAATTTAATGTTTTATTGTTGAAACCTAAGAAGGTTCCTTGATTTACAATATATAAAATAATTTTCAGTTGCTTCAATGCTCTTTTAAATAATATAATAGTCATGCTATAATTAGCAGGTTCCTGCGGTAAACGAGACAATAGATGTTTTATTGATAAGATGGCTATTAAACGGCCCTTGAAAGTGTTAGTTTGTTGAAAGACTAATTGATGGCTTGGGAATGGTTACTTTTAACTAAAATAATAACATCACATCTGTATTTTACTATGGGTTAGTTAGAGGTGCATGTATACCTAGTACTCCCACATTTCGCCGTTTATTTATCAGATAATGGGGGACGACGGCGACCCCATCGCTAATCGTCTAAAGTCTTGAATATACTCTAAACACTTTACTTATGTTTTTCTGCACTTAATCTGGTTTAACCATATCATTTGTTTGTTTGCAGGAAAACCCAGTGGTGACGGTCAAACAAGGTAAATTAAAGGGAGCGGTCAAGAAATGCTTAGATGGAAGCCCTTACTACAGCTTCAAGGGAATTCGCTACGGACAGCCACCTGTTGGAGAGATGAGGTTTAAAGTAAGGTTCTGTTATGCTCAATTTTCATTATTTGATCAAAATCTCATGATCTAATTAAACAGTTTATTGTAAACCACATAATACAAAAGTGAAATAAAGAAAAGAAAGAAAGAAAATTTGTTTATTCTGCACAAACAAAAGGCACATTAAAAAAAAGACAAAATATACACATACAAAGTAGCCAAAAGCCTCATACTCGAGCATATTACAAACATATTAATAATAGTCTATGGTCAAGAAAAATAATTGTTAAGCAAATTGACATCCTACTTCAATTTGCCGTATTATAATCATCAACAACATACAAATACAACTGTCAAAGAATTGAATATATGGTAATGAATTTCCGTGACTTTACAATAGCGGTCTTATCGCACAAGGCCCTATATGCAGACAGTTTAGACAAGATTTAATGAAGTATTAATAAAGACATTTTGATGACATTCGTCAAATCCTAGTTTGCCTATGATTTATCCATTACCTTATCTTAATTTCAGGCGCCGTTGCCAGTGAAGTCATGGGAAGGCATCCGAGATGCAACAGAACATGGCCCGGTATGCCCACAGTTCGACATGGCCGCTATAGACTTTATAGAAGGAAGTGAAGACTGCCTCAGTTTGAACGTCTATACAAAGTCACTAGCACCGAGCTCCAGAATACCCGTGATGGTCTACATTCACGGAGGCGCCTTCTTGTCAGGATCCGGTAATGCCGAGACGTACGGCCCAGAATATTTCTTCCAACACGATGTCATCATAGTCACCATAAACTACAGACTTGAAGCGTTAGGCTTCCTTTGTCTAGACACTCCTGAAGTACCAGGAAACGCTGGCATGAAAGACCAAGTACTTGCGTTACGTTGGGTTAAAGAAAATATCAGCAAGTTTGGAGGAGACCCTGACAATATCACCATATTCGGAGAAAGCGCTGGTGGTAGTTGTGTAACCTACCACATGCTGTCACCAATGTCGCAAGGACTCTTCAACAAGGCGATAGCCCAAAGTGGAGTGTGTTTATCGTACTGGGCGATGGCCCATAAACCCGTCGAACGAGCGTTTAGATCTGGAAAAGTCTTAGGAAAAGAAACAGAGGATGTTAATGAACTGTTACAGTATCTAAGAGGACTCCCAGCTATTGACTTAGCAAGAATCACGGTAAAAGCAAGAACACAAGATGAAAAACGCAGAGGTTTGCCTATCCATTTTACACCAACGATAGAAAAGAAATTTGAGGGCCAAGAACAGTTCTTAACTGAGGATCCTATAGATTTGATTTTAGCAGGAAAAGCGAATAAAGTGCCCCTATTGACCGGTTACAATTCAGCAGAAGGGATGCTGATGATCAATGACCATACCAAAAAACTGAACCTTTTGAACAAAGACCCATCGCTCCTTGTTCCCAGAGATATAGCAACAACTGTGCCTAAGGATAAGCTAGATGAGTTTGGCCAACGTATAAAGCAGTTTTATTTTGGTGGAAAAGACGCGACCGAGGAAGATACTCAAGCTATTGTAGATGTACAGACAGATATTAACTTCAGCTACCAAGCACATAGATTTTTGCATTTTTACCAAAGCATGGCTCCTACTTTCCTTTATAAGTTTGACTATGTGACTGACTTAAATATTATTAAAAACTTGTTAGGTCTTGATAATGTGAAGGGTGCTTGCCATGCAGATGATCTATTCTATTTATTCCACAGTGAAATGAGTCAGAATTATTGCGCGGAAAATGAGGAATTGAAAAAGATAATATACCAAATTACTAAAATGTGGGTAGATTTTGCAAAGACTGGGTGAGTGTAAAAATCTCTATGAATTATTATTTTTATATGTCACGCCTGTTTTATCCGAAGGGCTACACAGAGGTGTATCTATAGTTCACCCTCTATAAAAGAAAAATTATAAGGAGAGCTAATTTTATTTTTTGTATGTTTGTTTGTTTGTTGCGCTTTCACGCTAAAACGGCTGAACGGGTTTGTATGAAATTTGGCACATAGGTGGACCATGATCTGTATTAGGACATGGATACTTTTTATCCCCATATGCCAATGGGATTGAGACCTATGCGGGTAAAACTGTGGGCCGCAGCTAGTCATTCATAAAGCAAATAAATTTATTTGAATTTCTATTTATTTTCAGTTATCCCACACCAACTAAAGGGAGTTTAGAATGGCGGCCCTACATATCAGCAACTAAAGAATGCTTATTACTAAGCCAGGATATGAAACTCACAAGTGATATTGATAAGGAACGGATGGAGTTCTGGAACAAAATGTACTCGGACGCTGGAAAACCTTGTTCACTTAAGTCTAATCTATAATATCTTATGGTAAATTAAGAGCGCGTATACAGAAAGTGGGCAACGTCGCAAACAGCTGTCAAATATTTCCCTGTTTTGATTAATTTGTCAATATTACTCTATGAAAATAAGAAATATGGCTAACTAATGAACTAGAATATTAATAATGAATTGCAATTAAAACACTGAATTTGATGTTGTAACCGTTTTAGGTGTAAAAAAGGCATTTGTAAAGTTTCCAAATACTTTTTTACATCTAAGACTAAATATTCGGTGTTAAGATATTAATTATTGCATTTCATAATCAATATTCTAGTTCATTAGTTAGCTATATTTCTTATTTTCATACAGTAATATTGACAAATTAATCTAAACAGCGAAATATTTGACAGCTATTTGCGACGTTGCCTACTTTCTGTATACACGCTCTTAAGAGGAAATGTGGTCGGAGAGACTTGAAAATTAGGTATTTGAAGAAACTATCGCTGTCGCTTTGTGAGCGCTCGGCGTCCGGCCGTGCGATAAGGACAACTGCAGATCCGACTGAATAGCCTAAGTAGAAATACATAATTCGAGATTTGGCTTTCGCCTTATTCCTCCTCCAATATTGGACCAATTTAAAATATTTCATAAACTTCATTAATAGTTGTCAAATTTGTACACTAGGTCTCTGTTGACAGCGGTTTAAATCGGCAATTTTGTGCATTTTTTGAGGGTTCTAGTGCTTATAAAAATAATGTATCATCAAAAAGGAAAAGACAGGGACATACAAGTAGTTAATATTTATTATTCTGTAAAAAATCATTGCTTTATGGTCATTAACCAGAAAGAAAACAGGCGCGGGCGTTTCTATGGAGAAGAAGTCCACCCGCATTTCCTCTTAATTAAAAATTACTACTATTGTTTGTGTTCAGAGGTGTACCTATAGTACACACACATTTTTATAGTACACACACACATTTCTATAGTACACACACATTTCGCCAGTTATGTCAAGTCCCTTATAATAGGGGGCGAACCTATTGCCGTCAACTGGGCACAAACCCAGACTCTGGGCTGCTACTGAAAAAAATCCTGATGGAAAAACCCAATAACGATCTTTTATGACACTTTAACACGTCAATATTTTAAAAACTAGATTACGCGCCGCATTTTCTGTCTGACCTTGAGATGAAATTCCGAAACAAACTCAGGTTTCATTGTTTCTTTTAAAGTCTAAATATAATATTTTTTTATTATATTTATTAGGATTTTATGTTAGTCTATGAATGCAGCGCCAAGTCTCGAAAGGTTTTGAAGAAAGAGCCATTACAGTTTTGAGTTGACCTGTCCCAAAAGACAGATGCATGCATCTGCCATCGTGTAGCTCAACCCTATTTCAGGGAGCTCAAAAGGAGCAGTAGCGCTTGACACAACTAGACAAACTCGGCAGTTTATCAGTTGACAGTATATTAAGTAAAATATGACAAGCTTTGATTCTTTTTAGTACGCTGGCAATCTATGGCTTTAGAACAACGTCAGGGGTCGACAAGTGATATCAAATTACTTTATGTACTCTACATAACGCATTTATTTGTCCAAAACCAGGCCCATTTACTGTACCAACAAAACATTAAAGTACTTAATTGGCTGATAACTAAATAGCATTTACGCAGTGCATTTTTAAATAAAATGATAAATATCTAGTTAAAGTTCACAATAATTAAGGCGCACAAAAGTTGAAACCCTGACTCCTGAACTAGGAAAACCTGTGACTTAGGAGTCAGAATAGAAAAAAAATAAATGATATTTATTTCTGCAAAATTTGTTCATAAAACACCTTTACACGTCAAAAATTACTTGTGTTTGTTTAAAACTAGTAAGTTTGGTGTTTCGTATCTCACAACACTGAGTAGATAGACCGAAAACAACTCAGACAGAGGTTAGTCTTCGTTAAAAGTTCAGACATAATCTTGGTCAGGCCATTTTATTATGAGAGGACCATGCAGATAAATGTCTGATATGGTATTTTGAAGAGAGAACCACAAAGAATTGAGCGGACCAGTCCAATCAGTGCACGCATTTGTCAGTAATCGTGTAGCTCAACTCAGAATTAAAGGAGCTCAACAACTCGAAAGAAAGAAACTAACTTAATAATGTTATTTACTGTTTTTTCAAACTCTCAACTGATATATTATTCTATAATATTATTTATTAAAAAAAACTAGACTGTAAAACATTTTAAAATTATTGTACCTACCTATTGAAGTTTACATATAAGAGTAGAAAATATTTTGTGATGGAATTACAAGTTTAGTCCTATGTGATAGGAAAATATACATATTTGTTAATTATTTATATCATGTATTTATCTGTACAGTGTAGTTGTAGCAAAATGATTTGGTCAATTGTATTTATTTAATAGATTATAGAGCAGTTTCTAGAGCAGTGATGGGCCAGTGGCCGGGACTTACATGCTGTAGGGCATGGGTTTCGAACCCAAGCAGGCACTTTACTTGTGTAAATTATATCATCACCACTGCTCTCAAAACGGTGAAGGAAAACAATGTAAGGAAACCGGCCTATCTTAGGGCCAAAGCACACGCTATTTTTAGCATCGGCGATCTGCGATTTTGCGACTGTATCGATGCTGCGTCGCGTTTTGTCGACTCTCTGCGTTCCATCGCAGTATTAAAATGGCGCGTTTTAGAGATTCTATCGATGCTGCATCGCGATTTCGCGACTTCCTGCGTTCGCTGGATCGGGTCGGCTGTAGTGTTGCCGATCGATAATCGACTATCGATAGTTTGCCGCGGTCAGTAGTAAAAGATAAAGATATAAAAGATATGACAAAAGCTCTTGAAATGTGTACTTCCAAAATGTTTAAATATTTCCGTTCATCTCTTCGTAATATATGAAATAATAATGAATGATGCTCTCCAAAAGTAAGACTTGAACTGGTTCTTGGATGTAATCAATACCGTCTTCGGCGCGATTGATATTTTCGCTTTATCAATAAAGCAAGCCACAGCGCAGCTTCATTAGAATCCATGGTAAAGGTGTAGCTTCGTCAAAATCTAGTGCAAGACTCAGTCGTGTTCCGCAGATGCCAAATTGATGCGACCGGCATCCGCGAATGTGTGCGGAGTGTAGCGTTCAGCCGCTGTGTCGAGCTTCCGAAAAGCGACTCAATCGCCGCGTTTGGCGTTTTTTTGGAATGTTTGGTTCTAAAAACGGCTAAATCGCCGATGCTAAAAGTAGCTTGTCTGCTGTGGCCCTTAGAACCAAAAATTCGAAGACATGTGATATCCACCAACCCGCACAGGGCACACATGGTGGATTACGGTCCACTCCCACTCACGGAGAGGAGGCCTGTGTCCCAACAGTGGCAACATTATGGGCTGATTATGATGATTTATTTAATAACTAAGATCACCATCAATGTACTGGAAGTACCTGTTATTGATGATGTTACTGTTGTCTGTTATTTGTATGAGTTCTATCCGTATTAATTAAGTGTAGGATTGCAAAGCAAAGTGTGTAAGGATCAATCGTTGCCTATATTGCAAAAGACTTAGGATGTAAGATTTTTATTTACCGCTTTTATGAAGTTCTATTTTATGCAAGAATTGGAGAAAATATTTTGTAATGATATTATTTTGTTAAAATAAAGGATTTTTATTAATCAAAATTATATTTACTTAATTTATAAGCTAACATACTTAATAAAGGGGACCAGAGGGCTGGCCTATTTTTTGGCCAAAGAATCAGTATGGCCATACAACGTGGCAATGCTGCCAGCCTTTTAGGCACTGTTCCAGCTGACAGCGATGCGGACGAATTTTTTGATACCCTATGATTCTTTTCCTTATATTTTTCATATACATATTACTTATTAAGTAATATTGTTTTAAGTTTGATATCTTTTATTATGCAGGTGCCTGATTTATAATTTATAGCAATGTTGCATAATATCGTATGTCACCTAAATAATACACAGGCCCGAGCGCACGTGAAAACTTAGGTAAAGTGTTATTCCGTTTATCCACCCTAAGGTGGATGCTCGGAAACACATGTCCGAGAATGGATTCTCGTTAGGATTAGGGTGGACCCTAAGCCTAGTTGGATAATCGGAATTTACAGGGTGGATGTTTTGGGGTGGATAAAAGGAATAACCGGACTATAATCAGGCGGTCCAATACTTACATGGACGTAGCTACTGCTAATGGAGTAGCTACTGCCCTAAGGTCAGTAGGTAAGCGATGATCATGTACTTACAATTAGTTTAAGTATTAGATAGCCGACGTCAGAAGTATCTTCGTCAATAGGTAACTAACTATTTCTAGTATTTATGGTTGGGTCAATAGAAAATAACATTTAGTTAGAATAAATAATTATCATAGTAGTTAATATTGTTTCGTTAGTGACCCCAATTACGACTACAGGCTTATTATAGAGATAAGTATATCTACATAATTATTATAATTATTAAAAAAATTATGTTGCTCTTAAATACATACTTAGGTGTTATATTTGATCATTACCCCTAAAACAGGGTAAAAATACCTATGTTTTCAGGCACAAAAAGTATTTGCAATAAATTCAGCATATTGCAGTCCACTGCTACTTTTGCTTCTCCCAAGTTGTGCCACAAAACCCGGTAGTTACTGGGAGTTCTCCATCCAGTCTGTTCCGGCCTCCTTTTTAAGGAGGTTGATCTCTTTATAGTATGACTGTAGGTACTGTAGAGACTATCTGTGTAGCTCTACCTTTAGTACCTAGTGCAGGCTGGTTAGAATTCCGGTGTGTTCCATTGGAGCGTTCAAGCAAATGTCAACGATTTTAATATAGTATAGTATTGTTTAGGTAGGAAGTGCTAGAAATAACGTGACCATGTAAAGTTGTGAATATTATTTTTATTCAAGTCGAAGTATTTTTCAATTATATCGTGTAGCTCCCATCGGTACCCCCCACAGTACCTACCTACAGTCCCCTCCCGGCTAGATGGACCGGTCCACAGAGTACCTACTCTGTGGACCGGCCCATCTAGCCGGGAGGCATACCTACTCCACCTTTATCGATTTGCGGTCTCCACGCAAGAATTTGTAGTTTCCAACTGCCATCGGTCGACTTTCTTTCTTTTCCGCAAAATATGCGAGTAGGTACAGTAAAATAGGAATAATAATATGATCTAGTTCATGCTTGTGAGTTACTGACAGCAGTTATTCATTTCACCATCTGCCTAGCCTTTTCCCAAATATGTCGAGGTCGGCTTGCTGTCTAACCGGATGCAGCTGAACATCAGTATTGTACACGGAGTGACTGCCTATCTGACCTCCACGACCCAGTCACTGGGTAATACGATACCCCTTGGTAAGACTGGTTGACAGACTTTCGGGCTTCTGACTACCCGTAATGACTGTCAAAGATCCACAAATGACAGCCGGGACCGACCGCTTAACGTGCTTTCCGAGTCACGGAGGAGTATGTAAAGATGGTCACCCATCCACAGACCAACTGGACCGCGGAAAACCTTAATCCCTAATCATCATTTTATTTCAACTGAGGGCGAATTCTACCAATTTTTTATACCTAGAATAAGTCTTATCCTGACAATAAATTTTGAATTTTTGACAGTTTTGCAATCCTACTAGAACATCCAGACGTCAATTTTATTCCACGGATAAAATATATCTGACTTTGGTTAAAACAGCCCTAGGTAGGTAGTAGGTATCATCATCATCATTTCAGTCGAAAGACGTCCACTGCTGGACATAGGCCTCCCCCAAGCACCTTCACTTCGACCGGTTCTGTGCTTGTGTAGTAGGTATAGTTGAATAAAATACCAGCCTGCCGGTAATTGTGCCAAGCTTGTGAGCATATCAGAAGACGACTTTATTTACAAGATAAAGTCATCATATAATCTCATACAATGACCGAGTACCTATTAATCGCTTTTTTGGCCATTATTTAAGCTGGTGTTCACTTTTGAGGATGTTGATTTTAAAAGTAGCTACGTACTGTAGGTAGCAAGTATCCATATATTTTTTAAATCACACTTGCGATTCGCACGTCCTTTCTTACGACTCCGGCAGGCTTATTACCCTTGCAAAAGCCTAGCAATAGCGAAATTTGCCCAATTATCGTGCAGATTTCGCTAATCGGTATTATGTAACAGCAATAGCCACAGCATAGCAAACTATCGATAGTGCTGCAGGGTCATACAATAATGCATTTGTTTGCAGAATACCTAAGTTTCTTTTTTTTTCTAAAGATCATAAAAACAACGCCCTACTTGTATCTACAACATAGATCTTCAAATTTAGTTTTAAATAGCATACAATTATCTATATTTTACCAGAACTAGGTCCTTTTAATGACTGTTCACTGCTAACTATATAAGTGAACTGCTTCGGTTACACGTCACAGTTGACTGCGGGGGCTAACAGAGCCATGTTGTGGCTACTCTGTCTGTCGTGGTTCTGTGGCTGGCTGTCAGACGGTATCAGAACCGACGGGTCCTAGGAGTGGCTAGTCAAATAAAATGTGATATAACAGCTTACCCCTTTTTGGGTCACGCGTATTTGTTTATGGGTAGTGGTGAGAGTAAGTAGTTTATGGAAGGTTCTAGGGCCCGTGTACCAAGTTACGTGTTAGGAACCTGACAAGTTAACACTTTCTTCCCTTTCAAGGTACTCGTGCCAATGTAACTTTTTAAATATGAAGATGTTGGTTCCCTCCAAATCTTGATCGCCATGAAATTAGTCCAAGGGAAATTTCGTGACTCACAACACGTGACAATTTCATACCTTAAAAAAAGTACAAAAGTTTTATTGGCAAAAAGAAAAAGTATTAAGTAATAGACAGTCATTTTACATAAACACAGTTAAGTTTGTACATCAGCCGCTCGATTCTGTAATAGTACAATATGATATAAGTGCGGTAAGTTGAAAATTACAGCCGAGGCAATATTGCTTGCCCGAGCCGTAGGCGAGGGCTAAAAGAAAGCAGAGGCTGTAATTATCAAAGCGCACGTATGTCATTACGACGTTTTATAACATATTTGAGAGGAAATATAAAACTCGGACTGAATTTGCATATTATTTGCTTGTTTTCCATATGATGAAATTTTGATACGCTTGTAAGTATCTATCGGTCTATTTTTCGAGCAAGAGGCTTAGAGTAGTCTTTTTCGCTGCCTCTGAGACTTCTGGCGGTGTGGAATTAATAAATTCATCATTACTTGACGACATTTTCAAATAAAAAAAGTACAGCGAAAAGAAAAAGCGCGCGGAATAATTTTTACTTCTTAACAGATAAGCGATGCGCGCGCGTTCGCGCTTTTTTTTTTCAGGCACAGGTACAAAACAGCCAGTATTATTAATAAAGTAAATTAATATTTTTGTTTTTGTTACAGATATTAATGGTTGTAATTTATTGTCAAAATTAATTAAATTAAAGAATTAAATGTTTATTTATTATATTTTATCTCCCAAAGTTAATTTTATTCATAAAATGTTGACATCTTTTCTGAAATAAAAACTTTTTGCTAAGATTTAAAAAAAAGTACCGTTCGATTTGACGGAGCATCTTGATAAACCGTGCGATTTACTTTACATTACCGCACAAGTGCGTAATGAGATACATTACGATATTGAAATTGGTGAAATAAGAGACCCTTTACGAGCAAATATGTTATAAAAAGTTTTAAGTAGCCATAGCACACATAGCTGCACATCCAGTGGTAAAAATAAGAGTACAAGTTTTATCAACCACTTGTTTGTCTAATAAGTAGGTGTCTACGTAAAATTTATTCAAATTTTCCTTGGAGTTGCTGGGGAGATGCTCACCAGCAAGCCATAATTCAGTTACCTGTACCTGTTAACCTGTTAAGGTAATTTTTTTAAGTAGGTATGTAGGTACTAATTCGGTACATATTGCGTACAATTGTTATAATATCACATTAATAATATTATAAAGGCGAAAGTTTGTGTGTGTGTGTTTTTATGTTTGTAACTTCTTCACGCTCAACCGGCTGCACCAATTTTGATAAAATTTTGTATAGAGGTAGCTGACACCTTGGATTAACATATAGGCTACTTTTGCTTTGAGTTTGAGTTTATCCCGATATTTCGACGGGATCGACACTTATGCGGGTGACACCGCGGGGCGCAGCTAGTGAATTTATAAACTGCATAATAGACGATGAGGTGTCTTGGGAGCATGACGTAAAAGATGATAATTAGTCGTATAGCAGTGTTCATAATCTCAGGTAATTTACATTCCATCGCCACTTAATCAGTTATCTACTTTAGTGAAATGTATTCTAAGCTGATATTTGAGTGGCCATTGTGTAACAAAAACACTTAATACGTTTTTGGTTGCAATAGAATTTGAACTTTGTTAAACAAGTATGACCTTTAGTTTGTTGTTCCACAAATTGAAAATTAACTTATATTTATTCAAATATACAGGGTCAAATTTAATTAGCTAGCGAAACGCTGCAGACGTTATGGGTGTCGATATCTAAACAAATAAAAATATAGAGCAAACATTTTTAGAAGGTTATAAAAAAAACTGCTGTTTCATAGAAAAGTGAAATACAATTTTTTTATAACCGACGAAAAATTTCAACTCCCCCTGAGTTGAAATTTATGTCCCTGCGCCCTGTATATACAGTTCTGAGTTTACTACAAGTAGATGGCATTGACGGGTAGACTACATAAATACGAAAAACTTTATTCCGATAGTCACAAATACGAATTTCAAAATACCGATTTTCATAATTCCGAACGGTTCAAAATTCCTAATACCTATAAAAATTCCGATTTATCATTTCCGCTTTTTCAACTTTTCTAATTACTATTCTCGAAATACCGATCGATTCGATCCGATCTGATCGAATATCAATAGATCGAATAACAAAAAGTCTGAATTAATGACAATTCGAAACATCAAAAATACGAATTCCGATTAATTAGAATTCCGATATAAAAACGCCTTGTGAAACTGAATAGCAAGACAAATACCTATACGAGTAGAATACGGAATTTCGACGCACAAAATATCGATAAATGCTAATACGATTGTACAAAATTGCGATGCACATTACTGCGAAAGACCGTCTCTGCGACGCCACTACACTTCGATGCACGTTACCGCGATAGATCTTCACTGCGAAACTACTTGACTTCGATGCACGTTACCGCGAAAGATTTTCATTGTGATACTTCTTGACTTCGATTTACGGTAAAGGTATTTGTATTGTTATTCGCTCGCTCTTGCGTCCTATGTCGACGGAGCCCCGCTTCGCGGGGCCCCTATTTCAGCGTAAAGGGTTTAAACCTAACCTAACCAAACCTCACCTCAGGGTGACCTTCGCTTGCTCTTGCATCCTACGTCGTCTATTGCGTTCATTGAGTTCGGGTGCGGTAACGGTAACGTAAGTATATAGCGAAAGAAGAAAAATTAATTCGGAAATAATTCGGAGTATTGAAAATCGGAATGTCGTTTTTGGACCGAGAACCCATCGAGCAATTATTGATTCTTCGAACATATGAAAATTGGAAAACAAACAAATCGCATTTATGACTTTCCGTAAAATAAATTTCGTGATTTTTGTTATTAAACATTACCTATAATTCTTAGATATTATGAAATTCGGACTTTTGAAAATATTTCGAAATATTTGGGTATTCCCGGCGCTGACTTTCATAATAATAATGCTTTCACCTATTGTAATTTAAATAGCTTAACATTTTACATTTAAATTCTAATGCGTAACTTCAAAGGTGACACTGGTTCATTAAAAATTTTGATTTAATATGTTAACATAATAAATCAAAATTTAAGTGTAGGCGAACCAGTTTCTATAGCTAATTCATAATATAATAATTTCAAAATCCCGGAATTGCAGAGGCATATCCATGTTAACATCAATGTTTGCGGTCATTCACCCCAAACAGCTCTACTTACTCCGACCACTGCTTATAACATAACAAGTAAACATTTTAAAAAACGATTGTCTGCGATGCTGGTTTGTGCTCACCTTTTGATGTAAGGTCCTATTTAATAGTATCGGGTCGATCGATCAGGTTAAGCTGCGCTTGCCGAGTGCCGTCCGTGGATGGGTGACCATTTTTTCATACCGAGATCCCTCCGTCGCTCGAAAAACACATTAAGCCGTTGGTGGTCTTTTGTAGATCTTAGACAGTCTTTCCGGAAGCCAGAAGCTAGACTATCTGACAACTAGTCTTAACAGGAGGTTCTGTGTTACTCGGTAATGAGGTTTGGTGGTCAGATTGGCAGTCGCTCTATGTGTTCGGCTGCATTCGGTTAGACAGGAAGCCGACCCCAACATAGTTATAAGACAGATGATGATGAGGTGAGTATGGACAAGAAAGACGGATTCTATCACGTCCACCATTTACTTAAGGTGGGGTACTCTATACCCCACCTTCCTTCAAGTTGCAGGTTATAATACATTTTTAGCTTATGTAGTCCCACTGCAGGGCAAACGTCTCCCTTTCACCTTTCCCCTCCTCTTTGTCTTGAGCTAGTGTGGACCAATCCTGTCTGTAGGTAATCGTCCCGCCATCTTCTCCTGGGTCTGCACGTTAGTCATTTAATTCTTAAACATTTAAAAATGATACTTCTAAAAGGCAACAACAGCCCAGATTGGTTGGTTTTATCGTACGACGATTAATCTTCTAACTGACTCAAGACGTGCAATAATGATTAAGGGCGAATTCTATCAAACTTATATACCTAGAATACGTCTTATCCTGAGAATACATTTTGAATTTATGACATTTCTTCCAAACTAGAACAGAACTGTCAGACGTCAATTTTATTCCACGAATACAATATCGGACTTTGGTAAAATGAGCCCTTAATCGGAAAACTCCGTTCACTACCTTCAAAATCGGTTCAGACCAAAAATCACAAATGATTTATACTTTTTTGACGTCAAACTGCAAAAGGTGCAGAGGTCAGCGCAATTTAACATACATGCTTACCTGCTAATGTGTGAATAAACTGTCACATCACGACACAATTAAATAATATAAATTAATAAATAATACCTAATGTTTTATGTATAGTTTTCCAACTATACATAAAACATTAGGTATTATTAGGCAGTCGATAAATACGTACATATTTCTGTACGTACGTATTTATCGACTGCCTCACTGATATATTGATCCTGGGTCCGATACACAGATTAGGCAAAGTGTTTAGGTATTTTCATTAGGAATTTCTCAGTAGCCTGGAGTCTAAGATTTGTGCTTGTTTCATGATCATATTGCCTTCAACTAATAGGAAATACCGATATAAACATAACTAACGGTATGTGTGTGTGCGTACTACCTTTGACTATCTTTTCGGGGCATAGGTACAAGCGTTACGTTATGTTACTCAGGCAGACGAAGCCGCGGACCATAGCTAACAATGTAGCATGTCATTAAGTACCTACCTATCTACCTAATGACATGTTGTAAATGAAAAACAATGAATCATAAATATGTATCGGTCACAGGAAATGGCCATTAAAATGCAAAATCTGACACCCTAACTAGAATATTGATTAATAAGCCAAATATTTCATTAGTAATTTTAATTATTTTTTATTCATTTAAGGCTGTATTTTTCGATAACTTTTATTCGAGGAATAAAATTGACGTTTGACAGTTGTTGTACGAAAAAACTGTCAAAATTAAAAAAAAATATTCCTCGAATAAAGTTATCACTGTTATCAGATAATTGGAAAATCAGCCATAAGATCAATTATATTTTTTTTGGTTGAGTGCAACTTTTAACTAGTGGACAAGACATTATTTCATTGCTTACATTTTAATCCATATCTACTATTAATTCGAAAGTAACTCTGTCTGTCTATAACTCTATATGTTATATTTTCACGCCTAAACGACTGGACGGATTTCGAAAAACAATTACCTAGGAGATAGATGGCAGCCTGGGGAATAACGTACACTACTTTTGGTCTCAAAAATAATCGTAAAAGGAATATAAGGAAATATAGGGAATGAACGTTTGTAGGTATGGGAGAGCCAGCAAACAGTAAAGTCGAGAAAGATAAACAAATCAAGTATCTTGACGTGACTCGCGAGGTTATCGATATGTGGGCTGTGGACTCGGCGATCATTGTGCCAATAGTCGTGACAGCCAATGGGTTAATAGCCAAGAGCCTTTTTTTTTAACGTGGATAAATGCATACTGCACTACCACGGTGAGATAGTGCAGTTATGTGGGACTCTAACCCACTAAAACTCCACGGTGTCCCCTTCTGCCGCTTACGGCGGGAACACAGGCACGCGTTAACATTCATCCGTGAACCCGCCGCGGCTGTCCGTTACCTGACCCTCCTCTGGGGAGTTCTCCCCACCACCGGCGCACCAGAACACATAGCACGCCGTGACCACCCCAGGGACCAAACCAGCACATAGGTGCCAGACGACCCCGTGTCTGGGCACCCTTGGTCCCTCTGCGACAGGTGAGGTCATTGGCTCCGCCGCCGTCCAATTTTCGGCTGCAGAGGATAGGGAGAGCGGCCAACGTAATACCAACAATCCTCCTCGAAAGTACCCAATATCGAACCTTGTGGCAAACCCATTTTTACTGTTAAACCATGTGAATTGAAATCATTTATTTGAACTTGCTGTTATCTATCATTTAAATAAAAACTAACTAAACTGAGCGCAAGAGATGGCGAGATGACCTGGACCTGGCTGGTGCGAGATGGCGCGGGAAAAGAGTTCTTGGAAGGATTTGGGGAGGCCTTTGCCCAGCAGTGGGACAGCAAAGGCTAGCAAAAAAAAAAAAACTGAGCGCAAGTTTTCGAAGTCCGTGATGCTCAAGTTTCAAAAGCAAGGTTTCATGATCGACGCAGTCAAATGCTTCATAGAGGTCACAAAAGATTCTTATGGCGTCTTGGGCCTCTTCCCACGCGTTAAAAATGTGTTGTAATAAGGTTACACCGACGTCAGTCGTACAACGTCCCTTCAACCATATTGTTGATCGTGAAGGATTTCATTTGTGTTAAAATGATTAAGCATTCGATTAATCATTATCTTTTCAAACACCTTGCTAAAAACCGGGCAACACGGATACGGGTCCATAATTATTGGTGTCTTTACTGCCCCGGGGATTTGTAAAGTGGTAGGTATTACGTTACTGTATTTAATTAAATCGGGGGAGACTCCTTGATCAACACTCGAATTAAATACTAAGACTAAGTAAGGTGCAATAGTCTCAATTATAGAGGTACAGACTTTAATGGACATTCCCCAAAGATCTTCGGTCAATTTGATCTTAATTTGCTTAAAAGGTTTTATTACTGCTACGGGGTTAATATGTTTAAATTGAAATTGAACCGGGCAGGCTGGAACGTTCGCTCAATACAATAATAAAATCAATTAATACGTTGACGAAATAAATCAATTAATACGTTGGATGAGGAATTTAAGGCTTCCGCCGTTTTTGATGGAATATTAGTGAAGAAATTTACAAAATCCTGAGCTACTTCTAAGTTAGAGCTTATGGCACCACGTGAGGGCTCCAATGAATGTGTAATCAGTGTTTCGTTTTTTATTCCTACTAGTTTCGTTATTTATAATTTTCCAAACTGTTTTTGTTTTATTTTCTGCTGATTTGATTTTATTGCTAATGTATACCTAGGGCTTTGGCTTTTTAGCAAGAATTTCTAAAAATTTTGGAATATGTAGCAACATACTTGCTGAAAGTTTCAGTATTGATGTAAGCCTTAAGGCCATACAGCTCGAACAGTCTTTGCCTACTTTTGCTAATACCTCTAGTTGCCCAGTAACTAAATATAAAATTAGGGCAAATGTTTTTTGTTTTCTTTTCAAAAGCTGTATTGAATTGAGTGTGCACTACTGAAAAGAAATCCTCATAAAATTTATTTGCATCATCCATACCATGGCCCAGATCATTTAAATTATTATTTAGGGTACTATTGAATCTATTTAGTTTACCAGTCGTTATTGGTCTAAATTGTATTTGCAGTTTTTGAAAAGGTGTGTTAAACTTAAAAGATACCGTTTGTCCACTATGATCAGACGGCAGATAATTTACGATGGTTTTATCTAAATAATCACAATCGCAAAAGACATTATCGATACAAGTAGCAGAAGTTGGAGTTATTCTAGTCGGTTCTGTAAAAACATTAGATACATTGAACGATTTTAAAGGAACGAACGAACGAACGAACGATTGAACGAACGAACGAACGATTGAACGATTTGAACGATTTTAATCTACTGCTATTTGAATTATTTTCTAAAATATTAATATTAAAATCACCACAAATAATTGCGGCTTTGTTATTGGATGCAAGTTTCGCTAGGACATCTTCCATTATTGACTCAAACACAGAGAAGTTCTAATAATTAGGGGGTCTGTAAACGCACACTACAACATGCTTATCTAGCTCAACACAGGACAGTTCGATGCAATGTTCAATTGATAAACCCACTATGTCATTTCGTTGCTTGGATTTTAAACAATTTTTTATCAAGATTAGAGAACCTCCACGCAGCATAGATTTACGGTTAAAACAACTGTCCACACTCTCTCAAAATTAATTAACACTTGGTAATCCTTTAATCAATGTTCAGTACAACAAACAATGTCAAACTTTGTTTTTTCTATAAACATTTCAATTTCTAATAATTTGAAAGATATGCCTTGAATATTTTGATGAAATAATGTCAAGGCATTCTGCTCCTTTTTGATATTTACGTATTTGTATTTTAGAGCAAGAAGATACCTTGTTGTTGTTAGGTATAAGAATATTATTACTGGTACCTTCTGTTGTCTTACAAACTAGTTTAAATGTTTATCCGGAGTTAATCCCAAGACTTCCAAATCACCAGGCAGTGAGCCCATAGTACGTGAGGGAAATGGAACCTCCTTCGTACACTTTGTACAAATATTTATAGCATTTGAGCTACATTCAATCAGGCAAACCACCTTATTATTACTAACTGTTGTGGTGTTAATAATACAAGACTTTGACATAATACTTAAGTCTGAGTTTATTTAATGTTTGAGTTTATCTAATAGCCTTGCTATTATGTGTCTCTAGACTTTAAAGTTTCTAAAAAACTGTTGGTGTCAAAATATACAAGCTTGTCACTGTAATGACTAACTAAAAAGTGTATATGATTATTAAGCTTATGAATATAATTGTTTTGTCTATTTGTAATTTTTTTTTAAATATGGGTTAGCACACAATATTATTTTATTACAATTTAACTTTAACAACTCAGTTACACAGGCAGTTATTTCATATTTTTTGACCTTAGAACTGTTACCTACAAATACAGTGTATTTTTTCGGATTAAATACATTTAGTGTTACTAATGCCATTATTTGTTTGTAGGTTGTCCCTGGCATATAATTATTTCGAGTAGAATAACTCAGGTTGTTACTAATTAATTTACCTAAACCTCTTCCTATATTATCCGTGAACATAACTGAATCATAACAATCATGACTACTGAAAGATGGACAACTACCTGTCTCAAGCTGTTCCAATTGAGAAAGATTTTGTACTATATCAGATACATCCTGGTTAAGGATACACTCTTGAGACAAACTCTCAGCCTGGGACGGGTCCTCCGTTACCTCAGGCGGGACAGCGACAGGGTGTGGAACTGTCTGACAAGTACACTGACGCATAACTAACTCATTAACAGCAAGAATGTGTTCTTTAATTTGGTTCTGAGAACCCACATATTTAATGTAAAGGGAACTAAGTCTGCCCTCAAGTTCCTGTATGTCAGACTGTAAGCGCTGTGTATCAATTTCATAGATTTTTTTGCTGTCTTCTAATTTGATTTTTTAATTGGTTAATTTATTAATTAGATCAACACGTTCTTTTCTCAGTGGAATATTTTAGGAAAAGTGTTTTTGTTGTTTTCTAAATTGATTACATTTTTTAATTATTCTTTTCATTCTTGCATTTTTTTTCATTTTGTTATGACTAAATTTATAACTATAATTCTGTTTTAGCAAGGAATCTTCAGTAAGGTCAATAGTTGTTAAGGAATAAGTGTTACAATTATCTACTATTTGTAGTGGTTCAGTGACTTTGAAATTTTACCATTTTTCAATAGATTACAGTAGTTACCTACCTACTTATTAAAAATGCAATTAGCTGAAATCGATTCAGTTATTCAATTTGTTTTCAGAGTGTTGTATAAATGAATATTAATTTTATACAAATCACAAATCAATCAATTCTGTAAGAATACAAATCGTTATTTAAATTCTATTCGCATTGTTTGTACATATGTGAACTTTATGTTTGTTCATTTATTTTGATTTTTTTTAATTGCCCCTAATTTTGCATCCTGTCAGTATGACAAAATTCTTGTCAAAATAAGGTTGCTGGTGGGCAAGCACCTTATCTACATACTAATACTATGCTGGTGGGTTACTGCCACTAAGGGCTGATTTTTCCATCGCCAGGTAAGTTTTATTCGAGGAATAAAATTGACGTTTGACAGTTTTGTATGACATAACTGACAAAATTTCAAAATTATTCCTCGAATAATGTTATTAGACGATTGAAAAATCAGCACTAAAACGTCTGTCAAAATCACAGCAGTAGTTTTATTCTATTTTCGTTACAATAAGGTTGCTCTTGAGTTATATTTATTTATAGAATACTTTTTTGTACACCAGAAAAATACATAAGTAACAAAAAATAAATTACTACAAAATGGGCGAATATATTGCTCTCAAAGGTAAAATAAATATGCAAGGACTGTAAGATTCGATCGATTTTGACGCAAGAAATACCTAAACAATATCAGTCGCTCTTTCTGTCTTTACTTCTTTCTTTCTTTTACTTCTATGTTCTTTATTTTCTTGTTCTATAATCTTACATTTTTAGGGCTTTGCACCAAAATGGTAAAAAAGGAACTCTTAAGGAGCGACTATGTCGGGTCCGGTCGTCCGTCTGTCTGTTTGTCACAGCTGGTTATTTCAGGAACTGCCAATGCTATTGGTTTGAAATTTTGAATAGTTATGAACAATGCTTGTCCACTTACGTAGTAAGTGAAAGAATTAAAAATAATTTTTTTTTGCAATCGGAGCCAGAATGGGTGAGAAACCAGGTCAAATAAGGTATTTTATGAAAAGGCTTCATTTGTACCTACATTTTAATTAATATTTTTATTTTCATTAATACCGCACAGTTTTTGACTTAAATGATGAAAAATATCCGTGGGTACTCGGAAGTTAGCAAAGCGAAAAATCTGAAAAGATAATATATAGCAATACTGTATATAAAAATATTACAGCAAAAATAAAACGATATGTCTTACTAGAACTTACAGTTTTTAAATTACGTATCAGCAAAAAGCATTTACAAAAAACTTAGTTACGGTTGGAAAACTGTGTGCTTTTTCTACTTACAAGAAGAGGCTTTTGACCTGCAGTGACATTAATAAGCTGGTATTGTTATTAATAGAAAAATATTTTTACTACCAAGATAATACGTATATTTTTTGTTATGTATTTTCTGATGTACAGTAAAGTATATACGAGTATGTATAAGTAAATAAATAATGGAGCCCTTGGCGGCTTTGACGGTATTTTTTCTACCATCAAGGCATTTCAGTGTTTTTTTTCTGAAATTGAAACTAGGTGTAGGTAACTATAAACGTTATAATCTCTCAATAAATTAAAGGGAGCCAGACAACATGTCTGAATAACAACTAATTTTTGAAAATCCAATAGGTACCTACTTGAACTACTAATAAATGCATTGCTATTAAATTACGCTAAAAAAATGTAACCGAGCAAACCCGCACACGAATTGTAGTCGAGGAAAGTCAAATTAATTTTAACCTAACTTTCCCAGAAATCTACCACACACAGCCTAAGACTTGATGAATATCGGTCGTGAACACAATATAAGTACATACATTGATTTTTGGAAAGTATCTTCTTTTAAGCTTAATATAAAAGTTTTAGTTATAGTGTTTCGTGAAATTTAAGACAATGCTGTGGGTAATACTGGTGGTATTGATCCCGGTGATTTGGATAGCGATATTCAGGTTGAAGAACAAAAAACTGTTCACGCTGGGACACCAACTTGCTGGAAAAGGAATTGATTTACCAATTATAGGACATAGTTACAAATTCCTGGGGAGTGATGAGGGTAAAGATTTTTTAGAGTATTCAAACTATGGTGATTTGATGACGTCGACAGTGGTAGAGGAACCTTTGAGCTGGCCGGGTATTTTTTGGTTCAGCTAGATAAGTCATTGGGTCTTTTAACGATTTTAACTCATAAGTGTTTTTAACACCGTTCTCACTATAAATTCAACATTAATGATGTAAATAATATTTTTGTAAAAATATAATTTAAAAGAGTGCCCACGGAGTTTCTTGCCCGTTCTTCTCCATAGGTGCTTACGCTTTGGAATGGGCAACAAGCTTCATATTTTCTGACCGACTTCTTGACAGTTCAAAAGTGCCAGTAAATGGTTTAATTGAAATAAATCCTTTGAGTTTGAGTCTGGTAGTTTGAAACTATTTCATATTTTCTTCAACTAGCTTCATATTTTCTGACTGACCGACTTCTTGACAATTCAAAAGTGCCTGTAAATGGTTTAATTAAAATAAATGCTTTGAGTTTGAGTTTGAGTTTGAAACATAGCATGTTTATAATCAATATAATTTTATAAGATTCTTCATTATTGTTGTTTCTTTGGCTTTCTTCATTGTTGTGTTTACACAACACACAACTTTAATTTTGTAAGGTAAATTATATTTACTATAATAAAAGATAGCAATGTGCGTCGAATCCGACTCGGCTGGGCAGCGTTCGCGAGGCTGCGCAATATCTGCTCATCAGTCTCCTCACTGTCGGCTGGCAAACATTTGACTCAGAATATAAGGATGATCGAATTAAACTTTTTACTTTGTATTTCAGATCGCATGTTAACATTTGAAAAACTTGGAAAAGAGGCATATGAAAAAGGTGGCTGTATAGCTCAGTGGCAAGGACATCGCCTTTATATCTGTAAGTATGCAAATAAATTAAGAATAGTATTTATTTATTCAAGATAAATCAATAACTTACATAAATACTTTGATTTCATCTGGTTTTCTTTTGTGCCTTTGTGAATATCATGAACACGTCAACTAGGTACTACTAATACTTAGCACCTTACTTAGTGCAGGCTGGGGGATGACATTAATCCACCACATGTCTTCGATTGTTTGGTCCTCGAGCATGCGGATTTCCTCGCAATTATTGCCTTCGTTGTTTTAGAGCACTGGTTCCCGATAATCCCTTGTGACTTTAGCATAATTGTTATTTGAAAAATAAATAATTTATTAAAAAATAAAATGCTAAAATACAGTAAGTATTAATCTTAGAAATAATACATTAGGTTATATTACAAAGTATGATGCCTGTGCTAGGATAAACCTATATCACAGATGGCATGAGCTCTTACAATAATTACTAATTATTTATTTTTATTTATTCATTAAGGTAGGTACACGGTACACCAAAAGCTTCTATGTATAATTTATCTTAATTACTTTAAATCAAAAAAGTCTCGGTCTTACACAGTCGCCAATTACAGGTTTACCAGCAATCTCAGAAATAAGTGATCTCACATAATAATAACAAACTACACTAAAGGCTAGAACTTAAAAATTTTATGGCAAAATACTTCAACTTAAGAATAATAACATAAAACAAAATAAAAAGACGAACAACATTGCAATTTTGCCCACTTACTTAAAACTAAGTAAATAATATAAATATAAATGAGATCATAATGGAAAGTATAGCTTCTACACAGTATGGTTTCACCAAACAGTATGGTTTCACCAAAGGACGTTGTACGACCGACGCTGGTGTAACTTTATTAAAACACATTTTTAACGCGTGGGAAGAGGCCCAAGACGCCATAGGAATCTTTTGTGACCTCTCCAAGGCATTTGATTGCGTCGATCACGAAACCTTGCTTTTGAAACTTGAGCATTACGGACTTGGAAAACTTGCGCTCAGTTTAGTTAGTTCTTATTTAAATGATAGACAACAGCAAGTTCAAATAAATGGTGTCAATTCGAATGGTTTAACAGTAAAAATGGGTGTGCCACAAGGCTCGATATTGGGTCCTTTCCTCTTTTTAGTGTATGTTAATGATCTACTCCATTTATTAAAAAATCAACCACAAATGGTGTTATTTGCTGATGACACTTCCTTAATTTTTAAGGTAAATAGACGTGCTACAAATTTTGACGACGTAAATAACGCCCTACTGCAGGTCCAAAATTGGTTCACTGCTAATAATTTAGTATTAAATGGGAAAAAAACTAAGTGCATAAGATTTTCTTTACCAAATGTCAAGAGTAGTGATTGTGAGATAATATTGAATCAAGAGAAACTAGAATTCGTCGATGAAACTGTTTTCCTAGGGATCACGCTCGATTCAAGGCTACAATGGGGTCCTCATTTAACATCCCTTGCAGGACGGCTAAGTTCAGCAGCTTATGCTGTCAGAAAAATCCGTCAATTTACTGATGTAGATACCGCGAGACTAGTCTACTTTAGTTACTTTCATAGTATCATGTCTTACGGTATTTTACTTTGGGGACGGGCTGCAGACATCGATTCTATTTTTATTCTGCAGAAAAGAGCTATCAGAGCCATTTATATTCTCCGCAGGCGCGATTCTCTAAGGGAACTGTTTAAAGAAATTAACATCATGACGGTGCCTTGTCAATATATCTACGAAAATATCATGTACGTAAGAAAAAACTTACATCTTTTTAGTAAAAGAGGTGAAAGACATAATTATAGTACTAGAAATAGGGACCTATTAGTTCAACCAGGTTTCAGACTGGCTAAAGTAGACTCATCTTTTATGGGGTACTGTTTAAAATGTTATAATAAAATACCTCCCCACATTCTTGAAATGAATGAGACAAAATTCAAGTCTTGTATAAAACGCACACTATGCAGTCAGGCATATTATAAGTTAGGGGATTACATCGCTGATAAAAATGCCTGGCTCAAGGCTGGTCCTGCTCCACAACCACAACTAATTGATTAACACTTGAAGATTCTGTTGGAGCTGCTGAAGATTGTAAGACTATCTTTGCATTGTATAAACTCAATTTCCTTTGTATTGTATAATTGCATAGCACAGATGTGAGTTCTATGTATATACTATACACTATGCACCATTTACCGGGTAATGTGTCTTTCATTGACTTGAATGTGCCCTGGCGGCTGACAGTATGTCATGCTCACACAAATGTCTCGCTGACGGTGGCGTGTATGTTGGATCATTTAGCTCCCTTCAAAATGGTTGAGCTGAATGGTGCCGATCTATGCGTCATGTTCGTGAACGGGCGCCGTCAGTTGGGGCTGGTCATATCACTTAGCTGCCTCGGCTTATTTTTAATTATTTTAATATTGAATTGTTGTTTTCTTAGTTCTTACCATTTGCTGTACTCTGGACACTTTTAACGCGTACGTCTTTTGTACATCGTTCTCACATATAATTATAAATTCACATTATTGATGTAACTAATATTTTTGTACAACTATAATTTAAAAGAGTGTCCATGGAGTTTCTTGCCCGTTCTTCTCCATAGGTACCTACGCTTTGGAATGGGCAACTAGCTTCATATTTTCTGACTGACCAACTTTTTGACAATTCAAAAGTGCCTGTAAATGGTTTAATTGAAATAAATATTTTGAGTTTTGAGTTTGAGTTTTGAGTTTCTAAAAACAAATTATAAAAAGGTGAAGGATTTCCAAAATATACTAACATAACAAATTATCAGATTGCGTTTTTCGGGACTTCAGCATTTTGGCTATAAATACCTTTATGGAATCATGGTATAGATCAAGATCTGGTATAAATTTTATCAAAGAATTGATCTCTCTACTGTCTGTTTAGTGGTAAGTTTACTCCAATATTTGTCTTGAATGCTCGAGTGTGGAATACATCAGTTACAGAGTATCTGGGCATTTTGTATAATAAGGAACTATTAGTCCAATACGCTCAACTAATCTGTCACAGTCTAATTTATTATTGACCAATTTGTAAAGAAACATTAGACCCTGTGTCAGTCGACGGGTGCGCAAAGAATCCATATTGTAGGGGAGATATTTTACCGAAGGTATACGCTAGATGTTTCGTGAAGACCCTCTGGATGCTTTCGACTCTTTTTGAGTGCATAGCATAGTGCGGGTTCGACACTACGCTCGCAAATTCAAGGTGGCTCCGAACTAAGGCATTATATAACACTATCTTAGTTCTGGCCTGCTTGAAGCCTTTAGTGCGGGTGCGTCTCATAACGTATAAACTCATTTGGTCTAATTTCATTTTATTATCGTTCATGAGATATAATCAACGTGAGATATACCAACTGTTGATATAATTTCTTTACTTATAACATTTATTTATTCTAAAACTTAATTAGTATAACGTTGTTTGATATAACGTTTATGTAATCGAAAATCATTTGGTCTAACGTTTAATATGTATATTGTTTATTTAATCGAAAATAATTAGGTCTAACGTTTAATATATGTATATAAAAACGTCATTATGGTTAACACCCCGACTCAAAGTACCCCGACTCGGATAGGTTAGGTTAGAAGGCTAAGGCGGGAGCGAAGCGGAGCGGAGCTCCCGCCTTAGCCTTCGTGGTTATTTTTTTTAAACCACCCAGAAGTAGGAGCCCCGCGAAGCGGCGCCAAGCGGGGCTCCGTCGACCTATCTTAACGCAGGTGGTAATTAGTTACTAGTTATGTTTAATATCTACTTAGGTGACTATTACCTATAACTACGATAGAACTTACAATGAATAAAACAAAGAAAAAATACTTTTAAACATTTCTTAAACAAAATACAAAGTTATTGTTTTATTAGACCAAATAAGTTTTATATCTTTTGAGTGGTATGTCAAACGATTTTATATTTAATGTATGTTATGCTTATGAAAATTAGTTATTTTAAAATTATATCAATCGTTCATTATATTAACTAATCGCTATATTAAATAAAATTATAGGTTCCGTTGTTATATATTGTAAATATTAGAGATTTTGTTGTTATATCATCTATTACTTACCCCTTTAGTGCTTCTCTTAAGAAATTCAAGTAACCTTGCTGATTTCGTGACCATGCTATCAATATAACTTCTGAAGTTAACTTTGTGATCTATGATGACACCAAGATCTCGAACTTCATTTACAGACTCTAATAATGTTCCTTGTATAAATATTGTATGCGACAGCTAATTAGGTACTAAAACGAATTACTTAAACAGCTAATCAATAAAACTAATTGAACCACTGATTTCTTACAATTAATAGTGACATAGTTAACTTATTGTTTTATAATTTACTTAAACAAAAACAAACAAACATAATAAAACAAATCAACAACAAACAAATACCAAACAAAAAACAATAATATAACATCTAGTTATAGAACAATAATTAAACATCTAGATAATTTCTATATTATTTACAGAAAATAGTTGTTAGTACGTTCCACGAATAAGATTGTGTCCGTATTATTATTAACTAGCAATACAGGTAATTGTATTTTAACGTGTTGAATAATTCATTAATTAGCAGGCAAATCGTTAATAAGCGAATACAATGTACGGACACATAAATTATCCAATTGTTATTTCATGCTAATAATTATTATGAATTTTCCAAAATTATTCAGAACTGTGTATAATATATTATTAATATGCATGACTGTGTTACATTTTACAGTAGTAGCAGACCCTGAAGCAGCGGATGTTCTTCTGAAGACATGTTTAGAGAAAGTAGACCTCATGAGGATGTTTAGAGTCCTACTAGGAAACGGTAGCATATTCGCACCAGGTTAGTAATACCAATTAAACAATAAGTTAAACACCTACATCATATTCCCATCAGGTTAGTAATACCAACTGAACGTTATCTTAAACACCTACATCATATTCCCACCAAGTTAGTAATACCAACTGAACATTGGCTTAAACACCTACATAATATTCCCACTAGATTAGTAATACCAACTGAACATTAGCTTAAACACTGACATCATCATTCTCTTGCCATTATCCCAATTTATTTAGGGTCTTCGCAACATGGCCTCACCCCTTTTCGCTTTTTCTGATCAGCGGGATTGTCCGAAAGGGTTACCGCTGGCTCGGAACATAAAGGGCTAAGGAAGGAACACGGGTGGGTTTTAGTCATTAAGAGTCTGACACTCCCTTCCGCTCCACTCAGAGCGGGAGGGGTCATTTGATGATTTCCCATCCTGGAAAAAAAAAACCCATTTCCAGCCACATCTTTCACACAGTGCATCCATTGCATCCATCGTCCACATACATGCAAAGATCTACCTACGAATAGATAAATGGGTTAAAGTAGAATATGGAATAAAAACAGGTTACAATTCCTTCACATTTTTCTTGGGCTAAAAAGAGCACCCTGAGGTAGCCCCTTGATTTAAGCGTTATGACTGGTTTCTGAAGCTTATATATCGGGGTATAACTACTTGCGTAACACGCTTATAATCCCAATGCAATTAATTTTGACAATTTAACAATGATCATTGCGCATTATTTACGCTGTCGAGCAGAATTTTGAATGAGATTGAAAGGGTTTTCTTTTACCCACCTCTGTTGTTAAATGTCAAATAAGCTATTTCTAGTTGTTCGTTGTTTGTTAATCTAAATAACAACCACCATTCTCAGACAACATTGTTTTTTTCTTCTATTAACCTATATTGTCACGCTGCTGTACAAAGGTCTCCCCTATCCACTTTTCTTTGTGCTGTGCCTTCTCCGTTCAATCGGTTAGAAACGAGTCCAAATCGTCTCGTAGGCAAAGAACAACCAGGACCACCAACCATAAAATAATTGGAACTGTGTTGGAACAACCATACAATAATTTATTATTGAGTGTCCCGGATAGGTATTCATCTGTCAACAAGTGACCTAAGTCCTTACCAATTTCATCACAAAATAATACAATATCATTATTTAAAGTTTGTTTACAATGTTTATAGGAACTATGAATAGAAGGAATAATTATCAAATCAACACATGGCTGCAGTAAGGTGGTATTACAAGCTGTCAATGACTGGTCCGGTATAAGCACATTGGATGGTGTTTGACAATGCGCATAGTTGTTTTTTTGTCAGTTTACCAGCTCATTCATTGCCAACACATATTCCCTCATTAAGTCTTCAGAGGTATTATATTTGTTGATCATTGAACTAAGTATTCCCTGTAGATGGTCAAGTTCAGATTGCAAGGTCTCTGTGTTAATTTTGTACTTGCTAGTACTTTGCTCCAAATTATAAGAATACATATCTAATTGTTTGAGTAAATTCAACCTTTCTCTATTCAATTTAACATTTTTGATCAAGAACTTTTGTATTTTTACCATTTTTTGTGTTTTAACAATGTATTTCTTAATTTTAATGTATTTTTAAAGTTTGTTTTTACTGGTTACTACCCTCACTGAATTATAATCTGATTTTGATTCATCATCAGCTGTCAAATCAATAGTGTATGTGGGGGTTTATGGCAGAAACCATTGACGGGGCAATAGGCATCAATTCATTGAACAGACTGGTTCAGCGAGGCGGTGATGTTAAGAATGGTCGTCTCAAGTTGTGTTATTTGACTTTGAGCGTCATGTAGCTGCTGTTGTTATCTATGTTTTTGACTAAGAGCTTGTTCACATGCTACACTGGCTGAACCCATCCACAACAAGATGAAGTCTATCCCGTTCTTCTATGGCATCAGTGTATTGAGTATATATCTGAGCCATTTCAATTTTTAACTTCCTATTCTTTTCATGGGCATCAAAGAGCACCCTTTCATTGTCATCTATTTCCTTAATTAGTTGGTCACAGGACTCCTTTGAATCCTTTAAGGCGCTCAAAGCCTCACTGAGTTTGGACTTTCCGAGGCGAGCACGGGCGCTGCGAGTCATAATCATGATTAAAACTAATAAGGAAGCGTCAAGAAATTAGAAGAGAGAAGGTAGTTGTGGCAGCAGTTTAAAAGATGATTAGTTTAAAAGGAAAAATCTAATTTAGATGTAATTCTAGTTCTGTCACCAAACCAAAGTACGGTTATGTTTACGTTCAAAGGTCATTGGCATTAATAAGTAGCCTTACTAAAAGTGAACAAAGTAATTGCTGAAAGTGAAATTGTAGTACGTAAATAAACTAATAGCAAGTAAAATGCTGATATCAAGATGGTAATGTAAAATTCACTTGTAACTGTCACCGATTTATATTGAAATGTTTACTCTTAATTTGCACTAGCTATGTGAATCTAACACAAAATACACATTATTATCCCATTTACTTGAAGAGTAGTTGGTAATGGGCCTAAAAAACAACGAAAATTAATATTTAAGATTAAAATTACAAAAACAAATTTTTAGTAGTGTTGCCACAGGAAAAAAGCTAAATCAAGGACAGGAAGCCACAGGAAAAAAAATCTATGCTAGTTGCGCGGTAAACTCTGCTTGCGAGATGCAGGATTTTGCGTGACGTCAGTATGACGCGTTGTTCGCATGTGGCGTAGTAGATACCGCTACACAACTTTCTCTCTCTCATCTGTCTCTTTCTATTATATACGAATGTGTATGTGTGCGTGCGAGTATCAAGAAACTTGTTCCTGATGGGGGTGCCCCGATCCCACAGGTTTTTTTTTTTTAAATTGGGGTTTTGTTTAATTTTGTGTCCCTGTTAAAGTTTGATTTTGATCTGTTTCATTACAGTTTCAATATGGCGTCCCCGTCGCAAGATTCTGGCTCCGACCTTCAGCCAGAAGAATCTTAACTCCTTCGTGGAGGTGTTCTCTCGGAAGAGCAGCATTATGGAAAACCAGCTTCATACAGTTGCTGGGAAAGGAGTCTTCTCCGTGTGGAAATACCTCACTGCATACACCATGGATTCTGTTTGTGGTAACTATAGTTTATTTAAATTTTTCGTACTACAAAATCATTATGAAAAGTTTGAAATTAGGACTAATTAATAAACCATTCTTACTTTAAATAACGAGTGATTGCCATAGACTAGTCGAGAGAAGAAACGTTATGTAATCGTACACTACTGTTTCTGTTACCTACTAGGCTGTCCAAGATTGTGTTACTACTTATTGGTCTACATAAATAATACTTATTTAAAAGAAAGAAAGAAAGAAAGAAAGATAAATAATAAATAATACTTATTTAGTTTTACGATTAACTTGTATTTCTCATGTTAAGTAAATTGTATTTTTTTTTTAATACTAAGACGAAGACTGTTTGAATGTTCAACGCAGGGTGGTTCAGAATCATATGCTGAATCCATGGTATCATGTTCCTTGCAGAAACGACATTAGGCATACAAGTAAACTCGCAGTTAGAACCCGAACTACCATTCCTTCACGCCTTCGAGAACTGCTGCCAGATAGACGCCAAACGGATCTGCCAGCCCTGGTTATACAATGACACAGTGAACAAAATCTTAAACAATCGGGCGTTCAGGTCATATGCAAGGAGTAAGGAATTGATATGGAAGTTTATGAGCAAGGTAAATGCTGCTGTATTTTTAGCACCGTTGACCACCGTTATTGACAGATTCTAACCCCCTCAATGTAGCCTGTAAAATTCAAAATGTCTTACCGTTTTTTTGCAAATTGTTCTTGTGTTCGCTGTATGTTGATCAAAATTCAATACGTGGAAATTCATCATCATCTGCCTAGCCTTTTCCCAACTATGTTGGGGTCGGCTTCCTGACTTACCGGATGCAGCTGATTATCAGTATTTTACATGAAGTATCTGCCTATCTGACCTCCACAATCCAGTTACTGGGTAATACGATACCCCTTGGTAAGACTGTTGGTCCAGGAATGACAGCTGAGACCAACCGCATAACGTACTTTCCGAAGCATGGAGGGGTCTCGGTATGTAAAGATTGTCACCCATCCACAGACCAACCGCGGCAAGCGGAGCTTCACCTGATCGATCGATCTGTGCGGCTGTTAATATTTAGCCACCGGCCCTCTCATACGTGGAAATTATGATTCATAAAATATTTTCTAAATTATAATCATTAAAAATATTAAGTGTAGCTGTCATAATCATATTTGCTGTTTAAAAGACTATTTTATAAAAATATGACAATTTACAACAAAATTTCCAGAAACAAATCGAATTTGCAAAACAACGGTAAACACTTTGAATTTATTTTATTTGATCAATGAATTTTGTTCATCATTTTAATTCCCCGAGCTACTTCCAAGGAATCACTTAGTCCAGATAATGTGAGTTGGTAGGAATTATGAGTGCTGATTTTGAGTAACTTTTGATCCTTATTTTTAGATAATTGCGACAAAATGGGAGGGTCTGAAAAAACAAAAACAACTAGGATCGGCTGCGAGTGAAGGTGAGTTTCAAACATTCTTTGTGTTGCATCCTAAGATTTTCTGGTAGAAAATGCACCAGGTATTAAGTCCGGCTTTGTACGATATTTTTATAAGTTAGTGTTATAAAGTTACGTAAATAAATATGTGTGTTGAAACCTTGGAGCGGATTCCTTCATATTTTGTTTGATTTCCTTTATTATAAGCTTTATTTATTGAACTCCTATGTTGGTACCTAGCTGCGGTTTGCATAGAGCGGATGAGTATACCATTATTGAAAAGATATTTTTATATTTGAATATTTTTTTCTCCTCAGTACACAAGAACAGTTGGAAGACATTCCTCCAGCTGCTCATAGAATCCCCAGCAGGCTATGGTGACGTGGAACTGCGAGAAGAAACTTTAGTCATCGTGCTGGCTGGTACTGACACGTCAGCAGTCGGATCAGCATTCACTATGATCATGATGGCCAAATATCCTGACGTACAAGAGAAGGTATATGAAGAGTAAGTAATTTTACCCTTCCCTCCCTGCGAGTATTACTTTTGATGCCGTCTTTTACCGTTTTACGTAAAGGTTTGCACCGTTCGCGTTGGTCTCGTGGTCGCAAGCATGAAGTTGCGCGTCCTGAGTTCGATTCTCAAAGTGTTATTTGGTTTTACCATTAGGAATTTCTCAGTAGCAGCTTGAATTTTAGGCCAAACAAATTAAAAAAAAACTGTTTATATTTTCTATTTTTGCCATCGACATGCGAAGCGGAAGTAGCAGCTCATAGTTTAGAAGTTGGTGGTGTGACACCCCGTGCCTCGGTAAGCACGTAAAGCTGTTGGTACTACACCTCATCTCTCCCCAGTCGTGTTGTATTGGCGTTCCATCAGAACATGACAGTAAAGAAATAGAGAATGCACCTAGGTTTGCGCACATACTTGTGTACTATAACATCTCCTACCTGGTAATCTCCGTTGAAATTGGAATGATCCAAATTTAGTCGGAAGGATATATTATAATATACATAATATAATATTTTCCGCTGAGCAAGAGGTAGATTTCTAGTTTGTCGAGAATTAGAAGAAATCCCAATAACAGAGACAGTTTAATGTATCGCATTTTCACCAGGTTACAAGAAATATTTGGAAATTCAGATAGACCAGTGACTCATGAAGACCTGCCTCGGCTAAAGTACCTGGACGCAGTGATTAAGGAGTCACTACGACTGTATCCACCTGTACCTTTTATTGTCAGAAAAGTAGAGAAGGATGTAAAATTGCGTAAGTAATTTATGGATGTCTGTTCCAAAAGTATCTGGTAAAAGTGTAGAGAACCCCTGTTCAATTACACAATCACTCATTAAATAATTGGTAATACATTCATTCGTATTCAGAAGGTTTTTCCAACAATTATTGGTTGAATAACATTATTAAATTAAAATTATAAATCATCGACGAAAACAGCGATGCTATTCGGTAAAGAGATACTCGTGATAACTTAAGTGAAGTGAGCTGTCTTTCCATCAAGGGGCCTAAAAACGCCACTTTGGCAGAATTATAAAAGGATAACTATCTCTCTCTACTTCAACATATCCAAGTGCCCGTTGATAAGTTTTAGCCGCGCACGTGTACGCGCACGCGCACGTGCACTCTACGAGTACGTAGTGGATGCAGTACCGATGCAACGAGTCACGCAGGTAAGTGATTTAGGGGTTGTTCTTACTCCTGAACTATCGTTTCGCGGTCATATTACTAAGATCTGCAAAAAGGCATTTAGAAAGTCTCGTCTGCCTCAGAACAAACCCCTTGGGGTTTGTTCGCGACAGACGCGAGACTTTACCAGCATCACAGCCATCAGAGTCCTGTATGACACATTAGTCAGGAGCCATCTGGAACACAGTGCTGTTATATGGGCTCCACATGAGGCTAAGTAATCAATGATGTTGGAGCGAGTCCAGAACAAATTTACGCGCCACCTGTATAGGAAACTTTATGGGGTATACCTATTTTACCCTTTGATGTACCCCACTCTATTCGTACTGGGCATGGTGGGGTACAATCAACTCGGGGTGCGACGGGAATTTGCACTAGTGTCGTACGTGGTGAAACTGCTCCGAGGCATAGAGTATAACCCGAGAGTGCTGCAGCGGTTGCACTTATGCGTACCCGACCGTTATGTGTGGAGGCGACGGCCTCCGCCACTGCTGGCCGTACCATCAGCCAGGACTAACTTGCTGGCCTAAACCGCTCTGAGTCGAGCAATTTGCACCATCAATTATATTCAGGACGAAATTAATATATTAACATGTCAGTGAGGTGAATTCGCAAAAGTATTATTGTTCACAATATGTTACAAACAATGATCTTTATTTTTAATTATGTGTGCGTGACTTGGCTATCGCATTAGGTTTAGACCTGTAATGATAGTTTTAATGTTATTTAAATAAATAAATAACATTATGAATCATAATGGACAGTTAACTGTTAAGTTAATCGTATCAAATCCCATTGGTAAATACTTTTCAGTTATTTGTTTTGTCTGTGCTAAAATACCAATCAATCCAATCCCAATCTCTTTGATTATATCTACGTAGTGCAGAGAAGAAAAGAAAAACACTGACTGTCTTCGCCATATTATGATTCATAATGTGGATAACATTATGAAAATCATAATATGGCGAAGACAGTCCGTGTTTTATGATTCCGCCAAAGTGGCCTTTTTAGGCCCCCAGGTGCTAGGGTTTGACACTATTAAGTCACTTTAAGTTTTCACGATGAAATTTTTACAGAATAGCACTACTGAGTTTATAAAGCTAATTTCAATAATTGGCGAATGTAAAACATCTTTAAGGTGATTTAATATTTTATTTTAGGGTTTCAAATACTTAATCAAATCACAGCACTCAATTTGTAACTGCGCACGCAGAGGTACGTTTACCGATCCATTTGTTTACATTTTTATCAGATTTTTTTGGAACACACCATACTTGTTTTTAATCAGTCTGCACCAAAATACAGGGTGTTTGGTGCATCGTGTGCCAACTTGGAATAGTCGACTGAAGGGGTCATCTGCTTTCCTTTCACCCCCTTAACACCTCTTATGCTCTGTGGAATTTTTTTTATAGACTTTTTAATTTATTATTAAAAAAAGACCCAAATTTTACATTCAAATACAAATTTAAAAAAAAATTAGGCCTGGACTCTGAATATTAATTTTATTTAGATGTGTACAGTTTTAGAGTACGTTTAAATACAAAACTACTGACATTAGTCGTCTAGTTTTTTTTTTAATTTACTAACAATGTTTTAGAATAAGTAAAACTTAAATTAAAGCTGTGACTTTACACGGCTACGAAAAAAAAAACAAAAGCGACCGGGATCTTCCAACCCCCTTAAGAATTCTCTAGTCTTGCTAATGATGTACCACATGCCAGAATTCACAGTTTTTAAAAGATTTTTATGGCATGTGGCACATCATTAGCAAGAGGATAGACTAGAGAATTTTCAAGGGAGTTGGAAGATCTCGGCAGCTTTTGGTTTTTTTTTTTGTAGCCATGTAAAGTCACAGCTGTATTTTATGTTTCACATATTCCGAAACTTTGCGAGTAAATAAAAAAAAATAGATGACTAATGTCACTAGTTTTGTTTAAAAGTACTCTAAAACAATACACATCTAAATAAAATTAAAATTCATAGTCTAGGCCTAATACCTACTTTTTTTAAATTTGTATTTCACTGTAAAATTTGGGTATTTTTTTAATAAAAAAATAAAAAGTCTATAAAAAAATCCACGGGGCATGAGAGGTGTTAAGGAGTCTGAAAGGATAGCAGATGACCCCTTCAGTCGACCATTTCAATTTGGCACACGATGCACCAAACACCCTGTATATTAACAGTCGAAAATTAACATAATATTTTATTTCTGCAGCTTCAGGTGTGACTTTGGTAGAAGGCTCTAATATCATCTTCAGTATCTGGTCAATTCATCGCAACCCTAAGTACTGGGGAGACGACGCGGAGCTGTTCCGACCTGAACGGTTCATCGACACGCCGCCCAGGCATCCTGCTGCCTTCATGCCGTTTAGCTATGGACCGAGGAGTTGTTTAGGTAAATATTGGGAAGGTTTATTAAAAGTTATGTGTAGGTATATTGTCTTTTCTTCTGGGTTTCCGATTTAGGTTTCGAATAATGCCTCGTCCATATGGTTCACGTTTTGTTCTTTTAATTGCAAAAAATAATGCCATCTTTGCTTGCGCAAGTACTTACCTCTCAATTGTTTTCTTAGGTAGGCGGTGGTGAAATGACACGATCATGACGTTGTTAAAAGTTTTTGTAATGATTCAGACTGATTATATTATATTGACAAAAGTTTAAAGTGCAGAGTTCTAACCTATTTACTGAGCACTCAATAATTTGGTAAGGTCAAAACAGACGAGAGTATAAACTTTTAAGATACTTGATGCGTTCAAATATTTAAACAATACGGGAGTGATGTAATTTTTCCTACAAGTAATACCATGTTTACTCGATTTTTTATTATAAGCCATTACGCAATTTCCAATGATCTCCTGATAAGATTTTACGATACCAAAAGATCTGTGGGTGAAATATATGAGTATCTCCGACCAAGACTAATAAATTTAAAAGAACAGTACAAAAAAAATTTTCAGGATATCAGTACGCTATGATGTCAATGAAGACAGCTCTAGCGGTTCTACTACGTCGGTACCGCATAATACCAAGTGAAGCAAACGGAACGAGTGAAGCAAAGAATGGAACGAGTGAAGCAAATAACGGATCAAGTGAAGCAAATGACAATCCAAAAAATCCAAATCTCAGAGTAAAGTTTGACATTATGATGAGGCATGTGAACAATTTTGAAATTCAACTTGAATTGAGAAAATGATTTCACTATAATTTTGAAAGATATTGGGAAATAAAAATTGTTTATGCATTTATAGGAGATAGGTTCCGAGTAATAAGTAGAATTGTACTGTAGTTCCTAAAAAAATCCAAAAAAAAAATAAAAAAAGGGCGAGTTGTGTCACGTCCACTTGACGCACGCGTATACGTCAAAAATGGCGTTAACTACCCTCAAACCAAAAAAAGCGTTGTTTCAAATCACAATTACAGAATTATGGCCTTGACTTAAGTCAAAAAATTACGATTACTTAGTCGTTAATATCTGACGTGCGTATGTTATTTAAATAAACGGCTCTAAGAAAGAAAAAAAAATGTGACTAAGGAGGCTTTTCAATTATTAAAAGATAAGCACTCGATGCTCTTTTTAGTTAGAATTTTCTGACTTTTATAATAAGATACTTTCTTAACACATTTGCTCGTAAAGTGGCCCTTTAATGCACCGCTTTTAGGTCCATAATGAAGTGTATTAAAAACGCGTGCGTTTTACTTTATGTTACTGCACTAGTGCGATAACGCCACAGAATATAACTATTTACTAGTCTATCACTTGTTATTTAAATAGTCTGATCAGATAACTATTTACTAGTCTATCACTTTTTATTTAATTGTCCTTAGTCCCAAAATGAATTATTTATTTACCTTAAGGTGAATGCGCAGTTGTAGCCCGCGAAATTCAATTTTTATCTATCTTAAAGAGATATATTAATGATTCTAATGACTATAATTCTGTAAATACATATCTATTATAGCCGCGAATCATATTTTGATCAAGATACAACCTGATACTTACCTTCAAATTGTAAAAAAACCTAATAATTTGAATTTCGTGATCTACCACTGCGCATTCACCTTAAATTGTCCGTATTCCCTCCCAGAACCAAACGGAAAAGACCCTGACTGGCGTTCTATTATTGCGGATTCTCATTCAACTAATGTATATTTCTCTATGCCAAGAGTACTTTCTAATTCCATACTAACTGAACTATAAATTTAACATACGACAACACTACGATCAGTCTAAAAATTATTTTGTGTTTATTATATTTTTTCTATAAGCTGTTTAGCTGTTTTGCCAGTACCTTCATTTACACCTGCGCGCGCATCGCTAGCGCGGCGCGCGCAAATACAAAACCAGCGCGCCATTTTCTATACAAGTTAATATAAGTTAATATTTTAACAATACAAGTCTGTATTTTTTTTAAAAACGTCGTATGAGACGCGTGTACATTGATCATAGCGCACATGTATCATGTTCTATTTACTTTAATATTTTTCTTGGTAAAATATGAACTTTTTCTGTCATAAATTAATTTATAGTTTGTTAAGCGTAGAGGTTATTAATATAAGTACTAACTTTATTAAATAGTATCGAAGATTTCATGATTATAGCTTCCTTTTTATTACTGTTTTATTTAAAAAGATGGATATATTAAGCCAAATGTAATTTTATAAATAATTACTTAATAAGAAATACTGTATTATGTACCTTGTTTTATTCGACTATTCCTAATCGGTTATTGTTATTTTAGGCACCCGCCCGTTATCTAGGCTGTTACTGCAATAGATGAAAACAAAATAATTTACTTATTTAATAATGCCTAATTACTTTTCACTCAATATTTTGCCAATGGCCGGGGAGCAGACGAGTCCAGAATCCTAATTGTGTAACACAGTATTAATCTCAATCTGGTGGAGAACTTAAATATAGGTACCTATATTACAAATAATTGAATGGCTATTAAAAGTGATTTAAATCGTCATTGTGATAATGGTATTCTGCAATATTGGACAATGAAAATAAATAATTGGATAATTTTATAAAAAACATAAGAAAATTGTTTAACTGTGTGACTGTGTAAAAGTTAAAAATCATTGATTCAGGAATAATATTGTACCTAAGATATTTGCACGCCATGAAAAATGGCAGACATGTCGTGAGCCACTCTTATTTTAAGATCTTGCATGCATGTATTATTTTAATTCTGTATCTATACCTACACATCTATGAGGAAATAAAATTTCTTTCTTTCTGAATAATTTTGAAGGATATTTTGCTAATCCATTGCTTCTTATGTTCGAGAAATTTGTCTGCTCAAAACCGTAAATAACGCAATGAATGTTCTTGAACTGTCAAAATAAAAGCCATTGCAACTGATAGCGTGTTACACAATTACCCCACTGGAGTAGAGACCGCGCCGATACTCGGTCTGCACTTATACACGCAAGCGTAGCGTGGGACCTAGATGGACCGACGATCCTATGAAAGTGGCCGGGACGGGCTGGATGCGGAAGGCGGAGGACAGTGGCCTGTGTCCGCCAGCGACAGGTTGAGTAGATTGATTGAATAATTATATTATTATTATTTGCAATCCACAATGGAAACTTATGTGGTAGGTTTGACAAAGACCCTGGGGACCTAAAAAGGCCACTTTGGCAGAATCATAAAAGGATAACATTATGAATCGTAATGAACAGTTAACTGTTACGTTCATCGTATCAAATCTCATTGGTGAAGGATTTTTCAGTTATTTTTTTGGCCTGTGCTAAAAAACCAATCAATCCAATCCCAATTTCTTTGATTATACCTACGTAGCGCAGCGAAAAAAAGAAAAACACGGACTGTCTTCGTTCATGATGTTACCCTTTTATGGTTCTGCTAAAGTGGCCTTTTTAGGCCCCCTGATCATTGTAGACCCTTTCAGGCACAGCGCAGTAGGAGAGAGGAAGAGGGCTTTAATCTGTTGAATTAGTTGGTATCCTACTAGTTATAATTTCAAATCCGATTAAAAAGATTTGCAAAAAGAAATTGATGCAAGCACTCGAGGAGGGATTGCTAAATAGTGCATAGAGCACAACGACAAGTGCTCACGCGTATCAAAAGACGATTTTTAATTCTCTTGCAAAGGAAAATCAACTAAACGCCGCTATACAGCTGATATTAAAACAAACAAAATAATAATTATTATAGAACACTAGATAATTATTAAATGTTAATTTGTTGACAAAAGTAAATAATTTGATGAAATATAAAGTTTTTTTTTATCATATTCTATTTAGTTACGCAGTTAATAATTATATTCCCAAAATTAGGAAGACAAATACATAAAGATGAGCATGAGAAAAATATTCGCACATATGACTGACTGGTTTACAGTGGGGGGTGGTATAAGTTTATCGTGTCGTACAACTTCGTATAATACAGGTATACGAATAAGGCCTGATTTTTCAATAGTCAGAAATTTTTTATCTGAGTAATAAATATTGCGGTTTAACAGCTTTTGTATAGAAATGATGTCAAACTGTCATATATTCTTCAGATAAATATAAGTTATATGACTATTGAAAAATCAGCATTAAAAGTGCAATTCTTCTACTATTCTGAGTTCACAGTCCTTATTTTTAGTTTCCATAGGCTGTTTATTTTGCTTTTCATACTACGCGGAAAAGTTCTTATGTTGATATAAACCATGAGCCAAATATGCCTACTACTAAAATTATCTAGTACACTTCATTGAAGCATTATTTGCTTTGAACAATATTGCGTCGGGCAAGCCATGTAGGTACCTACTCAAATATTGTAATGTACTTGAACGAGCGTCTTCTTTTGGAAGTGATGGCAAAGCATGATTCAGGATCTTTATGGACTGGGTTTGATTTTTAGGTGTATTAGATAGTGTGTAATTTAATTCTCTTTGGGATTTGGAATGCAGTCCTGTGGAATATTCTCGTATTGTAAAAAGCAATTTAGATTTTGATCTGACGCATGAATAAAAGTTTTCAGAAATGAGGTGATTATTTCGAAATCTATCACACTATCACAGTTTCTAAGCAGGTTTAAATCTGTACATAATATCACGGTTGTACAATGCGTGCCACGAAAGAAGAGACTTGACACAGCACGTGGTTTGACATGCGCAGAACACGATTTTAGGTGTCTAGCGGTATGAGGTCTAAGTGCAGGACGGGACCGGACGTCATAGGGGCAGCGGAAAGAGCGGGGGAGGCGGGGTCAAGTCTCTTCTTTCGTGGCACGCATTGTACTTATTTCGTGCAGGGTTCGGAAGAGGTGCACCTTCGTACATCGTGATTTTGTTGATAAAACCGTGGAAAAGGCTCTATTGATGTACTAAAAAATATAGCGTCGCGCATCAAAGGTTTTCGATCACACATTTTTCTTTAAAAGACCCTAAAAATTTAAGTAGTTACTACAAAAAACTGTATGTATGTCTTTAAGTACATCATTGACACCGCACGAAACTATTTTGTCAGATACAGTAGTCAATGCGTCTTCAACGGTTCTAATTTTAAACCATTCGTCAATTTATTCAAATACTGCATGCAGTTAATTTGTTTATGTTATCAAAAACATCTCCGGTTTCATTCAATAGTTTTATGTGAGAAAAGTGTTAATTTCTTTGAAGTTCAGTTGTTTCATATTCTACATCTAGGTCATAGTTAGGTTTTTTCTTTAACATTGTGAAATCTAAACCTCTTTTTTGGTTTTATTATTATGTTAGGACAAATCCTGTTACTGTTCATACTGGTCTGGGTGTTAGTGTTACGATGGCAGAGAAGACAGATGATAAACCTCTCCTACAAACTCAGTGCTACTAAACATAGGACATTACCTTTTGTTGGACATGCTTATATTTTCCTTGGAAGTGATGAAGGTAAGAATTTTAACTATTTTTTAATTAATTGGACGTAACTGGTGGCGACTCTTAAAGAAGCCGAGAGTAACTTGTACTCCTTGTCATTTTGATTATATTTTTGTATTGGACCATACCTGGGAACCCTCTGGTTACGGAGATATTGAAGGTCAACATTCCAATTTTTACTGACGGTTTTTTACGAAAACAAGATTTTTGATGTTATAACACAAAATTTAAATACCCCCACGATCCCTGTATGCATGCACCCATAAGCACAATGTTTTGCGTGTGTTTCATTGCGCACCATCGCAAACAGCTTTTCACATCCTCCCGATAAACTGCTGGGTGACAGTTTATCGGGAGGATGTGAAAAGCTGTTTAGTAGGTTTATGAAATGTGTACAAGTATTTGGTCCAAAATAAACAATTTATTTATCATTACATCAAAAATTAAATTCGGGTCCCAGTAATTATTTTTATGCAATGTTACTTAGTTTGATTACAGAATGCGTAGTTGACGGTTATGTGATGTCTTTTTACACCCTGTATGTAGAAAAAAATCTTTTGACATTGCGATAAAAGCAGCATTTACTTCTTTAATATTAACAAAGAGATTTTGTTAAAGGCTCTAATTTCGTTCTCTCACTCTCATTAAGTATCGTTATTATATATTTCTGAGCGAATATAATAACAATACCTACTTAAAACAGCCTTAAGTAGTTTTTTTTAATTTAAATATTTGGGAAACTTTCTAAGCGCGATAATATCTAGGTAGGTACCTAAGTGTAATAATTACCGCCTAGTAAATTAAGAGCTTTTTAGAGCAAGGAATGGTTTACATAATTATAATCAATTATAAATATACAATTATATAAAAATTAATATATTCAATTATATATTTACTAAGGGTATCGTTTAGTTGTAAAACCAGCAGGGTAATTGTAAAACCAGCAGGGTAATTGTAAAACCAGCAGGGTAATTGTAAAACCAGCAGGGTAATTGTAAAAACAGCAGGGTAATTGTAAAAACAGCAGGGTAATTGTAAAACCAGCAGGGTAATTGCATAACACACTATTAGTAGCTATGGTTTTCATTTTGACAGTTCAATAACATTCATGGCGTTACTTATGTTGTTAAGAAGACAAATTTTTCAAACAGATGCAATGGATTAGCAGTAGGTATCTCAGGACCTCAAAATGATTCAGATTTCGAGCGAATTGTTACGCAATTAGGGGGCAGATACTAAGATTTATTTTTTCTTTTTCATCTTATGTGATAGGGCTGCGAAGTTTTACCAACTTATTTGTTGTTATGATCATACATGAACAACATTTTTAGTTTCATAAAAAGAGGTCAATTACTTGGCGTTATTTTTGAATGAAAATCTCTAACACGAAATTGATGTTAATGGTCGAGCACAAGTATCTAGGAAGACTTTCATTTAGTTTTTCAACCGATCAAGACCTCTCAACTCAACAGAAAAAGAGGGGCAACTCAACAGAAAAAGACACGGTGTTCAAGGCTCAAAAGAGATGCGTACGTTCAATATATAAAATTAAACCTACTGATAGTTGCGTGCCTTACTTTAAAAAATCTAAAATACTTACTTTGTCATGTCTGTACATTTTAGAAGTAGCTGTTTTTGTCAAAACAAATCCACAACGATTTAAACGATTAGATGAAGTAGTCCCACGTAATAGGCGCGACAACAGCAGGATATGCTCTCATACTACGAGAACAACCCTCATGCGCAAAAGTGTCTTCTGTATGGCTCCTATCATATTTAATAAATTACCTAAAAGTTGGAGAGAACTGCCCTTGTCACTTTTCAAAAATAAGCTGAGATATTTTTTAGTTAGTAAAGTGTATTACAATGTTATAGATTTTTTAAATGAAAGGGACTTTTCTGATTCGACTTCTTATATACCTAGTTAAGAATAAAAATTGAATAATGTGATTCTTAAATCAGTTGACTTCTGAATGATTCTATTTGACTGCATGTTCTGGACATAATTTAATCTATTTTGACTATAATATACTTATACTATAATATCTGGACATGAATTATTATTTATTTGTTTTTGTATTTTGTAATGAAATCTAGAATGACATGTAAAATTCAATTAAATGTAATAATATTTTTTTTTTACATACCTACAAAATTTGTACGCCTTTATTGGCAAAACATGGACGCACACAACATCAATTAATTCAATATCTTGCATATCTGATTATTCAGTTTATGTAAACGCATGTTTGACAAATAAAATTATCTTTATCTTTACCTTATATAACCTGATTCCTTTGTATTTTAATTTAATCATTTATTTTCATTTTAATCCATTATAAATTATTTATTTCAATTTAATTTTAATTTATTTTAAATTATTTATTTAGATAAGTATATTTTTTTTATTCAATCATTTGTTACGATTTTTATACTTACTACTTAAATACATTATTTGATCTCATGACTAACGAAATATAGACATATAAATAGTCTGAATTAAAATAATTGTATTTCTTATATTATTTTTACTTATATCTTACCGTGTTTGTAGATCGCATGACACAGTTCCAGAAACTGGGCCGCGAAGCAATAGCTAACGACGATGGTGTTACGACCATTTGGCAAGGACATCGCCTTTATATTAGTAAGTTAAGTTATACTAAATACAACTATATTCTTACAATAAATAAAGATAAGGTCAGACAACAAATAAAAAAAAATACAGTATGTTACGGACATGGAAACTGTAGAAATTTTGCGGCGGTTATATAAAAAAATCAGCTGTTTAATCCTTAGTAAAGTTCAGTATCTACGCGGTCAAAATGTATGGAACAAATTTAATAATTGAAGCGTGCTCTTTGTGCTACACAAAAAATAATGTAATTAATATGATTTCGAACTAAAAAGAGAACTAAAGAAAACAGTGTGGTGAATAGTGACGTCACATCATAGCCGCGATAGTGACGGACCATTGAACTGTAGAAGATTATTGGAGTTAAATAAGTTTTTGGAGCAAAAAGCAGTAGTTGAATTTGACTCGTAATTATTTTCATGGGTTTTTTTACTGTCTTTTATTGGAGAGTGAAAAAAAAAGTACATGCATGTTACTGTTCCTTATTACCTTATCCCATGTTACTTGGGGTCGGCGCAACACGTTTTCTTCTTCCATTCTCTCCTGACAACCGTCACGCTATCGTTCACTCCGTTCTCTTTCATATCATTCCTCACACAATCCATCCATCTTTTCTTCGGTCTTCCTCTCCCTCTCCATCCAACAACATGTATATTCATCACTAGCGAATATTATTATGCGCAGCAAAAAGTATAAATCCTATTTGAAATAACATAATATGACAAAATTGTTCTGTTTACAGTGACTGCAGATGCCAAACTTTCCGAGTTATTTTTGAAAAGGTGTCTGGAGAAAGATGATGCACTGAAATGCTTGCAACTGATGACTGGCAATGGCAGTATTTTTGCGTCAGGTACTACCTATTAATGTACTTTTCATCATCATTATCACCATCATTTCTGCCGAAAGAGGTCCACTGCTGGACATATACCGTGCTTGTTGCATCCTCCGGATTCCAACGGCCTTCACCACCATCGGTCCACCTTGTGGGAGGCCTAATTTACTTCGTTGCAACGACTCTACATATATTATACTTATGTCCAACACTTGAGCTGTTTCGATTTTTTTTTAGGAAAAACTGAAAACAATTTAAGCTCAATCTGCTGCGCTGTTACACATTTTTTTTTTCTATAAAATCTTTTAAAATGGTCTAGCTCCAAAACTATAGATAATGGTTAATCATACATGGGGGTGCTTTGGAAAGCCTGTGGAGAGAGGCTTTTATAAAATCCCTTTGGACCACTGTAAACTAGCCTTGCATAAATTTGTAGTTTATTTTAATTTTATTTTGTAAAAGAAAAACCAACAGTATTAAGTATATTAAAAATAAATGGAAATAACAATAAACTGAACAAATATACTACCCACAGCGTTCGTGCCAATATAAGATAAGATCTTAACAAATTCTTCAACAGTAAATATCTGGCGTCCACGTCGCAAGGTCCTGGCTCCAACCTTCAGTCCCAAGAACCTGGGCCAGTTTGCAGAGATCTTCTCCCGTCAGAGTTCCATCATGATGGAACAGTTAAAGGCTGCTGCGGGGAAGGGAGCCTTCTCCATATGGCAGTACATTACCACCTATACCATGGATTCTGTTTGTGGTAAGAATAATTTAACCTGTCCAAAGTAATTAATCTTGGTCAAAGTGTCCTAAGAAAAAGTTTTAATTGTTATCGTGTAATGTAAATTCTTTTTGCACACACCACAAGTGGGTAACCGACGCGACGACGACGAGGTGCTTCATATGTGGAGGTTTTAGTTTGAAACGATCTTCTAAAATTGCACATGAACACTATAACGTCTTCATGTCTAATAAGACATAATAATATTGCTATATTTAAAATATTATCGCTTTTTAAGCCTACGTACTTACGAATTGTAGGTTGCCGGTTCGATCGAGCTAGTTGGAATGGGCAACTAGCTTCATATTTTTTGACTGACCGACTTCTTGACAATTCAAAAGTGCCTGTAATTAAAATTTTCCTGCCTGGTTTAATTGAAATAAAAGCTTTGAGTTTGATCCCAGGCAGGCAGACGTTTTATTTGTGTAAATAATTTCATCGCCACTGTCCTAAAAAAAGCGAAAAAAAAACATCGTGAGGAAACCGGAATATCCTAGAACCAAAAATTCGAAGACATGTGACATCTACCAACCCGCACTGGGCCCGCGTGGTAGATTATAGCCCAATCCCAGCAGTGGGAACATTATATGGTGATTTTGCTAAGCCTACGTGGTCCTTACTTATTAATTTCATGTAAGTTAACAAAACGTTTATTTTACCATTACAGAGTCAACCCTAGGCGTTTCAGTGAACTCTCAGAAACAGGCCGAGCAGCCATTTCTGCAGGCTTTTGACAGATGTAGTCAACTGGACTCCGCTCGTCTCTGCAAGCCGTGGTTATATAATATCTTTGTGTATAAAATGACACCGGCGTACAAACAACATGCTCAGTGCAGGGACTACATTTGGAAGTTTGTAGAAAAGGTAAAAATGTTTTCTTCAAGAATTTCTGTCATCATTATTGTCAAACGGGTGAAACGTAATATTTCTCTGGTCTGTTCGAATCTCTTTTCGATTTTACCCGTGGTCTTTTGTAGATCATCCGCCAATCTGACTTTTTTTCTGCAAAGAAAAAGAAAGAAAAATTGTGTATTCTGCACAAACAAAACGCACATTACAAAAGAAAAAGACAAAATATACACAATTACACATACAACGTAGACAAAATCCAGAGTAGGAGAAGTGATGGATATTTTTTTTGTATTCTCTCGACAATCATTCAGAAATGGCATTCATCCATATCAATGTTTATATACAGGGTGTAAAAAGACCCATCACAACACAATATACCCGTCATCTCCGCATTCTGTACATTATGGTACAGAAAAAGTAAATAGAAATGAAATTAATAATAAAAAAAAAATAATAGAATTTTAAATAGGTACTTACATAAGATTTGTTACATTCCAGATCATAGAATCCAAGAAGCAATCTTTGAAAGATGACAAAGCATCTATGGCTAAGTCTGACCAGAGTAAGTAAAGAAAAAAATTTTATTCATATTTGCACTTGTCACTACTTCACTATTAACTTTCAAGGAATACATTATATAAACAGCTTTAATTTTAATAGTTTGCAAAGAACTGTCTTAAATCGAATCGTTTTCTTTATTTTGTCTATTACTTACAGTGAAAATTTTTATACATTTAAATAGTTGAAATAGGTTGAAAGGAGGAAAAAGGGAAAAAAAGGGGGGGGGGGTTGAAATAGGTTGGAATAGGTTGGTTGGTTGATAGGTTGGTTGAATAGGTTGAATTGAAGTAGATTTATACAACTGTCGATTGGGATAACGTCACGGACCCTGGATAAATAAAAAGCCTAAAAAAAGGTATTCTTTTAAATTAACACTTTTTTTCCTAGACATGCTACACAACGGTCTCAAAACTTTCCTGGAACTTCTCATGGACACCTCAGGAGGAGATCGTGGCTACACCGATATAGAGCTGCGAGAAGAAACCCTGGTCCTCGTACTGGCTGGCACTGACACCTCGGCAGTGGGTACTGCCTTCACTTCTATGCTACTGGCCAGATATCCTGATGTACAGGAAAAGGTTTATCAAGAGTTAGTTGATCAGCTGTATTTTAACAGATTATGTCTTTATATTTTACTGGCAGCGCCCCGCGGTTTCACTCGCATAAGTTTCCATCCCGTGGGAATATCGGGATAAAAACTATCCTATGTCCTTTCCCTTAACTCAAACTATCTCTATACCAAATTTCATATAAATCGGTTCAGCGGTTTAAGCGTGAAGAGGTAATGGACACTGACAGAGAGCAGCGGTGGCCCAGTGGTAACCGCCGCGACTTACGAGTCGTAGGTCGCAGGTTCGTAATCGTGCCCAGACAGGCGCTTTACTTTGTATAAATAACTTCATCAGCACTGCTCTCAAAATGGTGAAGGAAAACATCGTGAGGAAATCGCGGCATGTCCTAGAACAAAAAAAAAATGGAAGAAATGTGACATCTACCAACCCGCACTGTGACCGCGTGGTGGATTACGGCCCACTCCTCACAGAGAGGAGGCCTGTGTCCCAGCAGTGGGAATATTATAGGCTGATTATGTTCTAATAATATTATATTTATATTATTAATTAAAGTAATATTATATTATTAATTAAAGTATCGGAGATCTATTTAAGCAGTTTGTATAATATTTGAATTATTACTTCATGTAGTATTTTCAGATTGCAGGAAGTATTCGGGGATTCCAAAAGACCTGTTGCTGCTGAAGATCTTTCCCAGCTGAAATATTTGGATGCTGTGATAAGAGAAACGCTGCGGCTGTACCCACCAGTGCCAATCATTGCCAGGAAAGTTGATAAGGAAGTTACTTTGCGTAAGTATGGAGATATAGTTTCACTATCATTATCCTGCCCGTAACTTTATTTATTTAGGTTAGGTATTAATAATGTAAAAATTAAAATGAATGTGATTAATAATAGTTTGTTACACATAAAGAAAGAAAGAAATAATAAAGTTTATGTGGACACAGTTCGTGAAACAAATACAAAATTAACAAAATAAAAATAATGTTTCAAACAACAATAGTGTGTGTATGTGTGTGTGTGTGTGTAAGGCAGGGCAGTAGTGGCCCTGTAATGACGGCCCCGACTTACGAGCTGTAGGTGGAGGATTGGAATCCAGCCAGGCGCTTTACTTTGTGTATATTATTTCATAACCACTGCTCCTGGCATGTCCTAGAACCAAAAATTCGAAGACATTTGTGACATCTACCAACCCGCACTGGGCCCGCGTGGTGGATTACAGCCCACTCCTTTGAGGAGGCCTGTGTCCCAGCAGTACATTAAAGGCTGAGTATGCTACACATAAGGGTGGTATTTATGAGTCTTAACTCATACAGTCATAATCCAATGTCTGTCTGTCTGTTATCTTTTCATGCCTGAACAGCTAAACGGATTTCGATAAAATTTGGCACACAGGTAGTCTTTGACCTAGGTTAGGACATAAGATACCGATTTTAATCCCGGAATTACGCTCCCATGGTATAATTCAACCAACCATCAAAAATAAAATATCAATATTACCTTCCAGCATCAGGAATAACCCTAGTAAAAGATTGCGGCCTCGTGATCAATATCTGGGCGCTACACCGCAACCCTCGTTACTGGGGAGACGACGCGGAGCTGTTCCGACCTGAGCGGTTCATCGACACGCCGCTCAAGAATCCCGCTGCCTTCATGCCGTTCAGCCATGGACCGCGAGCTTGCATTGGTAAAGAAATAACTTACTTATTAGTCAAAACGCAATTGGTGCTTATCAATTATTGACAATTTGTGTGTCAAAATCACTGGTAGATAGATAGAATTTTCTTTATTACGTACATCAAAAATATTATAGATATTAATGTAGAAATTTTACATAGGGTGACACAATGAGCGGGCTTATCACTAATAGCGATATTTTAAAGACAACCTTTGGATAGAAACCAAGGTAGTCTGTGGTGTACAATTCACATAGGTACCCAAATACCATATTAAGGGTAGGAACCTACATTAAAAACTAAATATCATAATATTAGTCGCAGTTCAGTTGTTACAAATCATTGTCTTTTTCTAGGAGTTGCCTGTTACATAGGTACGTATGCGTAAAAAACAAAATCTTACATAATCTAACAGAACAGCAGCCGTGTGGTAGTCAACGCCTGCGCAATAACTGTTAGTCGTTCAGCTATTCGTTCAACTGGTTGCAATTGAACTAATAACTGAGCGACTAACACACTCTGCACTCTCTTCCCTCACTTTCTTAGTCCGATGGGATGGCAATCCGACACGACCGGAGAAGGATCAGATTACTTTATAAATATTCGAAGGGCTAATTTAGGACGTTTCATCTCACAACCATTCACAACTTCAAGAAGTTAAGTTAAGAAGAAGTGAAGTGAAGTGAAGTTATCATCAGCATTGTTCTGCCGGTCTTATCCCAATTTATTTATGTCATCAGGGCAACACGTCTAGTTTATTGGCTGCCATTTCAGTTGGCGAAAATGTATGCGTCATACGACTTTTTAGCTGCACTCAGTGTTAAAACAATTTATTTTTTACCTTTATACCAACAAAACCAACTGTTAACTTTAACTCTGGCATGCCCAACACTTAATTTGCCATAAAAATTAATATGGAATTTTATTGTAACAGTTTTTGATGTTGCATCATTCCAGGTTATCAATACGCGATGATGTCAATGAAGACCGCGCTGTCAGCTCTCCTGCGACAGTACAGGATCCTGCCAGCCACTGATATTGAAGACCTGAAGCCATTGAGGGTCAAGTTTGACGTCATGATGAAGGACGTTGACAATTTCACCTTACAGATTGTAGAAAGGCTGTGAACAGCTTAAACCATAGAGCTTTTAGTTGCTTCGCTGGTCAAGATTTCATAATTAGAACAAAAATCATTGTAATTTGGAAGTTTGAGAGTGTGCGAATGTTTTATTTTTTGGTGTATACTAATAAATTATGACGGCATATTATTTTCGAGTTTGATTTCTCTTTTCTCGTACCTACTGCTCGAGCTTTACTTTGAAAACAGCCAGCCAGCAAAGGCATCAGCGGAGCTGACTATTTCTGACTTATGGAGTAGGTATTCTTTATTATTTTTAATCTATCTGTAGATGAAAAATCCGGTAATTCAATAAACTGATATAGAGAAAATCTAAATTATGTTGTTATGGTACAGGTGTGATGTTATTTTATGTTTTTAGTCTAGACGAAATTAATAGGTGATTTTTCATATTTTTAACCAACCGCAACCGCTTAACTGAGACGTTGTCTGAGGTAGCAGCGCGGTGCGGGAGGGCTGTGGTGACGTGATGCGAGAGCTCAGTGATTCATAAACTTGTGACAACTATCACACTTCCCCTCCACAACCCAGTTACTGGGTAATACGAAACCCTTTGGTAAGACTGGTTGTCAGACTTTCGGGCTTCTGACGACCCGTAACGACTGTCAAAGATCCATGAATGACAGCCGAGACCAATGGCTTAACGTATGTAATGTTGGTCACCCATCCACGGACCAACCGCGGCAAGCGTAACTTAACCTGATCGATCGACCTGTGCGGCTGTTATAACTTAGCCGCAAGCCCTCTGTAGTAAGGAGTATCTATACATGTCCCTCTGCAGTAAAGAGTATCTAATACTTACTAACAACCGAATATCCAAACATCTACAAACTTTCACATTTATCTATACTAATATTATAAAGAGGTAAAGTTTGTATGTAGGGGTAATCTCTGGAACTACCAGTTGGATTTGAAGAAATCTTTTTGTATTTGATAGCCCAATTCTTGAGAAAGGCTATTTAACATCACGCTACGACCCTTAGGAGTCGAGCAAAAAAAAAAGTCAGAAAGAACGTTAAGCAAAAACGAAGTAGGTATAGGTAATAGCGCGGGCAGGCGATGAGTTGCGACGGGGTGGGTCGGGGGAACGAGAAATTTCACGCGGAGGAAGTCGCGGGCAGAAGCTAGTAATATTATAAGTAGGATTTATGCCCATATTTCATATTTATTTTTTCATATCAAATTTTTGTTAGTAAATATAAACAACTTAAAACCAGTGTTAGTACATATTGTACACAATATGTGCATAATTATATTGGTATTAATTAATATGAATGTCAAAATCATGATAGCAATAATAATCGATTAAACAAACATGGAAGTGTGTAGTATATAGGAATATAATATATAATTGAAATAATATTTAAATTTTAAAATTAATGTAATGTAAATAATGCACTTAAATTGAAAATTTGTGAACTGCATTTAATTGTTACTTAATTGTAAGTTGTTTTTGCATACCGTTAAAACGGTGAGACGTAAGCACTATGCAATGTTTTGAACACCTTTGTAAACACCATGTTTCTGGCAAATAAATATTATATTCTTTTCATTTATATAATTATTTCAAGGCACGGTTATGCGAAAAAACGATCCCAATTAAAATTAACCTTACATCAAATTTTAATGAACTTACTTATATTTAATAAGGGCAAAGCAACGGAAGCAGCTATTTTCTTAAATAAAATATGTATACAATATTTACTAATATTATTAATACAATTATTCATTAAATTATTAAAAGGATATTGGAGAAAAAGCAGCCAGGCTGAAGTGGGAGTGGGCTGGACAAGTCCTACGAATGCAACCGGAGAGATGGACAAGATCGTCACACGTCGTGTTAGACCACGGCGAAGGAGGCGTTACGATCTGGTAACGTTTGCAGGGTCAACATGGCCAGAGATTGCACAAGACAGGGTTTGGAAGGAAAAAAGGGAGGCCTTTGCCCAGCAGTGGGACACAATAAAGGTAAAAAAAAAACAATTAACACCTAGATTCTAATTTTATTTGAAAATCGTCTTCATCCTTCATCATGAGATCAAACTTCAGACGTAGTGGAGGATATTCAGAGTTGTTGTTTGGTGCAGTAGCCGACAGGATTTTGTACCGTCGCAGCACTGTTGACAACACAGTCTTCATTGACATCATTGCGTACTGGTAACCTGAAAAAATAAAAAAGCTAAGCTGATGCCTTGTGTCTTAATTTAACCCCATTCCGTATAGGGGTCGTAAACTACAGTTTATTTTCACTATAAAACTAAAATAAAAATTAAGTGACTAGGTTTAGCGTCAATAGTATCAGTAGGGTAGCAGGACACTTGCGCGAAAGTCATTCCCGCGAAAGACACTTGCGCGAAACCACTTGCGCGAAAAGTTATTTCCGCGAATGAAAGAAGGTGTGATATTTTGAAGGAATCTAATTTCCGCAGCTTTTCATCTACCTATCTGCGAGCAACCGCAACTTGCAATATAAAATTATACAAATCTTGCTGACTGTGTTGATTATAAAAGTTCCACTTTTTACCTAAATGCTTAGGGGACCCATTTTTAGCCTGTGTTATTGTAATACGAGAGTAAGTATCAGAGAAATAAAAAAAGCTTATCCGGAGGCAGAAAACGAGTGAAGAAAAGCTAGTCAGTAAGTTTCATTGCGTAGAGGACAACAGTCAGTAAGTTTCATTGCGTAGAGGGCAATGAACGATGCGCCTGACGCAATAAAACATCTGTACACACAGAAGCAAATATAGTACACGAAGTTTTGCATGTCACGGCATTATAAATGTTGAAAGTACTGATAAAACTATCCTCTCACCAACACAGTTCCTCGGTCCACAGCTGAATGGCATGAAGGCAGTGGGGTGCGTGTCGATGAACCGTTCAGGCCGGAACAGCTCCGCGTCGTCTCCCCAGTACTGAGGATTGCGGTGTAACGCCCAGATATTTACTATAACTCCAGTACCGGGCACGAGTTTGATACCTGTGGCTGTAAAGAAACCATATTTTATTGGAGCTTCTTGTAAAAGTGATTGTTCAAAGAGCTTATCAAGCGGGTTTATTCGGCCCAGTATAATGGTTACAAAAACCAATGAAAACCAATAGTTACAAACATGAATAGGTACATTCTTTGTAAAACAAGAGATGAAGCCATCAGTGTTGATGACTATCTCCTGTTTTACAAAAATATACATTACAACATACAGGGTGTGGCGTAAGTAGTGGTCCACCGTTAAGGATTTGATATACGAGACAATTTACTATAACATATTACAATTTTAACCATTTTTACCCAATGGTTCCAAAAATATATTTTTTTGTTTTTTATTTATGAAATTTCTACCTTTTGTTACAAATTTGGTTGTAGTTTCAACAAAAACCATTATATTTTCATTTTGATTTCTGCTATTTACTGCTGAAATACTAGAGCCGTCGTGTAAAATTATGGTTTTTATGTAAATTTAGAGCTTTTGAAGAAAAAGTTAGTTCTTCTCTGTTTTAACCATAATTTTTCAAATAATCATGCAAATTCTAGAGGGATTTTTTTATAAAAAAATTACTACTAAAATGGTTAAAATTGTAGTATGTTATAGTAAATTATCTGGTATATCGAATTCCTAACGGTGGACCACTACTTACGCCACACCCTGTATATTACAAAAATGATAAGGTCTTCTCGTCTCCGTCTAAATATGTTATATAGACAGCCATTATTTTTGTAAATAGGTCGTTCTTAATCATACAAAAACTTACGCAAAATAACATCCTTCTCAATTTTCCTGGTGATGACAGGCACCGGTGGGTACAACCGCAGCGTTTCCCGGATCACCGCTTCCAGGTACTTGAGGCGAGGCAAGTCCTCGAAAGTTGCTGGCCTATCTGAGTCACCGAACACTTCTTGTAACCTGAAATAGAAATGGATATTCAGATATTCTCTGTGGTTTTTTCTTCAATAGACCATCTTAGACACTAGTCTGCTTGTTCTGACTAAAATTATGCCTGGATTTTAAAAGATGCTGTGCCTATGACCTCTGAGTTTGTTTTGGTCTTTCTTCCCAGAGTAGTCGGATAGGTAAACCGAAACTCATCTAGTTTTAAAACATAATGTATTTTTGACGTGTAAAAGTGTTGTCTTTTTAAACCAAATGACAGAATATAGTGGTATTATTTTTTTTGGATCTTGAGAAACTTACTGTACTTACTCTTCATAAACTTTCTCCTGCTCTTCAGGATATCTGGATAGCAACAAAGATGTAAAGGATGCTCCGACTGCTGAAGTATCGTTACCAGCTATCATGATAACCATCAGCTCTTCTACAATTTCGACGTCTGTGTACCCTTCGTCCCCGCCTGATAACCTTATTAGACACTCCAAAAATGTCTGCAACTTCCCTTCTAGTGCACCTGAAATAAGAAAGTTACATTCTTTGAATTATCAAAAGGTCCGCATCATAGTCGGCAGCTAAGTGTAGGTACGGAGCACGGTGCACGGTGTGTCTACGGCATTTACTTGATGATGTCAACCGGTGCAGTATATAAAGATCAAACCTAGTTATACATAAATAATGCCTCCTCTCACAGTGAGGAGGTCTGTTTCCCAGCAGTGGGAACATTATAGGGTGATAATGCTTAGTTATACAAGTTAAACAATAAAATACCTAGTACAAACATGAAAAAAAAATACGCTTGGTGTGTGGAGCTCCTTATGCTTACGTTCATTGTATTCTTGAGTATCCTTTTTTCCGGAAATTTCCTTTCTTTTGGTTTTAATTAACTGAAATCAAAAAGTCTAAATCAATTTCTTTGGATATATAATCTAATTAAACAATCCTATCAACGTGTTTTTGCTATTGTTTTGGTGGTAAACACCCCACTATTAGGTTTTAAAGAATATTTTCAAACAACAATAACAGTTTGCTAACCTCAGTAACGAAATCCCACATAAACTGTTTTTTCTTAAGCAGTTGTGGGTATATAGGTAGATTGGTATACACCAGGTCATTATGTAGCCATGGCTGGCAGAGACGTTCTGCACACCTCGCCAACCCCTCATTAAAAGCATTTAAGAAAGGCTGGTCCGTGTTCTGTTGAGCACCAAATTTGTAGCCTAGTGTTGATTCTGGAATCCAATAATAATTTATCATTCATTGGGACATGAACAACGCATTTAAGCCACTTGAACGTCTTGTTTTTTTTTTATTGGTAATCTGTCACACGTCACTGGTACCAAAACCAGTATTAGCTGGCCTCATAATCTACTGAAACACCATACGACCGACATGTCCAGTCGACTGCTCGTCGGTAGTCTACAGACAACAGACGAGCGGTCGGCTGTACATGCTAATATGATCACCGATCACATCGCACCACATCGCATTGTGGTTTACTGGTTGATAAGGAAAGTGTATATTTTTTTTGTTTACCTGTAATAGCGTCCATAGTGTAAGCAGTAAAGTATTTGAAGGCGGCCAGTGAACCGGTCCCCGCCATTGTTCTCATCTTATGTACAAGGACGATACTCTCTTTCGCGAAGATTGTCATGAAATTCTTCAAATGTTTCATGCTGAAGCTTTGAACTAAGACTTTTCGACGCGGTCTCCAGATTGAAACTTGTATTGAAAGTTATAATAAAATTAGTTCAAGTTTTATTTGAGATGTTACATTTGCATTAAAGTCAACAATGTTGCATTGTATACCTGGAGCAAATACGGAGCCATTGCCAACAAACATGTTGGCCATTTTCATAATGTCACCTTTCTCAAGACACGTCTTCAGAACTATCTCAGCGGCCTCAGGGTCTGCGATTACTGTAGATATAACTTATATTAGGTATTGGCTGATTTGGAAATTGGCGCAAAGTATTAAAAAAAGTCGAGTTTTCCGGAAATATACAATATTGTTGCTAACAACGTTATAATAATATAGTTTGTATTCCAAAGCTATTAAAGTCTTGAACGTATTGCCAGTAACTCTGCACCTGCCACATTTCCATGTTACCTGCCACACCCCCGCCTGCCGCTGTAATAGCATACAACTTTTGCTTCCTATGAATGCGAGGCTTATCAAAATGCGATAAAATATTCAAGATAGTCGACGGTGGTTAAACATCTGAGCCCGGTTTGTTTAGAGCGACTTGTTTAGAAGATAGACGGCATTATTATGACGGTAAATTATTTTAGTACTTAATGAACAAAAAAACTAAATGCATTAGATTTAAATTACCCAATGTGAAATCATATTAAATGGCCAATAACTAGAATTGGTTAATCAAACAGTTTTCCTAGGAATCACGCTACACGAGAAATTACAATGGGGACCTCATACTCGTATAACATCTATTGCGGGGCGGCTAAGCTCGGTCGCTTATGCTGTTAGAAAGATAAGACAGTTAACATACGTAGAAACCGCGCGTTTGGTCTATTTTAGTTATTTCCACAGTATTATGTCATATGGCATTTTATTATGGGGTCGGGCTGCTGACATTGAATCCATTTTTATTTTACAAAAGAGAGCTGTTAGAGCCATTTATAATCTAAGTTGCCGCGAATCTCTTAAGGAACTATTTATAAAGGTTAATATCATGACGGTACCTTGCCAATTCATTTATGAAAATATTACGTATGTAAGAAAAAAATCAAGATCTTTTTAATAAAATAAGTGATAAACATAATTTTAATACTAGAAATAAAGATAAATTAGGTAATTAGGTTATGGGGTACTGTGTTAAATGCTACAACAAAATACCTTGTGACATATTGCAATTAAATGAATGAAAATTTAAAACTCATATTAAAAGTACACTATGTAAACAAGGATATTACAAATTAGAAGATTATATCCAAGATAAAAATGCTTGGAAACATGCTGGTCCTGCTCCATAGGACAATCTAGAGTCTAGACAAAATCAAACTGGTTCCTAATTTAATTTACATTTTAAATTTTTTATGACATTGATTTTTACAATCTATGACTACAGTAACTCACACGCTAGTTAAAATTCGTGGAAAATCATCAACTTTTACAGTATTTGTAAATATGTGAGCACAATGTATCTATCACATAATTGATTTACCTGTCATTGCTTCATTTTTAATTCTTTTTATCTTTTGTGGTAGACTAATTTTATTCTAGGTCCATCGTCTTCACACATAATTATATTATGTATACAAAACCTTGTAAAACATTTTAAAAGAGTAATGGTGGAGTTTCTTGCCCATTCTTCTCTATACGAACACTACCTTTAGGAAGGGGCGACTATAATCAATTCAATTTTACCGTAAGTTTTGACGTTCAAAAGTGCTTTTAATGTGCTTATTTGAAATAAATGATTTGACTTTGACATTCTGGGAAAAGACATCGGCTACTTTTTTTCCGATAGAACGTTTGCGTGGGCTAAACTGACATCCATGCAGGCGAAACCGCGGCAGTAGCTAGTCATATTATAAGAATATCTATCCATAATAAAAAAAGATAATTAGAAAAAAAATAACTTACTCGTATATAAATAGTTTCCGTGCCACATGGCTGACAAACCATTTTTGTTTTTTATTGCATCGCGACCAAGAATTTGGAATGCTTTCATTCGTGCTGCAATAAGAAATATAATAGCAAACATACAATTCAGAAATAGGGGCAAAAATAAATATAAGATAGATAACGAGAAGTAAATTATTCTAAGAATTTAATTGTTTAGAATTAATGAGAAAAAATCTATATAAGTCTTAAATAGGGATCTCGCAGAGTCCAATTCTTTTCCCGATGATTATTACTGCACTGTTATGATGAAAAAATTAAGAAACGAATATGTTTCTTTCATGAACATAATCGTGGTAGGTACTTACTGTGATTATCGCCAAAGAATAAATAACTGTGTCCAATAAAAGGTAACGTCCTTACTCCAGAATTTAACTGTTTACCTAACTTGTAAACTTCTCTTTTTGACCAACGTTGGTATACTACCAGAACTATGGTGATCGATAATAACAACACTATCAACATGATTGTTCCTATATATGTTGTCAGTTTGACGAAGTTTCGGCAACTCGTCTAAAAGTATTTGATACGGCAATTTATATAATTGAGGTAGCAAGAGGATTTAAGTATTCACCACCGCACACCTCAGAAAATACTTATTTATTATTGACTATTAAAAGCGACTTAATAACGCATTTAAAAAAAATAGTTTGACTTAACTAAACAAGACAGATAGCCATGTAGCTGTCGAAAACATTATGTTGGAATATTAAGAGTAAGATTCAGAAACGAAACTGAATATAAAATAATCTCAAATTAAATATAAATATATTATCAGCGAACATTGTGCCGATAGTCTTCACAGTCAATGGCTCAATAGCCAAAAACCTCGACCAACACCTAAATAGGCTCTCGTAGGGCAGCTGGATCAAGGACTTGATTCAGAAAGCGGTATTTCTGGACATGGCTTGTATAGTCAGGAGGTTCCTCTCTCTGAAGCCCTGACCGCCGGCAGCTTGGACCCATTTTTATATTTTTAAATGTTTTTTCAATCTTTTTGTTGTTAAAATATTTAATCATGTACCTAACTTATAAGTATTTAAATGAAATAAAGGAATATAGTAAATAGATAAAATAGTAAATATAATTTACTAAACTACACTACACACACACACTACTTGTAGGTATTTTTAAACTTCTAGCAAACAATAAGGTACAACGGCGGACTTAATGCCTTAGGCATTCTCTACGAATCAACCACGGTGTGGAACCTAAGATAGAAACACGCTTGTACGATACAATTACATACAGAAAGCAAAGCTCATAGAAATCTCTATTCCTAGACAGCATGTTTCGCCGAAAACTTTGTTGATAGAAAACATTGTTCGTAGACACGAGTATCTCGGTCTATAAGAAGCACTGTTGACAGAGATCTCTGTTCATAGATAGCACTTCTTGCCGTAAACTTTGTTCACAGAAAGCGCAACGTAGGATGCAAGAGCGAGCGAAGTGCACCCCGAGGTTAGGTTTGGTTAGGTTACTTTCACCCGGTCCGTAGCAGGCGCACCGGGCATCGGCGGAGTGCGGACAACGTCCTCTTCCAGCTCCCCTAAATGGGTTCAGGGGCGACGGACTCAGGGACGTCAGTCGCCCCCCACACATCAGGACCCGAGGTGGCGGCGCGTAATGTTCCACGCGCGCCCCTCTTAGACGTCGCGGGGGGAGTCAAACACCTAACTCCCCCCCCTAACCCGACGAGGCCCGCAGTGGCGGGCCGGCACTAGGCGGGGGTTGCGGAAGGATTGTACGTTCCCGCGACCCCCGGCGTAGGTGTGAGATGGAACACCGGGGTGGTTTTTAGTCAGTAAGAGTCTGACAGACTCTGCCGCCCGTCAGGCCTGCGGTGCCTGGTGTACAGGTGTCGCGCGTCGACACACACCTTGCGTAGCATCTCCACCTTCTGCGACCACCAGTACATTTGACGTCGGGCGCGTCCTGAGCGGACTCGGGGCATTGCCACGTCACATATCTCGGACATGGCCTCCCGGAACCACTCCGCCTCATCGTCGATATCGGCAGGCCTGTCTGGTGATGACACCCAGGCTTGTACGATCGAGGCTTCCAGGAGGACCTCCCGGTTCAGCTGCTTCAGCGCCCACCGCGAACCACTCGTGGCCTGTTGGACCAGTGCGCTAGAGGTCTGGGCGAAGACGTCGAACCGGATATACCGATGATCGGAGTAGGTCTCGGTTATGACGCGCCAGTCAATAAGTCGCTAGTTTTCCGCTATGAGTTCCCAAACTCTCATAGCCAACGAAGTATTGGCATTCATCAAACATGCCATCGATTACATGGACGAGATCAGCATCTTGCAGATCTGCAAGGAGGAAGAGATTAGCAGTGCTATGTTGCTGCTGTTCAAAATGCTTGGCAAAGTCAGCCAGATGCCGTCTCGTCGAAGGGACGGTACAGTGAAGAGTCTCCAGGACATCGTAACGCTGATAAAGGAGACCGACCCGGATGACGAGCCTGAATTCGTGGCGAAGGATCTGCACAAGCTGCCTTCCGTCACGTTCGACCACGTAGACGTTACCAGGATGCTGAAGGACATTACATTCCTGAAGCAAAGCCAGGCCGAGATGCAGCATAAGCTGGAGGTGTCCAACAACACCATCAGTGATCTACGGGCAGAAGTAGTGCTCTTGCGCAACGCAGTTTCTGCAAGTAGGTCACCTACCGAAGCCGCAAATGTGAACACGCTTCGCGGGGCTCAAAACGCCTCTATCTGCAGTTTCGAGTTGGCGGGGTCGAATGCGTCACCAACTGCCGAGAATGCATGCGTTGCAACGCGTGCCGTGGCCGTCCCTGCCTCGACACAGGTGGAGACAACGACGTGTGTAGGTTGGTCGAACCCCAAACGAGCCTACGCAGCAATAGTAGCTGCTAACAAGCCTGCTGAATTGCAAAAATCGCAGGCAAAATAGCGGAAAAACCGAAAGGGGGTAAACGAAGCCGGTCGAAACCTAAGAAGGTTTTGAAAAGGCAGGATCCAGAGAGACGCGTGCGACAAGGATGGTTTCATCAAGGTGGAGAAGAAGAAGAAGCAGCCTCCTTGTCGGAACCAGTGCGGCACCGCGCTGGCAACAACATGCTGCTGCGTCCAGCAATCCCGACGACGCAGCTGTACGTGTCCAGACTGCACCACTCCACGAAGGTTGAGGAGATCGTGGAGTATATGCGTGTGAAGACCAACTGGACTTTGAGGGTCGAGAAGTTGGAGTCGCGTCACAACACGAACTTCAAGTTCAAGTATTCCGACACATCATCTCGAAAAGTTTCTCAAGGAAGAGTTCTGGCCGAAAGGTGTTGTGTACCGCCTGTTTTGTGGCCTGCTACATGACACCAGTCAGCGAAATACGATGCTGACACTTCGTGTGCGTTAGTTTTTAGTTAATGTAATTTTAATGTTGTATGTATTTATAGTGTTTCTTAAAGATTACGTTCATAAGGCCAAAAATAAACCCAGTTTATTTATTGCCCTAGCCTCTGATACTTAATCTCTTTAGCTATGCATGACGCAATTTCTTATTTAAAAGGTTCCTATAGCAAAGATTAAAGAAATCAATTAATTTAATAATGCGTTAAATTGAAACACCTCAAACCAGTCTGAGAGGCAATCAACAACAAATTTTGTTTTTGTAATATATTTATCGAAATAATTATAAACACTTTTTTTATCGATGACCAGTGAGATTATCAGATTATACGCATACTTTTATGTTATTGTGATGTTTTTTTTTAAATTAATACATTATGAACGGTTTACGTAATTATTTTTACGTACCTAAGTATTTTAACATAAAATTGTCAAGGCCAATTAATTATTAGTTAAAGACACAAACACATAAGTTTAGTACATTAACAAAAAGTATACATCTACTCGACAATCATACACTCATCTCACAATACTCCAAACATACTGACAAGAACTTCTTCCATCCGTCCGCGAACACGTCCAAGAGAGCGTTGAGCGCAGAGAACTTACGAGTGACAGGAGACTGGGTTCGAGCAACGGTTCGACTCTCAGGCACGGCGAATTTGCTGCTATTCTGCATGAAATGAAAAAAAAAGGCTCTGTTTTCTAGAAAAGTTTGTATAAAGGTGTATTTATAACATTAAGTCGAAAATATTCTAAATAAATAAATTAATCAGCAGGCTGATTAATTAATTTATTTAGACGAATTAATTTATTTATATAAATAAAATAATCAGCAGGCTGATTAATTAATTTATTTAGACCGATCTGCGATGCAACACCACAACCACCTCCTATTCTACGGCATTTTGAATTGTTGCTCGCAAAACATCATACTCCAAATTGGTGATCGATTTCTTCTTCAATGTTGACTTTAAAGACTTGAAAGGTTTAATTTTTTTTTGTGCTAACACGAGATTTCAAAAAGCCCTCAAAGGAAGAAGTCTGCCGCAGTTAGATCTGGTAATCTGGCCGGACAGTTCAAATCGCCAAAACAGAAGATCACGCAGCCCGAAAATTGTTGTTTTAAAATCTCAATCGTTGCTTGAGCTGTGTGTATCGCACCATTGCATTGTTAATTAATTCTCTATCTGTCTATGAATGGGCCCGCTTTTGAACTCGATCGCGCCTGATGAAAAGCGTTGGACAAGGTCTATGATGGAACGAGCGTGCCCAGAAAATGTTTAAGGCACTGGAACTCCCACGCATCGACGAAACACGGCAGGCTGCTTGACTCCGGTGGGTCGCAAACCAGGCGGGCTCTAGCACTACTACCATAAGGGAAGAATTGGCTAGTCAAATAAGGTGTTGGGTGTGACTGTCTAAGATGCTCCTAGCGCTCGGTTCAGTTGAGTAACTGGCGGAACAAACTGCGCTACACGAGGAGGTTTCTTCATGCATCCCAAAACTACAATATACCTAAGCAAGTATAGGTAAAAGTACAATGACATTATGACGCCATTTATAAAAAATATGGCTGAGCCACATTATGACATTACTTTTACCCCTCCTAGTATAATTAGGATAAGGAAGGCAGAAACTATTGAGTTAGTTCAACACTATTCCATAACGTAATTTGGATTATGGATCATTTTGTAGTCAATACATTAAATTAAGTGTGAGCAACTTGTTTCGATTTGGTAATAAATTGCAGATAAAATTTATCATGATTGGCACCTGTTATGCGCACAAATAACTCTTTAGCGTACAATAATAAGTAGTAAAGTGCAGACTCTCGTCTGATCTCTCGGCGCTTGACTTTAATTTCCAATTGTTTGGAAAAAAAACCTTGAATAGGTATATTAATGAAATAATTTCAAGGATTTCTGCTTAGCCCCATTTCTACAGTTGACTACTTTAGAGCTAGAAAATATATTTATTATTAAGTATAATTAATCTGTTAGTGGTACCTTCGGTTATCTTACAAATAATCTAAATTATTAGAGCTAACGATCTTAACGTTAGTACAGACGCCAGCACATCAAGCTACCCGAAACTGTCAAATTATCCCAATCATCTTTGAACCTTATGCTTTAGCGATAAAGTTGAAAATCTATTAAAGAAATTTGACATATTGTAGTAGCTTGATGTGCTGGCGTCTGTACCTAGCTATTATTACTAATTTATGGTGATTTGTCATGACTTCGACATACGAGTAGGTATTAATTAAGTTTGGGTTAATCCCTGGTCGATCTTAGCTTACCAACAAAAAGTTGGTATCAAAAATATAAACTTGTCACTATACCTAGTGCCTAACTAAGAAATGCATGTAATTATTTAACATGTGAATATAGTTGTTTTGCCTGTTTGACTTTGACCACCATAACCTATTTCTACTATCAAACAGAGTTTCTGTGTTTCGGTTCTAATACAGCCCCCTGTTTTAGAACCGAAACATAGAAACGCTATATTGAATATTAGTGTTTCGATCGGTTTTCCAACCGACCGAACACTAATATTTAACATAACTAGGAAAAACGAAAATTTTGTCAGCCTCTAGGTTAATTTAGGAACAGTCAGATGTGTGGTGAAGGTGTGGGTGGGTGCGGTCGTTATGTTATTACAGACATTTGTTTCTCTGCGACATGTTTAGCAATCAGACCGGAATAAATCCGAAATACACATCACATCTAATACACAAATCTTAGATCACGAAAGCAGAATTATCCGCGAAATTAGAATATTATACTTACAACTAGCAGCGGGCAGTAGCCCACCAGACTCAACACTCATGTGGTCGGAGGTTCCTTCCTTTTCAATTGACGAAGAGGGACTTTCTACCCTGTTCCTCATAAAATATTCATAAAGATTTTCAAAATTTAAAATATTTTATTTAGAAAGAAAGAAAGAAAATTGTGTTTATTTGGCAAACAAAAAAACCTTAAAAATAAACAAAACAAATTCAAAATAATTAAAAAATAATAATGCCAAAAGGGCCTCAGCTCAGCAAATAACGCAAACCGATGTAGGTACCTAAGCTCCGAGTAAGCTCCACGGTTTGTCTTATAAAAATAATTGACTCTTACAATGTTTTCAAATTATACTGAAAACTGACAAACATGCCATTTATACTGCAGAATTGCAGTTGTCCACTAGTGGCAGTGACCGCTAGCCATCACGTAGACCGCCTGCTAGATTGTTAGGGTATCGGGTAATTCGGGTTGTTGGGTTTAGGGTATCGGCGAGGCCTATATTCGTCAGAGAATTTTAACACTGCACACTGCGGTGTAGGGTGTGGTCTATTACAGTTTTAGGTCAGCACCATCTCTTGACAGATAGTGGAACTAATGTAACTTGTGTTGATGTTTTCTGAAAAAGTGTGCTATTTAGAGACATCGTTTTATTTTTCTTGTAATCTTTACATAAACTTCTATCACATAGAATCATTTCAGATTTTTCTCTATTCAAACTTCGGAGATAAGGGGGAACGGTATTTTTTTTTACATTTTTCATCAAAAGACGAAAACTATGCGGCCTAAAAAATAACAAAAAGTGTTTGAGAATGTGCAAACTGCGCTTTTCCATATGATACCCCACATGCCCTAGTAGCCCCACTTCGAATTTTTCAGTCCCTGTTGCAAAACAAATATATTATATATTTTTATTTCTTTCTTATTTGTAAAATAGTTGGGCAAACGTCATCTAAAAGTATTCTCTTTTAAGTTGATACCATTAGTAGTACTTGAGATATCCAGTTGTGACAGACAGACATACTGAGTCTCACCATAAGGGTTCCTTTTTACCATTTTGGTACAGAACCCTAAAAACATACTTACATAAAGTCGAAAATATAACCTCCTCCTTTTTGGAACTCAGATATAAAGGGTAAAAATAAACATGTAAAAAACGATAATGAACTTACAATGAATATCATAAAGGTGAATGATATTTTATTTATAGATTGTATGAGATTGAAGGACATCCTATTTATACATAGATTGTATCTATCTAGACAAAATCAAACTGGTTGCTAATTTAATTGTAAATTTATTCTTTTTTTTTGACCTTGATTTACATTCTGTGACCACTTTAACTCACACCCTGACTTATTACTTGTAATTTTTTTTTTTACATGAAAGTCGTTTACTTTTACCATGTTTGTAAATATGTGAGCACCGTGTATCTATCAGATAATTAATTTATATGTCATGGTTTCATGTTTAATTCTTTTACCTATTGTGGTATAGTAATTTTATTTTAGGTGCATCGTCTTCACATATTATTATTATATAATTAATGTATGCAAAATATTGTAAAACATTTTAAAAGAGTAACGGTGGAGTTTCTTGCCCATTCTTCTCCATACGGACACTACCTTTTGGAATGGGCGACTAGAATCAATTCTATTTTGCTGTAATTTTTGACGTTCAAAAGTGCCTTTAATGTGCCTATTTGAAATAAATGCTTTGACTTTACTTTGACTTTGTATCAGTATTAGTAAACAATATAAAAATATCCCACCAAAAACATTTCATGTAATTATATTGCCAAGACGACCACATAAGGTTTGCCCTGTGAAAAAGATATCAGATCTCATGTAGAGCCAAGCTTCTGAATCTACACGGCCTAACTCTACCGACCCTAACTTCACAAATCTACATATCAGTAAAAATGTATGGCTTCGCAGTTTCGCTACCGTCGTGGAGGTGATGCGAATATTTAGTTTCTGAAGTAAGTATAAACGAAACAGCCAAGCCATACATTTTTACTCTGAATTTTTGCTCTGTCTTTGCCTTTTTTCTTTGATGGTTTACTGATTACCATAAGCGATAAATCTGGGCGATATTTCACTCAGGTTCTTGTAAGTACTTATTAATAGGTTTTTTAGTTACTGTCTACAGTCCCGTGTAAACTTTCATGTCCTAATTCATAAAATTGGTGAAAGTCTCATTCAAACTTCCCCCAATTTTAGGGGATGGGGGGCGAAAGTTATAAGTTTATCTGGGGGCATGGTAGTGTTTTTTTGTATACTGAACTTTGTTTACATACCAAATTTCGGCTTCCTAGCACTTCAGGAAGTATCCTAACATTTTGAAGTCTCATACAAACTTCCACCCCCCCCATTTTAGGGGATGGGGGGCGAAAGTTATAAGTTTATGAATTTTTTTGTTGGTTGTATACTAAACTTAGATTACAAATCAAATTTCAGCTTTCTAGCACTTCAGGAAGTAGCCAAACATTTTGATGATCATCAGTGTGTTAGTGACGAAATCGGTGTATTTTAGATATCAATAAAATCTAAAGTATAAGAGCTATTCAATTGAGACTTTGTATGTTTAATAAGTCTATTATTGACATCATATCCTGAGAATATGTATTATCTGGTACATCGGAAACCAACTCTATGGGGGTTCAAAAAAACGGCGAAACACTTCGAGAAAAGGTAGATGATAGTAGCCCTTGCGCTTCGCTTGGCTCGTCTGGCACTACCGTGCCCCCAGATACTGCCTCGTTGGTGTAGCGCTACTGCTGAGCATGATGACCAGCATCGAATTGCGTAACACACTATCAATCGGAATCAGTATCATTTTGAAGCAAATTTCCAATTCCTTGCTTCATATGTTCGAAAAATTTGTCTGCTCAACACGAAAATAACGCAATGAATGTTGTTGAACTGTCAAAATGAAACCGATTCCGATTGATAAGGTGTTACGCAATTTCCTCGCTGGGTTGGATAGTGTTATTGGGTTTTTCAATTAGCAATTTAATAGTAGCAGCCTGGAATCTGGATTAGTGTCCGGTTGATGGCCATAGGTTCGTTCCCAATTATATGAGGGCAAAATGTGGTATCATCTATAGGGACACCTCTGTCTAACAAGGCGTGATGTTGCTATGTTATACAAATCTACCTAAACTCTGATTTTTTATTAGCTGGACCAAAATGACAGCTAATATAATATGCAATAATATACAAAATAATGTCAAAATGACAAAAAAACTGGTCAAGACCGACTTGGACTCGCGCACCGAGGGTTCCGTACCATCATAATAATGTGTTTTTTCATCGGCGAGGCCTACATTCGTGAGGGAATTTTAACACTGCGCGCTGCAGTGTAGAATATTGCAGTTTTAGGTCAGCGCCATCTCTTGACCGATATTGGAAGTAATGTAACTTTTGTTGACGATTTCTGAAAAACTGTGCTATTTAGAGACATCGTTTTATTTTTCCTGTAATCTTTATATAAACTTCTATTACATAGAATTATTTCAAATTTTTCTCTTTGTAAACTTCGGACATAAGGGGTATTTTTTTTAATATTTTTCATCAAAAGTCAAAAACCATGCGGCCAAAAAAATAAAAAAAAAATTATTTCTTTCTTATTTGCAAAATAGTTGAGCAAACGTCATCTAAAACTAGTCCAAATTTCAAGTTGATAGCATTTGAGATATCCAGCTGTGACAGACGGACGGACAGACAGACAGACAAACTGAGTCGCATCATAAGGGTTCCTTTTTACCATTTTGTACGGAACCCTAAAAAGGACGATCGCTCCTGTCATTTTAGTCTTGCAAATAAAAATCATTGTGGGGGCTTATTTATAAACGATGATTAAAGTCAGGTGACGTTCAAACGTCAAAAATTTTTGGGTAAACAGTCGCTAATTACTACTTAACTTTAAGCAACGTCTATGAATAAAGGGATAAATATTATCACGAAACTCTAATGAAATATCAACCAAGCTAATTAGTGATCAAAGTAGTAGGTACAGACGCCAGCACATCAAGCTACTACAATCTGTCAAATTTCTTTAATAGATTTTCAACTTTATTGCTAAAGCATAAGGTTCAAGGTTTATTGGGAAATTTTGACAATTTCGGGTAGCTTGATGTGCTGGCGTCTGTAGATCAACAATTCGCAACTATGGATGGAGGAACAAATATACCTAGAGGAGTGACAGTGAAGTGACAAGCTGTATCTAAATATGTTTTCTGAAAGCAAGAATGGTAACCTTCCGTGGAAAAGTTTAAGCTAAAGAGACCGATTTTCCACTTCATAAAAAGTGTTTACTACCTAGTAATAATTATTTATGTAAATATTAAACAAAACGATTTACGATACCTTCCTACATACAATGGCCTCCAAAAGTTAGTTGACATTTTCCACTCCAGCTTTGACACACCACATTATGATATAAAATTCTAGTGATCCAAGTGTTTGATCTGCCATAGTAACCTTTTTATTGACTATTCCAACTAGCTTTGACTTATTATTAAAAATAATCAAGTTATCCCTTAGGAGTACCTGATTATTTTTATTTTTTAAATCATAGTGTGGCATCACAGTTGAAGTGGACAACTGTCAATGTTGAGACCGCTCGCGCTCCTCTCAACATCGCCGCGCGCTGGCGGTAGTGAACGAGGGTTGCGGGGACCGCGGGGAGTCAGCCGGCCGACGGCCGAGCACGGGCCCCCGCGCCACAACGCCACGACAGTCAGCTGTTGCTCTCCTTCGTGCACGGCTGCGCTCACGCGTCTTTGTCATTTTCTTATTTACATGTTTAACCGACGACCGTTGTTATTTTATTTCTCTTAATTAATCATTATACGTGTTATACAGTCCGCTACCATTTCATTTGCTCCACCACGACCTATCGTCGCGTGCATTGGTCCTTCGAGCCGGATGATGATTGGCTGGAGTTTAGAGATACCTTTGTTTCTATAGTACATAACAACACATCTTTGGATAAAATAAATAAGTTACACTATCTGCGTGCTTCCCTAAAAGGTAGTGCTTCTCTTGTTGTTGATAACCTTGACTTCAGGTCGGAAAACTACGACACTGCCTGGAAGTTACTCTGTGAGAGGTATGACAACAAAAGATTGCTTGTCAACAATCATGTGCAAGCACTCTTTAACGTTCAGCCTATAGATAGAGAGTCAAGTAAGTCACTACGTTACATAATTGACACAACAAATAAAAATCTTTGGCAACCCTTGGTCAACCCGTTCAAAACGCCTTCGTTGATGTGCTTATTATTTACATAATGACCAGTAAGCTCGATCACGTTACAAATCGTCAGTGGGAAGAGCACAGAAATACTTTTTCCGAACCTCCTACATTATCTGCGTTCATTAGCTTCATCAGTAGCAGAGCTGACTTACTGGAGACACTTGAGGAGTCTAAGCCTATAGCAATAACTAAGAATGAACACACCACACCTGCGACCAAATCTAAGAGCAGTACTGTGGTACCTGATAAGTTATTAAAGCCATTGTCATGTCCCATGTGTCGTCAGGATCATTTTATTTTTACATGCGAGCAGTTTAAAGGTCTCTCGGTACAGGCTCGTATTGCAAAGGCTCAGGGTTCAAAAGTGTGCATGAATTGTCTTCGTCCAGGTCATGATGTCTCCAGATGCAAATTAGGTCGTTGTAAATATTGTCGTCAAAAACACAACACTTTATTACATGTCGATAGTGATAATGTTCTTCCTAGTGCACACAACACTGCATTATCAGCTAGTCAATCGTCTACATCTCGAGTAATTTTACTTTCCACAGCGCTCGTGAGGGTGACCGACGCTGACGGTAACCACCATACAGCACGAGTCTTGCTGGACAGTGGAAGTACAACAAATTTCATCTCGGAAGAATTTGTTCGTAAGCTACATGTTCCTACCTACATTACCAAGTCCAAGGTAACAGGTATAAATTATCAAGTTTCTAGTTGTACTCAGGGGTGCTCAGTGTCATTAAAGTCAATTGATGATAGTGAGTACGAACTGAACATTGACTGCCTCGTCTTGCCGAAAGTATCAGCATCAGTTCCTAATACTTTTGTTGATACTAGCAATATTCATATACCTACGAATGTGCGTCTTGCTGACCCCACTTATTATGTTCCGTCTTCAATCGACGTCCTTGTCGGTGCGGAAGTCTTTTGGGGTATCATAGGCACTGCCCGTATCGCATTAGGTACTCATATGCCCACTTTGCTTGAGTCAAAATTAGGTTGGCTCATTTCGGGTGCATATCATCAGTCTGATTCCTCTTCACATGTTTGTATGCATAATAATAACTTACAAGTAGATTTAGATCGGTTTTGGGAGTTAGATTCTGTGTCGTCTATACATAAACACTCTGCTGAAGAGAGGTCATGTGAGCAACATTTCATAGATACCACATATCGTAATTCTGATGGGCGATTTGTGGTAAGTATTCCCTTCAAAGAGTCACTGGACGTATTGGGTGATTCATACATGATGGCTAAGCAGCGATTCCTATCTCTTGAACGTCGTTTGGGTAGAGATCCCCGCCTTAAAAGCCTATATGTTGACTTCGTTAATGAGTACATAGAGCTGGGGCACATGTCTGAATCTACTAGGCGCCCACTCGACTCAACATATTCCAACTATCTACCACATCATGGTGTTCTGAAGGAGTCAAGAACCACCACCAAATTAAGGGTAGTTTTTGACGCTTCCGCCAGAACTACGTCAGGTAAGTCCTTTAACGAAATACAGATGGTTGGTCCCCCTATCCAGGATGATTTGTTGTCTATATTGCTTCGATTCCGTCAACATAAAATTGTCATAAGTGCGGACATTGAGAAAATGTATCGACAAACACTTGTTCACGACAATAATCGTCCTTTGCAAAAAATCCTTTGGAGGGCAGAACCGACTCATCCGTTAAAGGAGTACACGCTTAATACCGTAACTTATGGCACGGCATCTGCACCCTTTTTAGCCACCAGGTGTTTGCTTCAGCTGGCTGAAGAGTGCACAGATTCATCAACAAAGTTTTCGATAGCACGTGATTTCTATGTGGATGATTACTTGTCAGGTGGATCATCTGTTTCAGAAACTTTAGAAAAAAGCCGCCGTGTTGATGATGTTCTTCGGTCAGCAAAGTACAATCTACGGAAATGGCGATCTAACTCCAGTCAGGTGCTGCAAGCGCTTAGCGGTGAACGCGACGTTTCTGATATTGTGGATCTGAGTGACAACGAGCAGTCGAAGACTCTGGGGCTCCTATGGAAGAGTTTAAGTGACACGTTTTCATTTTCTATTAACTTAAACTCCACTGACAAGGCTACTAAGCGTCATATCTTGTCAACCATAGCACAAATCTTTGATCCCATTGGCCTTGTCGTTCCATGCATAGTGGAAGCCAAAGTTATCATGCAGCATCTGTGGCTGGCCAAATGTTCTTGGGATGAGCTTGTTCCCACACATATTCAGTATGCCTGGAATGACTTTCAAAATAGTCTGCACCTTTTAAACGAGTTCAAGATACCTCGGTGGGTGTTATGTGAATCTGCGTCCCGTTTACAGCTGCACATATTCACTGACGCTTCCGAAAAAGCTTATGGGGCGTGTATTTATGTTCGCAGTGTTTCGAGTGACGGTAAGGTTAACGTACATCTCCTTACCGCTAAAAGCAAGGTAGCTCCAATCAAATCTACAACCATACCGCGGCTCGAGCTGTGTGGTGCGTTGTTGGGTTCACGGTTGTACTCAAAGGTTCGTCAGTCAATTACATTACATTTTGATGAAGTACATTGTTGGTGTGATTCCACCATCGTCTTGGGATGGTTATCTACTTCACCCAACCAACTAAAGACATTCGTTCGTCATCGTGTGTCTGAAATTCAGGAGAATCTAGGAGGAAAGACTTGGCACTATGTCCCGTCAGCTGAAAACCCCGCAGACCTCGCTTCGCGTGGACTTAGCGCTGACAGGCTGTTGTCGTCTTCATTATGGTGGTCAGGACCACAATTTCTTAGCAAAGATATGTCCTCATGGCCTCAGTTCCCTGAATCAAATCAAAATAATTCTGAATTACCAGAAACAGTCTCCTCTTGTCATGTTTCTAATCAAATTGTTGAAAGTCCTATTACTGCGTTATTTTCAAAATTTTCAAACTTTAGTACATTACAGCGTGTGACGGCATATGTCATGCGATTCATATTTAAATGCAATAAGAGGTCATGTGAGTCTGGTTCACTAACTTCTACTGAACTTAATAATTCTTTAAACTTATTATTAAGATTTAGTCAAATGGAATCCTTCCCGGAAGAATATCACTTACTTAAATCAGGTAAACAGTTACCAGCAAAGAACAAACTATTATCTTTGTCACCTTTCTTTGATAGTCTTTCTAATCTAATTCGTGTTGGAGGAAGGTTAAACAACTCATTTTACGATTATAACGTTAAGCATCCAATTCTATTGTCTGGTTCTCATAAAATCTGCATTCTCTTGTTCAACATGTTTCATGTACGCCTTTTGCATGCTGGGCCACAGCTTCTACTAGCCACTGTTCGTCATCACTACTATCCTATTGGGGGTAGGAACTTGGCTAAGAAGATCACACATCAATGCATAAAATGTTGCAAAATCAAGGCCAACACAATTCAGCCTATCATGGGTAATCTCCCAGAGCAGCGTCTACATTTAGAGTTTCCTTTTTTTGATACAGGGGTTGACTACGCCGGTCCCATCATGATAGCTGACCGGAAAGGTAGAGGATGCAGGCTCATCAAATGCTTCATTTGCGTGTTTGTGTGTCTAGCTACGAGAGCCATCCACCTCGAGCTTGTGTCGGACCTTACAAAGGAAGCTTTCTTGGCTGCACTAAACCGCTTTATTGCTCGACGGGGAAAACCCCGTAACATCTTTTCTGACAACGGTACCACCTTTGTCGGTGCTTTCAATGAGTTGGCCAGGCTGCTTTCGCAAGACTTGAACTTCAACAACGTCGACCCAGGCATCAACTTTTCATTTATACCTGCGTATACTCCACACTTCGGAGGCCTATGGGAGTCTGCAGTTAAATCCACCAAGCATCATCTACGACGCATCCTGGGTTTAACAAACCTTGCCTTTGAGGAAATGGCTACGTGTTTAATTCAAGTTGAAGCTATTTTAAACTCAAGGCCTTTAACTCCACTGTCCAATGATCCTTCCGACCTCACTCCCTTAACCCCGGCACATTTCCTTATTGGTCGTTCTCTAATTATGCTGCCTCATCCACAGATCCAGAACGCCAACGTCAACAGCCTCCAAAGATTTCGCCGTATAGAATATTTGAAGCAACATTTCTGGGCTCGCTTCTCACATGAATATGTTCTGTGGCTACAGGAGAGAACTAAATGGTGCCGGTCGTCTGGCGAGCTCAAGGAGGGAACAATGGTGATCATAAAGGACAAAAACTTACCTCCTCTTATGTGGCTTTTAGGACGCATCACTCACGTTCTCCCAGGGAAGGACGGCGTCGCGAGGGTCGCCGACATTCTCACCAGAAAAGGTGTCCTTCGGCGCGCCTTCAACACCATCTGCCCGCTGCCGGTTTCTACAGTTGAAGACTCTTCAACGGGGGGAGTATGTTGAGACCGCTCGCGCTCCTCTCAACATCGCCGCGCGCTGGCGGTAGTGAACGAGGGTTGCGGGGACCGCGGGGAGTCAGCCGGCCGACGGCCGAGCACGGGCCCCCGCGCCACAACGCCACGACAGTCAGCTGTTGCTCTCCTTCGTGCACGGCTGCGCTCACGCGTCTTTGTCATTTTCTTATTTACATGTTTAACCGACGACCGTTGTTATTTTATTTCTCTTAATTAATCATTATACGTGTTATACAGTCCGCTACCATTTCATTTGCTCCACCACGACCTATCGTCGCGTGCAGTCAACTAACTTTTAGAGACCATAGTATGTAATAATCACACGTAACTTATAACATGCGTTACAAAATTCTGACATGAACATGATAATTAAATTACGACGCCCCTTGAGGACAAGGTAAGAGTTACCAGATGTGTTTCCAACTCAGATCCAGAGGTAGAAATAAATACTATTATGCAGTGATAAATGATAAATTATTTTATTTCAGTAAGTAGGTTCGCACAAACATTTTTAAACTTCAATCTTATTTAAAAACTAGATGAAGTCAGCGTTTCCTATCTGAATACTCTTAGGACAAAGGCCGAAACAAACACAGAGGTCCCAGTCACTCATGTGAAGCCCATGAAGATCGATGTCTGAGTTGGTATTTTGAGGAAAGAACCACACAGATTGAGTGGGCCTGTACAGTCAGTGCACGCATTTGTCAGAAATCGTGCAGCTCAACTCAAAACTTAAGGAGCTCAACGATCCGACGAACAATACCAAAGAAAGGACATTTGGATAGGCCACATAAATTACTCAAACTGCCAGACCATGGAGAAAATAATAAAAAAATATAAAATGAATAAAATAAATGACCCACATCGTCTTCATATTCACAATAATTAAAATAATGTAATATGTACTTTACAAAGTAAGCAAATGTCAAAAAAAAAAAAACAACAAAAACACTCAAAATGCAGAAATTGGAAGCAGCTCAATCCCAAGCCTTTTTATCCTCAATATAATCTTTAACAGTATAAAAGGCTTTCTTGCACAACTTACGTTTAATTAATAATTTAAATTTATTAAGGCTTAGATCTTGAACGTGGCTTGGTAGTTTATTATAAAAGCGTATACATTGGCTTCTGAACGAGCCACCTATTTTCTTGAGCCTTGTTGTACAAATTTGTCTTTGTTTTTAGTATTTATATTATGGATATCACTGTATTTTTGAACAATTTTATATTTTTATGGGCATATAAAAGATTTTCATAAATATACTGAGAAGGCACAGTCATTACATTAATCTCTTTAAATTTGTCTCTGAGAGAGTGTCTCGGACTTAATTTATAAATTGATCGAACAGCACGCTTCTGCAAAACAAAGATAGTCTGAATATCGGCGGCATTTCCTCTCAATAGAATACCGTACGACATTACACTATGAAAATAACTAAAGTACACTAAACGGGCAGTCTCTATATCAGTTAAATTACGAATTTTTCTAACAGCGTATGCTGCGGAACTTAGCTTCTTTGACAATTTATCTATATGTGGACCCCACTGAAGCTTAGCATCCAAAGTTATGCCCAAGAATACTGTGATTTCTTCAGGATTCAATTCCTCGCCCTTTATCAACACATTCGTTTTCACCTGCCTAACGTGGGGTAGCGTAAACTTAATGCATTTGGTTGTCTTTTCGTTTAGAAGCAAATTATTAACATTGAACCAGTGGACTACTTTCGAGATCGCGCTATTTACATTGTCAGTAACCAACTGCTGACGTTTAAGTTTAAACAATAGTGAAGTGTCATCTGCAAACAACACTATTATCATGATTATCCTTTATGAGGTACGGCAAGTCATTAATATAAATAAGAAACAAGAAAGGACCAAGAATTGAGCCCTGTGGGACTCCCATCGTTACCACAGATCCGGGTGATCTTTCTCCATTAACGTCAACGCTCTGAATACTTTTACTCAAGTATGAAGTAAAAAGATCCAGAACAGTATTCCGGATCCCGTAGAGTTTCCTGATTAACGTTTCGTGAAAAACGCAATCGAATGCCTTGGACAAATCACAAAAGATGCCCAAGGCATCGCATTTATCTTCCCAGGCATTATAAATATGACCTAAAAGTTCAACACCCGGCATCAGTAGTTGAACGACCTTTTGTAAAACCGAACTGTTTGCTATGTAATAATTTATGTTTATTAAAAAATCTTTGCATTTGGTCTAAAATTAATTTCTCAAAAATTTTACTAAGAGTAGGTAGTACAGAAAGGTCTATAATTTGTGGAGTCTGATGTACTACCTGATTTATGCTCAGCAGTAGCGCTACACCGATGAAGCAGTATATTTTTATATTGTTTACTAATACTGATATAATATATAAATAGGTAATAGGTAATACGGGCTGGTGTCCGCAACTCCACGTCAATGCGCGTATTAATATATAAATAATTATGTCCTTCAATCTGATCTTTATGAAACTAAAATAAAAATTTATTGAACTAATAAGTTTACAAAAAGCGTACATTATGGTTCAGTAGTATATATTAATGTTTAGTCTGACGGCTCGTGCAAATCGGATCTTTTCTTCTCTTGTTTGAAGATACAGGTTTAAAATCTAGTTCAATGTGCTGCAGTAAAACTATACTTAGAACAAAAAGTTGTCGAACTGTTAGCACCTTGCATGCCATATAAAGCTGGTGTGTGGGAAATCTGAAAGGACAACGGGTGGCGACTTTTAGAATTGCTCTTTGAGCACGTTCTAGGACTAGTAAAGTTGATTTTGCGGCACCACCCCAAGAAGTTATGCAGTAAGATTAGATTGACACAAAGCCAAGTAAACCTGTTTAACTAGTTTAAAGTCGGCTACGTTTCGTAAATTCTTAAAAATATACATATATTAATTTACGCACTCTAGTGTATAATAAATCGATGTGATTACGGAAGTTTAGGTTTGTGTCAATCGTGACGCCTAGGTATTTGATGTGGTCAGCTTTAGTTAAAATGGGACAAGTGCATGCTGTGTCAGCGTTTGCATTACAATTGTGCACGTGAATGTTTTCGTTAGTAAGCATCGGGTTAGTATTTCTCATTGCAAATAGAATAAACTTGTTTTTATCTAAATTTAACGTTAATAGCAGTAGCCAATTATACACAATATTAAAGCCAAAAATATTTTTGCACTCCTCAAGATTACAAATTATTGCGTCGGACACTGAAAAACTGTCTAGATTACTGATTAGATGATCAGTCATGTCACTAAAAATTAACTTATCTACTATTTATGAACTAACAAATTATTAGATGGTGCTCTTAGGCGCCTTCATAGTCTATTGAATTAATATAATTGTATTCAGCGTATTTTCGTGTTGGGCAATTCACTTCACCAGTTAGGTGATCATATTTCCTCTTGAAACATTTGCACGTTGCACACTGAGGAAGAGAAGTTTTGTAGCTGCAATCTTTGAACGAACGTCCCGTCTCTCCACATAGGTTATATGTTGGACATGTTTCGCGGCAAAACTGCTGGCAATTGAAGCACTTGGTTACTAAAGTAAAATCTCTAATTGGGCATGATGTCCAATTTATAAAAATTCGGCCTTGGTTCACCAGTATTTTTCTGATGCTGGGAGGGACTTTGAGTATATAATTACAAGTTGGGCGATCTTTCTTTCCGGACTTGTGGCTCATTTTATTGTTTCAAGAAAGGCCTCTCAAGTAGTTTCTGGCAATTTCTCAGACAGGTTTTGCTCATAAATGTAATCTAATACGTCTTTCTCACTAACAGCTACGGGGATACCAATTATTGCTATCCTGGGGCGGCGTTTTGACGGTTCTTCGATTTTAAAGCCCGACGAAACCAGTTTCTTCGAACTTTTTAATTTAGCAATGTCGTCTTTGCATGTTGTCTTTGCTATCGGTGCTAATAATAACGCCTCCATTCCTAATTTTTCTTAAGCTACGGATCCGAAGTTTCATTCAGTACCTCCGGCGAGATAATTTTTTGTACAAGTGTTTTGTTATCGTCACTAGAATGATTCTTATCGGTAGGATAGATGGCAACAGAATAAACTTATGTGTACCCTTTTTAACCATATTGGGATAAGAAGTAGCTTCTGGTTGCGTTATCTTTTTATCGACGACCTCTTTGAACTGGTGCAGAGTGTTTGCAACGACCTGCTAATCTTGAAGGAACTGGATGGTGCTGTAAGCCTGAATAGATTTTTGCTTCAGGAATTGGTATAGGACAGCCATTTGGGATGTCCCATGTGCGACTTTACGACAAAGATTCGCGGAGCTTCTGGTCAGAGTTCATTTTTCCTTCGGTAACAGTAGAGCAAACTTCGCTTAGAATGGTCTCTATGGATCCTAACCATTTCTGGATCTCCGGCGTAGCAACACTGATATTATAAGTTCATTATCGTTTTTTTCGTGTTTATCATACCCTTTATATCCGAATTCCAAAAAGGAGGAGGTTATAATATGTTCGTCTTTATGTATATGTTACCGGCCAAACCCGATTTTAGCCTGAACTAGTTTCGCCTAGGCTAAAACAAGTTCTCCCTACACGGGTTGCATGGTTGCGGTCGGTCGATAGGTTAAGGGCACCCCGAGGTTAGGTTAGGTTAGGTTACTTTAAACCCTTCACACAGAAATAGGAGCCCCGCGAAGCGGGGCTCTGTCGACATAGGATGCAAGAGCGAGGGAGAACTGGTTTGGCCTAGGCGAAACTAGTTCAGCCTAAAATCGGGTTTGGCCGGTAACATATATATATATTTTTCTCATATTATATTTATTTACTGCAAAATTATTGTGTCAGTCAGTCTTAGTAGGCATGAATTATTATAATTATTACAAGGTTTTTATCATTAACTTACTTCTTTCGTGTTTCTGGTTACTCTATTTGTCATCAATTTTTCTGGCATCCGATAGAACTAAAATGTGGCATACCTAGATATAACTTCGATGACAACGCAATAATCTGGTACCATGGTACTGGTCTGATGATGGAGCTTGAAGATGGCTATAGGAACTCCTCAATTAAAAAAGATCCCCGTTGTGTTTGAGTTTTTTGGTTTTGTCTTGATAAGTATGTACCTACTATAGCCCTTGGTGGTAGATGGTGGAAAAAGGAATTCCTCAACCAAACAAGCTAGCACCTTTGTGTTTGGACTCATTAGATTTATATTGACAAATGCTACCGGAAGATTGCCAAGGAACTCCTAATACCCTCCCTAACTTTAGTTAATTTATCTATATTTCTATTAACAAGTAATTATAGGTACTCAATGTGTTATTTAGTACTTTTTAATTCATTAAAAGTTAAAAAAAATGTTTACTAAAGACAAGATTAAAGAGAAAAAAAAAACATTTATGTTTTTTTTATTTGACTGATTATAGGTAGACTAGCTGCGCCCCGCGGTTTCACCCGCATAAGTGTCGATCTCGTGGGAATATCGGAATAAAAAGTAGCCTATATGTTAATCCAGGGTGTCAGCTACCTCCGTACAAAATTTTATCGAAATCGGTCCAGCCGTTTGAGCGTGAAGAAGTAACAAACATATAAACACACACAAACTTTCGCCTTTATAATATTAAGTGTGATTTAATAATTCGATTATAGCTGAATGAAGTCTATACAAACCGTAAGAGAAACACAGTAGGTACACCTACCTAATTAAGGGCTCCCGCAGACAGGCTCGACGCCACACGAGTAGAACAAACTCCACAAAGTTTTCATAGAAATTGTTCTACTAGTGTCGCGTTGCGCCTATCTGTAAAAGCCTTAAAGCAATAGAACTGCGTTTATCTTTCAAGGTTATGTTTTTATTTTTCGTAAGTATATGCGTTGTTTGTCAATCAGACCGACACGAAAAACTTTTTATGTAAAATATTAATTAATATTAATACTTTGCTTCTATTAATAGATAAATCGGTATATACCTACTTAAGAATGGCCGTGAAATGATAAACTGACAAGGTATTGACAATTAAACATACGTTATTTAACATTTTTTTACCTTAAATCGTCGAAATACCTACTTGTAGGTAAAACCACTAATTTGATTTAAGTAAATAGACATTAAGGCCTGAGTTAACCAACATTCGAACCACCCGGTTAGGTATTTAAACAGTTGGTTTTATGTCAAATTTCATAAGAAAAATTTAATTATAGAACAGATTAAATATTTAATTAATTGATTTAAATGTTGGTGAACACAAGGCTTAGACATGGGCAGTCGATTCAAGTAAAATACTGATATTCAGCTGCATCCGGTTAGACTAGATGCCGACTCCAACATAGCAGGAACAGGCTTGGCAGATAATGACATAGCTGCTGAACTCGTAATAGGCTAATTGCTAATCTTAGAATTCCTACTATTCAAAGATTAGCAATTTCTATAGGTAATTAGGACCTATAGGTAATTAGGATTATTACCTACCTAGGACTCGTTACTGCCCTTTTGCCATCGTGAGTTTAATGGTCGCAAGCTTGGCTGCTGAACACGGGATCCTGGGTTTGGTATTTCCAGCAGCCGGCATAGAATTTATCTTCTGTGAAAAGCTGTAGGTGCTCTATTAAATGGGATTTATAACACAGTTTGCAAACCTGGGTGCTACACACACTTTCGCCAAACAAACTTTGCCTACCGATTAGGGGAATATAGGTATGATTTTGTAATAATAACCCCACCAATATCATGTTGACGTCGTGGTGAGGCTCCTGAGCTCTAGGTCGGTGCCGGTAGAGTTCACTTTGTCGAAACAGGTCTAGGTTGTGGAGTCAGAGAGAATCAAGAGAGATACATATAAACCCGCAGGGCAGCATGGGCGAGCTGTTGGGTAGTAGCGGACCCTATCTCCCGGGAGAAGTCTTGTTCGTCACCTCTGGCTCCTCTTTATTGGACGGCTGGATAAACACTGACGTGAAACAGAGCTCCCACCTATTTCTTAGAGAGGAGATTCGTAAGAGCAAACCTGCTCCAAATAAATAATTATTCCAGTATTATGCTGGCAGGGATTGTAACCGCCTTCTGGGCTCCGGAACTGTCCTGATAGCCGTGGAATACCTCTCCACTCCTCAAGCACCTCAGGACATGTTGCCCCCTTGTCGCTACGACACTTTTTGCTAGCGACAGTTTCCGGGGGCCCATTATTGAGTGTGCCAGTCACCCCTTACCATCTTATCAGTGTGTGTTATATATTATTTGTGAGTCCTTCCATATTTTTGGTAGCTAATCACCTATATAATAGCCACCCAAACCTATAGCATATATGTGTTGTTTCCAAATATAGCAATAGTCGGTCCGTGCTTCGTCATTTGCTTAAAGAATCTGACGAGCCTCTGTGAGTTGGCTCCGGCTCCTCGTATGCCTGCTAAAGGTCTGGGACCACATGGTCCTGAGGTATGCGAATAGCTAAAATAATAGTAATAATAGAACTTAAGTTGGTGCGCCATTCCGTTTAAAATTGTTTTACCTCGACTTCAAAATACCTAATACACGAGTTCCGTTCATTGCCCTCAATTTAACGTATAATTGAGAATATCCAGTAATTGTTCACTAATATTTATTTAACACACCTCCACAAGAGCCTCTCAAGGTGACCTCGATGATCTTGTGAAGGCCGCAGGAATCCGCTGAATGCGGGAAGCACAGAACCGGATCGAAGTGGAGGTGCTTGGGGGAGGCCTATGTTCAGCAGTGGACGTCTTTCGACTGAGATGATTATGATTTAGTTAATAAGATATATATAAGATGCATGGTATTGTGCATATAGTGGTTATTAGGTAAATATTGTAGTCACTTTACAGTAGGAACGGTAAACTTTGGCATGCGTGCATTGTACAGATGATTTGACACGTTGGAGTAAAAACAAACCGGAAAGGGATCGGCACCGTCGGCGTTTCCTACCCCCTATCAACTACGGACAGATGATTAGTTCGGGGCCCGAACGAAGAATGAATGACAGCGCGATTTGACAATTTTCCCTACTCCCGATATGTTTTTGCCAGTCAGTTGTCAGTTGATACGACCAGGTGGCGGTACCTTCATAGAAGCCGAAAAGCCCGGCTTCCCCTAATAAAATCATAATTCACAACAACAAACGTACTTCAACCTAACAATAAAAAATATATTTTAAAAAATACCAGTCAAACATTCGCAACACACACATACACAATAAGAAAATTAGCCAATCCCTCAGTTGGCCGTTTTTTGTACGTTGAAAATCTGTGGACTTTCCCTAATTTTGACCCCTATAGGCACGCCACTGGATACGACATCAAAATAGTTCTCGTGCTGTCGACGAAAGTTAAGAATTCAAACTATGGCTGCATTTTTAATTTTTAAAGAAGCTTTATAGGAAAAGCGGAGGCAACGTCGATATAATTTAAAAGAGGTAAACTAAAAAGAGGAATGGACCCAATATTGAACCTTGAGGAACGCCCATTGTCATTTCAGACCCTAATGAGTTTACGCCATTTACTTGACCTTAACCTTTCTATCTTTCAGGTATCAGGTATATCTTAGTAAATCAAGTGCTGTTTTTCTAATTCCATAGTGCTCCAGTTTCATCAGAAGTGTCTCATGGTTTACGCAATCGAACGCCTTAGAGAGGTCGCAAAAGATTCCAATGGCATCTTGTGCTTCTTCCCAGCCGTTAAAAATGTTCTTTATTAGGGTAACACCGGCGTCAGTAGTGCAACGCCCTTTGGTGAAACCGTACTGGTGTTCATGAAAGATGGAATTTTTATTAAAGTGACGTTACATTTGATTGAGCATCAACTTTTCAAACACCTTACTGAGAACTGGCAGAATTGACACAGGTCTATAATTGTTGGGTTCTTTACTATCACTGGATTTGAACAATGGTACTACTTTACTATGTTTTATAAGATCCGGAAGGACTCCTTGGTCAACACTGGTGTTAAATATGAAAGCTAAATAGGGCGCAATAGTTTCGATGAAAGATCTATATACTTTTACAGACATTCCCCAGAGATCTTCTGTTGATTTAATGTTAAGATCTTTAAAAGCTTTTATAACAGCCTGGGGGTTTGTATGCTGAAAGCTAGACTCCAAAGGGCATGCCTTTACATTATTTTTAAGTAAGGCAGCAGAAAGCGTAATTTAAAGCTTCAGTAGTTTTAAGGGGAATATTAGCAAACATTTTTTAAAATCCTGAGCTATTTCTACATCTGAGTTGATGGGGCCATGTGCAGTCTCTAAATTAAATTTAGTATTACGCTGTTTTTTCCTACCTGTTTCATTATTTATTATTTGCTAGGTAGTTTTTATTTTATCATCAGATGATTTTATGTTATTGCTAATATAAAGATCTTTAGCTATTTGGCACACACTTTTAAAAGTTTTTGAATATATGGCAACATACTGATGAAAGTTTGTATTATTCATATGTTGCTTTAAGCCATAGAGTTCAAAAAGATTTTCCCTGCTTTTACGAATACCTAGAGTCGCCCAGTCACTAAATAAAAACTTTGTGTAAATACTTTTAGTTTTTAGTGGAAAAGTGTCATTAAACTGCTCATTTAATATTGAAAAGAACTAGGCGTAGAACTCATTTAGGTCGCCTATATTATTAAAATTCTGATCACATAATTTACTGACCAAAGAATTATTTAATTTCTCTACCTTTTTACATGTAATTGTCCTAAACCTTATTTGAATTTTTTGTAAAGGCATGTAGGAGCTGAATGTTATTGTTTATCCACTGTGATCAGATGGCAACTTATTTAAAATTTCTTTGTGTAAGTAATCACAATTACAAAAAATATTATCAATACAAGTGGCAGAAGACGCTTTCACTCGGGTTGGTTCAATAAAAACCTTTGACAAATGAAATTACCTAAAAAAACTTAACAGTCTGACAGCATTCGAGTTATTTTCCAATAAATTAATATTAAAATCGCCACATACGATTATCGACTTACTACTAGTACTAAGTTTCTTTAACACATCTTCCATTACAGAATCAAGCACAGATAGATTCTGGTAACTTGGAGGTCTGTATACGCATATTACAACATGCTTATCAAGCTCAACACAGGACAATTCAATGGTGTGTTCAACAGACAGCCCGATTATGTCTTTTCGTTCTTTCGGTTTAATATAATTTTTAAGTAATATTAATGAACCGCCACGTATCATACGTTTTCGCCTGAAACTACACAATAATTTTCATAATTAAGTAATTGACATTACTTGATGATCTTTCAACCAATGCTCTGTTAAACAAATGACATCAAACTTGGTGTTTTCCAAAAACAATTCTATTTCCAGTAATTTGGAAGCCTTGGATATTTTGATTAAATAATTTTAAATTATGTTGCACTCCCTTTGGTTTTTTATTAGTATTAATTATATTGCCAGAAGATACCTTTTTATTATTCTGTAATAATAATTGGTTATTTGAAGGGTTAACTTCTGTTGTCTCCCTGACTGGTTTAAATAATTATCCGGAGTGACCTCCACAACTACAACTGGAAAGTCTAGATTGCCTGAATAAGTTCCAGCAGGAAGAGAATACCCTATCTGACTGGTAGTGGTCTCCAAGGATGTTGGTATTATAGGTCGATCCTCCTTCGTACAACATGACGATTTATAATTAATCACTATGTTGTTAGTATAACTAGGCAACACAGATTCGTCACTAATACTAGAATTCGTTATATTAGCTATAACCTCGTTAATATTATATGCTATCAACATAACAATTAGATGTCCACATTCCCCAGACAGAGATCAAATTCTCTGAGTTAACTTAAAACCATTAAAAAACTTGTTAGTGTCAAAAAACAATAACTTGTCACTATGAGAACATGTCAGCTTGTGAATAGTATTATTCAATTTATAAATATAGTCCACAATGGCCAATCGAAAAGTAGTAGAAGCAGTAGACAAAACGTTGCGTGATGTCAAGCAAAATGATCAACCCATGGGTGGCATTACTATGCTTTTTTGTGGCGATTTTCGTCAGCCTCTCCCTGGAATACCACGTGGAACAAGGGCTGATGAAGTTAGAGCCTGCCTAAAGATTTCTCGACTGTGGCATTACATTATCCGTTTGCATTTGACATTAAATATGCGTGCGCAAATTGGAGGCAATGAAATGCTCAAGAATTTTCAGATTTGCTACTTGAGAATGGTAACGGTGTGTATCCGCAGGAACAAGGGAAAGTCGTTATTAATGAAAACCTGTGCAACATAGTTTCATCAATGCGAGACCTCATATCATCTGTGTATGGAAACGCAACGCAAATACCAACTTGCGAAAATTCCTGGCTTTGCGAAAGAGCTATTTTGACGCCACGAAACGACCAAGCAGCAACAATAAACGCTGAAATTTTGAGCTATGTTCCGGGGGATTATGTTGAGTATATCTCCATTAACAGAGTCATGAAAGAAGGAGAATCTACAAGCTACTCAGTAGAATTTTTAGAATCCCTCAATGCTCCTAGACTACCAGCACATAAAATAAAATTAAAAGTAGGCGTACCCATAATGCTTCTTAGAAATTTAAGCTCCCCAAAACTTTGCAATGGCACCAGGTTAAAAGTGACCAATTTACAACGAAATCTGATAGAAGCAGATATTTTAACAGGGTGTGGAAAAGGTGAAAGTGTTTGCATTCCTCGGATTCCTCTCATTCCAAACAATTTTCCATTTAGTTTTAAACGAGTCCAGTTTCCAGTCAGCCTATGTTTTGCGATGACAAATAATAAAGCCCAAGGTCAGACGCTGAAAGTTGTGGGTGTAGATCTAAGTATCAGCTGTTTCTCGCACGATAAGTTGTATGTGGCTCTGTCACGGGTTAGCAATCCTAGGAACCTGTATGCTTTCATCCTCGATGGTCATACGTCAAATATCGTATACAGAGAAGCATCACTGTAAAGTAAATTTTTAGCTACCCAAACGATGGTATATGTAAATCAAAATATGCTGCCCGAAAAGTCACTATTCCACGCGGACGAAGTCGCGGGCACAGCAAGTAAATAATATATCGAGACAGGCTGACTGGTTACTACACATTACAATAAATACATTCGGTAATCACTGCCACATTACAATAAATACATTCGGCGATATTTCTTTCTATTCCAATGTGCAATGGACGCCAGCACATCAAGCTACTACAATCCTAAAGCATAAGGTTCAAAGTTGATTGGGAAAATTTGAAAGTTTCGGGTAGGTTGATGTGCTGGCGTCTGTACTGTTTAAAGTTAAAACTTTTATTAATACATTTACTCCATGCGTAAAAAATAGAATAACATTTCAAGGTATCCTTTGTTTCTTTGATTTGTTTGTTTTTCTGAGTAATTAACTCGTCTTATCTAAGACGACTTGCAGAAAATCAAAATAAATTATATTTCCATTCTGCAAGTCGTCCCACGTTACTATCAAAATGAGAATAGGTACAATCAGTAGCAAAAGTGTTAGTGTGGAAATAATAAAAAAAATAATTTGTTACAAAATATGTAATAATCTATGAATGAAACGAATGTAAAAACTAAAAATTCTTATAAAAATATTGTTGTATCTTGTCTTGATAACTGTACCAAACGTTGATAAAGTTTAAAGTTCCACACAAAAAAAATGTGGGACGACTTGCAGAATGAAAATATAATTTATTTTGATTTTCTGCAAGTCGTCCTAAATGGGCCGAAGGCATATAGGACGAGTTGATTAATTACTCGTTTTTCTGTTGATAAGTTCGTTTATATTTTGCAAATTTTTACATAAGTACCCGTTTTTATAAATATAGCATTGTATTTAAGTTAATTGTATTTTAGTTTTTGTATTCAAGTTAATACCATTATTTATTTTACTTTGTTATTTTATAGAGTAATTAGTGTTAACTATTATACTAAGACTTATCATAGTTTTGTAACTTCACCGTGTTTTCTATAATGATTTAAAGCACTGGTCAACTTCATCTTCAGTTAATTTCACTAATCTCACAGAATCTTCCCAGAGCGCTTTAGCAGTCTTGTCACAATACGCACGTTTAACAGCTCCCACTATTTCACAGTTCTTGAAGTATGCTCCACTTACGTCACCAGCCTTTTTATCCAACGCCGCATGTAGAGCCGTCTGCGCGCCTTGCCATGGCGTCTTGAAGAATAAAAGACACCCTACTAATAAAATTGCTCCACATACCTTATTCAAGGAGTAATAGATCCTAGTGCCAACTAATCCAGGATCCACAGTATTGATCACAACGTTAGAACCTTTCAACTTCTTGGTCAGTTCATTAGCGAATAAGACGAGACAAATCTTACTGTTACCATAAATCCTGATTATGTTCCAATAGTTCGTTCTGTTTAAATTCTTGATGTCAACTTTTCCAAGCATGTGAAGGAATGAAGCTGTTGTTATTATCCTGCTCACCTCACCAGGCTTCCCTGTCTTCTTCAAAAGTGGAAGAAGTAGAAGACTCAGTAGGAATGCTCCGTAATAGTTCACTTGCATTATAAAGTTCATCCCGTCGGCCGTCAGGAAATCCGCAGGGACCCCAACCCCAGCATTGTTCATTAAAATGTCTAGTCGGTCTTCAGAGTTCAAGATGTCTACTGCGAATTGTCTGACCGACTTCACAGATGCTAAGTCCAGGAGTTTGAATACAACATTTTCATTGCCGGTTTCTTGTATTATATGTTTCTTTGCGTTGGTGCCTTCGTCTTCGAAGGGGCAGGCGATGATGACCCTGGCTCCTCTGTAGGCTAGGTCCGTTGCTATGTGGAGGCCTATTCCTGCAGTTCCTCCAGTCACTATGACTGTTTTGCCCTCTAACCTCCTTCTCGATATGCATATAGCGTTTGTGCTCTTTTGGTACACCACCACCGAGAGCGCGATTATGACAATGATGGCTATAATCAGCAGAGTTCCGTACATGGTAGCGGTGCCGGCGCAGGCTGAGAATACACTGTAATACGATGTCAAGCGATACCTCGTTATATTCGTGGTTTAAAATTAAATATCACGGTTTTTGATACGCTAATATAATATTGATTAGTGGAAGTCTTTGTGGGCCCATTTACAAATAACACACATTTACAAATAAAAACACAAAATCAAAAGGTACAAATAACTATAAAGGCGAAATAATAAAAATAGTCGATAACACAAAAGTCTTAGGTATATACATATATTGACCATGGACTGAGTTGGAAGAAACATGTTGATCAGGTTTGTAAAAAATTGCATCACTTTTTATTATTATTTCCGAATAATTATAAAAGGCGATGTAAGAAATTATGAAACACTAGCTGTTACCCGCGACTTCGTCCGCGTGGAATTTAACAAAAAGTTTTTGTTCAGTTCGCAGAGTTTACGATAACTTATTAATACTGTATTCCGCGTAAAGAAATCCCTATGCTAATTTAAAAAAAAATCTTCTATTTTATGAATCGATATTTTGTTTTTGTACATATTTCTCCATTTAGTTCCTTTTTTTCGTTTTTGCATTTTTAGTTTAATTATTATTTAATTTTAGTTTTTCGTATTAGATTTATTGAAAAAAAAAAATTATATACAATATTTGGTGTACGATTTTCTGGGGCTAAAATAACAACGCTACTGGCATTCCTCGCACGTGAACATGCCACGTATAGTTGCCCTTGGGTAAAGCAACCCTTAGTTAAATCTATGCCAGCTTTGCTTAACGTTTGCCCTTGTGACTTGTTGATTGTCGGAGTAAATAAAAAAGGGTAGCATATCTTCATACATACGCACCGAACACGGTTTGTACGTGAGCACGCTCGTACGTATGCGTCGTCGCACGCAGACACTGACAAAATTTATCACTGCTAAAGGTGCGTCAATCGTGGCTACGCCGCGCGCCTAAAGCACAGTATAAAAACATACAGTATTGTATCTCGGCCGTAACTTTGAAATACATGCCTACAGCCGCGCGGTACGTAAACATGCGATAGGGCTGCCCGCCTCCAGCATTTTAATTACATTTGCCTACTTTGTGTTTCCATTTAGTTTTGTTATTGTATTTTACTGTGTGTACATAAATAATAAAATAAATAAATAAATATACTTTTTTATATAAACAAATAAAATACTTTGTGAATTGAATAGGAAGTGTTTGATAAAAATGCGTGTTGTTTTTTGATTGGTAGTGTAGCTAGTGACAGACAGGCGGTCAAATTTATTTTTTCTAGTATTATTCATACACACAGTACAATAAACAACTATTATTAATAATAAAAACCACGTCTTTACTTGGAATTATACAAACTAACAAAACACACATGCCCCGAGGTTTTAACACAAGCGTACCTACCGTATAATGATTCATGAACCGCCTATAACTACCTATTTCACTCGTGTCTATCACTTTCCTTTACTTTAATCACTTTATTTATTAATCCAGACATCTATTTTTTTCGGGAGATAAAAGGAAATACTTATCCATTAAAAAGACACACATTATGTACCTACCTACTAGTAAGTAAAATTATTTTATAGTCTTACCTTTCAGAGTTTCCAGGTAATCTAAAAAAAGTTATCTCTGGATGCGTTATTGACGACTCCATGCAACCAAAAACAGCACAATATAGCCTACTCGTCATATTAAATATGTACTTGAACTTATTTTTAGTGAAAAAGTCGCGCGCTTATTGTTAAAAAAAACAACACACCGTCTGTTCGTCACTGCGGCACAGTCGCGACTGTCTGCATGCCGAGCGCATGCCGTGGTCGAGGCGCGTAGGTACCTATAGCTCGCGTTTCGTCCGTTTGTATGAAGACGACATACTGTATGGATATTATTACCGTGCCTATAGTGTTACATCACAGAGTACTTTTATCTGTGTTACATGCACTGTGGCGCGCCGTACGTAATACCGCCCGCGCCCGCGCACGCTCCGCCGCTGCCTGCCCTACTGCTCGTAATAATTTGTACGTGTACCTACCTACCTCCTTTAACAATTTCAGAATAATTTTATTTTATTTGAATAAATACATGATTCAGGAAAACCAAGTTTTAATTAATCATATTTCGATCGTAATTTTTCAAATAACTAAACAGGTAACATGGCATAGGCAATGAAAACATGTAGTCAGATCCTGGTCTATGTAAAAAAATAATTTAAAAAACTTTGTATTAAAGATCCTTGATGCTTACCCTACAGGGGAAAATGTTTTGTATTAGAGATTGACTATGCATTTTTGACGATTGAATAAACTATAAGTGACAGCCCTACGTGTTTAGGCTATTATCGCTCGCTCGGGGCTCGAGTTGGCTTCCTTAATTGTTTTTTCTATGTTGATTGTCATAGCAAAACTGACACTGATAGGGAATTGCAATCTTTTGAATTCAAATGAAAAATTCGACGGTAATATAGGAATCCGTGGTATAAATACTACGAGTATCTCACCTTTCCGTATCTGGATATTTTACGACCTTCTATAACGTTTCTTTGCAACGACACTACTCGCAACCTAGTACCATTGCAAAGTTTCGGTGGGTTTAATTTACGGAGTAGTATGATGGGCCCATCAATCTTAAGGGATAGTTTGTGAAGGGGTAGACCAGGCACAATTATACTGTTTAAAAATTCTATTGGGTAATTAACCTCTCCATCCGGATTGCAAACTGTATTGATGGAAAGGTATGTTTATGATTCACCAGATAGAATGCGCTGATTAAGCGCAGTAACCTTTCAGTTCATAGGTGCTGAAATTGATCTTTTGCACAACCACGAATCTTCTTTGATATTGAGATTGTGAAAATATTCATAAATACTATGTATTAAAATTTCAGTGTCCGCTACAACCTGACAAAGAACGGTACTATTCATTTCTGGACACTTTTCCTCTCCAACATCTCCAACATCACAAGAATTTTGCTAAATTCTGAATTGGCTGAATGTGCTCTCATTACAAACAGACACTCTAATTTTATTTATTTGTATAAAATTATATGTAAAGATTTAATTTCATTGGTTTTAATTTTTTTTCGTGGGATCCTATTTTTTTTAATATAAAATGTACTGTAATGTTTGAGGGCTATTCAATAAAAGTCGAGTGTTCCACACCAGAGCTATAATTCAACAGAACATGAAATACTTGAATCTACCGACATACTTACAAACTAATTATTATGAATCTACCTACATTACACTCCTCCCTACTAAATTAATACTACAATTATGAACTAACAACTTAATAACTAACTTAACTAAAATAACAATACTTAATCTAAACTTTATAATTACGAACCTTAAACCTATACTGTCTAACAGCACGTTGTGGAGTCTGTGGCACTTGAGGCAAGGCAACCTGACTCTCAGCTGAAACCTGGACCTCTGCAGGTGCATCATTAATCGGCTGAGCTGGGGACGCTCTCCGCGCGGTGACACGACGCAATCCGGCGACCCCTCCGACTGAGCCCGCTCACCACTACCACTGCAGTCATCCTCCTTACCAGTCTTCTGAGAATCTGTGACTGATCGCTCCATACTACTACTAATGATAATCTGTTCCCTGTTCTCCTACGTAATTGATCAATATGCCTATGGAATATTTCCCCACTTTTATAGTATCCAGTCGAGTACGTGTACGCCTGGCTATTAAAATAGAATGATGTTTGTTTATTCCGAGCTAGCGGTAACCTTGAAAGGTCGTCCGCTCCGTTTTGATCGGTGTGCACGTACTCAATATTAAACGAGTATATGTACTAATAAAATAATAGTCCATCTTTGCATTCGGCTCGCCACCATAGTTGGTATTCCTGTATTTGGACCAAATATTGATACTAACGGATTGTGATTCGTAAGTAGGGTGAAATTACGCCCGTATAAATACTGGTGAAACTTATTAACACAAAATATAATAGCTAGAGCCTCGCTATGTATTTGTGAGTAATTTTTTTCAGCTTCTGTAAGTGTGCGCGACGCGTAGGCTATCGGTCGCTCTCCCCGTTCGCTTGGCTGCGAGAGGACCCCCCTACCCCAAGCGCGCTCGCGTTACATGTCAATAATAGTGGTTTCTTAGGATCGTAATGAGTATTTTTTTTAATTTTCGCAAACAATTTTTTGCACTCAATCGACCAATGCCATTGTTTTTCTTTCTTCAATAGTTCATGAAGAGGTACTAACCTACTACTCATATTCCTAACAAATCCATAGAAGTTTATGTTTCCTAAAAACGACCCTAATTCCGTTATGTTTGACGGACGAGGAATATTAATTATTGCCTCCACCTTGGCCAAATCTGTTTTAATTCACTCGTTGTTAATTACAAATCGTTTCAAGTATTAATCTCTTTTCTTCCACCTCAACTATTCGGTTTCTTGCGTCGGCAGGGAGGTGTCGCCGAACACGTGAACGTGCTTAAGGGGCCTGGCACAAAATCGACTAATTTTGATCAATTTTGTTCATTCGTTGCGAGAAAGGGCAATAGAATTTAAACAAAATTATTTGTGCTTTGACAAGTCGAGTTCTTTGTCTTGCATGTGGCGGAAAGGGATTTTTCAAATAAACTAAGTATTCGTGGAAAATCACTAATCTTCGCAACAAGTTTTCCGAAAAATGACGCGAGACTGACGTTTGATCGTTTGGTTATAAGAAACTACTTATGATTTTGAAAATTAAAAATTATCTTTAACATCATTATATGGTGTACTTGCATGTGGTGGAACTACTTTTCTCAATTTTCATACAAAATATAGCAGAAAAAAAATGTTGAAATAACGTAATATTCTAAAAACTTCCTGACAAATAAGTATTTTTTTCTAATACTTTGAAACACTTTTCAGAAAATTTAAAAATTACATATTAAAGTTAAGATAACCATTTAATAGAATCAAAATTTTATTTTATAAATAAACAATAACTTAACTTCGTAAATAAATGGCAAAGTGAACTATATTATCGACCGCGCAAAATCGATCCCGTCAGTAGCAACCGGGCCTTCCCAGCGTGAGGACGTATCACTTTGTATCGCAGGCGCGCACGTGTTCTCCGTAAACATATTCCAGAAATGGTACACCGACTACCACTTTTTGATCCGTTTAGTATTTATTTTATTTTCAGTACTTTGCTTGTTTTTGAACAACATTAAAATTGTGCATGCCTGATTTTTATATTATATAAAATAGCGGTGTGCTTGTGTTCGTAATTCTTCTCATCCTAAATGGCTTGACTGATTTAGATGTATTTTTTTTAAATTCTTATTGTGTCACTTGGATGGTTGGTCAGTGGGTTGTCTTAGGAGCAGATGTTCTTAGCTATTGTCGCGGGCCAACGTCTGCCTACAGCGTCCGCTAGTTATATATAGACTGTATATTTCATCGATTTTTTTTAAGTGAAAACTTCTTTATGCGCGTTAAGGGTAAAAACTTATGAGTTCATGTCACCGACATGCCCGCACAGACATGCTGTTGTAGCAGTAAGAGAAGTATTTTTTTGGAACAAAGTTCTTTAAAGTTACTGAAGTCAAAATGTAAATCCAAGATGGCGACTGCGAAAATGTTCAAGTTTTCGTCATGGGTATCGTTTGCATGGTTTTCGATGGTGTTAAAGCCGATAGTGGGGTCAAAATGAAAATCCAAGATGGCGGCTGCGAACATTTTCAAATTTTTGATCATGGGTGTTATTTTCATAGATGCTAACGCCGATAGTAGAGCCAAAATGAAAATCCAAGATGGCAGCCGCAAAAAATTTCAAATGTTTTGGTAGAGGGAAATCTTATTAGTTCGTGTCACCGACATGCTTATGTTATCAGTATCCATAATGTGGCTATAAGTATGACGTGTTGAGCTTGTCGTTGCTCGGAGTTCCGATAGATGCCATGGCTGCATATTATTTTTAATGGTTTACAGAAAAAAAAATTAGTCGTCGTCGTCGTTTTTTTCATGGTTTTTGAGGGTTTTAAAACCGATAGTGACGTTAAAACGTAAATCCAAGATGGCGGCTGTGAAAATTTTGTTTTATTTAAATCATACGTGAAAAGGAACCGCGTTCCTGACGGAGGACCTCCGACCACACACGTATTTTTTTAATGGTTCAAAACCTTTAGTTTGACTAATCAATCGATGGAGAATTTTAGTGATTAAGCCCTACACTGCCCATAAGTTACTGGTATTATCCCATGATCTACAACAAATTTGTATATTAATATATACAAATTTGTTGTAGATCATGGGTCGATAGAAAGAATCGCATTACCAGTGCACCGCAAAAAAAAAACGACAAAACGTGGGACTGGCACGTATCAGACAAATTCTAACAGAACGTAATTCGAATCAAATCGCTACGACTTCATCTCAAGAATATGTAAGCTTTTACTTTCGATCAACGCTAGAATTGCATAAAGAAGTATTTACGAGTACCTACATTCTTATTTTTAAATGCTGGTAATTTTAGGAAATCGATGACAATGGAAGTTCTGAAAATACATTAATTACTAGTGTTATGTTCTATGGTAAAGTTGACATGAGTTGTTAAAACTCATATCAGCTTGATCTAGGCATGGCATCACCTTTGTCTTATATTTATGTTCGTATAACTCGTCAAAATGTAGGGAACAGCTGATTTTTGTTTTTGCGATTTTAGGTGTGGTCTCATAGTAAAAGTTGTTCATAATGATAAGTACAATAATAACCTCCATTGTAATATATTATAAAAACACCACGAATACTCGATACCTATGAAATTGTCGTTTTATTAAACTGCCACTTCGAACTGTAAATGTTAGTAGTTACAGTTTGACTTGGACTTCCCAATTCCTTGGTTCGCGGCCAGTAAAATAAAACAGCAATTTCACAGGTATACACTTAATATTCAAATTTAGTTGTTTTGCATTTTCCAAAACTATATTTTTTATCCCAATCCAATTCCAATCTTCCTATTTTATTTTTTTCAAATAGGTACGGGCCCAGTCCCAAGAAGACTTTTTCAATTTGTTTGAAATAAGTTTATCTTAGTCATCATTGACATCGATGAAGGAAAACATTGAATTACCTAAATATGCATACTACTCGTAGATATTTATGTAAAACGCTTACCTCAATGTTATTGAACGTCTTAATGTACTTAAATGGATCTAACACCAAATTGTACCATTTTTATGTTGATTTTGGTAATTATACTAAACGAATACTATGTTAGACAAATATTCCAGACTTATATTTCTTAACCGTACCTCTATGAATAAAAAAATATATAGGATCAAAACTGCTTAAACGATCGCTACGCTCGATTTTTAGGCGTGTGTGCGTGAACGTTGCACACAAACATAGTATTGCAATGAATTTACCTAAACTCTAGCGAGGGAATTTTATGCACGGATTCTTAACAAGGGTTTGATGCTGTAAACAAAAAATTTTTTTTGTAATTTTTTAGTAATTTTTTGAAACATGATTTACGTAATCTCTTTTCTACTGAACGATAATTCTATTTACGTCGCTAATTTTGAATTGGCATCTTAGGGTTTGCCAATGCAACTCCACTCGGAATCCACTGAGGCACTGCAGCAGGCTCCTGTGCCTCAGTGGATGTAGTGCTTGCTCCTGGGAGAGTGGGTCGGCAGGTGTAGCAGAATGGGTGGGTGAGGTGGCTTCTGGCTCTGGATCTCTTACAGGTGGAAGCTGTACAACAAAAACTGAATATCATTGACGGATTCACCAAAAAATATATAATTGTGTAGTTATCTGTAATTTATTGTTATTTAATTTAAAAAAAAGTCACGGGAAAGGCTCATAATTATAAATACAATATTGCTTTTAGTTTTTTCGCAACTGAAACAAACTTACTATCATAAATTATAAATGTAATTCTTACCAATGGAAAAGCTGGCACTCTTGCCCCGGTTTCCGGCTCTCCAAAACCTTCTCCCATTATCGATAGTATCGTCAATTCCACTTGGGAGAGGGTTAGTGGAACCGATGGCCCTCCACCTATAGCATAGCACTTGCTGACCTTCTGGCAGCTCCAGCAGCCTTTTTGGTAAGGTGTTTTTTGTCAGTGCACACCTAAAAATTGAATATTTGGTTTCTTTTATGAAGCTATATAAAAACTAGTCTAATGTCCCACAAGAGCGGCCCCAGAACCGATCTCTGTGGGACACCGCACGACATCTCTCGCCGGTTCCATTCCCCATCGCGACCGGGGTAGATGACGGCTCTGTCCGTCAGATACGCCCCGACTACTCGACGGAGGTAGGTCGGCACCCGGTGATACCGGAGTGCCTCCCCAATGCAGCCCCAGGGCAGGGTGTTAAACGCGTTGGCGATGTCGAGTGACACCGCCACGACGACCCCGCCCCGGGACACCACGTCCCCCGTCGTGAGGGCTCTCACGCGCATGATGGCATCCACCGTCGAGCGCCCCTTGCGGAAGCCAAACTGGCTGTCTGCAAGATCCGGCCCCGTCCTCACCAGGTGCCCGACGAGGCGGCCCGCAATTACTCTCTCAAAGAGCTTGCCCACCTCGTCGAGCAGCACGATGGGCCGGTATGCGGACGGAGAGTCCGCAGGGCGCCCTGGCTTCTGAATGAGGACCAGTTTCCCCGTCTTCCAACGGAGTGGAAACTGGCCTCTTTTCATACATGCGCTTAAGAGCGCCTCCAGTCGAGGCCCGAGAGCCCTCGAGGCCAGGACCCAGGCTTTACCTGGCAAGCCGTCGGGTTGGTTACGTGCTTACGTTAGGTTGACGCCTGTTTGACGGCGAGGCGAAAGGCGATACGGCGCTGTTCCCTTTCCGATTTGATACGTGTGCCTTATAATTATGTTGACAGCCGCTCGGATCGATTGCAGGTTATTAAGGTACGCTTGCCGCGGTCGGCACATTTATTTATTTATATTTTTTATTATAAAGTATCGCACACCAGAAAATACATAACAACAAAAACATTTAATACTACAAAACATACAATAATAATAATATGTACTTTATTTTCAGACCATGGTGTCCAATGCAATTATATTTTTATTTTTGTTAATCCTTAGAATTACAATTTATCCACCACCCGTGTCTCCGAAGTTTGTAAAGTGGAAAATCAGAAATAAATTATGGAGGATTTATGTAAATGTAACAGAATTATAAAACAATGTTTCGAACGATTATTTTTGAAAACGGTAAAACACTTCACAAACAAACTTAGTGCGGTTGAAAATAGTAGATTATACAACAAGTGAATAAAAAGGGAATTTAGTTCGAGGTACGAAGTTGGATCCCGAGAGCAGCGAAGGATTCTAGAGTAGAATCACGAGCGTAGCGAGGGATTCTAGATTAGAATCCTGAGCGGAGCGAGGGATACAAGTACCGAGATAATTTTTTTATTCACGTGTTGTGTACTCTACTTTTTACCATTGACTGTGAGAAAATAAAAAGGAGCGTGGTGGTCTTTTAGCATAGAATATATGCTCCAAAGTGTCGACGGCTTCTTAGTCTTGGTTAATTCATTGAAATAGTTAAGAAATATGCACTCAGAGAAGGAATTGGCGCCATTCGTGGTTTTCCAGTCGCAGAACAAATTGTATGTTTTCAGGTACAACTCCCGAGATTTTGGCGGCAACAAATCATCTACTATAACTGCTGCTTTAGAACGAAATGATTCCGGAGTCAGTCTCTCGTCATTTTCGATATCGGAAGAACTCATTTTATTATAATTACTTAAGTCAATAGATTTTCCAATAACACAAAACAACCACAATAACATAAAAAGAACGTAACTAAACTGCCGGGTTTTTTTAAATTTGGAATAGAATAGCTCCATTCAGCCTCCCAGTACGTACTTTCAGCAGCAGCGTTTTTTTTTGTACGTAATTCGTGTTTGTTCCAAATTCAAAATGTCTTTATTCACTCAGTTAGTAAAAGAGAGTTTTATTCACTGTTATCGATGAATAAAATGCCCTTTTTCGAGTGGCAATGGTAAAAAAATATATTTAGCACCATTGTATCGGAGCGAGCCCGACTCGCTCTTATGCGCCTGCCAGACTATGCTCCTTGCGCTGCTCATCGCTATGCTCCTCGCGCTGCCGTAATTTGCCGCAATGTTGCCCTCTCTGCCCACACACTGCTCTACTTGCGCAATTAATCGCGACGCTCCTCACTTATCATTTGCCTTGGTGAGACAATGGACGTTGAAACGGTGGCAGCGTGCGCGCTATGCATTTTTAGATAACTAATAAATACAACTTTTCTTGTTAGACTAATTCTTGACATAGTGACTTATTATACCTACCGTACTACAAATCAATAAACATTAACACCTTTTCATTTGACCATTCCACGCTTGGCGACGACATAATTTCCAATTTTGCATACGCGTGCGTCTTGCGCGAGCGCTCCATGCAGACTGCGACCGCGCGATTATGTGGCCGGCCACTCGCACTCGTATTGCCGGTCCTTTGACTCGCGCGAGTTAAAAGACTGAGACTTGTGATAGAGATAAAAATAATTTTATTCTCAAAACGTGTTAGTAGTACAGTGGTATGTTGTAGAGTCAATACTATTAGCGTGAAAACGTTATTTTTCAAACTACCGTGCGGCGCTGTGTATAAAAGGGGGTGCGGCCAGTACTCGCCCCTCACTCCGTCTCAAGCAGCCGTCGTGATAACATCTCTCTGTAATATTGTGTAAAGTCGTTTTTTTAAAATCAGGAAGTATATTTTTAAGTTTAAAATTGTATTTGCTTAAAATTGATTAAAGTTTAGTGTTTCGTCATTTTGTTAGTTTTTTTTAAATAAAAGTAGTGTTAACCGCTAACATCAGAAGTGGGATAGGCTCCATTGCCTATCTTTTTTCTGTGTCGTGCGAAAAGCTTTTGAATCGTGTGTAGAAATAGGCGTGATCAAAATAGTGTTTTGGGACTGTTTAAAATTTTTCACCACGTGTTGTTGATTTTGTCCGTGATTAGTTTCTGTGCATTTTAACGTGATTCGCCTCGTGTTTCTACTCGATTACATTATATTTCGTACGTGTTTTTGAAGTAAACAACCACGTGTTAATTCTTTTATTTCGTGGTTAGTTTGTTGTTCACGTAGTGGTCATATACGTTGCCTATAGTCATAATCATGTCGAGTCGTGGATGCACGCCGCGTGAGAATACACCTAGGCGTAATTCTCGGGAAAACGATTCGCATAGCTGTCGTGATGTTTATAAAAGGCGTCGTGGCCGTTATAGTCAATCGCGTAGTAGATCTCCTAGGCGTCGTCGTGATAGATCAGAGTACTCTCAAAGTTCACGTAGGAGCCGGGATAGTTCGTATGGGCGTCGGGATAGCCCTCGACGCGACCCTTTGGATGGAGTGCTGGTTCGATCGAGCGCTTTAGGGGAGCGTTTGCCTTCAGACGCTATACGTGCGCTACTCCCGTGTCGTCGCATCCGGGCGGCGCTCCGCCGCTGACGGCTTCGGTGGTTGCCGGGGCACCTGTTGCTGCTGGTGAGGAAGCGTGTGCTGCGGATGGAGCCGTGACCGCTGAGACATCGCGAGAGGCTGATGCTGCGGACAGGATTGTGGGGGGCATTTTCTTCCCTAATTCAAGTAAGATCTAAGCATTACTACAGATCTATTGTCTACAGAATTTGGTGAGTCGTTTTCATTTTGTTTTGAATCTGGTACCGAGTGCTTTCCTGGTAAACAACAGCAAAAAAAACTGTTACATTGTTAGGTATAGCCCAATCTAGTTAACAATGCAATTTTTGAATACGCTCACGATAGGTTACGAATGATGCCAGTAGGTCATGTACCAGTCGAAATAGATGGTGATCACAGTGGTAATGAGCTATGAGCAAGCCTAAGTAGTGGGAACCATGCGAGTAGTAGTTCTCTATCGGCCGTAGTAAAAAGTGTGTAGTCACAGGGGTGATCCATGCGCTGGATGTGTGACAGCAATGCGATTGCTGGTCGGCCGGAGTGCCGTGACGTTAGAGTGGTTTACTCGTGTGTGGGTTTCCAGGTATCTAAGGCTCTTAGTGAAAAAGATTATTGTTGTAATGTGGATAACGATGGTACATGGCTCTGGTTGATTTTGTTTTGTTATGATTGATTAAAGTTTGATTACATGGCTCTAGTTGAATCAAGTACACTCATGAGGCTGAGGCATATGCCATGGCACAGGCCAAGGGATCAGAGTATTAATGACGAATTTGAGGAAAGCAAAGTGGAAGTCTGGTTGATGAAACAGAGTAGAGATTAAAGTCGAGTGATAGTGGTGAATCTTAGTTCGGCTGGTCGGGGTCTTGTAGAGACCATAGAGTCCGTGGGACTCGGAATTCAGGAGGAATTCAAGGTAACAAACATGAGGTTTGTTGTAGGGGCTTAATGAAAAGCCACAGGCCACGAATAAGATTCCTGCTGTGTTTTATTATGCTCTAAGGATGTTTTATTAGCTGCTCTATAATGTTTACTTGATTATTTAGTTTGTGATCTTGAGATTTGGGAATCAAAGAATGATTAATACTCTGAACTCTGCAATTTTTTAGTTTGTGCGAATTTTCATTGTGTTGTTTTGCCTGTACCATATTTGGTCAGGAGTGACCGAGCTATGAGATACTTTGCGAGATATGTCAGTGGGAAGATCGGGAATGTCTGGGACGCATTGGTTGGTGTTAACGGGGTGACGCTAAGACGTGGCTCAACGATTGCGTGACCAGTGATCGGTCGTGGTCCGCGGTTATACAGAACGTAGCTGTTGACGTTCTAATTGATTCAGATTCTGATATTTCGCTGATTTCTGATTCCGTCTTAAAGCATTTTAGTTTAAATAAAATTCCCACCTACCGGCGTATGCGTGGTATTGGATGTCATGATATAGAGTCCACTTCGTAAGTATGCACTCTTATCGAATTTCCCGAATTATCTTTAGAAGTAGATTTGTTTGTTATTCCCCCGGATTGTATTCAGGCACCGGTTTTGATTGGCACTGATGTTTTAAATCATAGTGGAGTTACGTATATTAGAACAAATAACTCTCAACGGTTAGTCAGGGATTCGCACGTAAACAACGTGTTGACTGTAGAGTCCCCTAAGATAAGGACACCCTTAGTAGGTGACGAAAAAGAGTGTTTGTTAGCTCTATTAAACGAGTATTCAGATACGTTTACTACCGGTACAGCGACCTCTAGAGTAAACACTGTGTTGGCGATACAAGAATAAGATCGACCTCGATTATAGTTGGTAGTTAATTTATTGAAAATGTGTGTCGCGACAAAGGTATGGCGGTGCGCGCTAATATCGTGAAGCGAGTTCGGTTTGTCCGCGTGAAGCCTGTCGCGAGCGCCGTTGACATTGGGTGCGTTCGTTTCTTCGTTAATATGAAGGGCTGCGTTCAGGCGTAGACACACTGGTTGTATGGAAATAAAAGTAAATAGTGACATCCCAATTTACTATCGACCTTAATATAAGCTCTCCGTAGACGAAAAGCGTCGCGTTCGCGGGATAATTAATGATTTGATTAGTAAGCGAATCATTCGCGAGTCAGTCTAATTACGCGAGTCCTATCATCCTCGTTAAGAAAAAGGATGGGTCTGATAGGATGTGCGTCGACTACAGAGCTCTAAATCCTATCACTAATAAAGAGTGATTTCCACTACCGTTAATCGACGATCACATCGACAGGCTGGACAGTTTTAAATTCTTTACAAGTCTCGATATGTCAACAGGCTTTCATCAGGTGCTGATGAAGGATGATGACTCTATTAGTAAAACAGCATTCGTAACGCCTGAAGGGCATTACGAATATTTGAAAATGCTTTATGGGCTCGCTAATGCACCTATTGTCTATCAAAGAATCATCTCCAAAACCCTGAAGCACCTGCTGGATACCGGTAAGGTATTGATTTATATCGATGATGTGTTAATAATGTCGAATTCTGTCGGTGATGGTCTGAAAACTTTGCGAGAGGTATTAAAAACACTCACTGAGGCGGGATTTTCAGTAAATCTAAAAAAAAAATGCACGTTCTCAGACACAGAGTTAGAATACCTAGGTAGGCTTATTGGTCACGGTCAGGTACGGCCGAGCCCTAGTAAAACTGAAGCTTCAGTGAAGTCTCCTAAGACCATAGAATCTTGGACAAAGCCTGAGGTACCCTTTTCAGTGGTTCACACTGACATTCTTAGTCCCCTAACGGAGTCAAACGGTTACCGATACATACTCCTTGTGGTAGATGCTTTTACTAAGTACTGTCTGTTGTACGCCCTGTATAGAAAAGATGCCACAGAGTTAAAACGTGTATTTTCTAATACTATTTCACTATTCGGTACTCCGTCAACAATTGTGTGTGACCGTGGCAGAATGTTCGAAAGAACATCCTTTCAAGACTGGGTTACCGAGTTAGGCTGTAACATACATTTTATCACGCCTGAGATGCACCGTGAAAACGGGCAGGTCGAGCGTTGTTGCAGGACGGTTCTCAACATGTTGCGGATAGCGGCGAACAACAAGGGTGCGCAGTGGTCCGATGCGTTGTGGAAGGTGCAGCTCACCTTGAACATAACGAGGCAAGCCACAACCCGCACCTCGCCCCTACAGCTGTTGACTGGCGTTGAAGAGACTACTCCAGTGCTGAGGTCTCTTGTGCGAGACGTCGCCGTCAGGCGTGCATTTGTCGTCGGTGGCTTCGTGTTCGTGAGCGCCCGCTCGCAGAGCGCATGGAGGCTGGACTCGGAGATGCGTGATCCGTGCAAGGTGGTACGAGCGCTACCACATCACCGGTACGAGCTCGAGCTGCCTGCTGGCTCATGCAACGGGAAAGCCCGGGCCGCCGCAGAACCTATGGTTCAGTGGCGTGGTGAGTGGACTCCGGATGCGTGGTCCGTACAAGATGGTGCGTAGAAGGTTGTAAGGGCATTGAGTTAGTGTAACTCTGCCGGTAAGGGCATTGAGTTAGTGTAACTCTGCCGGTAAGGGCATTGAGTTAGTGTAACTCTGCCGGTAAGGGCATTGAGTTAGTGTAACTCTGCCGGTAAGGGCATTGAGTTAATGTAACTCTGCCGGTAAGGGCATTGAGTTAATGTAACTCTGCCGGTAAGGGCATTGAGTTAATGTAACTCTGCCGGTAAGGGCATTGAGTTAATGTAACTCTGCCGGTAAGGGCATTGAGTTAATGTAACTCTGCCGGTAAGGGCATTGAGTTAGTGTAACTCTGCCGAAAGAGACGTGCTAACTGGGTGCCTCCGTCTCAGTTTATTTGTAAGGGCATCGAGTTAGTGTAACTCTGCCGAAAGAGACGTGCTAACTGGGTGCCTCCGTCTCAGTTTATTTGTAAGGGCATTGAGTTAGTGTAACTCTGCCAAAAGAGATGTGCTAACTGGGTGCCTCCATCTCAGTTCATTCATAAGGGCATTGAGATGTGTCTCTGCCAAGACGAGCTAACTGGGTGCTCCGTCTAGATTTGTGTTGCATTTAATTGCAACAGACATTTTTAGATTAAATAATAAGGATATTACTAATATGTGCTATTCTCTAAATTTTTTAGCTGAAGAGGATAGTACACACGCCAGGGTCCACTAATTACTGATGCAGCTATTGAAGACATGAGCCCTTCGCGTCGCCCGAGTCCACTTGCCGAAGATCGTGACTGCGGCGAACAAGGACCATCATCTGGACAATGTGGCTGAGGACAGCCACACGTCAGGAGAGGCCGTATTAGCGTGAAAACGTTATTTTTCAAACTACCGTGCGGCGCTGTGTATAAAAGGGGGTGCGGCCAGTACTCGCCCCTCACTCCGTCTCAAGCAGCCGTCGTGATAACATCTCTCTGTAATATTGTGTAAAGTCGTTTTTTTAAAATCAGGAAGTATATTTTTAAGTTTAAAATTGTATTTGCTTAAAATTGATTAAAGTTTAATGTTTCGTCATTTTGTTAGTTTTTTTTTAAATAAAAGTAGTGTTAACCGCTAACAATACAATAATGTGCTTAAATTATAGTTGGGTTAGTTTATATACTAAGTCTTATCAGCTAACACAGTGGTGGGGACAGAATGGTTGTCACCACAATTCACTTATCTAATCGCTTCCGTTTATTGATGTTGTTTATTAGGGCGGTGGTGGTATCTCCACTGTCTGGTCTCGTTATCTTGACTCTATATTAATATCCTATTTATATTTATTACTTTATTTATAATCGACTCCGCTTATCCCGTTGTTATCGGGTAGTAGCGTTATCTCAACTGTTGACTGTCTGACCTCGTTATCTTGACTCTCCCCTCCTAGTCTTTTTGTACTCTGTCGGGTTTTTATGATTCGACGAGTTAAAAAGACGATAGTTAACAAGATTATGGTTACTATCGTTATGTAGGTCAGGATCCCTATGTCTTTGATCTTATCAGAGGTTAAGTCGGGTCTATTGATTGCTGCGATCTGCTCTTCTATGATGTCCATATTTTCTGGTAACGTCATTGGTAACTCGTTTGCTGGTTCTGTGATTTCAGTAAAGGTCTGAATATCCACAGGATCTTGAGTGCTTCCGCATTTGGTGTTGTCTTCTATATATGAGTCTACGATGGTCACGCTTCTGTCGGCACATCTATCATAGATTGTTTGTTCCTTTAATCTGAACTGGAAATATAAGTCATTCTGGATTTTGTATGAGTATCGTGCTGGACAGTAGATTTTTATAACGCTACAGTTGTTGCGTTGTTTCAGAATGCTTTCTTCTACACATTTCTTTGTTGGTGAAGCTGTACATATATTGTTATTACATTTGTCTACTTTATACACATGATTGGTTCCCGTTAAATACTGGCCGTTCTTAATACTAGGCATTTGACAATATTGGTTAGATGGGGTGATTACGCTAACTACTGTTTCTAGATTATATTGTTCTTTAGAGACCATGGGTATAGCGAATTGGAATATTAATAGTTTGCTTTGTATAGCAACGCTTGGGACTATTAGGGATTGTAGTTTGTTTATGTCTCGTACTACGTTCATTTTGCTGGGGATTTTATCTAATCCTTGCTGTAAATGTATTTCGTTAAATATTGCGGGTTGCAAGATATTGTGGTGGGCTAGGACGTAAGCTTCTTCGAGATGTTCGCAGATGTCTTTCAGTGTTTCGTATACTAAGATTACTTCTTGTAAGAAGTACTCTCTAGAGTTGAGTTTACGGTTTACAATTGTTATTAACTGGTTAAGTTGATGGGTCACATTATTTATTTTGTGATTCATTGTGGTCATTGCGTTGGCTGCTAGACTAAATTTCTTTTCTATGTTTATCATGTCGTCATTATCTAGATTTCCTGAGATAGCTTTAATTATAGATCCTAATCCATTAATAAGTCCTCGTTTGGATCGTTTGATTTGCATTCGCGATAGACATTCACTTAAGTGTGTTTTTAAATATTCTGTTCTTTGATGTCGTATATCATTAGTTAGTCTTTCGTTGTTATATAGGTTCGTTATAGACTCATAATTTGTTTGGAGCGGTTCTAGATTAATAGGATAGATTAAGTTCCATTCGTCTTCTTGTATTTGTACCTTCCTTTGAGGTATGATACTGATCCCTTGTCCTAATCTGATGATGTTTGCGTCGCATCTGTAACACGAATTTGACTAATGTGAATTTGATGTTCTTTATATCTGGAGTCATAGGAGAATTTATTTCGTGGGAGTATTTTTTTTAATTACGTATGGGCCTTTGAAGGGGTTCACGTGTTTTGATCTATCATGCTTAGCGATATAGAATTTAGTTCCCGTGGTGATTTCTTTAGTCACAGGCGTTCTGAATTTATTAATCCTTTTGAGTGTGCTTTCTTTTACATTTTCTAATTTGTCGTTTATCTTCTTTAGGTAGTCAGAAGTTTGTTTGTTCTGTACGGGTAAGTTAATTTCTCGTAAAAAGTGTAATTCGTTAGGTGTTTTGTTAGTGGCACTATGTATAGTGGAGTTATATGCTAGTACTGCTAAGTTAACATCTTCTTTCTTTAGTTCCTGTTGTACTCTTAATCTCTCTATTAGGGTGGAGTGAAACCGTTTTATGTCTCCATGAGACGTGTGGTGCAGGGGTGTTGTCACATGATGTTTTATTTTTAATCCTGCTAGAAATTCTTTTACTATTTCCGATATTAGTGTAGTCTCGTTATCTGTTGAGATTATTTCGGGGGTTCCTATTAGAGCGAAGAGTCGTAATAGTGTTTCTATTACTTGTAGGGAGTTGTTTTCAACTAGTTCTGTGGCGAAAGTCCACTTAGAAAATGTGTCTATTCCCGTTAAATAGGTTTTCTTTTTAAAGTGGAACGTATCTATTTGCCATTTTTCCATTGGTTTTGTTGGTGTTTTGGTTTTTTCAAAGGGCGGTTTAAATGGTTGTCGATCGTATTTTACTTTAGCACATGTTTCGCACTGATTCAGATAGTTTTGCGTATGTTTTTTGATGTTCTCGATATAGTATGTTTTAGAGATTTCCTTTATCAAAGCTGGGTTTCCTATATGTCTATCCATAAATTCATGCGTTGATCTAATTATTTTTAGGATTTCTTCTTTGTCTGTGATTTCTACACGTGGTTGTGTAAACCAAATGATTGTGAGTTCTTTATTATTGAAATGTTTCCTGTATATTTCAGACAGTTGTTCTATGAGTTTATTACTATTTCCTACTATAGCATATCTTTTTGATCCGAGATATTCTTTACAGAATTTTATAAAGTCTTGGGGATTGTTTATTTTTAGATTATAATCGTAGGTGTGATTGTCTTTTTGTATTACTTTCACTTGATATGGTTCTGTCGTTACAAATATTCTATTCATACGCCTAGGGGGATGTTCTGATTTTATTATGAATCCTTCATCTGAGTCATCGAAGTTGCTATGTACCGTTGCTTGGTCTGAGTTATGCATTAGTACGATTCTAGACAGAGCGTCTGCTACGTAGTTAGTACTTCCCTTTTTATGTGATATTTCATAGTCGTATTCTTGCAGTTTTAACTTCCATCTGGTAAGCTTAGCGTTTGGTTCTTTAAGTTTGGTTATCCATATTAGTGGTTGGTGGTCTGTTTCAAGTTTAAAGTGTCGCCCATAGATGTATGGTCTAAATTGTGTTAGCGCATAAAGTATACCTAGTAGTTCCTTTTCAGTCGCGTTATATTTTTGTTCCGTTTCCGTTAGTGTTCGAGATGTGTATGCTATAGGATGATTTTCTTGTGAAATAACAGCTCCTAACGCTATATCACTTGCATCAGTCGTTACTGTGAATATTTTATTAAAATCTGGATATGCTAGGACTGGTGGGTTAATGATTAAGTCTTTTGCTCTTTGGAAAGCTTCTAAAAATGGTTTATCATGTTTTATCTCTTTTCCTTTCTTTGTACACTCAGTTATAGGTTTTACTATTTTGGATAGGTTTGGTATGAATTTCCTATAATAGGATACTAGTCCTAAGAATGACTTGATTTCTTTGGTTGTTTTAGGTGGTGGAAATCTGGTTATTGCTTTGGTTTTTTCTGGACATGGACTGAGTCCCTTCTCTGTTAGAATATGTCCTAACTTAATCGACTTGTTTTCTTGATAATGTAATAGTATAGTTATATCGTCTGGTGTTTTTATTTTGTTCTCGCTAGGAATTATTAATAGGTTTTGTTTAATTAATGTGTCCCATCCTATTAGGTATTCATAGTTATTAGAGAAGTCGAACATATAAAATTCTATTGGATTACTGTGTTGTCCGAAGATATTTACCATGGGGTAGGTTATTATTTTACCATTATGTTTTGAGAGTCCGTGCGGGGTTTGGACTGAAAATGTTTCGTCAATATAAATCGCGTATCCATCCGATATTAATTCTTTAGCTATATTGGGTTTAATAAATGAGCGTGTTGATCCGGTGTCTATTAGTATTTTTTCGTCTGTATTAGGTATTTTAATGTATGGTAGTTGGGTATGATGAGGTGTAGAATTTATGTTGGGGTATTCTGGGGTAAATCCGTCTGAAAATCCTCCGAGTTTGGGTCATATTCGTGTGTTGGCTCATAAATTTGATCATTGTTTTCATATCTAGGGTTGATGTTAGTAAAATATTCGTTGGCGCATTGCTGCATGTATTCTTCAAAAGGGGTATCGGCATAGTCATCGCTATTACATTCAGGTTCGTCGATGTTAAATACTCGGTTTCTTTTTAATTGAGGTCGTTCTGTTACAGTTCGCATAGTCGCGTCTTTATCCTGTAGTTCGGGATTTTGTGGTTTTGGTTGCCAGTTTGGTCGAGTTGGTTGCCATGGAGGTCTTTGATTAAAATTATTAGCATTATTATTAAAATTACGCGTAGGGTAAGCGTGAGTTTGATTATTATTATGGTTGCCATACCAAGGTTGTTTAGCTTGTCCTGCTTGTTGCATCCGAATCCTAGCCGAGAAAGGTGAGATTGGATATGCGTGTCTTTGCTGAACAGGTCTATTACCAAGGTTTGAATTATACACAAGGGCGTTGTGTTGTTGGGGGGTTGAGCTCATATTATTTTTAACGAAAGGTTGAGTATGACCATTCGGTTTGTTTCCCGTATTTCTGATGTTAATTACATATCCTTCTTTGTCAAGAGTTCTAGCTCTAAGGCAAGTTTCTAGGAAGTCTAGTTTTTCACAGGCTGGTTTATATTCAGGTGGTAGGAGTGATATTAACTTTTGGTTAGCTATTTCCTTTAAACCGGTGTGTACATGTTGGTTAATTGTACATCCTTCAGCTATTAACATTTGTAACTCGTATATAACGTTAGTTAAGCTTGGTGAGCTTGGTCTTAAGTTATTAATTTCCTGAAACACATCTCCTATCGTTCTATTCCATGATCCATACTGTTGTTTTAGGATTTCTTTAATTTCTAACCAAGTGAAGTTATGGGGGTAGCTATATATGAGAGTAGCCGCATTGCCTGTTATCTTTGACAAGATTATATTGACTTTTTGTGCATCTGTGCCAGAGGTTATTTGAATAAAACGTTCTACTGCGGTGATAAAACCGTGTAGGTATCTTTCTCCACCTTCTCCAGAGAACTGGGGAATAGGAATATTACTTTCTGGTCTAATTTGAGGGTTGGAATCTACGGATGACGTCATTATTAACTTTGGGTTGTTTACTAATTTTCTACCTGAAGGAGTAAATGCCAGTTTGAGGTTGTTTTAACCGGGAAATAATCACGTGTACTTACAGTTGTATTGTGAGAATGATGAGGGCTATCACTGTCTTCATCTGGATGTAGTAGAGGCTTCGTAGAGTCGGGTCTTTGAAGTCCGTCGATTTACTCCGATGAGCTTCTATACTGCGATGTACGAAGAGAAGTTCTTCTTGGCCAGCGTCACCTTGATGTGTACGGAGAAGAGTTTTTCTCTGAGTCAGCGTCACCTTGCAGGAGAAGTCTTGAATCTTTTTCTTTATTTGTAGGTTCTGGGCAGGTTTGATAGAGTAATCTTCTTGGTTCGGTGTCTGGTAGCGGAGATACAGCAATTCAGCACGTCGCCTTGATTGATAATTTCTTCAAGAAATGCCCGTAACGTTGGGCGCCAGTTAAAAGACTGAGACTTGTGATAGAGATAAAAATAATTTTATTCTCAAAACGTGTTAGTAGTACAGTGGTATGTTGTAGAGTCAATACAATAATGTGCTTAAATTATAGTTGGGTTAGTTTATATACTAAGTCTTATCAGCTAACACAGTGGTGGGGACAGAATGGTTGTCACCACAATTCACTTATCTAATCGCTTCCGTTTATTGATGTTGTTTATTAGGGCGGTGGTGGTATCTCCACTGTCTGGTCTCGTTATCTTGACTCAATATTAATATCCTATTTATATTTATTACTTTATTTATAATCGACTCCGCTTATCCCGTTGTTATCGGGTAGTAGCGTTATCTCAACTGTTGACTGTCTGGGTGCTTACTCTTCAATTTAATTCCGATAGATCGACATTGGAATTGTGACGTTTCGTACTCTTGAGTTCGATGCTAGCGCCAAATGATATTTAGATTGGGTGTCCATTTTGGAGAACTAAGTGGAATTGGATTCGGGCTTGGCGTGAGGTAATTTTTGACAATATTGTTTTCAAGAGTACCGAATCACGTGACTGTAAAATTAACATTGCAATCATATTGGCATCTCATTGGAATTAAAATTAGTTTGGAGAGTAAGCCCCCTGACCTCGTTATCTTGACTCGCGCAAAAACCGACAAAATAGGGAGCAGTGGATAGGACGAGGAGCATGACGTGTGGCATGACGAGTAATGTTGCCACACTATGTCTCTGCCTCCTTTCCTCGTTACTTCCCATGCCACTCGTCGAGTGTGTGGCAGGCGCATTATACCCACGTGTTTTGTTTAATTTCAAATGGTTGTATGTAAATTAATAAATAATATATCGAGACAGGTTGACAGGTTACTACACATTACAATAAATACATTCGGTAATCACTGCCACATTACAATAAATACATTCGGCTACATTTCTTTCTATTCCAATGTGCAATGTACAGACGCCAGCACATCAACCTACCACAATCTGTCAGATTTTACCAATCAATTTTGAACTTTAAGCTTTAGCGATAAAATTGAAAATCTATTAAAGAAATCTGACAGATTGTGGTAGGTTGATGTGCTGGCGTCCGTACTGTTTAAAGTTAAAATTATTATTAATACATTTATTCCATGACACAAAAAAACCGCTGTACCAGAACAATGCGTAAAAAATTGAATAACATTTCAAGGTATCCTTTGTTTCTTTGATTTGTTTGTTTTTCTGAGTAATTCATCAACTCGTCTTACATGCCTACGGCCCATTTAAGACGACTTGCAGAAAATCAAAATAAATTATATTTACTTCTGCAAGTCGTCCCACGTTACTATCAAAATGAGAATAGGTACAATCAGTAGCAAAAGTGTCAGTGTGGAAATACTAAAAAAAATAATTTGTTACAAAATATGTAATAAATCTATGAATGAAACGAATGTAATAACTAAAAATTCTTATAAAAATATTGTTATATCTTGTCTTGCGAACTGTACCAAACGTTGATAAAGTTTAATGTTCCATACAACAAAAAAAGTGGGACGACTTGCAGAATGAAAATGTAATTAGTGTTAACTGTTATACTAAGACTTATCGTAGTTTTCTATTTTCACCAAGTTTTCTATAATGATTTAAAGCACTGGTCAACTTCGTCTTCAGTTAATTTCACTAATCTCACAGAATCTTCCCAGAGCGCTTTAGCAGTCTTGTCACAATACGCACGTTTAACAGCTCCCACTATTTCACAGTTCTTGAAGTATGCTCCACTTATGTCACCAGCCTTTTTATCCAACGCCGCATGTAGAGCCGTCTGCGCGCCTTGCCATGGCGTCTTGAAAAATAAAAGACACGCTACTATTAAAATTGCTCCACATACCTTGTTCAAGGAGTAATAAATCCTAGTGCCAACTAATCCAGGATCCACATTATTGATCACAACGTTAGAACTCTTCAACTTCCTGGTCAGTTCATTAGCGAATAAGACGAGACAAATCTTACTGTTACCATAAATCCTGATTATGTTCCAATAGTTCGTTCTCTTTAAATTCTTGATGTTAACTTTTCCAAGCATGTGAAGGAATGAACCTGTTGTTATTATCCTGCTCGCCTCACCAGGCTTCCCTGTCTTCTTCAAAAGTGGAAGAAGTAGAAGACTCAGTAGGAATGCTCCGTAATAGTTCACTTGCATTATAAAGTTCATCCCGTCGGCCGTCAGGAAATCCGCAGGGACCCCAACCCCAGCATTGTTCATTAAAATGTCTAGTCGGTCTTCAGAGTTCAAGATGTCTACTGCGAATTGTCTTACCGACTTCACAGATGCTAAGTCCAGGAGTTTGAATACAACGTTTTCATTGCCGGTTTCTTGTATTATTTGATTCTTTGCGTCGGTGCCTTCGTCTTCGAAGGGGCAGGCGATGATAACTCTGGCTCCTCTGTGGGCTAGGTCCTTTGCTATGTGGAGGCCCATTCCTGCAGTTCCTCCAGTCACTATGACAGTTTGACCCTCCAATCTTCTTCTCGAGATGCATATTGCGTTCGTGCTCTTCTCATAGACCGCCACAGTGAGCGCGATTATGATAATTATAGCTATAGTCAATAGTCTTTATTTGTAAACATAGGTTCCAACAGTGTGTAAGATGTTACAATTGTTATATTATAGTTTCTCTGTGTTTTGCCATTTGGCGTACAAATATACATTTATGGGAGGCTTTTGCCAATTAGGTATCTTAATTTATAGCAATTCAGTAGTATCAATGTCAATTTTTTTAATGTAATTTAATAATATGCAATAGTAGTATAATAAGTAGAATTCCGTACATAGTAGCGGCGTCGGTGCCGGCTGTAAACACATTTTTGTAAGATTGAATCTATCGCACTACTATTAACCACACCTTATTATAAAATTAAATCAATTACTATGGTGATTGTCAATTTGTTGAATATTTTAGCGTCAGACTAAATTAACATTGTGTTATTAGTACAAGAACTTACATAATATATTGTGTTTTGCCCTACACTTAAACTTATTTCCTAATTATGTTAAATTAGTATGGGTTGTCTAAATTATCGGAACACATTCACCCGCTTACTAATAAACGTATTGTATCAGATGACTAGTTACACACCGATTTCTCTCTTTCAGTCGTCAGTAATTTGACTTTTGAAAGAAGAAGACAAAGTGTTGTGTAACTATACAGACGCTATACAATGTTTATTAGTAAGGGGGTAACACATTGATCGTTTATTATTATGTATTATTCAATATATTTGTCAAATAGGTAACACAAAGTACGTAAGCGTTCAAAATATAAACATTGAGGTAATAGGTAATACGGGCTGGTGTCCGCAACTCCACGTCAATGCGCGTATTTTGCGTACGGAACATTGAATGTATTAGAATAATTAGCGTTAATTATAGTATTTACATATAACTTATCTGATGTTTGTACCTTCACTGGTACTATGAGAGTATCCTCATAAATAATTATAATGATTTAAAGCACTGGTCAACTTCGTCTTCAGTTAATTTCACTAATCTCACAGACTCTTCCCAGAGCGCTTTAGCAGTCTTGTCACAATACGCACGTTTAACAGCTCCCACTATTTCACAGTTCTTGAAGTATGCTCCACTTACGTCACCAGCCTTCTTATCCAATGCCGCATGTAGAGCCGTCTGCGCGCCTTGCCATGGCGTCTTGAAGAATAAAAGACACGCGACTGTTAAAATTGCTCCACATACCTTATTCAAGGAGTCAAAGATCCTAGTGCCAACTGCTCCAGGATCCACATTATTGATCACAACGTTAGAACCCTTTAATCTCTTGGTCAGTTCATTAGCGAATATGACGAGGCAAATCTTACTGTTACCATAAATCCTGATTAAGCTCCAATAGTTCGTTCTGTTTAAGTTGTTGATGTCCACCGTTCCGACCATGTGAAGGACTGAAGCTGTTGTTATTATTCTGCTCGCCTTACCAGGCTTCCCTGTCTTCTTCAAAAGTGGAAGAAGTAGAAGACTCAGTAGGAACGCTCCGTAATAGTTCACTTGCATTATAAAGTTCATCCCGTCGGCCGTCAGGAAATCCGCAGGGACCCCAACCCCAGCATTGTTCATTAAAATGTCTAGTCGGTCTTCAGAGTTCAAGATGTCTACTGCGAATTGTCTTACCGACTTCACAGATGCTAAGTCCAGGAGTTTGAATAAAACATTTTCATTGCCGGTTTCTTGTATTATTTGTTTCTTTGCGTTGGTGCCTTCGTCTTCGAAAGGGCAGGCGATGATAACTCTGGCTCCTCTGTGGGCTAGGTCCGTTGCTATGTGGAGGCCCATTCCTGCAGTTCCTCCAGTCACTATGACTGTTTTGCCCTCTAACCTCCTTCTCGATATGCATATTGCGTTTGTGCTCTTTTGGTACACCGCCACCGAGAGCACGATTATGACAATGGTGGCTATAATCAGCAGAGTTCCGTACATGGTAGCGGTGCCGGTGCCGGCTGGGAATACACTGTAATACGAGGTCAAGTGATACCTCGTTATATGTGTGGTTTAAATATCACGGTTTATACAAGTTACGCTAATATAATATTGTTTAGCGGAAGTTTTTGTGAGGGCCATGTTATATTGTAAATAAGTCAATACAAACCCCGCCGTAAGAAAATTGACATGTTGGCGAATATTGTCAATTATAAAAATACTAGCAGCGCCCGGCGGTTTCACCCGCATAACTATCGATCCCGTGGAAATATCGGGATAACAATCCTATGTGTTATTCTGATGTGTAACTTACAATACTGTAAAGTTTTATCAAAATCCGTTCAGTAGTTTTTACGTGAAAGAGTAACAAACATCCATCCATCCTCACAAACTTTCGCGTTTTATATTATAATATATTATAATAATTCAAATTCAAATTCAAATTATTTTATTAGTCACAATTTGTACAGGAATAGAGTAGACTGTGACCCCCAAACTAGGCATTATTTGCCTGTATCTTGGAAGTCAGTGTTGCGACATTTTAAAAGTTATGAGTGTTGCGACATTTTAAAAGTTATGTGGTACATAGTGATTATTGCAAGACAGGAAAAGAAACTAAAGTTTAACTAATCTAAAATCATTTTAAAATAAAAATAAAATACACTTAGAATATAACATTGCCATTAGCGTGAGATCAAACTAAGCAAAATAAAATCAGCAGTGTGAGATCAATTAAATAGCGATTATTGCAACATAGGAAAACTAAAACTAAAATTTAACTAAACTAAAATCAATTACATTAAAATAAAATAATATAAAAACAGCAAAATAAAAATCTTAGAATGTACATTGCCATCATTATTGCAAGACAGGAAAACAAAAACTAAAATGTAACTAAACTAAAACCAATTACATTAAAATAATATAATATAAAAACGGAAAAATAAAAATCTTAGAATATACATTGCCGTAAGCGTGAGATCAATTAAATAGGTAACGAAATAATAAGTAGTAATAACGAAACTAACAAGAATATAATATAATAATATTAATAATATAATATTAATTAAATATTAATATTATATTATAGTAGGAAGGATAGGATATTACCTACTTTACTAATAAGGTCAAATTACAACTAATGCAACTAAAAAAACAGTTAAATGTTTAAACCAAAAAATGTCCACCTCAATTTATTGGATAATATATTTAATCTGCGAATCTTTATTTATTCGATATATGCTTAATCGTATGATTAAGCATATATCGAAGATTAGTTTCGACCTAAAATAATATCAAGAAGCTGGAAGATTTGCCAAAAAATCTTAATAAATAACGCATGCGGGCAGAAAAAGTCGCATTAGCCCCATGTTGTTGTAATTGCAACTATTTAAAATAACTCATTGATTTTTGTAGCCTGTGTGCCCTCAACCGGAGGCATGGTCCTCTAGCGTGAAATTTACGCAAAAATGATCTCTGAGTTGAACCAGTAAAGTCCTAATCCAACTAAAAGTATGTTTTGTATTTTTGGGGGCTAATGTCACTATTATGTAGGATTAGTGTTGTGTAGAGGTAAAAATTTCAATAAATTGTAGAAGGTGTAGGTAATCGGTATTGATGGATTCCTAAGTAAAATAAAACTATACTTAGTTTTTAATTTATATATTCAATAAATTAAAAAAAAAAATACGAGTACAAGTAAGAAGTATAAAAAAAACAATAATAATTATCTTCAACTGCTTCGAGAAGCTTTTCTTTTGAATAGATCGTTTCTTTATTCCTTTATAGTTTCGGACCATCTAAAACAAGTCAAATATCAAATTAGTTCACAGATTTTAAGATAGTTTAAAAATAGTTCACCAGGGTTACGTATTATAAATAAAATAAAAATTGTGTATTTTCAGACAAATAAGTCCATAGAGAGGTTAATATTGGAAATCTTATAAACTATGTTAGTAGGTACCAAAAAATAAATTAACAAATGTGAATGGTTAGTATAACAGATATCTTACACACTATGTTAGTACAATAAAAATAACAATCACAATGGGAATAAATTATATAATTCTTCACTTAACCTGAACCTGTCACATGCAGGTTAGTGATGCGACGCATGACCAAGGAACATATTTACTCTAGGAGAAGAACGTCAAGTACGAACAAATAAAATGGTACGGTTTTTGGCGCCCCCTGGTGGGTGCCCCCAAAAACTTGTGAAAGCGGGATATTCAAAATCGATTTCTTTGAGATGTTTATTAAAGGTCCACGAAAGCAGAACTGAGAAACTGTAACCGATGTTTAATTGTGCTATTTTACTGGTTACAATTTTCCAGCTCCGCTTTGGTGGTCAAGCAGCCTTATTGTTTAAATTAACTTAAAAGGTGGATAGGAGACAATTCTTGCTAGTAAAAAAGTTTGAGTTTTGACATAAATCACAATTTTGAGGTTTATAAAATAAAAGTCAAATATTTTTACTAGTATTATTATAATAAAAACAGTAGTGTGTCTTTTATGTCAAAAGTACTTTATTATAAATTACACAATTGGTATTGCATACATAGGAGCTATCAAAATGGGCAACTGAATTTATACCTATCAACAAACAACATAAACACAAACTATAATCACTATCTCGTACACAACACTCAGGTGATTCGGCACACACGACGGTGGAACCTAGGCTCTACTCAACGTCGTTAATGGCGAGGATAACACTTAACGTTGCAAAAAGAGAAGATGATAACAAGAGAATTCACAAGAAATAACATCAATATGCGCTTACGCCGGCATACATTTTTCTTGTGAAGTGGTATTTGCGGGGCTGCCAGGTACATTAAGCAAAATCTTACCCACCTAATCTTGTAAAATTAATAATTTTAGAAAGAAAGTAGCCTCTGCCCGTTGCGTTGCAGTAAATTAAATTTATTATTTATGTATTGACTTGATTGGTAACCTTTTTGTTTATTTAAAGTTAAAACCTATGCTATACGAGCGTATATCTATTATATTCGGCATGAATTATATTTATATTTATTGTATTCTAATAAAATTAACGTTGAATAAATATGCGAAATATTATGTCGGCTAATTTGTTGATTAATAATTTAAACAAAAATGTCTCTAAAACTACCAGATGGTAGCTTTTTAACATCTAAGCAACTTTTTAGTTTTACTAATTTTGCCATCTTTGAAAACGTCATTATTAGAGACCGAAACTTTTAGGTCTTACATAATAGAGGAAAACTTGGCAACATAGTTCTAGCCCCCGTAGGTATTCCTAAGTTTACCCAATGAGACGACCCCGCCTGCGCATGACCGCCGAGTCCAATCTATCAGCTATCATTCTCAGGATACCGTTACGGCTCCCCCTCATACTGTGCACTACAGACATGGTTTTCCTACGCATAATTGCATAGAAATCATCTTTGTGCGCATCTGCAAACATGCCTGAATATATAAAGTATATCGTATAATATCTAAAGTAATTCAATTTTCGTGATAACTACCGTCAAAAGACCTTCTGTTTAAAATACCTAAAGATCGTTTTATAGATTTTTGTAATAACTAATGAACGAAATACATAACACCGTCTACCGCATCACTACCTTTTGTTCCCTCCACCGGAGCACAGTATAAATAAAGACATACAGTACGTCGTCTTCATACAAACGGACGAAACGCGAGCTATACCTACGCGCCTCGACCACGGCATGCGCTCAGCATGCAGACAGTCGCGACTGTGCTGCAGTGACGAACGGACGGTGTGTTGTTTTTTTTTAACAATAACCGCGCGATTTTTTCACTAAAAATAAGTTCAAGTACATATTTAATATGACGAGTAGGCTATATTGTGCTGTTTTTGGTTGCATGAATTCGTCAATAACGCATCCAGAGATAACTTTTTTTTAGATTACCTGGAAACTCTGAAAGGTAAGACTATAAAATAATTTTACTTACTTGTAGGTAGGTACATAATGTGTGTATTTTTAATGGACAAGTATTTCATTTTATCTCCCGAAAAAAAGATGTCTGGATTAATAAATGAAGTGAATAGAGTAAAGGAAAGTGATAAACACGAGTGAGGTAGGTAGTTATAGGCGGTTCATGAATCATTAAACGGTAGGTACGCTTGTGTTAAAACCTCGGGGCATGTGTGTTTTGTTAGTTTGTATAATTCAAAGTAAAGACGTGGTTTTTATTATTAATAATAGTTGTTTATTGTACTGTGTGTATGAATAATACTAGAAAAAAATTGGTTGTCTGTAAAGTCGATTTACGGACGATAGTTTAACGTGACAACATCATAACAAAACATTAATGAAATGATTGCATACTTTTATGAATAAAATTAATTATTTTTATTGAATTATTAATATTTTGTATGAATACAACGAAGGAGTGAAATGAAATCTACAATTTAATTGATAAATTTACTTTTATTTGCACTCATTAATTTAAATATGTTTATTACTTCAATGAACAGATTATTTTAACTATAACTTTTATACATGTTTGCTATTTAACTTCTTCCAATCTGTGTTATTCTGTTAAGGATACAACTTTAATAATTTTTATGGGTAATAGGGGAAACGTTAACAAAGGAGAACTGCTCCAGTATCATAGAACTTTATGCAACCTTAGTTTAAGAAAAGTTGTATTGTTTACATTCCCTTACAGTAACAGTTTGCCACAGGAAGAAAATAGGTTAAGATTTGAATTGAATATGACATTGCATAACTTGACATTTAATAATAACAAGTTCCATTTAGTTGATATTAACAATTATGTTAATAATAATTTGTATTTGACAAAAGATAGATATAACATTGTTATGTACTATCTTTCTGACTACTATAAAAGACAGATAGCTGTGTCGCTATCTTATTTTTTTTCTATTACAGCCAAAAACTTGGCTAAACAACTTGCTTCTTTTGAGCAATGCAATGACATTATACACAATTCTGCCAATAATTTGGTCACTATTAATGAAATTGATAATAATTTAAATTAGAAATTAAGACAACAGAGGCCACCTCTAGCTATAACATACAGAATTGCAAAAATAACTCAAAAAGAAGTTTAAAATCAGTAAATAGTATCAACCTGGTGCATCAGAATATTCAAGGATTTATGAACAAAGATTTAGAAGTAGAATTATTCATGAATTTTAATAGTATTGACATTCTTTGTATAACAGAACATTGGCTGAAAAGCCATCAGTTCTTGTTCAATTTTAATAATCACCAGGTTGGTAGTTCGTTCAGCAGAATAAATGCTATACACGGTGGCTCATTAATTTTAGTAAGTAACCAGCTCACATTTAAAGATCGTAAAGATATTGTGAGCCTATCTGTTGAGCGTACAGTTGAAATTGCCTGTATAGAATTGGAGCACTCTATTGTATTAAATGTGTATAGACCACCGTCAGGATTGTATGACTGCTTTGAAAAGGTAATGGATGACGTGTTACACAGGATTTGTAAATCAAACAAGTCCGTTATCATTTGTGGTGATTTTAATGTAAATTTATTAGAAAACTCAGGTTCCTGTAGTAAAATTTTAAGTCTGTTTCAGTCCTACAATCTTGTAAACCTATTTTTGGAGCCCACTAGAATAACCCCAACTAGTGCCACATCCTAGATAATATTTATACAGATATTATACCAAGCCACAAAGAAATTATAAATTTACTAGATTCTGATCATTGTGGGCAAAGGATTACTATTCAAAACCAAAACAAAAAAGTGGCTAAAAAGGATATCACTGTTAACCCCAAAACTGCAAGTCGCTTGGAGGTTTTTAAAGTTAAAATCATTAATAAATTACCAGTTTTGTCCATTCATGCTGATCCTAATCATCTTTATGATAATTTTTTTTAAATGTACTGTAAACAATTTGATTCCACCTTTATTCCTAAGACTATCTCGGTTAATAGTAATGCATCGTTCAGTGATTGGGCTACCATTGGTATTCATAAAAGTAGAACACGGCTTTATGAACTGTACAATGAAAGGACTTATGTTAACACTGATGAATTTAATTTGTACGTTAGAAATTATTCAAAATTATTTAAAAAATTTTGTTATATAGCCAAGTCACGTTATTTGGGTTCAAAGATTAAAAACAGCAGTAATGTAATTAAAACAACTTGGAATATTATTAATAGTGAAGCGGGAAGGTCTAGTAACCGAGATACTAACTACAGCCTGTCTATTAATGACAACATAATAAAATCAGACTCACAAGTCGCCGAGGCATTTGAAAATTTCTTTTCAGATATACCCGTTTCAACTACTAAATCCCTAAACTCATCACCTTCTGTTGCTGAGTCTTTGCTTAAGGAAAATGTTAATGTTTGCGATTCGGATTTTCATTTTGAATATATTACATGTCGAGATATAATTAAAACCTTTCACACTTTAAATGTAAAAAAGACTACAGATCTATGGGGTAATTCTGTAGAGGTTGCTAAGTCTATTATTGACATTGTAGCACCTTCTCTTGCTCTTATCTTTAATAGTTGTATTGACAATGGGGAGTTTCCTGACCTTATGAAACATAGTAAAATAATACCTTTGTTTAAATCAGGTAGCACATCAGACCCCACAAATTATAGACCTATTTCTGTACTACCTACCTTTAGTAAAATTTTTGAGAAACTAATTTTAGACCAAATGCAAAGATTTTTTAATAAACATAAATTATTACATAGCAAACAGTTCGGTTTTACAAGGGGTCGTTCAACTACTGATGCCGGTGTTGAACTTTTAGGACATATTTATAATGCCTGGGAAGATAAATGCGATGCCTTGGGCATCTTTTGTGATTTGTCCAAGGCATTCGATTGCGTTTTTCACGAAACGTTAATCAGGAAACTCCACCACTACGGGATCCGGAATACTGCTCTGGATCTTCTTACTTCATACTTGAGTGAAAGGATTCAGAGCGTTGACGTTAATGGAGAAAGATCACCCGGATCTATAGTAACGATGGGAGTCCCACAGGGCTCAATTCTTGGTCCTTTCTTGTTTCTTATTTATATTAATGACTTGCCGTACCTCATAAAGGATAATCATGATATAGTGTTGTTTGCAGATGACACTTCACTTTTGTTTAAACTTAAACGCCATCAGTTGGATACTGACGATGTAAATAGCGCGATCTCGAAAGTAGTCCACTGGTTCAATGTTAATAATTTGCTTCTAAACGAGAAGAAAACCAAATACATTAAGTTTACGCTACCCCACGTTAGGCAGGTGAAAACTAATGTGTTGATAAAGGGCGAGGAATTGAATCCTGAAGACAGCACAGTATTCTTGGGCATAACTTTGGATGCTAAGCTTCAGTGGGGTCCACATATAGATACATTGTCAAAAAAGCTAAGTTCCGCAGCATACGCTGTTAGAAAAATTCGCAATTTAACTGATATAGAGACTGCCCGTTTAGTGTACTTTAGTTATTTTCATAGTGTAATGTCGTACGGCATTCTATTGTGGGGAAATGCCGCCGATATTCAGACTATATTTGTTTTGCAAAAGCGTGCTGTTCGATCAATTTATAAATTAAGTCCGAGACACTCTCTCAGAGACAAATTTAAAGAGATTAATGTAATGACTGTGCCTTCTCAGTATATTTATGAAAATCTTTTATATGCCCATAAAAATATAAAATTGTTCAAAAAATACAGTGATATCCATAATATAAATACCAGAAACAAACAGAAATTTGTTGTACCTGCAACAAGGCTCAAGAAAATAGGTGGCTCGTTCAGATGCCAATGTATACGCTTTTATAATAAACTACCAAGACACGTTCAAGATCTTAGCCTTAATAAATTTAAATTATTAATTAAACGTAAGTTGTGCAAGAAAGCCTTTTATACTGTTAAAGATTATATTGAGGATAAAAAGGCTTGGGATTGAGCTGCTTCCAATTTATGCATTTTGAGTGTTTTTGTTGTTCTTTTGTTGTTTTTTTTTTATATAATATACACATTGACATTAATATTTTTTTTAAAACAATGACATTTGCTTACTTTGTAAAGTATTACATTATTTTAATTTTTGTGAATATGAAGACGATGTGGGTCATTTATTTTATTCATTTTATATTTTTTATTATTCTCTCCATGGTCTGGCAGTTTGAGTAATTTTTGTGGCCTACCCAAATGTCCTTTCTTTGGTATTGTTCGTCGGATCGTTGAGCTCCTTAAGTCTTGAGTTGAGCTGCACGATTTCTGACAAATGCGTGCACTGACTGGACAGGTCCTCTCAATCTGTGTGGTTCTTTCCTCAAAAGACCATCTCAGACATCGACCTACATGGTCTTCATATAACCTGACCAAGATTATGTCTGGACTTTAAAAGATACTATGACCTCTGAGTTTGTTTCGGCCTTTCTTCTCAGAGTAGTCAGATAGGAAACGCCGACCTCATCTAGTTTAAAAAATATGATTGACGTGTAAAAGTGTTTGTACAAACCTACTTACAAAAATAAAATCATTTATCATTTAAGGATAAGACGATGATAGGAAAGATTAAAAAAACATTAATATACAATTTTGAATTTTATTTGTGGTTCTTGAAAGTTTGGTTTAACTATAATAATAATAATAATAATTTAACATAATTTGTTTAAAAATACACATGAACAAGTTTTCATAGAAATAAACTGTAATCAGATTAATGTTAAATAAATGGTTAATTGGACGAATTATTTTATTATTTATGTACACACAGTAAAATACAATAACAAAACTAAATGGAAACACAAAGTAGGCAAATGTAATTAAAATGCTGGAGGCGGGCAGCCCTATCGCATGTTTACGTACCGCGCGGCTGTAGGCATTTACTTCAAGGTTACGGCCGAGATACAATACTGTATGTCTTTATTTATACTGTGACCGGAGTGTCCCGAGGCGCGAGCGACCAGTGGCTAGACCCCCGAGAGGCTCGCTACCGCCGATACACCGGAGCGCGGGCGGCAGGGAGGCTCCGTCCGCTGATCATTGACTGCGGTTGCTTATTTACATACGTACATCGTGCGATCAGCATAATACATAGTTAAATAATTTTTATTATACCTTGCAATCAGTAAATTATAACTAAATAATTTGTGTATTGTCATCATGTGTGTGTAAAGTGTATGAGAAATATTAACCTGCCAACTACTATCATAAACATATATGCGCATAAGTGCGGCACGTATGCTGACAATGCATGTAATTGTTCTACTTTAGCAAAAACCGATCATATGAATTATCTTGGTGTAACGATTGAAATATTGAGCGCATTTATTGACTTGGATTTAACCAAAGCACAATAATATTTGTACTTGAGAAATTTTACTAACGAACAAAAATGTTTTATGTTTCCACCATTTTATATATCACCACTATTTGCTATCCACCATCTTCAGCTATAGAAATTACAGACACAAGTGCAAAAATAGTCAGACTTCAAGATTTATTAGATCACACTGCAGCTAGAATATTGACAATAGATTCAGTGTATAGGAATGGATTGAATAACTTACTTCTATACAGTAAATGGGGGCTGTGATGGCTCATCCGGTCAAAGCCAGTACAAACAGAAACTGCCAGAAGAGTCTGAACTAATTTCTGATGCAAATTTATTTATCACTTCTTTGGTGCCTATAAAGTAATTTAACGAGCCAACATGTGATATTGTCGGCCAAATCCGGTACCTTCATCTGTTCGTTTTTGCCGGCCTATATTAATAGAATTTTGCAAAGAAACTCCCGAGAAAACTAAAGCTGTTGTGGATGAAATAAAAGGTCAAATAAATTCTTTGGGTCCATCATTAATTAACAAAGAAGGGGAGGGAGTGCAAGTGAAGCATGATCTCTTTCTTACAATGATAGATGGCAAAGTAGCTCAGGTATTAACAGATACGCCTTCGAGTTCCACATTTACAATATGTGGAGCTACTCCACGCCATATGAACGATTTGACGAAAGTGACTAATGGGCCTGAAAATGAAAATTCTTATCAATACGGAATGTCTACTTTGCACGCCTGGATTCGTTGTATGGAAATGATTTTACATATTTCCTATAATCTGTCTTTCCAAACATGATCAGCCACAAGCGAAGAAAAGAAACGACTAAAGCAAGAGAAGAAAACCCTGGTACAAAGGTGTTTCCGTGAAGAGCTAGGATTGATCATCGACAAACCAAGACAAGTAAGTGGTAATTCTAATGACGTTAATACTGCCAGAAGATTTTTTCACAAATCAAGCTGCTCTGCTGAAATTACAGGAGTGGATTATAAATTTGATTAAACGACTTTACATAATTCTGCAAGCTCTTTAATCGGGTGTAATGATGAATGCTGAAAAATTTGGCAGTTATGCTACGGAGACTGCCAGGATCTATTTGAGCAATTATGAATGGTACTACATGCCATCTTCAGTTCACAAAATTTTGATTCATGGAGACAGTGTCATAAAGCATTTTGCAGTACTTCCTACGGTCAACTTTCGGAAGATGCGCAAGAATCTCGTAATAAGGGTTATAAAAAATCGTCTACATCATGCTAGAAAATGCTCAAGATCCTCTTCAAACGAGGATGTATTTCATACTCTTCTTTATACTTCAGATCCTTACATAACCAGCATTAGAAAATCGTATACTAAAAACGTGAAGGAACTTGATGAAGACACCTTAGATCTTTTGAAAGTGAACGAATTAATTTTACATCCCGAAGTTCATCAAGTATAAATAACATAATATTTAGTAAACATTACAATTAATTAATTAATCTGTGTTCGATTTTAATCACTTGTTTTTATTATTTAAATTGATTTTTATTTTGATGTATGTACTGTATGATATTTGGTTTTTGTAAACATTAAAACAATAGTATTCATTGTTAGAATATAAATATTCGACATTTTTGATAATTTTTAATTTGTTTTATTTTTTAATGTATGTTTTTAAATTCAGTCATAATAAATTACATTCCATTTGAAGCCATATACGGGTGAATTTCAACAAATGCCATTTTTTTTATCATATCGCTGAACTTTTTTATTTATATTTTTTTTGTATATTATTCAGGATTTTTGTAATCTTTAGGGTATTAAATATCCCCAAATTTAATATCATCAACGTATCATTTAAGACTAAGGAGAAAATTCAATTTGAATTCTGGTTTCCACCGATATGACAAACCGGCACCGATTATTTTTTCTGTACACCGATATGATAAGTTTATCCACCGAAATTATGTACATATCCAGTGATATGATAAACTATCCACCTTTGAACATCTAAAAGGAAATAGTTAGTAGGTATCTATATCTATCTCTATCTTTTCTTAAATGCTCCTCTCTTAACACAGGATCGCTTTTGATTTTAGCTTTTCTTATACTTTTCCAGCAACTTTTTTCTCTCTTTTTTCTCCTCCTCATTTAGTTTTGGCCTCGACATTCTTAAACAAAATTAAGCTATTATGATGTTTTCTTTTTATCTATTTATTATGTACTTACTATTTTTTTAACTAAAAAATATTTTCTAGAGAAACCTTTAATGCGTTCAATTGCTCCACCTCACTATCATCATCTCAGCCTATAGACGTACATTACCGAATACAGACCTCTCCTAATGATACATTTATACATCTACTACTCAGTGGTATCGTGGTAATGATTTTGGCAGTCTATGTAGGTAAATATGTATGTATGTATGTATGAATGTTTGTATATAGGTATATATATATATATGTATATAATGTATGTGTTTGTATGTATGTTTGTATGTTCCATTGTTTCTTTGTATAATTAACGAAATGACACGGGATCTACCGATATGATAAAACGACTCACCGAGATGATAAAATGATCTACCGATATGATAAAGCAATCCACCGATGTGACAAAACTGTGCGTTGATCATGAATCAAAACACCGATGTTAGATATAAGACACCGATTGATTTTTTCTTATCATTTCGGTGTAAATTATCACATCGATGGCAATAAAGACCACCGATTACAGCGATATGAGAACAGCGACGTGAGAAATAACACACTTTTTAGAAAATTACAAAAAATGCATAATATGTAGGATAAATTCAATAACAGTCAATGAAGCTAATTCACTTACTACCTCTGTTAGAACCAAACAACAATAATAAAACTACTCATTACACTAGAAAAATGCAACCACCGATAATATAAAATAATTGTCCGGGAGCTACTGAAATGGCGTACTTACGTTATTGGCGGGAATATGCAGCGATTTGACACACGTCCATCCTGACTGCGTACTAGTACACACTAACGAGGGAAATAAAATAGGGGTGGGGACGCTGTCAGACTCGTCGATGTAAAGTTAGGTTTAAATTACTTTTATCCAGCGATGTGAGAACATTTTGCAGGACAAGTACGTTTGTGCCTCTCAGTAATAATAATCGTTAATTATGTAATAAAATATGCTGTATATTAATAACAAAACTAATATTCTATGAAATAGAATAAGTTATATACTTAAGTTACTTATTTTTATTAGTGTATAAGCTTTTTTGTTTGTAAAAAAAGTAGAGGGACAGCACCGATTTGAAAAAAATAGAGGTTTATGTATTTATTTTTTACCATTGTAATAGTCCTAGGCAAATTATATTTTTGCCACAACCCAATAACTAACTATTGAATATTAAAAAAAATAATTCAGAACAATATTCCTTTTTTCAAATACTAATTTCACCGAAGACAAAAAAATAAGTCATTTGGGAAATTCACCCATACACTATTCTATATTTGTGCAAAATTTTAGAATATAATATTCAGAAATAAGAAAGTTATTGATTTTTAATCAGAAACAGACCTTTATTTTCCATAGTGCGGCAGTGCTCTGACCAAGCGGGGCAGACCTCCACCGTATGCTCCATCGTGTCCTCTGGGCGATCCTCGCAATGGTGAATGGCGTAGTGCCTCCGCGCGCCACTCATACAAGCGCGCGAGGACTATCGCCTCCAGATCCCATGGCGGCAGTCCGGCAAGGAGGTTTGCCGCCTCGCCCGAGATCGTGCGGCCCCGGATCAGCCTTACGGCTACCGCCTGTTGTGTGTGGGTACTTGACCTAAACTTCGACACCGTGTACAAAGAAATTTATTAGTAAGGAGTTGTTGTTTCGTTAAAGTACATGAGCTTTAAAGTTCAGATCCTTAATTTCGAAACGACTGTCTAAGTAAGATTGGTCGAATGGCGGCCGGAAACGAGCTGTGCACGGCGCGGTCCCAGTTCGGATCCTGCTAACTGCAAACTTTCAGTAATTTGTGAATATTTGCAAATTGACTATAAGATAAGATAATCATTTATTTTCTCAAACATGAGTATAGTAGTACAAACTCGTACAACACAAATTGTCAGCATGCAAGAGATGTTAAAAGTAGGTATAAAACAGATCATCACGTTTGCCTTAAAAATTGGCATGCAAATATTAATAAAATAAAGTACAATGTCACTCAAAATAAATGTCATGTTAACATGAGAACATTAAAAATATTATAGATAAAAAATTAGTGAACATGGTGTCAGAATGTATAATTTATTATTAGGGTAAACAATGTACATGTATAATAATATAATTATGTATAATGTAATAAATACAAAATGTTAAAATTAATAAATGTAAAAACCCAGTCTGTTTGCTCTATATGAATGAATAATTGCTCTGCAAAGGCTAACTGAAAATTTATTAGGGCGGGTCAGATCGTAAGCTATAAACTAGTGGATAGTGTCCTAGTAAAGTTATAGCGCATGACGGTCAGATCAGTGAGCTTTAAATATGAGGATAGGCTTATAACTTAGCCTAAAAACTACTATGGTTGAGCTAATATCTCCTTTTTTTTTGTTCCCGGGGTGGTAAATCCTCATGGATGTCCGCCGCCTTGGGGCGGGCGGCGTGGTCTGTCAGACTCTTACTGACTAAAAACAACCCCGGTGTTCCATCTCATGATCTCACACCTACGCCGGGGATCGTGGGAACGTACGATCCTTACGCAACCCCCGACTGGTGCGGCCCGGCGCCGCGGGCCCCGTCTGGTCAGGGGGGGAGTGAGGTGTTTGACTCCCCCCGCGACGTCTAAGAGGGGCGCGCGTGGAACACTACGCCCCGCCACCTCGGGTCCTGATGTGTGGGGGGCGACGGACGTCCCCGAGTCCGTCACCCCTGGACCCATTTAGGGGGGCTGGAAGAGGGCGTTGTCCGCCCTCCGCCGACGCCCGGTGCGCCTGCTGCGGGTCGGATGAGTGGACGAGATCTCCCTCTCCCTTTCCGCAGCCTCCTTCTGCGAGACGACCGTTTCGCAGAAGGAAACCACCGCGTCCCAGGACTCCTCGGTGTCGACTATCGACTCGACCACGGCCGGCAGCGAGAGGTCACTGCCTACTTCTGAGATGAGGGCACGGCGCGGCTCCTCCCAAGCGGCACACTCTGCCAGCGTATGCCACGCCTGCCAGCGTATGCCACGCCAGCTAATATCTCCTGGCACAACTACACTAGTTTTACAAGCTGAGCTGGGGTCATTTTAATTCGCAATGTGAACTAAAAACTATTGAGCTATTATGTTGCCATTTCGCTCTAACCTAGTAAATCAAACGGCAGTTGTATTCTTAGTGAGCTATATTGCACTAAATGTATGTAATAGCTATTACTTGAATAAAAGTCACTTTTGGTGTTCAATTTGGGAGAATTGAACCATGTAAACAAAAAAGTAAACCGTTCAACAAATAGCGTCCATACAAATTTAATCGAATTCACTCAAATTAAATGCCAAAAGTGAACCGTGTAACATTACCTTACCATGTAGTGATTACTAGCGGAAAGGAGAGTGATTCAATTTTCATTGTTGGGTATCTGGATAGCGTGCATACTAATGGAAAAAAAAATACAAAAAATAACAAAGTCAAAGTCAAATAATTTATTTCAAATAAGTAGGTACAGACGCCAGCACATCAAGCTACCCGAAACTGTCAAATTTTCAAAATCAACTTTGAACTTTATGCTTTAACGATAAAGTTGAAAATCTATTAAAGAAATTTGACAGATTATAGCAGCTTGATGTGCTGGCGTCTGTACATTAAAAGCACTTTTGAACGTCAAAATATCAATAGATAGAATTGTTTCTAGCCTCCAAAAGGTAGTGTTCGTATGGAAAAGAGCGTACGTGTAGTATTCCTTTGTTTTTGTATTTATTGTATAGTAAATTATTTAGTCATTTAATTTAGTATCTAGTGTATTTATACTACTATTTAGTTAGTTAAATAACTATTTAGTTAGTTAAAAATATTAATTATTTACAGAATAAACACTTTCATTTCATTTCTAAAAACTATAGGAATACATCGGCTTTATAGGCTGATTAATCAACAAAATAGCTAGTTAATAAACATAAGCTTATGTTTATTAACCCGTCACAACCAAATTTTTTTCAAGCACGCTTGTGGCTATTTCCGTCAATATCGTCGAAACCGGATAAGTAAAAATAAAACCAATAGACATTTAGGCCCTACTGTACAGTCAACAAGAAAAGTCGATGAACACTTCAGTGTTTTATATTTTAATTATTGAGCTAAATATTATAACAAACCGCATTAGGCCCGCGTGGTGGATTATGGCCCTTATGTGGCAACATTATAGGCTGATAATGAGCTAAATATTTAATTAAAATCAGAACAGAAGTAAAATGAAATAGTAGATTATTCCATAAGAGGATATAGCATTGTTTTATGTCACGGCGATATATTCCTGAGTTGCAGCGCGGGATTCAAGATCGCCCAAGACGTCTTCGTCTTTTTTCCCAAGAAGAATACCATACTTTTGCACCTACTGCGAGATCATAAATACCAATTTGATTTTTGAATTAATGGCTTATAAAACTTATAAATAACCCGGGAATACTTAGTGCAGTTTCATAAAATATTTCATCTAAACTCATGCAATTTCATCAAAACACAAACAACCAATTTTGATGTTTCTTTCATTAATGTGATCTACATACTTTCAGGAAGGTTTTAGTACATAATACATTAGGTAATTATTGGCTACTAGAATTGTCACACTGACAGGTGTCAGGAATGCTTTATCTCGACGGTCGGACTGTAATCGACTTTTGTCGCTGATAATTAGCATCGCCAATGACACATAAATGATAATATGATGCGTTACATGATTACAGATTGAAACTACAAAGGAGATTGTGCGAATCTGCCCTGAAGCTTAACAGGGTTAAGACACATACCAATGGAAAGATCTCACAAAAGAGACATTTCTTATTATGACGATTTCTCTTGATTGTTAGTACGCAAGGAGCTACAGAGCTCTAACTGTGAGTAATTAAATGTTATTGAAATTCTGGTATGTCGTCTGTTAATTAAGTTCATTAATTCTGTGTCTTGCAAATATCATATTTTAAGCCATTTAATAGACATTTTAAAACATTGACTTTCTAGATATCGTTTTAGGAAGAATGTTTTGAAACGTCGGTCTGCCGGGCTGCTGCATCCCCCAATAGCGTTAAGATATAATATTTCAACGGAAAGAGCATTCAAGGGGAACCTTGAACCTTCAGTTCAGAGTTAATGACCTAAATAGCTAACTTTTAGGTACTGAAGTTTAGAAACGTTCTTAGCGCCCAATAGATACAATAACAAGGAGAGCTTTTCAAAATCTTGTTAGTAGCAAAGTTTCCCCTTGAAAAGCTCTTTCTATTGAATATTGATGTATATCTTATGGCTATTGGGCACCAAGAATTCCTTAACTTCGTTGCCCAAGTTGTCACCTATTTAGGTCATTATTCCGAACTGAATAACAATTAGCGAAAGTGGTGTTAGAAGCAAAGATGTTAATTGAAAGGCTCTTTCAATTGGGATAATTATATCTTATGTCTATGCTTCAGGGCAGATACACATAGTACAAGCCCATTTTCCTTTCAATGAACATCAATCATGATCATTAATGTATTTGTCTGTACCACATACTATTTCTATGTTCGTCTGCAAGTCACGGACACTGTGACTTTAGATGCTTTCATACCTTCTTTGTCTTCTAGAAATTGGAAATATCCTTCATAACCCTCGTATTGTGATTTAAACTATGTTACACAATTTTAAAGTGTGTTTTTACCCACGATGTTTTTTGATATAAAAACATAATGATATAGACGTCAACAAAACAATTTATGACATCAAGAAAATTGATAATTATATTATAAAAACAATTTACGTGAGACAAACAAAAACACGTTTAATTAAAAACAATGTTCACAATAACAAATTAAGTATATACGTAATTGATCCATGTCAAAAGTTAAGGGGATATTAGATTACGCATATGGTCTAGTGTCTAGTGGTTGCAAGTGTGATCATTGAGCGTGGGGTTCGATCCTTGGATCGGGCAATAAAATAGCCAATGGTATACCTATATAAGAAAGCAAAAAGGCAACCAGCGTATAAAGTTGCCCCATATAACTCAATATAATGCAGTAGTATCTTTGGCAATAACTGGTGCAATCTTGCGATCAAGCGATATTTAGCAGTTTTTCTCAAAAGTTCCAGCTACCTCCAGCAATATGCTGAAATTGTTGCCCGCGTAAGATTTAGTTCCAGACTTCCAGCCGATCTGTTCTTTAAAAATCTTATCGTGAAAATCTAGGCGAAGTGAGCTTGAAGTGAGCTGTCATTCCACTGATGCTTAGGATTGACAACAGCCCGGCAAGCTATCTTTGTTTTATCTGATTGATCGCAGTGAGTCCATCGCAAAGATTTTACCTTTATGGTATGTGCGTGTTTACAAACCTATGTGTACTTACAACCACACCCGGAACAATTTATTTGTCTAACAACGCAAACACGGCATTAAGCAAGCGTTAGAAGTGAACATTGTGAAATATTAAGAAAACGCCTTAGCTAAGACTTTTATTATGTGTCATGATTCTACAAGTACTTGTATATCTTCTTTATGTATAACTTCTTATCTTCTTTATGTAAATATCTATTTACGCGAATCTGTATTTTGTACACTTAATGTAAAATATATATGTGTAATCTTAAAACAAATATTGTGATCCCGAAATAAAAAACATTACTAACCTAAATTGTAATAACACAGCTAAATCCCCGTCCTAATCAATATCTTAACTATTTAAAACACTGTTCCAGCTCATTGTCACTTATCTGCACCAATTTCACAGATTCCTCCCAAAGCATCTTGGCAGTTTTGTCACAATACGCCCTTTTCGCTGCCCTACTAAGTTTACAGTTCTTAAAGTACGCCCCACTCACTTTACCAGCTTTCTTATCTAGCGCTACATGCAAAGCCGTTTGTGCTCCTTGCCATGGTGTCTTAAATATGTTATTAAACAGAAGTTTCAGGAAAAATCCTATAAATTTATTCCCAGAATCAAGGATCCCGGTTCCAACTGCTCCAGGATCCACATTATTCACCACAACGTTGGAACCTTCCAATCTTTTTGATAGTTCATTTGTAAACAGTATGAGACACAGCTTGCTGTTAGCATAGATCTGGAATCTGTACCAATAGTCAGTCTTGTTCAGGTTACCAATTTCCACTCGTCCATAAATATGCGTGACAGACGTTGTCATCAATATCCTGCTTCTATCGCCAGGTGTGGCCGTCTTCTTCAGGAGTGGCAGAAGTAAAAGCGTTAGTAAAAATCCTCCGTAGTAGTTCACTTGCATTATGAAATTCATTCCATCGGCAGTTAAGAAGTCTCCGGGAACCCCAATACCGGCATTGTTTATCAAAACGTCTAAGCGGTCTTCACTTTTCAGGATATCTGCTGCGAATCGCCGAACAGATTTCAAAGATCCGAGGTCTAGAAGTTTGAATACAACGTTTTCATTTTCCGTTTCTTGTACTATTTGCTTCCTTGATCGGTTGCCTTCGTCTTCAAAAGGGCAAGCCACGATAACCCTAGCTCCCCGATGAGCGAGGTCTATGGCTATTTCGAGGCCCATTCCCGCGGTTCCTCCAGTAACTAGTATTGTTTTCCCTTCTAGTCTTCTCCGTGAGATGCATACTGCGTTTGTATTCTTCTGGTGTATGCCAATAACAAGTATAAATATTATGACCAGAGCTATAACAAGTATTATGCCGTACATAGTTCCTGTGTCAATGGCGATCGAAATCAAACTGTTAATAATGATCTAAGCATCTCAGATATAAGGTGCCGAAAAAAATATTATTATTACACGTTTTTAAACATTCTGCAATTTGCTGAAGATGTGTGACGTAACCTGTTTTATATTTTCTACCTACGTAATATCTTTGATTACACAATTTTTTGTGGTCCGAAGGCAATCAGTTTTTAGTCACGGTTTGGCATGGCTTTGGATACCAAAATCGCACTTATACGAGGGTAAGGTGAAAGTTCTCGGCCCAGCAAGGAAGGAAGTTTGCTACATATATAAACATTTTTTATGACATTGTTACACTTATCAGGAAAACGATTGTCATCTTTTTATTTCGATCTGTCAAATACTTTTCAATGGATTTTTAAGAACACGTATCGTTGTGTTTTCTTGAAATTAATAAGTTAGAATATTGTGCCGTCATTAAGTTAAGACCAACAGAAATTCATCCAAAGTTGGTAAAGGTTCACAAAGAGTCTGCGCCTTCGTTTTCAACCATAAATACAAACTTTTTTCAAAAAAAAAAAACAACCGACCTCCAAAAAAAAAACACTACAAAGTGAAAATAACTAATTTCGGAAGTCGGTGTCGTTGGTTCTGTATTTTCGTTTTTTGACACTGACTTTCGAAATTAAAGTTATTTTTTACTTTGTGGTGTTTTTTTTGGAAGTCGGTTGTTTTTTAAGTTTTTACTTTTTAGTAGTACCTACCTACCCCAAATAAATTTATATATCACTACTTGCTATGTGAATATCAGTGACAGAAAGCTATTGAACACATCTGCAAAAAAAAAACAACCGACTTCCAAAAAAAAAACACTACCAAGTGAAAAATAAGTTTAATTTCGGAAGTCGGTGTCGTTGGTTCTGTATTTTCGTTTTTTGACACTGACTTTCGAAATTAAAGTTATTTTTTACTTTGTAGTGTTTTTTTTGGAAGTCGGTTGTTTTTTAAGTTTTTACTTTTTAGTAGTACCTACCTACCCCAAATAAATTCATATATCACTACTTGCTATGTGAATATCAGTGACAGAAAGCTATTGAACACACCTGCAAAAAAAAACAACCGACTTCCAAAAAAAAAACACTACAAAGTGAAAAATAACTTTAATTTCGGAAGTCGGTGTCGTTGGTTCTGTATTTTCGTTCTCTTTCAATTCTAATTCTGCAATAATCATCATGTTTTATTAGAAAATTACACTAATTATTTTGTAATTGTATAACATGAACGAGCATGGTCACTGATATTGTGCTCGTGTTTTAAGCAATTACTTACAAAGTAGCTTCTGTTTTGTGTTTTTATTTACTTTTTACCATACGTGTATTGAAGGGCTTTATTTGCAAGGGTTCGGAGCGAGGTTAAGTAGATGTTTCGTAAATTGAATTTCTTTTTACAGTGCGCGGCCCACTGGGCGGACCTCAGAGAGATGATGTAAAAAAAAGGCACTTGCCGTCTGTTTTTAAGGAAGCTTCTAGATATTGTATCGACTCGCCCTTGTTGGCCGAGCAGGAACGAGAGGCCTTCCCGCCCAAAGTGTGCGGGTTGTGGCAGGAGCGGTTGGAAATAGGTTTGCGTTATACATCATTGTGTTTTTAGTGTCATTAGTGTAATGCTGTAGTAACTAATTCATTAATCACACTATAATAATATTATAAAGGCGAAAGTTCCGTACGCAAAATGACACGCATTGACGTGGAGTTGCGGACACCAGCCCGTATTACCTATTAACTAAAAAAGGCGAAAGTTTAAGTTGTATGTTTGTACTTCTTCACGCACAAACGGCTGGACCAATTTTGATAAAATTTGGTATGGAGGTAGCTGACACCCTGGATTAACACATAGGATACTTTTTATACCGATATTCCCATGGCATCGAGATTTATGCAAGTGAAACCGCAGCTCGCTGCTAGTAAATAAATATTTCTAAAAACAATATTTCTAAAAACTAAAGTAGAATAATTATTTAGAATCAGCCATATCCAATCTTAAGTTTTTGTTCGTTTTTTACCGTTTAGGGCTAATTTTGCAGATTGCGCAATGATTGAACAAAAGTTTGAGCGAGTTAATTTTTTTTTTGTAAGTACTATATTTGAACTGCTCTGTTTAGGATACTGATTCAATCATATTGCACAATTACATATTGCACAAACTGTTTGTAGGTGTAAGGGCCGCCTTAGATATGGATACAGTGCCTTTTGTTTAGGTTAGTGATACAACTAAAAGTAAAAATAAATAATTTATTTATAAAACACAATATTCATTGTTCACGTATTTATAATTTATTTCGTTATCATATCATAGGATATCATTTTTGATAATAATTGTGACTTAGATTACGTAAAAATCTATAAAATATTATCACACTATTATTATGATCATGACACATTTTTCTATATTTAATACTTTTTGTTCATTTTCAAAATGGCTGTCCGGATATAAACTTCCATTAAATACATAATTATTTTGTACTTAATATAATTTCACACCAGGCAATTTAGGCGATTATATAAGTTTATTTTTCATTAATGGCAACAACAAAATATATTTTTTTACAATATTTTATTTTTAATGTGCACCTTTATTATTGGCAAAATTATTATTAGTAAGATGATTTCAACATCTACATAAAAAATAACTTAGTAGCTAAGAACAGCAAAATGTACAAAGCTTTAAAAGCAATATTTATAAACATAGTACCTACATTAGGTACTATTCATAATAATATTATTTAAATATCTTCTTATGCTTAAACTTTTTTGCAAGTTTATTTAAAATTCATGTTTCTTGAATAATACTTCATACTTACTTAAATACATACAAGTCATATAAGTCATTCTTTGTCGAGCCGAGCATTTATAATATTTTTTGTGGTTCCGCCATTATTATTTACTTTAAGTAAGTACGTAGGAATATATTGTTGTATGACTATGTGTATTTATTGTTATCGATCTAAAAACGATTGCATTTGGAAACTAATTCAAAGTATTGGAGGTACATAAAGTTTTCAAAATGATCCCTGGCTGGGTTTGGTTTTGTATTAATCTGACAAGTAAGAAAACACTATATTTACACAAATACTTACAGACATACACTCACGCTTCTCTATCACTCTCACTCACTCTCTCACTGATTCGCTCCAGAAACATAATCAGCACACTCACTCCTTTAACAAACACCCCCGCAATCAAATTCTATACACACACACACGCACACACCCTATAATGCTTATAATACACACACAATGCCAAATTCAGCGTACTATATAATTAACCATGGCAAGTTCTTCAAAAAGGTAATTACGAGTCAAACAAAGCACTGAATTCAGCATAAAATGCAAAGTGTTATTAAATTAACTTGAAACGTGATTGATAATGAATTCAATGACCCTTTGATCATTGAACCCATCAATCAATATGGACAATATTCAATAAAAGACCAGCCCAAAAATCCCGAAAAGAAAACAGCTGCAGTTCCATATATGTATTTATGTTCGCATAACGATTTCAGGGTTGGTCCTTTTGTAATTCAAAATGACGAGTACAATAAAAACTTTTCGGGTTTTAACTTATTCCAATAACACCTTATATTTAGTCTTAGCTGCTACGTCACGTCGTATACAATGGTTCGGCATAAAGTCTGGTTGGCACTGATATATTACTGGCTGCTACTGGTGGAGGCTCCCTTGTGATTAGCAGCGCCTCCCGAGCTCTTTTCTTGGCTGGAAAAGGAAATACACCATGTTGAATGAAAGTACGAGTATAGTAAAAGTTTCGAACAGAATGGGGTAACTAGGAATTTCACATGACATAACATCAAGCCTGTGTTCTTCGAAGGTGAAGACTGAGGTGGCACAGGTAGGAGGTACATACATATATATTTCGCGAGTTCTTATAATCTTTCATGTAGGTACCTATAGCGGGCGAGCCTATTGCTAAACAAATCAAGACTCTGGGCTGCTAACTGGGAAAGACCCAAAAACATGTTGCCCGACTCGAAGATCTAACCTAGGACCCAACGCTCAGCGTTCGGACTACCTACCACTGGACCGAAAGATTCTAAGATTTTTATTACCATAAGCATGACGACTCCTACTGTATTATTGACGTTCACATAAGAAGGTGGTTTTTCCATAAACATGCATAATTAAACTGAAGTCAACACGGAAATTGTCTAAATATTTTCCGTACAAGTGTATGAACTGACTCTTAACCTTACTTCAACCAGGTGTTTACCGACAGATTTTGCGATATCTCGTTAGTAAATGACGTGGCTTTGACTATGAGGTATTGCAATAAATTAAACAACAAAATTTAATCAACGTATGAATGAATTTTACTAGTGATTTTGCTATTCATGGCGCCCTTAAATAGTCCACTCCAAGCCTTGAGACCGTCACTTCTCGTAGTCGTATTTAATTCGTTAAATGCAACGAACCTTGGGAGCTGCCCTTGTCATTTATTTCATTAACACTACATCTCTCCTAAGTTCAAGACATTAATGAGTCAAAACGTATAGGTAAGTAATTTATTTTCAAACTTTGGTTTAAATAATTGCCATAAATTTGATCCTTTCAACAAAACAGCAGGTTTCAAAGATAAGTTTAGGTTAAGTTAGGTTTAACATAAAAACTGATTTATTGCCTGTGTGATTTTATTTCCTGTGGCATACAGTAAGTTCTAGCAACAATAAAAGGTGCATCGCCCGGACAATGTTTACACTATGCAAGTCATTTTACTGTATGCGACAGGCAAGGAAACTTGCATCGTGTATCTGGGTCTTAACTCTTAGAAACAAAAAAATACATACCACTAGAATGCATGCAACATAATACAAGGGTGGCTATGAAGGCAGCAAACGGCAGCACCCCAGCCAAAGCCAGCAATGCATGCTGCGCCGGCGAATGTTTCGTCCGGGACACTCCGCAGCTAGTGATGTTGTATACATTGAAGTTTTCTAGAATCTCCTGGAACTCCGTGCCTAAGGCACGAATAGTTCCTTTCATGGCTTTAGGTGTTAAAGCTGCACCAGATTCTACTTTCCTGAATTGGAAGCAGGGCCTGTAAACAGTGGAATTGGTGAAACATTTGAGTTAAAAATATTTTTTTAACTGATTTCAAAAAAGGAGGAGGCTCTCAATTCGGATGTTTATTAATTACTGTGGACAAGAATAAAAAACCGGCCAAGAGCGTGTCGGGCCACGCTCAGTGTAGGGTTCCGTAGTTTCCCGTCCGTCACAATAAGTGTTCCCACTTATGAGTTTAAAAGTGGGTATCCATTATGTTCGCGCTCCAGCAGCGCTCCGCGCTCCTGCAACTGCTCCCGGTAGTGGGTACGTGCGCGAACACAGAGCGTGCAACATTGCACGCTCCGCGGCAGGCGCTCCGAATCTTGACGGTTTTTAGCGCGAACACAAAGGGGAGCGCAATGTGTCAAAGGGGAGCGCATGTAGAAGTGCGCGCGACTTATCTATTGGAGCAGTTGCAGGAGCGCGGAGCGCTGCTGGAGCGCGAACATAGTGGTAACCCAACTTACTACTACCAACTTACAACTTACTTTTCAAACAAAAAAAAAAAGATACGTTCAAGATAATAACATATGTGAACGAAGTTAAAAAAATGCTTGCATATACGATTATACTACAAACTTAGTCCAGAAATTATTTTGTACAACTTTTCGTCTTTTTTGTACAAAAACTGTTGTTTCCATCAAGTTCAAAATAATTTTCCTAGAAAGTCCTTATAAAGTTCTACTTCTCAGATTTTTTTCATATTTTCTAAACTTATGGTTCAAAAGTTAGAGGGACACACATTGTTTTTTACTTTTGGAGCGATTATTTCCGAAATTATTGACATTATCAATAAATGATTTTAGTAAACGCCTATTCATTTTTAAATACCTTTCCAACAATATATCACACGTTAGGGTTGAAATTTAAAAAAAATCACTTCCCACTTTACATATAGGGGGGCTACCCTAATAAAACATTTTTTTCCCATTTTTATTTTACCACTTTGTCGGCGTGATTGATATACATATTGGTACCAAATTTCAGCTTTCTAGTGCTAACGGTCACAGAGATTAAGCGAGGACGGACAGACGGACAGACAGACATGGCGAAACTATAAGGGTTCCTAGTTGACTACGGAACCCTAAAAATCGACACATGATCACCACGAGTGTTTTAATAAGAGATTATAATGATTTGTATTTGATTCTAATTAACTATATTATGTGGATATTCAATTGGCAAAACGTTGAAATTATGATCTTAGAATTCGACTATTACTCGTATTATTAGTAGTACCTACTAACATGGTATGAGAAGATAATATTCCACGGCAGTATAATATTTTTCAACACATTTGCTCGAAAAATGCATTTTCACTTCTCATGCTCTGAAAGTGCTTCTTTGTGCAGGGTATAGGCTGCACAAAATCGAATTTTGTGCACAAGGGCATTAACGTATCTACTCATAAATGTATTATATTAAGGCAAAGAAAATGAGCCATACAGCCAAATGCAATAAGAAGTTCATAGATAGAATTTGTTATTATATAATATTTACTTTAATTTATTTGCCTTATGTGTTTAAGATATAATAGATATTAAAATATTAATTCAAGTACGGTAGATTAGTTGATTTAAGAAAATTATTATTACAAAATTAATTTAATAGTAGGCTGTATAGGTCTGCAGCCTAATATCAATGTCGTAAGATTTAAAAAAAAATTATTTCCTTCAGTATTCAAAACTGTTCTAATTTTACTTTAATTTTAATTAAAGAAATGTTATGTTATACTACTGTTTTATTTCCTCGCAATCGAAGTGAAAAGCAGAGTTTATAACTCGTCCACAAAACCATTTCTATCCTCGACATTACTATCAGCCCTCGCCTTCGGCTCGGGCTGCTAAAAGTCTCGGATAGAAATGGTTTGTTTTGTGCACTTGTTGTAAAATCTACTATTACAAAGCCTGTATACATTGTTCGAAAGTTAAAAATTACGCACCATACAACGGAACGTGCGGTAAAATAGGTACTCTCACCTAAGTACATATTTTTCACTTCTCATGCTCTGAAAGTGCTTCTTTGTGCAGGGTATAGGCTGCACAAAATCGAATTTTGTGCACAAGGGCATTAACGTATCTACTCATAAATGTATTATATTAAGGCAAAGAAAATGAGCCATACAGCCAAATGCAATAAGAAGTTCATAGATAGAATTTGTTATTATATAATATTTACTTTAATTTATTTGCCTTATGTGTTTTTTAAGATATAATAGATATTAAAATTTTAATTCAAGTACGGTAGGTTAGTTGATTTATGAAAATTATTATTACAAAATTAATTTAATAGTAGGCTGTATAGGTCTGCAGCCTAATATCAATGTCGTAAGATTTAAAAAAAAATAATTTCCTTCAGTATTCAAAACTGTTCTAATTTTACTTTGAATTTTAACTAAAGAAATGTTATGTTATACTACTGTTTTATTTCCTCGCAATCGAAGTGAAAAGCAGAGTTTATAACTCGTTCACAAAACCATTTCTATCCTCGACATTACTATCAGCCCTCGCCTTCGGCTCGGGCTGCTAAAAGTCTCGGATAAAAATGGTTTGTTTTGTGCACTTGTTGTAAAATCTACTATTACGGCATACCCCGTTGTATAGCACCGTGCGTTTTCTTTACGGTTTTTTTTTAATTCCATAAAAAAATATAAGAATTCCACCAAAGAGTTTTACATTATGAGAATAAACAACCTGACTGATCGAACCTCCTTGGAAGCGCTTTTGCTCAATACGTTGTCTCACTTTAATACTAAAGAGTAAATGAGACGAAAGATGTAGTTCTAATTTTCACCACGTGCATGTGGCGCCATTTGCAAATTCGCGCCATTTTCATATTAGAAACTTCAAAATTTGTTGCGACTTTAATTGTTCTCTAAAAATAGTCAAATGAAAAAGTTTGTTTAATTACATACTGTACTGTTTTCTCGCAAATGTGTTGAAAAACATTGTATGACACACGTGCAGAAATTGGTATTTACAAACTCGTGACTATGGTAAGCCCTCGACTTCGTCTCGGGCTTACATTCGTCTACTCGTTTGTAAAAACCAACTTACCGCACTAGTATCATAAATAACTATAACGACACAAATCCTGACCTTGCTTTGAGTGTTATCATAAAAATGGATTCATTCAAGGAGGCAATTACTACGTTTTCGCACAAAATAATGTAAATCAATATTTGGCAGGATCTTATGAATGTGTTAAGTACTTCTTGTGTTATAACGCTTTCTGGGTTTTTTCTTGTCATTTTGCTGACGTCTGTATAGACAAAAAAACGTCAATGAAAATGTTAAAATTACCATAGAAACACTGTGGATTTTGCATAATGATCTAAGTTTAATTTTCAGTTCATCTAAGATTTTTGTAACTATTTAGGAACCTGTGAATCGTGCTATAGTTCGCGTCAAACTTTATGTCGGCTGTGAATGTGCTCGCCGAGCAGTATCGCAGTCGCTGTGCAGTACCGCAGTTGCACTGCGCAGCGACTCGCCTCATGTTCCAAGCCATAAATTTTGAATTCATCATCATCATAGTCAGCCTATAATGTTCCCACTGCTGGGACACAGGCCTCCTCTCCGTGAGAGGGAGTGGACCGTAATCCACCACGCGGACACAGTGCGGGTTGGTGGATGTCACATGTTTTCGAATTTTTGGTTCTAGGACATGCCGTTTTCCTCACGATGTTTTCGTTCACCGTTTTGAGAGCAGTGATGATGAAATAATTTACACAAAGTAAAGCGCCTGTCTGGGTTCGAACCTACGACCTAAATTTTGAATCGGGGTGTATAATTAAATCATGTTTTTACAAATGAATGAATAATTGTTTTTAATTGCTCTCTTTTGTTCTTTAATTCTGTTTGGTTTTCCCACAAAGCTGTATTCGTTTATTTTCTTACCTGCAGTTACACTATATAAAAACAGACCTGTGACGTGTGTTTACAGTCAAAATTATTATCTTACCCAGTGCTAGCGTAAAAGGCGGTGCTCGCATCATGCAGCTGCATCCTTAGTCCCTTCTGCGCTAAAGCAGCAGACATCCTGTCTCGAAGGTCTGCATACTTCTGTCTTGTTGCACTTGGCATCACCAGACGGAGGAGGTCACGTTCCCTCACTACTACCACCTCGAGAATAAACATAACAGATTAATGAAGTTTGAATTCTGGGTGTAGGGTCACAGCCTTATGTTCGTCATCTTAAGGGATATTTTTGTCTGCTCAATGCAGGATGGAATCTAATTTACCGACTCAGCACTATTTAAATATATCGCGTCGTAATGTGTCAATACATCATTTTTACCTATCTCTCTGAAATTTAAATTAAAAAGAAAAATCATTCATATTTTATAAAATAGACAGGCTGTTAAAAAGGTTTACCTTGATATCATTAACACCATGCTATTTGGATCTTTGTTAAAGCTGCTTAGTTTGTATGTCAAAGTTGTTATAATACTATATTTTAAGTTACAAAAATGTTTTCAAAAAAGTGAAATAATTGTAATTTCTTATTGAGAAATAAATTTCTTTAACCATAAAAATTAAATATAGTATTCTATGCAATAGTCGGCTTATCCAAAACCATGCCGTCGCTCCAAAAGCGATTATGAGTCTTGACTTGATAAAGGAAACAATTTGAAAAGTGACGAAGATATAAAAGACGTGACTGTACCTACTTACACCGACAGTTCGCTAATCTCATGTAAATAGCAGGCGAGATATACATAGCAAGCGAGATATATATAGCAGGCGAGATATACATAGCAGGGCAATAGGCCCTGCTATGTATATAATGTAGCATGAGTTTTCTGGGATAACCGGTTTCCTTTAATTATGTCCTTTTATTTCAATGCATAAATATCAGATAGTGAGAAACCTGTAATTACCTCCACTAAGATATCGCTGAATCTTTCTGGGTCGTTTGTATTGTTTGCTCTCACTATCAACCTGAAAAAAAAAATATAATCAAAGCAATGTACTTATGTAACTATGTACTATTAGATATAATTTGTGTCATTAATTTTTTTCAGTTTAATGCAAAACCCGTCGTAGGTACTCAGATTTAATAAAATATGATGAAATTAAATTGCCAATAGTTTTTTCGGAATCAGTTAAATAAAAACTTAGATAGAGATAAACGAGGTGAATTAGAATATTAAATTAATTAGAAGCTTATAATTAAGTAACAGCAAGCTAGTTTAGGAACAAAAAGTTAAAACTATGAAAACGTACCTAAATATTCCATCGGCATAATGTATCAAATTCTTCATGATCTTCAAGTCGCCAGTCACATTATTCAACACAATCACATCAGTGATGTTATTCAATGATTTCCCCTTGATCGGTGACTCGAAGCTCATGTTCACAATACTGTAGTTTATAGGTCTTGCATCAGGGTCCTTATCAGTAGCTTTAATAGATGCTATCAGTGTGTCTACAGGCACGTTTAGTCTGACTCCTACAGTCATGTTGGCACTCTCAAATTCTGGTAGATGGTCGTCTACATCTAGAACTTTGATTAGTACTTGGATTTCAGAGGGATCCTGAAAAGAAAATGCCTTGTTCATTTGATTTTGGCGTTAAACGTGATTTTTTTACGGATATATTCTATTTTTATACGCTTCTTGATTTACGTATGATAACAATAGAGCGAGAAGCACTGAAATAATGTATTAAATTATCGCATCAGTGTCAGGCTGATGCTTGGGTACCTATAGCCATTATAAAGATACACTCATAAGTCGTTGTGCAGTACCAGTACGAACCGATAATACGACGCAGGGGGCTTAGAAAAAGCTGGACTATAAAGAGTGTCATCTTTGTCAATAATACACACATATTTTATTTCACATAATCCTACATGGGCACGTATAAAACGTCAGAAGCTAGGTGCACGGTTCCAATTGATCGGTTCCTATGGAGAAGAGCAGGCAAGAAACTCCGCGTCACTCTTTTAAAATTAATTTGCTTTTACAATGTTTTTCTAAAACTTTACGAGCAATAACAACCCGGGTACTGTATATTAAAAGTGTACCTAATACTACTATCATTTCTTACCAGTCTATTATAAGATTTAGTCAGTCTTGGTTTAGTGCCATACTTGAAGCACTTTATTGTGATCAGTTGCTTGGACACTGCTTCTCTGTCCAGTCTCGCTGCTGCAGTTATCAAAGCCTTGCTGTCGTTTGTTCTTTCCAATTTCAACAAGTCAAAGTCGTTTCCCACTGCAAATAAAGTTTGTTTGTGTAAGTATTTTTTTACTTCCACATTGTCTCATTACAAAACGAGTTGTTATTTTACTCTATACCCAAAGTTTAGAGATAGTTATTGTAGGTACTTATTCGGAATTTTATTCGGAAAAAATTATAATTAATAGAAAAGTGATAAATTGAGCTTTATCGTCAGTTTTTGTAATTAGAACTATAACTCTGTCAGAATAAAGTTTGGAATTAAAAAATGGCTAGATGATTTAAACAATAAACACATAAATGCCTTTAATACAAAACAAGGTTAATTTTTAGAGGTTAATAAGGCCGTTTGTATATGTTTTCTGATACGTTTTTGTTTATATAATGGTTAGATAATTACCAGTGATAGCATAGTCTACAGCTGCATTTTCATCGATATCCTCATCAATTGCTTCCAGTTGCCCGATGACTGTGCCAATAGGAACTTCTTCCTTGACTGTCATCAGTACCGGTGGATCATCCTGAGGAAAAATAGAAATATAATGTTGCTGGTAATTAATATTTGAATGCGATGTTGGATGTTGCATCGGGGACTGGCACTATATTTCGCCTCAAATCGTAAAACTTTATTAAAAGATGGCGTAAATAGAAATATCAGATAAATAACATAATGAGCCTATAATGTTATGTTGTAATTCACCACAGTGGGCCCAATGCGAAAAGGTAGGTGGCACATGTTTATGAAATGTATGAATGATGAATGTGCCCTAGAAATGTCACTATTACAGAAAAAATAATTAGCTTTATTAACTTACCGAGTTTCTTCCAAAATGTGGTTTATGGTCATCCACGTCAGTGACCTTGATGGTGACGATCCGTGTGCTCTGCTGAGGCGGCTGTCCTCTATCCGTCACCAGTAACACTAAGGTGTATGATGCTTTGCGTTCCCTGTCCAATGATTGTCTTGTTGTAATCTGGCCCGAATGTGGATCTGAAATAGGGCAGAATTTTTATTTTGAAAACCTTTTATTTTAATCTTAATAAAATATCTAACGGCGGAAACGAAAGAAACTGTTTTAATTCTCATGAGGATTCCAAAGTTTACTTACCGATTGAAAATATCTTTGCGTCAGCGTTGCTTGGTTGTATAGAGTAGAAAAGTTGTCCGGAAGGTTGAGTCGGATCGTCAGGGTCACTTGCCACTACTTGATAGACTGCAGATCCAATTGTTGCATTCTGTACAGTAAGTAGCCAACATCATTAGACAACAACAAAAAAGAGACGTGTGAGACAAATTAATTAAAGGATTTCTACTGGTATTATCAGCCGTTTGTGTTCCACTGCAGTACAAAGGCCTCTCTTCACTCCATATACTCTTCCCGTCAGTAAATTATAATAATAATATTCTTTATTGTTCTCTAATTATCACAAACACAGTACAAAGTCAAGGTAAAACTTAATAGAGACTGGTGTCTATTGTAGGTAAAACCTGTATTACAGATCACCAGGCTTACCCTCCATCAGACATTCACTTATTGGCTGTATTAAATGAACATACAGGTAGGTACATAATAAAACAATTACAGGCTACATCCTTTAATTAATTCGTAATTCGCGCTTTGATTTTAACGTATGTATTCATGTAATTGATCAATATAGGCTGTAAGTATCTGATTTTAATTCGGTTATCGGGCTCATACTGTTCAAAGTTCTACATTTATGCATTTTGAGAACAACCCAAATTCTTACCTCACTAATACTAAGTATTTCTCCAGCTGCAGGTCTAATGAACCTCGGCACACCGTCATTAGCGCTGACGTCACCAATGTACAAAGATAATGACGTATCTCCAGAATGTCCACCACCATCAGTCGCGCCAACTAGCAGTCTGTAAGGATCTGTACGACCGCGGCCAGTTAAATCCTTGCGGGTTTTTATTTCTCCTGTAGTAGCGTTTATTGTAAAAAGGCCTGAAACCAATGACAAATAAGTAATCATAATTTCCTTTTATGTTTAACATGCTCAATACCATTATTATTTCATCTTTATTCTTACCATTAGCTTCTCCTTCGTCCAAGAAGTCGTACTTGATTTCTCCTCCTAATCCTTCATCAGGGTCAGTTGCAGTGACGTTGATGACGCTTATGCCAATTGGAACATTTTCAGGTACCACAGCTATAAATGAGAATGAAGTTCTCAGTTTAAACTTTAAAGTTGCTAACATCTTAAGATAATTATCATAAACATGATTGTACTTGTCAGGAAGTTTGAATGTTAAAGTTTCCACAATACGTTATCATTAGTGATTCGTGTTTGTTTTGTCGGTTTTAATATGCTTTATTTTATTAGTGTACTTTAGATGTGATATCTTACCGATGTAAACATTTTTCTCAAATTCAGGCGAGTTATCATCAACATCGAGAACATCTACAAGAATAGTGGCAGCAGTCTTCAATTTATCAGCTCCACCTGCTGGCGTATCAGATGCTTCTATCTCCAATCTGAGAACTGATTGTCGTTCCCTGTCTAACGTTTTGTTTTCCGCTACCTGAAAAATGTGTACAGATGTTAGGATAAACAATCTACGGTTGCAATATGTGAGCACCATGTTATCATCATCATCGTCAGTTCAGCCGAGAGATGTCCACTGCTGAATAGGTCTCCCCCAAGCACCTCCGCTTCGACCGGTTCTGTGCTTCCCGCATCAACCGGATTCCTGGCATGGTTGGAAAGCCTCCAATGCTACGTACCATGTATCTTAACGTAACTAATTTATCTGTCATTGCTTAGTTTTTAAAATTTGTACCTTTTATAGTATAGTCATTTTATTACAGGTTCATCGTCTTGACATAATATAATTAACATATAATTAATATAATAATAAAATAATGTAAAACATTTAAAAAGAGTACCTAATGAGTTTTTTTGCCCATTCTTCTCCATACGAAACTACCTTTTGGAAAGGGCTAATAGAATCAATTTTATTTTCTCCTAAATTATTACATTCAAAAGTGCCTTTAACCTACTTGAAATAAATTATTTGACTTTGATTTATTATTCCACAGTTTTGATTTTGCTCGTGAAACATGACGTATACTTATAACCTGAATATGCTATAATAGTTTTACCTGTATAGCTCCAGTAACGTTATCAATTTTGAACAGATCAGAATTCTCGCCCCTTAACGTGTATCTGATATCAGAATAACCTTTCACTTTGTCTTCTTCAGTCAATACAGCATCTGCATCGTGTGCTTTGACGGTTACAATCTGTTCTGGATATTTTACTGATTCCAGCACGCTTACTTTGTAAAGCTGAAATAAAAAGTTTTATTTAAAAATACATTTTATTTACATCGTTTTGTTTACTTCGGGATTTCATGAAAGAAAAAATAAAATTTCATTATTACCTCCTTTTCAAAAATCGGTGGATTGTCATTGATGTTCATAACTTCAATAATAATTTTAGCTATACTATGCTTACTGCCATCATTACTGGCTGCTTTCACAGTGATTGTTAAGTTAGGCGTCGTAAGGTCTTCATAATCCAAATGTTTAGTCAAAACTACTTGACCACTAAGAGGATCTACTTGAAGCAGACCTGTTTCTGCGTTAATGACCTTGTAACTAGATACCAAATGTCCCGATACGGGGTCTTCAGCTGTTAACACAAGAACAGTACTCCCAATTGGCTGTTCTTCTTTGATTTTATGATATATCACAGGATTTGAACTTGTCCAGCCCGCGTTGGTGAATTGAGGATTTTTATCAGCATACGGTTGAATATAAATCGTGTGTTCTATCATAGCGAATTGCTTTTCTTTATTGATTTCAGCATTAACGTCGACAACTTTTATTGTCAGAATTACTATGGATGCCATACTATAATCCAAGGTTCCGTTGACAAATATTTCCCCAGTGTCTTCATTGATGCGGAATATGTGTTTGTAATCGTATGGTGAGTTAGGTTTTAGTTGGACACCAGCTTTAGAAAGAGCTTTGAGCTGCATGATACTGTACAGTAATTTTGCATTGACATCAGTATCATAAGCTATAATCCTTGTGACCACATCATTTACCTTTGCTTTTTCAGAAATGTGTGTTGTTGATTCGGTCACATTGAATTTTGGTGGTTTGTCGTTTACATCTTGGATGGTCACGAACACTGTGGTGGTAGCAGTTTCTGGAATAGGCATCCCACTGTCAACTGCTGATACTATGATCTCGTACCGGTCAGGGTTTATGTCACGATCTAAATTTGCGTCATTGGACACTGTTATTAGACCGGATCTGAAATATAAGAACAGGTTATTCATTAAGACTTCAAGTTAAGTAAATCATTTACTATAAAAATGTCATCAAGCGCTTATTCATTTATTATTAGATAATAGAATATAATTAGATAAGAGTTATTTCTGCACAATTATTGCAAGTTTAATGATATTATAATTTTGTTTTTGCATGCTGTGTCTATCGCATCATATCGAACACTATGCTTGTATATTGCTTGTATTTTAAGGATAAACAGTGTAACAATTATTGTAGATAGGCCAATAAATAAATAAAGAATAATAATGTTCTGCTAACATTTAATTCTAAGAATATCTTTAAACTTACTTTTCATTGATGACGAAATTATCCCTAGATCCTGATACAATGTGGTATGTCAGCAAATCATCGAGTCCATCAGGATCATTAGCCACCACCATAGTAACATTCTGACCAGGCTTAGCATCTTCTTTAATGTTCGCTTTGTAGTTCATAGGATTAAGGTCAAATGTAAAGTCTTCTGTGGTCTCTGGACTATGTTGAGAAACGGTGTATTTGTAGTGGTGGTAGTTGCCCTTGAATGTTGGTCGCTGGTTTCCTGGAACGCCAACTCGAATGAAGACTCGAGTTTCATTATGAAGGGGTGGGATACCTGAAAATAAATTAACAAATCAATATTATTTAGTCAGCCTGGTATAAAAAAAAATGTAGTTTTCATTGTTTAGATTTCCTTATTAACTTACCATAATCAGTAGCTCTCACAACTAGCTCATATTGACCTCGAGGAGTATCCATACTGTCGACCTTTTCGATAATACTTATTTCCCCTGTATCTTCATCTATAGTGAACACATTGCCTTTGCGACTTATACTGTTATCAGATTCCAATGAATATTTAATTTGACCGTCACCTTGTGTAGGTCCATCTGCGTCTGTAGCCTATAATATAATTAAAAAATTATGAAAATGGCAAACATTAGCACCAATATTCTTTCCGTGCTCATACATGGCATGATTAAAACAAAATGACTTACCCGAACAACAAACTGCGGCTCAAAACTAGTAGCTCCATCTCTTATAGTTCTACTGTACTCTGCTGCTTCAAATAATGGAGCATTATCATTGACGTCTAACACTTCAATAAAAATACTCGCTGTTGATCCTTTACCACCACCATCTTTGGCAAAAAGTGTTAAACTGTAACTTTTCTGTTTTTCAAAGTCCAATATCTGTCGCACGTAAACACCTCCTGTATTCTTATCCGTATTAAACATGTTAGATCCGAACCCAGTTAAAGTGTATTCAATTTCGCCAAATATTCCATAATCTCTGTCAGTAGCATAAACATCACCAATTTTTGTTCCAATAGTTGCATTTTCAGGAATATTGAATTTATATGTAGATTCTTCGAAAATTGGAGTGTTGTCATTCATATCGAGAAGTTTTATATTGATTCGTGCTGATGATAATTCTCTTCCATCAGCTGATGTTACAATATCAAAACTAAATAGGCGTTTGTCATCATCGTCTACTTCGTAATCTAATTTCGAAGAATCTTTCACTTTTATACTGATTGGGGTTCTTCCTTCACCGTGATCTGTACTAATAGCAAACACGTCTTCAGAATTCCAAACATTTCTTAGTGATAAATCGTATTTACTATTTTGTCCTATATCATGGTCTTCAACGTATATTGACAGAGCAGGGATGGGACTACCATTTTCAATATTTTCAGGGATTGATATATCAAACTCTTCTTTGTTAAACTTCGGTACATGATCGTCAACGTCAGTAACGATAATAGTTATGGTTGTCACCGTGAAGTCTGATGGCACTTCGTTGTTTATTAATTCTGTGGCCTGAAATTAAAAACACAGTATTAACAGACAGACAGGAAAAGCGGAGCATGGCACAATAATGAAGCCTTGCAATAAGTGCCTAGCCTAGCACTTAGCAATAAGTGGCTATCAAATATGATGAATTTTTACCTATTGGTAGAAATTATGATACTAGCTATTTAGCAGCTACTAGCTAGCTACTAGCTAGCTACTAGCTTTTTATTTATTTCACTCATACTCTATAGAAAAGGGAGGATCCTCCGACCAGACGGGTGTTGTGTCTGGCGGGCAACTGCCCATTGATTCGTGTCGGGCCGTTTGTATCTATGCTAGTTGCGCGGTAAACTCTGCTTGCGCGATGCAGGATTTACTATTGACGTCACGTGACGTCAGTAACTCAGTATGACGCGTTGTTTGCATGTGGCGTTGTAGATACCGCTACAGGCTTATTCTTTTCCATGAAAATTAAAATAGTAAAATTTTTGCCTGCTGTTATTACAAAATAAAAAGATACTGTAATAAATCGTGAGTACCTTGACAAAGAAACTGTAAACTCCTCCGTTCTGCATCACGACATCACTTTCCCTGTCAATGGGAATGTCGGAAGCGACCAGTGTAGCTCGTCCTAAAGGTCTGTCGGGCAGTAACTTGAAGTACTGCTCTGTGTCACCTTCGAGGGTCAACAGAACTGGTCGAGGATTGGCTGTGTCGCCGTCTTTAGCTATGATCTCCATTATGCTTGTGTTCTGAAAGTTAAAATAAGGAATAACAAAATTAAATCCTAACTTAACTAAAACTATACAGAAACTAAAAAATAGCGTCAAAAAATTCATCCGCATCGCTGTCGACTGGTAATGTACCCAAGAGACTGGCGGCATTACCTCGTTGTATGACTATGGTTAGCTACTGGCCAAGGTAAAAGCCAGCCCTTGGGTCACGGGAAGTGTCAACCAGCTGTTTCTAAATTTATTAGATTAATAATTGATTGTAATTTGATAAAAGTACTAATTGTTATAAAATGGGTTGATAGAAAAAAAATGGAGACAGTACACTCTAGTAAAATTTTATTAGCAGTACCTAGTAGTTAAATTTTAATTCTATGAGTGATTCTTTAATATGATTAACTTATTACCCTGTGTCATTACTTTAGTCTTTAGTATTGCGTCATTATTCTGCTGCCCTTGATCCAATATATTTGTGGTCGGCGCCACATGTTCATGTTCTCTATTAGTTGTCATCTCGGTAATCACCCCTTTTTTACTCTTTAGTATTAGACTTATTTTTCCCTTTTTTAATATTAGATTTTCTTTCGGTTCTCAAATTAAAAACTTTATTTTATCGTCGCATATACTTATTTTATAAAAATATAATTTTCATTTTACATACCGGTGCTGTATTTTCTGGCACTGTAGCTGAGAATGGAGCATTGAGGAACACTGGTGGTTGATCCTGTACATCCCATATTGCTGCTGCGACACTAGCCAGTGCTCTCAGTGGCCTGTCAGACGAATCAGTAGCTTCTAAACTGATGACATATGCTGATCTGCTCTCGAAGTCCAAAGCTTGGTTCAGGAACAGTCGAACTTGGTATTCGTTTGGTGTTATCTGTAAATTATAAGTATTTTTCGAGCTAGTTACTTGGTTTCTTCAAGTGGATGTAAACTTTAGAAAAGACTATGACAAGCTGGTATATTTACTAATGTAGATAGTTCTCTCTTTCCAACCATTCCAACTGTGTTTGTGTTATTTGAATATGGAAAATTTGCACAGCCAGCTAATCTTCTCAAACCGCGCTAAATTCCTACATTTAGTTATCTTTGCTCACCATATCAGTTTCAACTCTGAACGTGGCGCAAGCCTCAGAATCACTTCCTTTCTCTTTGGTAGAACATATCACTCGTATCCTCGCATTTTCACCCTCATCACGATCTGATACTGTTATCTTTGGGTTCACCTGAAATTCATAAGTATGTTTTTAGCAATTAATGCCACTATCTTGTTAGCATTCAAATTGCATAATTCTATATAATTATGATGGTTAACATTAAAATAGTTTATTGTAATGTCACTGTGGTGGAGTAGACAATATTTTGGTATATTTTGTACAATTTTTGAAGTGAAAACTTCTTTAGCGGCGCTGTGTACTTTTTTTGGAATGGGTAAAAACTTCTAAATTCGCGTCAGGTCACGTGACCCTGATCGAAAATTCGTAAGACGTAAAACGTCAGACGTAAAACGTAAGACGCGCGTTGTTGAGGACAGCGCCATCTATGCACATCGGGAAGAACTACGAGGGCCTCGCGTACTAACGTCAGACGTAAAACTTAAGACGCGCGTTGTTGAGGACAGCGCCATCTATGCACATCGGGAAGAACTACGAGGGCCTCGCGTACTAACTACGTAGGCCTCGCGTACTAACTACGTAGTTCATCCAACAACGACGAGATGGCGCTGAACCACGGATATATAACTGACGACGAGCAAATCTGAATAAATTCCTTTCACGAGAAGAATAAACCAGTCACTTTGGTCATCATACCTGATTTGCAAAAAACCCTATAAAATAAGGAACACACCTTAACACGCGTGTTTTGTTTATAAGACGATTCACAAAATACACTCGTAATTGTTCAAGTTTTCACTTCTGTCGGCACTACCGGAGTGCCAGTGTTTTTTTTTCCTTTCTTTCACACGCAAGTTGTGAACTTCGTAAAAACAATCTGTAGGTAATCGAACGTTTAACATTGTTTTGATTTTTACTAGAATGGTTTTATATCCCCTTATCATTTCTTCTTTATTAATCAACTCTATGCATACCTCAATCTCAGTTCCAACAGCAGTAGCTTCACTGATATTCACGATGTAAGGCCTGTTATGAAAGATAGGCGGGTTATCGTTGACATCCTTTACAGGTATGACACGCCTCAACGACACTGTGTTCGGCTCTGTGTTCGCTATCCCTTCATCTGTAAAAGGATTGATTTCCAACAATAAGTTTTCGAAGATAATAATATTACAACATACTTTTTCTTTTGTCAATTCCGTAATCACCTGTTACGAAACCAATCTGAAGTACCTTCGTTACTCAGAAAAAAATACCGTTACGAGTCAAAGGAACTACGATCGAACGAACGGAAATAATTAGCGATATTAGCAAGGTATTGGTAATGAGAAAACTGTTGTTAGTAGAAAATGGTTGAACTGGGAAATGAACTTTTAATGCTTCGAACTGACCAGAGAGTCCGAAAGTGCACAAAGGCGTAAAATAATCGTTAGACAAATTTGTATCATTTTAAGCAGAGTGCAAACATGCAAGTAAAAAGTTTTACATCTTGTAAATATAAGCAAGATCTTGAAAAACACGATATTTTTAGAACGACCTTACCAGTAATACTGATGATAACTTCTAGGGCGTTCTGCTCCTCCCTATCCAGAGTCTTGGCAAGGGTGACGACACCAGTCAGCGAGTCTACAGAGAAATACTGCCCAGATATGGAAAAGCGAAGTGGGCCATTTTCTGGGTCCACACCTGAAAAAGCAACAGCACTATAGTTAATATCAAGCATTATGAACTATAACATAATTTTCATATAAAATATGCAAATAAAGGCAAACATGTCTTTTAGATCAAACCTGTTGAATGCACCTTTACTGAAACGGTATTTTCTACAGTTTTCACTAATGTTCAACCTAACGACCAAGTTTAATGCAACGTTAGCTAGATGACAGTACAGGCTAATTTTCATTTCCAGGCCCTAATGTGTCCTACTGGAAATCTTGCTTCGGAAAGTTACTCCGATTTAGCACCATAATTATTGATGATTTTTTAATAGCTTTTTTCCATAAGGAAAGTAATGTGGCTTATCAACACTTCATGTCAAAGTATAAACAACTAGTAAACAATCATAAAAAGAATAGTTACCTTTTAAATGATACACTGGTGTTCCAACAGGTGTGTCTTCAGACAGAGTAAACTGCGACATGTCCCCGATCTGGGGGACGAAGTGTGGCGCTCTGTTGATGACCTGACTCCAACATGTTTGAAGCAGGGAGAGTATCAGCAGGATGATCAGCGGATTTGGGTCTGATATCACGGTTGGAATCTTTCGACGCTGGAATATTATTTCTGCCATTCTGGAAATGGTACATTTTTATGTTAATACTTACAATCTATTTTACGTTGAGTTGTAGACCACCTGGCAACATGTTTAGGAATAGAGGCCAAGCTGGTGCAAAACTTTAGACCATAGTTATAGTGCGGCGACTGACTCTCATTTCTTTAATTACCTATTGAATAATAAACAACTACTAGAAATGAAGTGTATGCGGTATAAAAATTATCGCAAAAATCCAGTAGTAGGTATCTCTCGTACTATAACTGAAGAGGCAAGAAACTTCTATGATTGAAATACTTCTATGCTCTAAATTATAATGGTTTCACAATTATTCTGCATTTTAAAACAACTTCCAGAAACATCAGCCCTTTATAGTTTACCGGTAACTAAATACCTTTCGGAATTAATAACGGTAGGTACCTGTCTAATAGGTGCATGGTGCAGAATTCCAAAGCATTCTATACTCAGAATAATATATAAACAAGCCAAATGTTTTTCGAGGTCTTCTTTCCTCGTGCGTGAAGACACATAACCATTCATAATATTGTAATTATGTAGGTACGTTCGTAATTAAAAATGCTTACTTAACATTCATAACATCTGACTACGTTATTTAGTTATTACTACAACTGGTACGTTGCACAATACCGGTATGACTATTTAATACCGGTAAGGTATATCGGCTAACAGTTTTAGGGTCAGCGAGTGAATACATAAGATTAGTTAGTGACAACTGTGACAGATTGGAAGTTTCTTTGGATGTTTCTGTTTAAAAGTGTTATATCCATAATAAACAATGAACATCGTTATAAACTAGCTGCTTTTTAATCATTAACCATAGTATTCTTACTCTCAAAACGATGAAGGAAACATCATGAGGAAACGATCATGTCCTTGAACCAAAAATTCGAAGGCATGTGACATCCGCCAGCCCGCACTGGGTCCGCGTGGTGGATTATGGCCCAACCCACTCACAGAGAGGAGGCCTGTGTCCCAGCAGTGGGTACGTTATAGGCTGATTAGACTTAGCTACTGCATCCGAGAAATCTTGGTCAAAACTAGCCACAGTACTATTTGTATGAGGGATTGCACTAGATCTGACCTCTGTCTGACTTAATATAGAACATTCCCAATTCGGATTGAACTTCGATCTTGAATTTGGATTCGGATCAGATGAAATGCAGAACCGCCGTGACCTCTCAAGCTCTGCTAAAGACACAATTGATTTTCTATTGTATCGTATTACATAGGATACGCGCGGAGCTTGACCGGTTAAATAACCTAAATGGTGACGTCATTCAGTGTAAGTGCACAAAAAATCGGCAGAAAATCGAGTGTTGTGTGGGGTAACCTCTGTGAGAGATTTTTGTCTGACAATGAGTGGACGGCAATATACCTACCAGGTTGATTGAAATCAAAGTTTATTTATGTTCTGTAATTTTTATAGAACAAATTTTGTTAGATTTAGTCACAAGTGACGTGTATGACCGGATGTATGAACGTAAACGAAGCAAAAGGAGTATTTATAAGGACAGACGTAGCAGATGGCATGTATATGATGCATGCTATGTATGTATGTAGTCTACATATTCGAATCTAATAATACCATAAACATATTCAAATAGAACAAGTTACTGAACAATATCAACCTGTCACTTTACGTTTCATTTCTCAATCGTCTGGCTGCAAGCTTGTGCCATTCTAACTTAGGTTGTAATACTTGTAATGTACTGGACTGCTAATATAGTTGTATCTCAGTGTGTATAATCTTACTAAGTTAAGAGCTTAGAATGAATATCACTAGTGTTTTTTGGGGCCTGGCACAAAATCGACTAATTTTGATCAATTTTGTTCATTCATTGCGAGAAAGGGCAATAGAATTTAAACAAAATTATTTGTGCTTTGACAAGTCGAGTTCTTTGTCTTGCATGTGGCGGAAAGGGATTTTTCAAATAAACTAAGTATTCGTGGAAAATCACTAATCTTCGCAACAAGTTTTCCGAAAAATGACGCGAGACTGACGTTTGATCGTTTGGTTATAAGAAACTACTTATGATTTTAAAAATTAAAAATTATCTTTAACATCATTATATGGTGTACTTGCATGTGGTGGAACTACTTTTCTCAATTTTCATACAAAATATAGCAGAAAAAAAATGTTGAAATAACGTAATATTCTAAAAACTTCCTGACAAATAAGTATTTTTTTCTAATACTTTGAAACACTTTTCAGAAAATTTAAAAATTACATATTAAAGTTAAGATAACCATTTAATAGAATCAAAATTTTATTTTATAAATAAACAATAACTTAACTTCGTAAATAAATGGCAAAGTGAACTATATTATCGACCGCGCAAAATCGATCCCGTCAGTAGCAACCGGGCCTTCCCAGCGTGAGGACGTATCACTTTGTATCGCAGGCGCGCACGTGTTCTCCGTAAACATATTCCAGAAATGGTACACCGACTACCACTTTTTGATCCATTTAGTATTTATTTTATTTTCAGTACTTTGCTTGTTTTTGAACAACATTAAAATTTTGCATGCCTGATTTTTATATTATATAAAATAGCGGTGTGCTTGTGTTCGTAATTCTTCTCATCCTAAATGGCTTGACTGATTTAGATGTATTTTTTTTTAATTCTTATTGTGTCACTTGGATGGTTGGTCAGTGGGTTGTCTTAGGAGCGGATGTTCTTAGCTATTGTCGCGGGCCAACGTCTGCCTACAGCGTCCGCTAGTTATATATAGACTGTATATTTCATCGATTTTTTTTAAGTGAAAACTTCTTTATGCGCGTTAAGGGTAAAAACTTATGAGTTCATGTCACCGACATGCCCGCACAGACATGCTGTTGTAGCAGTAAGAGAAGTATTTTTTTGGAACAAAGTTCTTTAAAGTTACTGAAGTCAAAATGTAAATCCAAGATGGCGACTGCGAAAATGTTCAAGTTTTCGTCATGGGTATCGTTTGCATGGTTTTCGATGGTGTTAAAGCCGATAGTGGGGTCAAAATGAAAATCCAAGATGGCGGCTGCGAACATTTTCAAATTTTTGATCATGGGTGTTATTTTCATAGATGCTAACGCCGATATATATATAGATATACGATAGAGCCAAAATGAAAATCCAAGATGGCAGCCGCAAAAAATTTCAAATGTTTTGGTAGAGGGAAATCTTATTCGTTCGTGTCACTGACATGCTTATGTTATTAGTATCCATAATGTGGCTATAAGTATGACGTGTTGAGCTTGTCGTTGCTCGGAGTTCCGATAGATGCCATGGCTGCATATTATTTTTAATGGTTTACAGAAAAAAAAAATTTGTCGTCGTCGTCGTTTTTTTCATGGTTTTTGAGGGTTTTAAAACCGATAGTGACGTTAAAACGTAAATCCAAGATGGCGGCTGTGAAAATTTTGTTTTATTTAAATCATACGTGAAAAGGAACCGCGTTCCTGACGGAGGCCCTCCGACCACACACGTATTTTTTTAATGGTTCAAAACCCTTAGTTTGACAATCGATGGAGAATTTTAGTGATTAAGCCCTACACTGCCCATAAGTTACTGGTATTATCCCATGATCTACAACAAATTTGTATATTAATATATACAAATTTGTTGTAGATCATGGGTCGATAGAAAGAATCGCATTACCAGTGCACCGCAAAAAAAAAAACGACAAAACGTGGGACTGGCACGTATCAGACAAATTCTAACAGAACGTAATTCGAATCAAATCGCTACGACTTCGTCTCAAGAATATGTAAGCTTTTACTTTCTATCAACGCTAGAATTGCATAAAGAAGTATTTACGAGTACCTACATTCTTATTTTTAAATGCTGGTAATTTTAGAAAATCGATGACAATGGAAGTTCTGAAAATACAGTAATTACTAGTGTTATGTTCTATGGTAAAGTTGACATGAGTTGTTAAAACTCATATCAGCTTGATCTAGGCATGGCATCACCTTTGTCTTATATTTATGTTCGTATAACTCGTCAAAATGTAGGGAACAGCTGATTTTTGTTTTTGCGATTTTAGGTGTGGTCTCATAGTAAAAGTTGTTCATAATGATAAGTACAATAACCTCCATTGTAATATATTATAAAAACACCACGAATACTCGATACCTATGAAATTGTCGTTTTATTAAACTGCCACTTCAAACTGTAAATATAAGTAGTTACAGTTTGACTTGGACTTCCCAATTCCTTGGTTCGCGGCCAGTAAAATAAAACAGCAATTTCACAGGTATAGACTTAATATTCAAATTTAGTTGTTTTGCATTTTCCAAAACTATATTTTTTTATCCCAATCCAATTCCAATCTTCCTATTTTATTTTTTTCAAATAGGTACGGGCCCAGTCCCAAGAAGACTTTTTCAATTTGTTTGAAATAAGTTTATCTTAGTCATCATTGACATCGATGAAGGAAAACATTGAATTACCTAAATATGCATACTACTCGTAGATATTTATGTAAAACGCTTACCTCAATGTTATTGAATGTCTTAATGTACTTAAATGGATCTAACACCAAATTGTACCATTTTTATGTTGATTTTGGTAATTATACTAAACGAATACTATGTTAGACAAATATTCCAGACTTATATTTCTTAACCGTACCTCTATGAATAAAAAAATATATAGGATCAAAACTGTTTAAACGATCGCTACGCTCGATTTTTAGGCGTGTGTGCGTGAACGTTGCACACAAACATAGTATTGCAATGAATTTACCTAAACTCTAGCGAGGGAATTTTCTGCACGGATTCTTAAGGCACACTATTTCAACAAAAACAAGTTGTAGGAAGTGTTGTAAGAACGATTGTGCAATATCCGATCCGAATTCGACTTGTCACAATAGCACCGATTTTTTTCGGACCTGTAACGGGCACTGGGGAGAAAATCATTGGGGCCTTCAAAAAAGCGTATTTTGACAGGAGTAGGTACCTGAATAACACCTCTATTTCAAATTTCTGACATTAGCTACGTTTTCACTTTTTCAGCAGTTGTGTGCGAAAACTAGACCAACACATGTTGAGGTAGGATGTTGCAGCACTTGCTGCCTATCCTGTCGCCTTCCAAGACTCCGCGGGAATCAACGTGACGTTAAATAATGTCCATTAAGAGCCACTGGGTACCCCGTTACAATAATCAATTGTCAGCAATGGCCAGACGTCACCCAAAGATCACCATTGCAAAACAAAACGTTGACGTAAGTGTTTATACAAGAATGTCTGACCGCAAAACTGTTGGCGTTGGGTAAGTGGTTCACTGGAGTATGTTCACGCTACACTTGTTTAAAATAGGATAAGTAGATAGTTTCAAAATAAGAACAAAAACAAAGGAAGACGTGATATAGGTAGGTATATGTGACATACACCACGGCATCCTATGACCCACCCCTTCCCACAGAGTGGATCCCTGAGTCCAGCAGTATTTATGTTTTAGTTATAGATATATCATATTGTAGTATATGATTATAGAGTGCTAGTTAGCCCGCGAAGTTCAAATTTTCATTAATATTTCATGAAATAGATGATTTTAATGATTATAATTCTGTAAATACATACTTGTTACTCTCGAAAATCATATTTCGTTGAACATGCAAACTGACACTGACCTGCAAATTGCTAAAAACTTTAAAAAGTTTCAATTTCACAGGCTACCTCGCGTCTATAGTTAAAAAAATAATACTGCTGGACTCAGACCTACCCTGGCACTTCCCCCTTAATGTCTTCATACTATGTTATGGAAACTTTTATTTCGCGGAACTAGGTAGCCTTAATTTTTCTTTCAAGGTAGGAGTTTGTCCACCCGAGAAAATTCTTGAGCAAAATCAAATAGGTACTAAAATAATAATATTTAATAAATCTTATGTAAATAATTACTAAGAGTGACCCTGTTTTGAAGTGCTGCGCTTGCGCTTGTGTTTGACGTCACGTTTCTATCGAGTCGTGTCGTTTGCCCTAATTTGTTAAATGAATATTATCTAAGTAAATGTTATCTATGTTCGTGATTTATATGTTTTATAACCGATAGTATTCTACTTAGAATTAATTCTTTCGAAAGAGATGATTTTAATTCTTTCATAATACGTAAATTATTAACTGTGGATTATTTTACTTTTTATTTTGTATTAGCTTGAAATAAACTGCAAAAACAGATTCTATGTTTTTGTGTGATAAGGTAATTTTAGGGTTCCGTGCCTCAAAAGGAAAAAACGGAACCCTAATAGGATCACTTTGTTGTCCGTCTGTCTGTCAAGACCCTTTATCTCGGGAACGCGTGGAGGTATCGAGATGAAATTAAAACCATTTACTAGTTGACATAGTTGTGAAAAAATCAAACTTCTAAATTGACGTAAAAAAAGATACGGCCGTTTAAGCCGCAAAAAACGTATATTTCGACACGCTCAAGGGAATCAAAATATATAGGGCACTTTTCGTTGACCTAGAATCATGAAATTTTCAATGTCATGTAGCACAAGTAAAGGAAAAAATTCCGAAAACCGTAAATTTGTAGTTACATACCTACAAATTTGTACGGAACTCTCGGTGCGCCAGTCCGACTCGCACTTGACCGGTTTTTTTAATATACTTTCACAATACTCACTATATCCTAAATATGCCTACTGCTAAGTCTGCTGAGATAGTCGTTTTCAGTTTCTATTGATCATTCAGTTTATTTTCAATAATCGAAGATTAGTAAAAAAAGTCGCAAACCGAAATCTCAATCTAAATCTCATCCTATTATATCAGACCCAACAAACGGCCAAACAACAAGAGATTTAGACAAAGGAATTAGCGAAGTTCCTCTGCCATAAAAAGAGTTGCGTGAAGGAGCTACACAGCTCAAACAATTATGGTGTTTTCTCACGACCATTGTGCTTAGTTCAGTGACACGAGGTCGGCACACAATGGCGTTGCGTTACCGAGTCTAACCTAGAATTTTGAGCGATTTAAAAGAAGCTTTCGAACCCTGGAATAGGTTCCGATGTTTTTGTATGGTTTCGTCTACCGGATGTGTGCTTGGCGCGTTGGCTTGTGCGGGAGTTCAGTGTTGGGTCCTGGGTTCGATCTCAGCTCGTGAGTGTTGTTTATCAATTATAGGAACTTTTTAGTAGCTATTCGAAGTTTGTATTTGTAGCAATAAGATTGCCCTTCATTTCATGGTGAGACAGTGTAGGTCTAATATTTGTGTTTGTAAGGAATACAAGCGCGATGTCATGGTGCAGAAACATTGGATAAATGGATTCCAACGTTGAGAACTTTTGTGTCTTAGTGCCTAGAAATATTAGCTCACTACTTTGTTTGAACCTTTGACCGTTCCCAAACCATATTCAGACTCCCACAAAGATCAGTATTGCATGAACTGTTCATGACAGGTCAACCATAACTTGGCAAATGCATGGGAACATGTTTCAGCAACCGCCCAACATGTCTAAGTATAGCCTCAGCCACTACAAGTTGTTAGCTCATCGTGTTAAGTAACTCATTTCCTTCACTTAGCTATCGTTTACACGGAAAACCTAATGCATAATCACTATATTTTCCCACATACTTAGATTGTTATCTATGTTTTTATGTCTGCATTAAAAACATAAAATGTTTTATCTCTGTTATTCCGGGAATGAGTAATACCGTTATTTTACAAGTGAGAGGCTAAAAGATTATTATAAGATATACTTACAACTCGTAAGTCGTAACCGTCTACACTGAGCCACCACGGTCTCTGAACTACAAAAAGTAACGAATTTGCCAGATTTCAAATAAGGTTACTGCTGGCCATCAAGAAAGGCAGCAGGCATAGAATGAGAGGAGCGTAGTCCAGTTATAAGACGAAAATGACTACGTGGCCAAAAAAATATGCACATTGGTACGTTCGGTTAGCCAATGACCGGTTCGAGGTTCGACCATAATTATAATTCTGTATTTACCTAGTCTTCACGCTTTCATTTCCTTCTAAGGAGGACCTAATGTGGGCGTAGCGCTCTATTCTATCTTGTCGAATTTGATATTTGAACTTACTCAAATTAAATAAGGCTATAAGCACTTATATAGCTGATAATAAGTGCTCATTGTTCGTTTGTTTGATGACAAGGTGATTGACAAATTCAAACTACACTCGGGAGGTAGTAGGAGTACAGTCACGAGCACTAATATTTCAACACTTGGCAACTTTAAATTGCGATTTTTCGTGAAATAACGAATCCAACGTTGAAATACGACACTTTACACAAACCTATGGGTTCGAAAATACTTTGTTAATAATAACATAAAATTTCATTCAAAACTAAAGGGGAAAATTGTTTTTGAAGAAAGCCAAGTGTATACATACGCTCGTGACTGTGCAGTATTAAAAAATATTCCAAGGCCTTTTACAAATCTGTGTTATGTCTTCTACACACCTTTATCAATTATATGAAAGAATAATAGGTGGATTTTTGATATCCTTATTGGGTGTACGGAGTGTTTACCAAGTGGCAGAATCCATCAATCTCAGCTTGTAAACAATGCTGCAATGACCGAGATATTGCGCAGAGCAGAGCATTCAAACTATGAACTGAAATGTCATTGTTCTTTACTTAATCCATTCAAGGTCTACATTAAACTAGAAAGGAAGATGTGATATTTTTAGTGCTTTAAGCTGGGTGTGCCGTAAATGGTAAATAACTCTTGTTTGTTGAACATCCAACAGAAACAGCCATTATTGTGCCCTTATTAAAAATTAATGGTTTTTGTTTATGGATTTATTTGTCGTAATAATTTATTTAAAGTTTTAAATAAATTATAATACTTTGTCGATTAAAGAACCTGTTTTTATACAGCTTTATAGGCAGTTCAGAGCCTTGGGTCGTTCCTTCCTGTCATCATCATCATCATTTTAGCCGAAAAACGTCCACTGCTGGAAATAGGCCTCCCCCAAGCATCATCACTTCGACTGGTTCTGTGCTTCCCGCATCTAGCAGATTCCTGCGGCATTAACCACGTCCACCTTGTGAGAGGCCTTCCAATACTACATCTTTCGGTATGCGGCCACCACTTCAGAACCTTTTGGCCCCACCGGCCTTCTGTTCTGCGAGCAATGTGCCCTGCCCACGTTTGGAAATTCTTCGTGCTATGTCAGTTATCTTCCACGGATCTCTTCATTTCTGATTCGATCACGTAGGGAAACTTCAAGCATAGCCCTCTCCATTGCCCTTTGGGTGATTATAGGGCTCATAATGGACCTCCCATTATGAGCGACTATGTTTTAATGGCATTGGGTCATTACTGGCAACACGCAGTTGTCAGACGTTCATCTTGAGACACGTGAGAAGAGAAGATATTACGTATCTTCCCGAACGCTACCCAGCCAACTTGGATTCGACGACTGACCTCTTTCTCGAAGTTGGACCTACCTTACTGGACAGTTTGTCCTAGGGAAACATAATCGTCTACAGCTTCGAGCGAAGCGTCTCGGATATTCAACCCAACGCTATTTGGGTTTAATCCAAATAGCGTAAAGGTTCTCGTGACATATTGACATACCGCAAGAGTCAGAATTCTGAATGTCTTCGCGCCACTTTACATACAAATTGTACCGTTTGGAACTTGTTCCGAAATTCGTTTAGTCAAAACTCTATTGGGTTGATCGTACGAAGAACTATCTAGTTGTCGCGGTTGCTATAAAGCAACTGACATGTAATAGGGAAATTTCCATCTACCCTATAGGAGACTAGACTTCAAGATGGCCAGCAGAATCTTCACGTTACTTAAAAAAATATTTTTGTATTTACAAAATATTTTTGTATTTACTGAATCGTTTACCAAAGCATGGTGATTATAACTACCCACCTACATCATATTTTCCAGGGGATGGAAACTCTATTTTACTTGTCGCAAAAACCATGGTTGCAAACTTGCATACTTAACATTTAGAAGGTTTCATTTAAAAGAACAATCCATACCCGGAAGAGAAGGCACTAAAATATGAAGTTGTTTGTAGGTAGAGGTATGTGTTTTTGTATAAACTCGGAAACTGCTGTGCCGATAAAAATATATTTTAAATGACATGATATCATCGATTTTCTGAATGCCTGACTAACGATACAAGTCTTTGATTTTTATTGTGTTTCTATAATTTATAAATCTATACATGTCCTAAAGGTCAGAATATACGAGATTTATTTTGACCTTGATGACTAACTGACATGTTATGCAAAGAAAGTACAGTGTAAATACGCCTTATTGCAATATTTGACACATATCAACACGTACCTCAATATAAGTGATTCCTATAAACACAAGGCACTTCACAAATCACACAATATTACATATTTTTATTTATAAATAATAAATAACACTAACGAAACTAAATACACTATACACCAACTTAACTACTCTGCTAACTTTGATACGTACTGTCAAAAACTTGCACCACCGGTCTACGGTACCGGATCAGTATTCTACCTTTCCCTTTCTTACTAACAAACTAAAGTTCCACGCGAGAATGGGACAGCAACAACTCGACAGCGCCGTCTTTTCACCTCCGCAGATAGAGCCTTTTTGCACAGGTAAAAGTAACGGGGTTTTTCTTAAGATGCGTGATGTGAGATAGGAGATATGAGGTCAATGTTGTTAGAGAGAGAGGAAAGGTCTACTAGGTCACGTTCTAAAGGGGGTCCGTTGCATTCAGAGAAATGTTTTGGAACTAAGGGAACTTAGTAAGTGCTATTGTCTATCAATAAAGGCCAATTTATCTTTTTTGGGTCATTTGGAAGTAGCCATTTGGAACGTAGAGGTGCGCCGTTTTTTGGGCGTTGCATAGTCAAAGAATTCGTCAATGGTTGTGTGCTATTAGAAATGCGATGCATGACTAGTTCGAATATTCAAACTAGTAATAAATTACTACTTTTATTACTAGTTGGAATGAAGAAATAAATTACCATACTATGATACATTCTGATATATCATCGTATCAGTAAGTTATAGAATATGTTCTTTATTCAAGAATAGTGCAACAGTGCATAAAAATATAATAATGATGATGATACGAATATTTTTGACTATCTATAAACTCATTATTCGCACCTTACCTAATATAACGCATTGTATTTGTCGTATAATCATGGCCGAAATCTAACTAGATCTAAAACAACGTGGTATCTAATAAAATGTGTAACTTGCGACCATTTAAACAGCATTCAAGTAATCAAGTTTACAACATAGTGCCAAGGTCTATTAAAATTGTAGTAGGTACCTTCCCATGTATCTCATAGCTGGTAGCCAGATGGAAAACGCGTCTTTCCACATGATGGTATTTAGTATTAGTCTTTCAGCACTTTATATAAATTCTTTTTGGAATATAAAGAAAATCTAAACAAAACTTCATTGGTTCCAGCACCCCAATTGCGTAACACTTTCAATCACAATCTGAATCATTTTGAAGGATATTGTTATTCCATTGATTAATATGTTCGAAAATTTTGTCTGCTAAACCACGTAAATAATGTATAGAGGTATGAGGAACAGGGTGTAAAGTTCACTCATACTCTAGAAAAGGGAGGATCCTCCGACCAGACGGGTGTTGTGTCTGGCGGGAAACTGCCCATTGATTCGTGTCGGGCCGTTTGTATCTATGCTAGTTGCGCGGTAAACTCTGCTTGCGCGATGCAGGATTTGCGTGACGTCAGTAACTCAGTTTGACGCGTTGTTTGCATGTGACGTTGTAGATACCGCTACAAATGAACTGTCAAAATAAGAGCCATTGCTACTGAGTGTGTTTCGAAAATACCACGCCGATGACACAAGTGATCTGTGCCGCTGGTCCCATTTAAAGTATAAATACTCACAAACGAGGGAACCTGTTAAACTTCCCCCAGTCTCAACTTTCGTGAGGAAATAATGAGGCACACCACCCGAATCTTTTGTTTGATGGAATAAAGAAACACCACAATAATGGGCCATACGTAATACGAGAGATACAGCACCGGAACATGATCCTACAGCTAGTGGTGGTTAATAAAACATATAGCGCCAAAATATAACAAACTATGTGTACATAGCGTATAGCGTGTGCTATGAGCGGCTCTGACTTCGCGCTATATTATAGCGCCTCGGGCTTCGCGCTATATTATAGCGCCTCGACCTACTCAACGAATAAAAGTTCAAACGCGCACAGCGGAGCCAGAACGAGATAGCAAGATAGCGTCCGCACAGCGGGGCCAGAACGAGATAGCAAGATAGCGTCAGCGACTATAATGTATAGCGCGTTAACATCTACCGCGCATCATCAATTCATCAAGTCCGTTTAGCGTGATAGCGTGTTGCTAAATTATAGCGTCACCGCGTTCAGACTGCGCCCGAGTTTTGAAATAGCGCGCTATAATTATAGCGTATAAAATAACAGACTATATGAATATATTTTATAGTTTATAACACGTTTACAGTTTATAGCGGATTTGAACATCACTACCTACAGCTTCTTATAATCATCCCCTTTTCGACACACACACGTAGGAAGCCTAAAGAAAGAGTTAGTGATTTTTCATGTCATTCAACTTGGAATCACATATCGTCTACGTTCAGTGAAAACCTCGTGATTCTAACAAACGATTACCATCAATAGACGGCATTATAAGCATCTCAGTGCGCTGCACGTTTGTTCCAATTATGCGTTACCTACGAGGTTTTTGACGCAAAAACTTCATAAAAAAAAATCTTTACGGGGTTTTCACTGCACGGCGACAGTATCCAGTACCGTAATCCATTCATTTACATCGGACCAACATAAATTGTATGCAAACAAGCAGTTGTAACTTCCAAACTCATGAACAGGTCAACTTGAAACATGCATGTCTACATAAAACTGCGCAATTATGAGTAACTAACGTAATGGCTAACTTTTGCAAGAGCCCATAGTCTGTAGAAACGAGTGACGGTGAACCCATTGTCTCCCAAGATTGTGAACGTAAACGGTTTCCTGTTATAACAATGCGTTGCGTCTTTTATTGTAATCGCTGTTAAAACTGTTACAATATTTTTGTGTTTTTATTGAATGTGCGTTGGGTTGAAGATGTCGCCAATGTAGCGATAAACACTGGAACGAGGTACCTACTGGTATGCCCGGAAAAAAGGAGGCGTTTACCTGGTAGTGCGTGATTCCGGAGTGAAATGATGCTTGGATTGTATTTTTGTATGTACAGACGCCAGCATACAATCTGTCAAATTTCTTTAATATAATTTTAACTTTATCGCTAAAGCATTAGGTTCAAAGTTGATTAGAAAAATTTGACAGTTTCGGGTAGCTTGATGTGTTGGCGTCTCTACCACAATCAAACGGCCTAGCTTTTTCCCAAGTATGTCGGGGTCGGCTTCCAGACTAACCGAATGCTCTCAATACCAGGATTTTACATGGAGCGACTGCCTATCTGACCTGCACAGCCCAGTGTCTGGGTAATACGGTACGCCTTGGTAAGATGGCTTCTGAAGACCCCTAACGACAGTCAAAGATCTACGAATGACAGCCAGAACCAACGACTTAACGTGCTTAACGTGCTTTTAATGGAGTCTCGGTATGTAAAGATGGTCATCCATTCACGCACCAACCTCGGCAAGCACAGCTGTACCTGGTCGAACGACCAGCCACGAGCCCCTCTGGAACTTTTACCATAATAAAAGTATCAAATTGATTACAAATCAGTGTCATCTAAGATACATTTTGGTAAAGGCTAACCGGCATGCGGCACACCTGGTGGAAAGTGGGTATCGCTTGCTTTGGACACTTGCCCCCGGACTGCTGACCTTAGATAGATACTCAGTTAAAAAGCTTTTACTCATTCACTACCGGAACACAGGAATGCAATGTAATGTGTAATGCTATGCCTGTAGTACTTACTACACTATCAACTCCCTGTCTTCTGTAAGTTTCTATCACCATTCAAATAATTTATTTTCTCTTCACAAACAACTTAACTGCAACCAACCATATACGAATATTACCTATTTGGTTGTCAAGCATAATTTCTCTCGCAAAAGTTCATCTCTTGATAAAATTTTCTATTAAAAAATCCAATACTGAAATGGAAAACTTTTTATCTTTCTCTTATCTCTAAATAACTTATCGCAACCCTGGCCTTGAACACATCCGCCTCGATATTTCATGCTTTGCCTGATCAATTAAGATGTTAACGAAATCTGTGCCAACAAGACAATGATCCGGCACCAGACAGCCGTATAAATTCTGATTGGTCACTGACCTACACCCGGTGCGGTTAAGTTGGCATCTTCACAATTTTCCTTACTGACGATTTGAAATTGAGATTGGAATACAAACGATCGTGAGGAAGACTCGAAAATGTGCCATGCCTTTGTTTTAATTTCAACCCCTTTGCCCGACAAGATTTTGATATTTAAAATATCTGCCGACTCGGCGAGATATTACGAATTACGTCATGAATTTAAGAACTTACATCAACTACGCATTCGTCGCTTCGTATATATACCAATTAATAGAAAAATATGCGAGGTACCGCAGCTATTTTAAACAACGTTTGCGGCAATTATCTCTAAATTATGTTGAGGTCGGTCAAACCACGTCAGTTTACTGCGAAAGTTGTGTAAAATAGGTATTACTACACTTATCCAAAAGGTGATCTGAGGGGCAATTGTCGTAATTTTAAGAACTTTCACAGTCTGCGATCTCAGTATCAATCTGTCAAAAACACCTCTAAATTCCCAACATTTTTGTCGAGTTTTTGACATTGATTGTCACTGAGATTATATTGCGACTAGATTTGGAACGTTTTTAATAGGGATGTTGCCTGGGTAAAAATAAATCGATTCGATTTAGTCCCTCAGTAAGATTATTAAAAAATATTGAACACGTATTTTTTGTTTTATCAATTAGATAAAAAATTACAAAGATATATCACATCAAAGTTCAGGAGTGGGGGGCTTTGACATAATAACGTGCTAAAATTTGTAGCACGGCGTGACGTCATACGAAATTTCCAAGCGCTGTATCTTCGTAATTTTTTGTTTGCCAGACAAAAGAAAAAATACGTATACAATATTTTTTAGTAATCTAACTGATGGACTAAATATATTTTCTTAGTCAACTACCCTATTACGGGAATTGGCCTTCAGGTGAGAGTAGTGGTGGCCACTGGGCCACCACTACTCTCACCTCACTCTTACTCACACCAGACCTACAACTCGTAAGTCCCGGCCATTACCACTGGGTAATGGCCGCGACTTACGAGTTGTAGGTCGTAGGTTCGAACCGAGACAGGCGCTTTACTTTGTGTAAATTATATCATCACCACTGCTCTCAAAACGGTGATGGAAATCATTGTGAGGAATCCGGGATTGTAGAACCAAAAATTCGAAGACATGTGACATCTACCAACACGCACTGGGCCCGCGTGGTGGATGGCCCACTCCCTCTCGAAGAGAGGTAGGTCTGTGTCCCAGCAGTGGGAACAATAATAGGCAGATTGTGGATCCAAAAGGTAGGCAATTTAGATTCGCTGAAAAACAACCTACCCTCTAACTGAAAATATGCAAAAGGAAAAACAAAGATATTATTATTCTCTCTGCATTCTTACTTTTGCCATTATTATTATAAATTACATACATAGGTACATAAAGTACTTACATAAAAAAGCTCGACCCAAACTTGATAAAAAAAAACATTTTTGCGATGTGATACTTCATATTTATTTAATTAACCATTTATGTATACACATATATTATAAACAGACAGGAATGAAACAGAAAAATACGTATAAAGGTGATGCTTATTTCTAAAGAAATCTCTTTCAGCATACCTGCGATAGGAGAGTATATAAAAAGAGATGTAGTCAACGTGTGTCAGAGTAGAAGGGAAAACAAAATCAAAACAATTATCTATTTTATCCAGTGCTAATGCAGTGGATGGTAATAATTAATATAGAACCTCCACGATTGGCCATTCTCTAATAATAATAAGGATCATACTTGACATTGTTTTACCATTACCAATAATGATAGTGCGTTTTTTCACTTTCTACGTTCATAACAAGGATACGGTTTGACGATTACATACTTGCCAACATTTGACATAAATATTTCTTGTGTGAAAGCAAGAAAAGATTTCGATCATTCATTTTACTTACTTAGTGTGTTCTTTTTTCAAATCGTGTCGTTATTCGATATTTCCGATAATATTATTGATATCACTTTTGGAATGGAATGGGCAACTAGCTTCAACTTTCTGACTAACTGACAGACTATTTAATTTTGATAATTCAAAAGTGCCTGTACAAGGTTTAATTGAAATAAATGCTTTGAGTTTGAGGTTTTAAGAATAACTTTCTGTGCCCTGCGGTTTCACCCATAGGTACCTATTAGTCTCGATTCCGTAGGAATATCGGGATGAGAAGTATCCTAAGTCCTAAACCTAGGTCATGGTTTACCCCATCCAAATCTCTTTAGCCGTTTTAGTGTGAAAGCGTAACAAGCAAACATACAATCATAAGAAAAATCAAATCTTTTCTCTTTAATATTAGTTAAGACATCTAACTAGATCCTATTCAAAACATCAGCGTTCCATCAGGCCGGGCCATGGGGCAGTTTTATATTGGGTTTTAATAGATCCTCTATTAGGTACTTACACCTGTTAGCTTGCGAAAAGTGGTTACCTAATCTATGCACTTTTGTCTACCCCCTCGCAGGTACAGTATGGGTATGCTCACTCGATTAACGGTGCTGCCATCTACACAACGAGATAGAAACTACAATCGATGTAATACAGCTATGCGCATGAACATGCAAACTATCACAAGAGTTCAGTATAGTTAGTTACTATGTTCGCTCACTAAATACCGTGGCGCTAATAGCACGTGGCGATTTGAATTACTCGTCATTTGTTTTGTTTTACAATTCTCACCGTGCTCAAATTATTAATTCACTTGAGAAAAGTAACAGTAAAAAAATATACTTAACATCAGTTTTAAAATGAAATAGTAATGTTGGTTCATTGTAATATTAAACCTTATCATTTTATTTTGAGAGCTATCCCAATAGTTTACTCCTGTGAATTATTAATTCGACCGCCAGCCTCAAATGAGTGCCTGTATGAGTGGCGCGCGGAGGCACTACGCCGGGGGGAAACTCCGCTTCCGCAGCAAATTGCGGCGGAGCGGACGGACCTCTGGCGCGATCTCATGGCGGCATGGAAAGAGCGACTGTCGCAACCCAGCGCAGGGCACGCCACGATAGCGGCGGTAAGACCCCTCTTTGAGGAGTGGCTAGAGAGGCGTCACGGCGCCCTCACCTACCGCCTGACGCAGGTCCTCACCGGACACGGAAGTTTCGGGAGGTTCCTGCATATAATTAGGCGGGAGGAAACGCCCGGGTGTCACCATTGCGAGGATCGCCCAGAAGACACGGTGGAGCATACGGTAGAGGTCTGCCCCGCTTGGGCGGAGCACCGCCGTGTCCTCGTAGAGGCGATCGGCAGCGGCGGCGACCTCTCGCGTCCGGCCCTGGTTCAAGCCATGGTCCGGGGCGAGAGGGAGTGGGGGGCAGTCGCCTCCTTCTGCGAAGCAGTCATGCTAGCGAAGGAGGCGGCGGGACGGCTGAGGGAGAGAGCCTCCCGTCCCAGCCGCCGTGGGAGACGCTCCGGGCGTCGGGAGCCGCGCGACGACTCCCGGCCACCGTAGGTGCGGACCTGCGGGCGGTGAGTAATGGGTAACTCACCGTCCGATCAGGACCAGGCCCGTGCCGGACGGCGCGTACGTGTTCCACGCGCGCCTCAAAGAGATGTCAGGATCAACTGAAGGGGCCCGTCAGGGCCGAAGCCTGCCGGGTCAGCGGGATTGTCCGAAAGGGTTACCGCTGGCCCGGAGCATAAAGGGCGAAGGAAGGAACACGGGTGGGTTTTAGTCAGTAAGAGTCTGACACTCCCTTCCGCTCCACCCAGAGCGGGAGGAGTCATTTGATGATTTCCCATCCACAAAAAAAAAAAAAAAGCCTCAAATGAGTCAAAGTAAATTAGCTAGCGAAACTCTGCAGACGTTATGGGTAAAGATGGGTATCGACAACTATACGTGATACAACATAAAAAGATTATAATGTTTTTGGACTCAGCGACCATTGGTAGTGTAGTTAATTGTCGTTCTTTTATGTTAACCTCACAGGCGTTACGGGTATTTTCAGAACCCATACTTCAAGTAACTACCAGCCGTCGTAGACTCCAAAAAAGGAACAGTTTTTTTTTTTGTTTTGTCGAGTTTAGATATCGGTATCGATCAGGTCTGCGGAGTCTTGATAGCAAATTTAATTGGACCCTGTAGACATAATTATGACTTAACATAACTCATAATATGACACTGCATAAACCTAGTTCTTCATAAAGTGGATTGTTGCTTCTGCCAATATGTATTTTAACGTAGTAGGTACCTACGTACAAATAAAACAACCGCCACTTCCATAATTTATTATTTTATTTACAAACGTTCCCACAAAGTTGAAATCAGCACAAGACACATTAATGGGTAGCAAGTAAAGTCGGTGGGACATAGAAAATAAATATTTATAAAATTTACAATGCCTACCTAAATTATCGAACATCTCTACCTATCCACATTATTACAATATATGGGTTTATTTTACAATCACAATAATACGTCATCAATCTTTACCGTTATTATCAACAGTACCATCATTCTCATCAACATCATCGTCTCTGCTAGATGTCTGAGAATGATTCCTTTTAATTTCTTTATACAATGGAACATAAGTATGAATGCCTGATACAGACTGTTCTAAGCGTTTTTTTCTATTATTCTCTGGGTTTGCCTCTAACCATACGTTAACGTTTTTTGAGTTTTGATTAATGCTTCTATAATGACCATTTATTTGAGGTACATACGTCCACACTGTTGTGGTTACATCAACTTTCTCCGTAATTTTGTTAGCCTCAGGGGCTTCGGTAGTAGTTACTACGAATTCATTTTTAAGCTTAACAATAAGAGTACTCGGTTGCTCTTGCATTGCCACTTGTGCGCCAGAATTTCTTCTACTAATCGCTATATTTTGGTTGTTATTTGTTCTTCTCTCTAATTCTAAATACTGATTTGGTACTTTCGCGTCTTCGGCATTGAATTGTAATACTTCGGTCGGAGCAGGCCAAGGATACTCAGTTGTCATTTCAAAGAAGGGTTGCATTGTTGTTACTTGAGGCAGAGAGGGTGTTTCTGATCTAACTTCTACAGGTATGTATCCTGAACTACCTACATGGTGATCTTCTATTTGTGATGTTGATAGTTCTATGGGAGCTTTCGTAGTGTATGGGTTGATTTGCGTCGTCGGTATCGTAGGATGTAATTTGTTCGTTTCGTTTCTCAAAACATCCGTTTTTTCATCAGGATTGTATACTTTAACGTGGACTATCATTTGAGTACCTGTTTCAGTTTGCATATTTTCTTTATTTTTATTCTCTTTGATTATCGCTTCTTTGGTTTGTTTATTTATTATGTTGCTTAAATATCTCGGTCTTTTATATGGTGTATATATGCGCCGGAACGCAAAATTCGATTTTCTTTTAAATTGAATTAAAGGCCGTGATGTTGTTAGATAAATATTATGTAAAGAAGTTGCAGTAGTCGTTGGTTCTTTTTTGATAGGAAATAAATTGAGCATAACGCTGAATGATTTAGTAGTACTAACGGGTGGTGCTTCAGTTTGTCTTATTTCACTGGAACTCGGTAGTAATTTATGACTACTGTTATCATTTTCCTCACATCTGTTACCAAGACAATTCCTTTTGTGGAATGGAATCTGTCGGAACATTGGATACTTGTTGGAATTATCTAAAAGACTGGGAGTTGGAACTGGTGCAAATCGTAAAAAGTCGTCAGCTAACAGATTCACATCTCCAGGATTTTCTGGTTTGAAATTGAAGAGTGGATCTGCAAGATGATTAGATTTAAATGTCTTAATATTTTCTGAACTCTCTTGCTGTAAATCTGACTTTGAATCAGTATCTGATCCTTTGTTTTCCAACATAGGTTCTATATAAAGGCCTGTAAAAGCTACATGTTTGCTCGGAGGTTTAGCATGCATATCTCCTGATTTTGCATTTATTGTCGTTTCTAAATATTTGATGATTTGTCGTATGTTTTTTAATCTCTCTTCGTTTCGATATTTTTCTATCCAACTTCTTGATCCGTATGTTTTGCTGAAGGGCAATGGGGTAGGACTTCTGTATTCAAAGAAGAAGGGTCGTGGACTGGTTCTTCTCACCGCGTTCGGCTTAAACTTAGGTCTTGATGTTGTCGGTCTTATTATAGTCATATTATATCTTCTTCTTCTGGTAAAGGGTCCAGACGTTTCGAGTGTTGGATCAAAATAGTTACTTTCCTGCAAAGCGTTTATAAGTAGGGGCATACGTTCGTAATAATCTTGGTCAAGTCCGAAGTAGCTCCGGTCGAGTCTATCGGCGAATGGTTGGTCGCCATGGGTTCTGTTCATGCCCTTCTTGTTTTGTACTAAACTCCATTCTACAGCAATCGCGTATTCGTAGATCAGTAGAATTACCTGAAATTACAAAAATATTCTTACTTGGTATGAAATCTTGAAACCTACTGGAAAATTATATTAATCACAGACATAAAGGGAACGTTAGACTTGTTGCTTTGTTTATAACCAGTTTCCCACATAAGCTGAGCTACTGAACGATCATTGTTGGTGCCTGGTATATTGTGGTAATAAAGTGAAAAACTTAGGGGATGCGCTAAGGTAGCCTTTGAAATTCAAATTTACTGCGCCCGCGCCGGCCGCGAATCATATTTAGATCGGCATACAACCTGATACTGCGCTGCAAATCGCAAAAACTTAAAATTAGAATTTTAAAAAATTAGAATTTCGCCGGGTACCCTGACGCTTTCGCCTTAACTCAGTTTGTACAGATTAAAATATTAACACTTGGGTTTAAGTATTGAGAAGCACTACTACGAACTGCCAAAATATACCTGATGCGCATCTTAGGAGCATGAGGGCCTAGACAGGTGGCAATCGCTTTCAAAGCGTTTCATATTTCTACAACGGGTTAAAACAGGATTGATATAAGGTTTTGGATACCTTACGTTACTCTAGTACTTTTTTTTATTTTTCTATATTTTTTATTTAGGTAGAATGTCAGTTTGTCTAAGCCCTGCAGTATTATTAGCAACTCAGTACCTCAAAAACACCTTGCGGGAACTCATAGAACAGTTTATAGAAAGAATACATTAAACATTTCATAGTCATTATACTCAGGATAATAATTTTGATTTTATGATGGCTTAACCTCCCTTATGGTGATTAAGAATCAAATCATCAAATCATTTATTTCTTTGCTTAGAATGAAAAGACTATTAGAATTTTTGTTTAGATTTACAATTTAATAATAATATTTACAAAAAAAACACGGACAAAAAAGTAATGGTTAGTAACGAAATTGGACAAATAAAAACACCAACAAAGTAATAACTCTAGCACGAATGGCATCCTCACGTACCGGAATAAATTCTGAATTAATATCCTGTAGTTAAGCTAAAAAAAACTGAAGTATAATTTTGTGATTCCTTGTGATTATACCCATTATTAGCGGTCCAATACAAGTTGACATGTATTTTAATATTAATACCATTTTGACGTAAGTTTTCTCTTAAGACCAGTAATAACCCCCCTCAGAAAAATCGCACAGTATAATAATTACAATCGTAGCACTAAAAGATATTACCTATATCAGACCAAAAAGAACGTAAAATGTCTATTGCTTATTATTATTGTATCTGTATTCTAATTAATGTTTGGCAAATCAAAGATATTGTTGTTGAAATTATAATTATCGTAGTCGCCATGTTCATCTTGTCTCCATTCATTATTTCGTTGAATTTCCAAATATATCGGTCTCATAGATGGCAGCATCGACTTGGAAGATTTAGTTACAATTTTCTCGTCATTTTTTAATAACTCCCACGGAGTTTTCTGTTTCATGGTTTCTATGTTAGTGTTCATTCTTTTTGTAGAATTTTTATATTTGTAAGGCACCATAGTACTCTCTGTTGGTCGTAAATATTCATCTTGAAATTCATCATCGCCTCCATTATCACCGGCCTGTTGGTCAGTACTATGTGAATGTGCTTTGTATTTGACCGTGGATTCGTAATGATTGTTTTTAACGTCAGGAGCAGAATCAGCCATTTGAATGATATTTTTTAGTGAACTTGAAAATATATTAGTTGTTGTAGGATCAACAGAACTTTCAACTGAATTTGTAACTTGAGAGATAGCTTGTAATCCTTGGTGTTTGTATTTTCTAACCGAGGGCGCTGGAAGATCAGGTTCTATGGTATATTTCCACACTTTGGTGATTTTTTCTTGAGGAACATATATCATATCGGCCAATTTTCGCATCGAAGTTAGGTCTAAGTCCTTTTGTGTAGGAGCTGAATTAATATTCATAGGATTTACATTCACTGACGTTTTTTTTAAATTGTTTTCACTGTCTCCTATACCTAATACCATGTCCTCAAGAGATATAGTTTTAGTTTGTAAGGATTCCTTACTGAGAACATTATGGTTTTCAAATTCATTACCCGTTCCACTAGGTTTATTGTTAAAATAATCATCATACTCTTGTTCTTTAAATAAAGGTACGTGCAAACGTGAATAAGACGAGTCCAAAGTATATTTTTTCAACCATTTCTCAGTGCTGGATACAGCAATAAATTTCATTGGTAGAATCGCTTCTGTAGTTCGTTGTTTTACTTCTGGGCTTTTAGTGGTTTGAGTAAATGGTGACTCAGTAGGTTTAATAAGTAGATCGTTCAAGGTAGTTTTTTCGAAAGTTTGATAGTTAGGCAACTTAATGTTCATTATTGTTGGGATCTGTTTTCTATTGTCTTCAAACGTTTTAATTTCAAATTCATTAAATGTAGGAAGCATAGATTTTTTAGTGATTGTGGTTGTGGTGCTAGGAGTTGTGCTGGTACTGTCACTAGAAGGGTTACTTGTAGTGCAACATTTTCTGCTTGCTTTTGTCTCTTTTGGGTTTTTTATAATAATCTTTCGAATTGGACCCATGGTGACCGCTGTATGAGGGCCATTTGTTCGTTGTTTCGTAGGTTGCACTGTTCGAGCGGTTGTCAATTGGTTTAGGGCATCAATATGTTTTGTTTTACTTCTACATGTAGTAAGACCAATTTTGCTACCGATGATTTGTGGAATCAAATCTTGTAAAGCTGCTATCAATTTACTTAACAGTAGTCCTAATTTCTTAGGACAATTACAAACAACTATACCCTCGTTATCTTCAGGTTTTAATTCCTTGCTATTTATATCATTTTGAACAGGATAACTCAGCTGTTGAATATTTTTTATTTTATCTATTTTTGTCATGGGTACAGTTTCAGCTGTGAATGGATTTTCAGTATACTCAAAATCTTTTTTCGGATTAATTCCAACTTTGTCATTGATCATTTTATCGAAATAATTTAACATTCTCTGGTAGTCTCTTATTTTTCTAATTTTAGTTAGATATTCCAGGCGTTGGGTTGGATTTTTCCAGTGCATCAAAGGTGATGTTTTATAATCAGTCGTGTAGTGCCTAGTTGTCGGTAATTTTAACCAATTCTTTGAATCAGAGAAAACATTTCTCGTAAAAGTAGTTTCGGTCGAGTCTTTTCCTGCATAAGGTGGACTGGAGCTTGAATATTCTTCTAGGATTTTCTCCAAGTATCGGTTCTTGTTCAATGCCTTTAACAATATTGGAAGCAGCTTGAGTGTTGTTCTGTCAAAGTTTATTTTCTTATTAAACTTTGAACTGATTGATGTAATATCGCTATCGTTTATAAGCCCAATCCAGTTGGGTTTTAACGAGTTTTTTTTAATGACGCTACCCTCTGAGTTGATACTGTATTCATAGACCAGTATGACGCTCTGAAAAAAAAAAAAAAACAGTTAACTGCTGGCAGTTTAAGTTGTAATATATGATGGTGCAAGGTATTTATAGACTACAAGTTTATAGATTACTTACATCAAATAAACAAGGAACATAGATTAACAACTTATATTTACTATTTTTTTTCGAGTAGCCATCTATCTATTAGTGACACAGTAAGTGCACCTAGAAACAAAGTATTTAGTGCATAATTGTATTAGGTACAGACGCCAGCACATCAAGCTACTACAATCTGTCAAATTTCTTTAACAGATTTTCAACTTTATCGCTACCCAACCAACATTTTGACGCTAATTTCCACCTCTGTTATCGTTTGTATTGGTTTAACGGGTGTATAAAAGCGCCCAGTAAAACTTTTGTTTATTCAATGGTCATGACTATAACTAAATAACTCATCAAGATGAGTAACGGTAACAAGAAGACATAATATGACTAAGGTAGGTATAAAAGATAAAAGCTGAACCATAGTAACACTAGGTGTAGTAACTTCAAGTAACAATAAGTACCTAAGGTAATAGTTGGATTTCTAATAAGTCTCACTATTATCAAGTGTTCTTAAAGAGTGCTAAGTAAATGTTTTATACCACCTATCTTGCCTAGGAAACGTATTATTACTTAAGGAGGTATAAACGGTACAGTCGCAACCATCATAGCACCTGCTTTTATAAATTCAAGTAACAGAAATTACTAAAAGTAATATTATAGTTTGTTATAACTCTTTCTACCGACAAGAGCTCTTGAAAATAGTTAGCAAAATATTTTTACCACCTACGTTGCTATAAAAGTATTAATTGCAACTTATTTACAGCTACTTAATTCAGTAATCAAAAACCCCTATTTATGATAGCAATTGGTATTATGGTGAGTATAGTGAGCATTAAAATTATTATATTACTTATAGCGCTATAAGACGTGGGCCCAATCGAGAGTTTGTAAGGGGTTAGAGCGTGCTCTAACACCAATTGCTAAAACCATTGTATCACTCTTGCTTGCCAAATTCACTTTTAAATAACTCTTTTATCACCAATTCTTATTACCAAAATGCTAGTTGGGTAAAGCCTTAGGTGCTTTCCTACGTCGTCCAATAGTGGAACTTAGCAATAATGGCGCTACCATTATTGCCATATTATATTATTGCCATATCACCGCCATTTGTCTAATTTTATAAGAAATAGAGTGTAGGTAGTGTTTAGTGAACTAATTTGTTTAGTGAACAATTGCAACTTCTAGGTGAACCTAGAAGTTGCAATTGAACCATTTCAAAGACTAAAAAATACTTTGAAAATGTCGATTTTTTTGTTGTAAGTAGGCCATTAGAAGGCACTTTTGAACGTTAACATTAAGAAGATCATAGAATTGATGATAGGCTCCAAAAGGTAGTTTCGGATGGAGAAGTACGGGCAAGAAACTCCATAGTTACATGAACCATACAAGGTACATACTCATTGAATTTCTTTTACGATATTTTGTAATCACACCATTTTATATTATAAAGACGAAAGTGTGTGGGTTTATATATTTGTTACTTCTCTACGCTCAAACAGCTGGTCCAATTTTGAAAAAAAATTGTAAGAAGGTAGCTGACACCCTGGATTAACATATAGGCTACTTTATATCCCGATATTCCCACGGGATCGACATTTACGCGGGTGAAACCGCGGGGCGCAGCTAGTTAATTATAATTATATGTGAAGAAGATGTAAAGCAGTAGGAAGCCAAAATAACAAACGAACTAGGTACTAAATTAAATGACTAACACTAACACGTAATAAATCATCAACTAGCTTCCTCGATGTCTAGCTTTCACGCTATAGTACAGTGCGTGCCACGTAAGAAGAGACTTGACCCCGCCTCCCCCGCTCTTTCCGCCGCCCCTATGACGTCCGGTCCCGTCCCGCACTCAGACCTCATACCGCTAAAGATACCTAAAATCGTGTACTGCGCATGTCAAACCACGTGGTGTGTCAAGTCTCTTCTTACGTGGCACGCACTGTACAATAATTGCTGTTTTTATTAGAAAAACAGCAATTATTGTACTAACTGGCAAAACAGATATTAAACAATCTATGTGCTTATTTAAATAGCACAGACAATAACGACTTATATTGCCACTAAATGAACAAAAGATATATTTCGAAGTCGTTAAAAAAAGATTTGTCTAATAATAAAACCGTCATAATATTGTTTATTAGTCCATCAATCCGTATCTTTACGGCATTAGGCGTGATTTAGAATCTGCATAATATTTTGGGAAGTGCAACATATTATGAAGTTAGGTTTTTTCATATTGCATAAAAGAAGTTTGCGTTTTATATGTAAAATTGTGTCATTATTACATTTCTTTTTTCTTTCAACTTTTGCAACACTGGGAAACGTAACCGCTATCAGCTGATCAACAAGAGATAAAGTAAAAAAAAATATTTTTTAAATTCCACACCTAGAAAAGCAACTGAAAACATTGTTTTGTACTAACAAAAACCAGCAGGTTCATTTCGTAACAATGAAATAAAAAACCAAAAGGCATTGCGAAGCAATTTTAAGTCAATCCAACACATTAAAACAATCTTATACATAATGTATTTTTTGCAGCGGGGGATTGCGTAACACACATAAAATGGCAATCGATCACATTGCCTTTAATTTTGATATCCATCGCTTCATAGCCTTGAAAAGTTCGTCTGCTCTACAACGATAACGCAATGAAATGTAAAATTGCTTTAATGTTTTGGGTTGATTTAAAATGACTCCGGAAGATTTATGCACACTTTTACACATTTTTACACAGTCTAGTTTTATGTGTTTTGCGATTGACATTTATATCTTTATGAGCGACTGTTTCATGTGCATGCGCATGCGCCACGCATCACATTCAACACAGATGGTGCAATCATTACCAGTCAGTTTCATATCGATTTATTGAATTAAAATATTCATTATATTCAACAAATCCTTCAGTTGGATTTAATTTTCCACGGCAGTTTAAAATTTACAGTTCCAATTTGACTTAGTGCAAAGTAGAAATTAACAAAATCACGACGCTTGGTAGACGGTCAGGTGATCGCAGTTTGTCGTTACCAGCACTTTTTAATTACCAACCAGTCTCCCTGTAATGGATCATTAAATTCTTATAAAAAAACCTTTCACTAAAACACTAGACTATCTGACTCATCTGACGTCACGCCGCGCGCGCTGTGCCTGCGCCGATGAAGAAAGCAGAAAGTATGCACATTACGCTCAATATGTTAACTACGTACATTGTTCAGCTCGAACATTAAATATTTGCATTTTATGTTATTTCCATATGTATTCTGTGGAATCTGTGGATGCTATATCTCTGCTCACCACGCAAGGAAGAGTGAGTTTCCAAGTAATTTGTTTTCTATATCTTGAAATGGACTATTAGTACAGAGAATAAAGTATTAAAGCAGATGCTGGAACACCTCAATATTCACTGAAATGAATAATTTCTTACTACATCACATTAAAGCGGTTTCATTAAGACTTACTTTATACAGTAAGAGGAAAATTGTTTGTAAAACAGTAAAAGACAAAACAGTAACTTTTAATGATTGAACATACTATTTACTGAAAAAAAAACCACCATTACTGTAATGTAAGTAAATTTTAATGGTTCGAACGATATCACTAAATGAATAAAATAGTTCATTTGTAACCTTTTAGCTACTTAAAACGTTAAAGTTTACTGTCATGACGGTAACATTTTACCTCAAGCTTTAACTACTTTCGGATCAGTAAAAAATACTGTTTTGAACGTTAGGCTCCTATGGAACTGTTTAAAGCAGTTCAGATCAATGTTTTTTTCATTTTTATTTACTGCTTATTTCTTTCAGTGTACCTGCGGCCCAAAAGTATCTGATGAAAATGTAAAGAAATGGATCAGAAAAAGAAAAAAAAAGGCGGCAAAGCACCCGGCTCGGGTCGTCAGATGCCCGAAAGTCTGACAACCAATCTTACCAAGGGGTATCGTGTTACTCAGTAACTAGGTTGTGGAGGTCAGATAGGCAGTGGCTTATGTTGCATACATAAGCCACTGCCTATCTACTACTAATATTTAGCTGCATCGGGTGGATGGCAACTATGTTGGGAAAGGGCTAGGCAGATTAATTTTGTGTTACTTATTCTCTTTAGTGAGTGATTGCGTTAGAATTTAACCTGGACATTGTTTGTTTACACTTTCATCAGATTCTTTTAGAACAGACAGTAAATAACTACCCTCCTCGTAGAAAGTAGATAGCGTGGTCATATATAAAAATTGAAATGTCACTCATGCCTGTAATTACACCGGCAACATTTCAAAACAGAACATAGCAATGCTGCTTGGTGACAGAAACAAGTAAGGAAGTAGTCGGACAAACTGTTTTACAGGTACCCTTATAAGGGCTGATTTTTCCAACGCCAGATATTTTTATCCCGGGAATAATTTTGAATTGTTGACAGTTCTGTCATACAAAATCTGTCAGACGTCAATTTTATCCTACGAATAAAAATTATCTGTCGATTGAAAAATCAGCCCTAAATTAATCACAAATCACATAAGGTCTGTAATCCCCGAAAAGTCGGGCATAGGTGAATAGTCAATTATATAGATTTATGATAAATATTCTTATTCTTTTTTCGTGTCAATGGTACTCTTTCTCGCTGTTTTTTCTATATAATTTGAGCCCAGTAAATAAAAAAAAAAACATAAATATAATAATACTATGACATGTCATCATGTGAGGCTTGATACAAAACTAATATAGTGTCCTATGCGTGCATTATCTTCTTCCATTCTCCTCTGTCAACCATCTCGCTATCATTCTCTCCCTTTTCTTTCATATCATTCCTCACACATTACATCCATCTTTTCTATGGCTATCCATTTCGTCTCCAGTCATCAACCTTTATATCCAACAATGCATGTAACCTTACAAAACAGAGTAACGACATAATCATTGGAAGAAAACTTAGGTAAAAAAGGTCATGATAAACGACTAGGAACTACAATCAACAATGACAGATAGGTGAGAATAGATGAAGTGAAACCAATAAGTTGGTATTCATAAATCCGAGTGTTGATTTGTGCCGAACCCGTATCAACATGGTTGACAGCGTAACATCAATTAAATACTGTAATCCGGTAATAATAGGCAACGTAAATGTGCATTTACTTGCATTTACTTCTAAATGGTAGCTAAGTGTGAATCTATTAATAATGTAAGTTTGTTCTGTTAAAATATCACTTACAATTTGTGTTATAATCTCAGCAAAATGTTGACAAAATAAATTATAATGTGACACAGTGTTCCTAAACTCCAGTGATTCATAGCAGAATTGAGAATAGAATGAAAACATGCTGGACAATTTCAAAAGCGTCTATTTAGATAACAAAATTCTTGATCAACTTTTCCATCAACCTCAGATTACAAATGTTTTAGGTTAGCCGATGATTCTATTTGGATGGTGTTATGAGGTCATGTTGTGGTAGTATGTTATACTTATTTATCAAAAGGTGTTATGTTCATCCCTGTTCATTGCACAAATTCCATTTCAGGATTATAAGATTGGATTGGATTGGATTTTTATTGGATTGTTTTCTTACAGATGAACCATTAATAAAATAAACAATTCCTTCACACAACAAGTCATTTATTCTACCAATTAGGCATTAACTTGTAGGATTAAATAAAAAGTGTTAGAAAAAAGTTATAAAAAAGTCGGTTGTCAATATATTCCAATTTCTACGCGCATCGCTAAAAAATGGCGCGTGCTAATAAAAGGAAGCGTATAACTAATCGGTATATAATAAGTGTTTACAAAATAAAAAAGTAGAGAAAAAGCAACAAGCGCAATTATGTATACAAACGACAATGTGTTTGGAATATTAGTGCGCAATGATGTCACAACGAAATGTACGTGAATGGGATGTTTCTCAGAATGTTAGGAAAATATTACTAGTAACTTGAGGATGTATATCCATGTCCCGAAATTTAAGTATAACAAAACGTTCAATAGTAGCAATAACTAGAAAACTTAAACGTAGAATTTGGAATTTTACACTATAATTCATGTGATCAACTAAATGCCAAAGTCTCCACTCGACGACTCCTAATAACCCGACAATGACATTTTATTAGTCTGTAACCCTGAAGCTACGCTTACTACGCTACGCTTATACATCGTCCCGAAATCAATCGTCGGTCAGAAGCCCACCAGACAAGCATCTGGTCGGAGCATGTTCCGTTTTCTATGGAGGATAAGAAACTTTACTCATACCTCTTCAAATACCATCCATGTCCAGTAACATTCTGGGAGAAGGAAAGAAGGATGTTGGTTTTATGAGTAGAGAAAAACCAAAGAAACGATGAAATTATGTGAAAGATGATAGACTTCAAATGGATTGACTTCTGAGAAGACAACTACTAGAGATGTATGGAAGTAGAAAACATACTGTGCCGTCCTCAAATAAATTTGAATAGCGACAGGATGATGAAAGGTTCGGTTTAAAGAATGATGATATTGAAAGGACAATTAATGATCTCACTTCGGTCACTATTTGATTGAAGATTGGCCGACCATCTTAAAATAATCTAACAGATGACAATAGACCGTTCAGTGATGAATGTTTTTGTAATTGTCACAATGTGTTTGTCTATAAACATAAACATCGTTCAACAATCATTGACATTATTGTCACTGTGGTCAATAATCCTTCCGTAAATCAGACTAACTGTTGTTTCCTTGTTTCCTTCGTACAATTTATTAGAGACATAAATAAATTGCTGAAATGTTTTACTTTCTTTTGTTTTGAACATTGTGTTTAGCACAAAAATGCACTCATTCTTGTTTACCTAACTTGGATGTAAGTAATTGAATATTACCTATAGGAAGTCACGCTCGATTAGACAGGGCTTTTTATCCAATAACATACACATAGGAAACAGCCCTTAACATAAAATGCTCGATATTCTAAGTAGAAGTAGGGTTGAGAAATAGTATTTCATTTGAATAAAATGTTAATCATGTTTTGGGGGTTGGTTTGAGAACTAATAAGGCATCTAACACACTATGAATAAGTCTACATAGAACAGATAATAAGTAACGTTAAAACAAGATATGAAGATGAAAACCAGGCACATTAATTGCACAAGTTTTGCAATCATTATTTTTTTAGCACTATGATATTACTCAAAGTTGCGCACATACACAAAATTAACACAAGCCCATGACACAACAACAAATAACGGACCATCAAAAGACAAATAATCGAAAAAATATATCCATAAAACACACTCACAACAACAACGGTAACTGTGATTGCCGTAGATATGGCAGCGCAGGCGCATCCTTGCCTTATTTGCCGCTTCCTAGACGACCTCAGAAACTCTTCGGTTCTCGCATCGATAGTCCTGTATAATCCGAACTGTCGGATCCGGGATCCATTGGACGACACAGAACCCTCACTAGACATGTTACCGACACATCTCAACCGCAGGTATGGTTTGTATGTAGCGCGCGCGTCGCACGCGTTCGCACTAGAAAATGTGACGGATTCTTCGCGCAACGATAATGTTTTCCTTTGAGATTGTAGGGTTGGGGTGGGGTTGGTGATGTCGATAGTTGATGGTATTTTGCTCAGATTATTTTTTTTTGGTTTTACAAGTTCTTTTGTGTACTGCTTGCTTTATGCAAACAGTGAACGAATAACATAATTTAATAAAAGTATTTTGGAAGCGCCGCGTACCCAGCAATTATACCTGTTACTTTTATGTTTGTTCTAAATAGGTAGTTCTAAGTACGTATTCAATATGTTTTAGATATCATCTGTCTGTAGTAGTCTAAGGAGGAACCAATTGCATGCCACTAGCTAAGTTTTTAAATTTAGTTAGCTTCTTAAAGATTGTATCGCGTCCCTATTGTCTCTCAAATGATAAGCTTCATACAAACCTACGTCTTACAGTTCTCTGACATGATCATCATCGTAATTCTGCTGCCTTTATCGCAAATCGTTATCGTTGGAGTAAATGCAGCACGTCTTTTTCTTCCATACATCTGTCTACACTAAATTAACTAATTAATTAAGTTAGAAAATAAAATTTCAAATCATCGACATCTACTTCTCCCATCACTAGCCACTACGATCACAACTACGATGCGCGGACGCAAAGCACTGGAGCGTGCCGGCCACCGCTCCCACACGACCGAATATTCGTAACACCAGTGAAAATCACAATTATGTGTAATATATTCACATCACTATGTTACACTGTAAGGTTATTAAACAAGCCATTTTTGTTTATTTTATGTGTAATAATCTCATAAATTGCTGGTTTTTGTATAATAGAGAAGAGAGTGTCGTATGCTGTCAATTGGTCTGACGTTGAATTGTTGCGTCATTTGACCGGACTTCCACTGTTTAGTGGACAAATTGCTAATATCTTTCTGACAATTATGTTAGAAAATTACAGTTTGAATATGAATGTAAGTGTATATAAAAGCAGGCAAAATAAAAAAGGTAGTTTGATAGTCTTCTCTTTGTCTTGAACAAGAACATGATCATGGAAATGATTCTAGTGCTCAGTCATTCCAGTCATAATCAGCCTATGCTATTCCACAGATGGACATAGGTCTCTTACATCATAAGCAATTTACCTATAGTTCGATCCTCGGCTACTCTCTATCAGCTGTTACCGGCCACACTATAAAGTTCTTCACTCCACCTAGCCTACCCTACGTTAGCCGAGTTACCAGTTTTCCATAAAAGCAGTGGTTATTATGGCATTCTCACATCACCATCATCATCTGCTGAGCCTTTTCCCAAATATGTTGAGGTCGGCTTCCAGTCAAACCAAATGCAGCTGAATAGCAGTATTTTACACGGAGCGACTGCCTATCTAACCTCCAGAACCCAGTTACTGAGTAATACCCCTTGGTTGTCAGACTTTTGGGCTTTTGAAGAACCGTAACGACTATCAAAGATCCACGAATGACAGCCGGGACTAACGGTTAAACGTGCTTTACGAGGCACAGAGGGGTCTTGGTATGTATAGATAGTCGCCCATCCACGGACCAACCGCGGCAAGTGTAGCTTAACCTGATCGATGGATCCGTGCGGCTGTTATTACTTGGCCACAAGCCCTCTCACAAGCAATCTCAAGTGTAGGTAGGAAACTAAATTAATCCTACAATGTTCCTAAATTGATCGTATTGATTCGTTTGAGTCTGCAAATAATCAGCATTCTCGAAACACATACGTGGTGCACAAACCGTAAACAGTAATAAATTAAATAGGTATCTTAAGAAAGTTATAACACAATGCATAATTGAATTAAGATCCTCTCTGATGTGTCTTCTACTATATTATAAGAGAATTTTAATTCCAGTGTATCATAAATCTGGAAAACATTAGAGTGAGAATACATGATAACGGCCACCGCTGATTACTATATGTGCAAAAGGACATTGGTAAAGAAAAACTACAGTAAGATGAAGGGTGAACGCTTTTATGGGCTGTCTTATATTTGTCTAAAGTAAGCTGCCACATTTCAATTTAATAAGTTTTGCGTTTGATTCTTTATTCTATACAGTAACCGAGCAGCTTTACTTATATTAAAGTTATGGGACCGAGGAAAATACAGGTAATATCTCAGGGCATTACTGCATGTACTCAGGTCAATACTGATCGAACAGTGTCATGGGATTTTGAAGCATGTTCTGGAAAACTTGGACCTACCCTGCACTCACCCAGGCCTGCAAGTGTTTATGGAAGGATCCCAGCGGGGTAGTTGCGTAACACACTAACAGTAGGTCTTCATTTTGAGAGTTGAAGAACATTAATTGCGCTATTCACGTTGCTGAGCAGACAAATTTTTTGAACATGTGAAGCAATGGATTAGAAATATAATTCAAAATGATTCAGTTATGTGATTGAAAGTATGTTAAGGTTTTGTTAAACGTCGGTACTGGCTCCAACTAATATCTCAGTGGTTCTATGTGCAGCACCTTATGTGTGACCGGACTACCAGCCCGTGCTAGATAACGATCTTTATACAGCTTGATGATACCGAATGAGCGCCACTTACCGCGCCTGAGTGAACCGCTACGTATTGCTATCAATTTTAATTACTAACAGCAATATGTTGTTATAGAATTTCAAACAGCTTTACGCTCTTTACTCTTGAGGATTTGCAGATTTTATAGTGTTGCTGTGATTGATACGTGACAGAAGTCTCAATCTGTTAGCTTCGTTTGATCAGAGGAGCAATTCTCGTAATTTTAAGAACGTTCACAGTCTAATCTCAGTATCAATCTGTCAAAAATACCTCTAGATTCCCTAAATTTTTGTCAATTTTTTGACATTTGCTTGCCGCCGAGATGAGACTGCGATTAGATTTTGAAGTGATTGGGCTTCTGTTTTTTTTTTGTTAAGCTATTGCCTATTTTTTCGCTAGGATAACATTTCATTTTTTGCGTGGAGTATCTTTTACATTTCTTCTTAAGAGTAACCTACTCTTAAGAGGGATCTTGAACACAAAACTCCTGCCTGATAATTTCGAAGGCTACATATCATACTATTTATGCTTTACATAGCGTTAACGACTTTTAAAACTCAAATTATATATTAGCAAACTAAGTCTACAAAAAGTAAATAAGTCTTACATTGTCATAGAAAGCATTTATTTATCACTTAGCTTCTTTAGGCGTTGCAACTTTTTGTAAGTATACATACCGCTTTTATGGCATCAATTGTTAAGTTAGACATTTAGACAGACTATTATTCTATGAAAACAATGATAGTGCAACTACAATGAGACTGGTTTGTTGCTATAAAACAGGAGATGGCGGGACGAGCCGGATAGGTTCCGTCAAAACTGGAAGGGGGACGCGCGGGCTCGCGAGAGATGGAAGGAGAGGAGGAGGAGGAGGGAGGCCTTTGCCCAGAAGAAGGACGGCGTAGACTAATAAAAAAATTCTCATTGTCAAAGTGGTCTAAAATCTAATAAAACTATTTTGGTAGAAGACTGAACTGACAACAGTTCAATCTTGTGCCAAAACAGTTTTATTAGATTTAATATTTTAAAAGTTCGTCTTTTGTAGGCACAAGCCTAGAAAAGACGAAATGGCACAATGGCACCTACAGATGCGTCTGATGTGACCAAAATCTGTATCGTGTATGGCTGTTTTGACCTCAAGACTGCATACGATGGCTGGAATGATAAATAATAAAGAAAATTATTTAAAATAAAAGGTCTGGTCGTCGCGTGTTGTGTCGATACAATCAGATTCATATATCATAAGGCTCAGATCTCACCGCGTATTGTACAATATTCATTACATCATACAGTAATTGCATAGGTGCCTTTACCTACAAATTAACACTATTTCAATTTTAATGAACTTTCCAATCCATGCAGGCGTCGATAACGTGAAAATGATGAGCAGCAACTAATAACGGGTGTTATTCGATTTATTATGACGGACCGTGATGCATTGTTGCTTTGTACTCTCTCTGAGGAAACTGATGTTACGTGTTGTGTACGGCAGTGTTAGCAAGTAAAACGTTTTTTGAAGTGAAAACTTCTTAATAAAATAAACTTTCTTTTAAACTGTTACCGTAACCGACACCTCTATTTTAAGTTTTGGCCATTATAAAGACATCAACGCGTGGTACATTTTCTTAGGGAGGAAATGACCTTCAAACATATTTATAAAATTACTATGGTTTTTCAAATTTTCACTTCTGTCGGCACTCCTGGAGTGCCACTGTTTTTTTTGTTTTAATTAAGGTTCTTATAAAGAAAAGGACAGTAGTCTATCAATAGCCCATAATGGTTTCATACCCCAACCATTGATATTGATTATAAATCCATTTACAAGAATATGTGGTTTAGCTGGAAGACACGAATAGTGTTGCCCAAATGCAAGACCAAGACAAGACCTTAGCCAGTCTTGGTCTTGGTCTTGCGTCAATACACCTGGTCTTGGTCTTGGTCTTGGTATTGCGCTCTCAGTCTTGGTCTTGGTCTTGGTCTTGCAGCAAGAGTCTCGCAAGTCTTGCGAGACTCTACTACTTAGACTAGACTACATTCAAATAACTATTAGCCTATTGCTCAGGGTGGCAGGGACATCGACGCGCAACCGCTTACCATGGATTCAAGTACATGATTCTGGACCCCCCTGCGTTGAAAATTTTCATCGGCTTTTTCTTAATTTTTAGGTTTTTTTTTGCAATTTTTTTTACTGTAAACTGTATAAAATCATTATTTCTATCTGACCCAATAATATGTTTAAATAAGAAATAGTAAATTCACTTGTTTCACTTAAAACAGCAATGTAAATAAAACTCAAAAGGGCTACCTGATCAGCTGTATTGCTAAAGTTCATTTGCGAGGTCAACACTGTCTTCGTACCTACGCTATTCGCTTTCAAATGCCGCGACAGAAGGACCGCAGCGCCAAGCGGTCTCCTCGTATTATTAACGCACTTGAAAATAAACTTTAAAATTATTACAATAAAGTGCATAAATGCTTGAACCTGACAAAAAATGCGGAAGATTGCGTTAAAGAAATATGGCAGATTGTAGTAACTTGATGTACTGGCGTCTGTACCATAACATCGGCTGGCTTAAAAACTGCTACTAGTACTATGTAGACCTACTCGACTCGCCGTTAGTTTTAAATTTTGCTGAATAGAAGAATAATTTAAACTTTGAAACATAAATACCTACATAATTTTTACCAACCTACTAACGTTAGATCTGCACATTAGACTTATACAAGTATAATATAATACTCGAAGTAGATATACCTACCTACAAGGTATGAAATGAACTTTGCTAGAAAGTTATGCTAGGTACTTTTTATCACATATGGGAGCAAATTTGTAAGTAACACGCTACCTACCTACTTAATAAATAGTCGAAACATATAATAATCAATACAATACCTTTTAGTGTTATGACGATACGGTTTTGATACTGGGGAACGTCTATCAAAATCGGGATTGAAACCAAATACCTACTATAACGACCAAATCTCAGTTTGACTTAACTGCGAGACGCAAGAGTCTTGCAGGCTTAGTCTTGTTCTTGCTCAAGTCTTGCAGGGTTCAGTCTTGGTCTTGGTCTTGCTACAATAAGTCGGTCTTGGTCTTGGTCTTGGTCTTGCAAAAATGCAAGAACAAGACCAAGACTGCAAGACCAAGACCGATTTTGGGCAACACTAGACACGAATATTACAATTTAAAATGATTCCAGTCAGTATCTTCATTGTGAGTGTTGGGACCGCAACACGTGGCTGTGTGGCGGACCTTTTCCATTTAACTAACCTAATCAATAAGTCCACTATATACTCGTATATATATTTTTTTTTCTTTTAAAAAAACTTTGCCCCACACTAGGAATTACTCCTGTATCGTTACAAACATTTAAATTCACATACACAAACAGCCAGACCCGGAACAACTACCTGTAGGCAATACAAATATTTGTTCCGTGCGGGAATCGAACCCGCGACACGCAGCGCAGCAGTCAATCGCTCAGCCACTGCGCCAACCGTGTCTATACATTATGCTATAGACGGTTATTGCAAATGTTGACGGAATTACGATGATTGCTCGACTAAGTATTCCTGGAATAACGTTACGACTATTAACCGTACCATCGATGTTACTACTTTCAGGGATTTTTTTAAGTTTAGGGTTTCGTACGCCCTAATGAAAAAAACGGAACCCTTGTAGGATCACTCGTGTGTCTGTCTTTTTGTCTGTCCGTCTGTTACAGCCAATTGCTCCGAATCTACTGGACCGATTAAGTTGAATTTTGGTACACATAATATGGATTTCAGATTGTGACCCAAACACGGTCGTGTAACGAAAATAAATGAATTTTGAATATGGGTGTCACTTTTTGGGGAATAAATAGAAAAAAACGAAAGTTTTGCAAACTGTACCGTGTGGCATATCAAAGCAGCAAGCATATGAAAGGGCTTGTTGTGAGTAAACAGTTTTGAAGTTATTTAAGAACATATATGAAATTTGACCACCCCCGCCTTATCTCTGAAACTACTACGCCAAAAATTTGAATAAAACACTGAGTTCTTTACTTACAGATTACAGGAAAAGGGTAAGTAATAGATGATATAACAACAAAATTTCTAATATTAACAACATATAACAACGGAACCTATAATTTTATTTAATATAGCGATTAGTTAATATAATAAACGATTGATATAATTTAAAAAAAACTAATTTTTATAAGCATAACATACATTAAATATAACATCGTTTGACATAACATACATTAAATATAAAATCGTTTGACATACCACTCAAAAGATATAAAACTTATTTGGTCTAATATGATGAAAACGCCTACTTAAAACACAAAGCAAAATTGCATAAACACGGGTTAGTTTATTTAGTATTATTTTTATGTTGTAGCCTGTGGGTAGCTCAACAAAAGTTATTGTTAGTTGTCACTTAGTGTGCCTAATCTTGCTCAGTTAAATAATAATCATTAAAGTATTTCTTTAAAAATGAATTCATACAAGTTCATTCATAAAACTGAGTCTCTAATCAATTAATATATACCTTGGTAAAGGTATTTTTGTATTCTCATACGCTCGCTCTTGCATTATATGTCGACGGAGCCCCGCTTCCCCTATTTCTGGGTGGTTTAAAAAAAAATAACCACGAAGACAAAGGCGGGAGCTCCGCTCCGATTCGCTCCCGCCTTAGCCTTCTAACCTAACCTATCTGAATGATGTTTTTTATATATATTAAACGTTAGACCAAATCATTTTCAATTAAATAAACAATATACATATTAAACGTTAGACCAAATGATTTTCGATTACATAAACGTTATATCAAACAACATTATACTAATTAAATTTTAGAATAAATAAATGTTATATGTAAAGAAATTATATCAACAGTTGGTATATCTCACGTTGATTATATCTTATGAACGATAATAAAATGAAATTAGACCAAATGAGTTTATACGTTATGAGACGCACCCACAGGAAAACCTATAAGAAATCTATGGTCTTAAAAAACATGGTACATCCTGAAGTAAAAACTTACAATTGCTGTTGGAATGTATGGGAGAACATGTTTTTCAAGTACAATGTCAAGTTTATTCTTGGGTACTGGGGGCACGGTGGTGCCCCCGCCAAGACGAGCCAAAAACAAAAAGCAGGGGGAGCCAAAAACAAAAAGCACTACCTATATTTTCTCGAAGCGTTTGTCATATTTGCTTTGGATTTTAGTAATACCTAAAATACGTTGACTTCGTCACTGACTGACTCATTCACTCGCTCATCAAACCTCTAGGACACTTCCCGAAGTCCTAGAAAGGGGTAAGCAGGCTAGGATTTGCACTAAGATGTAGCCGGTATTTACAACGCCACATGCGAACAACGCGTCATACTGACGTCACGCGGCGGGAAATTAGAGATATTTTTCACAGATTGAGACTGAGATCAGACTGTGAACGTTCTTAAAATTACGAGAATCCCCCCTTTGATCTAATGTAGAGCCAAGCTCCAACTCTACAAGGCCTAACTCTACAAAACTTAGATCTTGGTCAAAATGTATGGCTTGGCCGTTCCATTAAACTGTTGCATGACACAACATTGCTCACCCACTCGACGTTACTCCACGCGAGGTCAACTCGCACTTGTCCGGTATTTTTCATTGTCATCCCGTAATGCTCTCTGGTTGCGGAGGTCAGTTAATTGCTCTATGTAAAATACTGGTTTTCAGCTAATCTGGTTAAACTAGAAGCCGACTCGATATATACAGTATGTTAAATAACAGAGGGCGTTCCCTTAAACTCGTTAATCTATATCATTAATAGATTAAAATAAAAATATCAGCATAGAAATATAAGCATAAAATAATCCGAATTAAAAAAAATAATTAATTGTCAATAAATTCGAAACCTCCTGTTTAAAATCAAAATAGTAGCGCGGAATAGTATTCGTAGTAGTAATGCCCAAACGCAATACGCACGTTGCTGGCCGAGCGTTTCCGAGAGTTCACGAAGCGGAGTGAGACGGCCGCCCCGCCCCGCCCGCACCCGCGCCCGTCATTCATAAATAAATTCCGACATTGCTGTCCTTCAAGTACGCGTGTACAGAGTGTTTTTTTAACGTATCAATTTACGATTTTTAGTGAATATTTTAATATAAAAAAAAATAAAAACATTTTATTTTCGAATGGTAATATTTTTTTTAGCATGTATGGATGCTATACTATTGCGGGTTAACGGGAACGCCCTCTGTTAGTTAACATACTGTATTTATTTTCTCACCACAATATCCTTATAAAATAATAACAAAAAAAAAACAATATTGGGAAAAGGCTAGGTAGATGATGAATGTGCTTCGCTAATCACAGGCGTTTAAATGAATGGTAGACGATGCTGCTTCTGCTTTATTATGTACTTAGTTGCCTTTTTTAACCCTTGCAGGTAGAGAAAGGAATAGCTTGGGACTATCTTGTTAACATAAATATTCACAAATGTGATGACTATTGCATTTCTTTTATTCATTTATTTGTTCATGAAACAATTCAGATTGTGTTTGAATATTACATGAAAATATAGTCATTTTACAGACGCCAGCATATCAAGCTACTACAAACTGTCAAATTTCTTTAATAGATTTTCAACTTTATCGCTAAAGCATAAGGTTCAAAGTTGATTGGGAAAATTTGACAGTTTCGGGTAGCTTGATGTTCTGGCGTCTGTACATTAAAATATCTTGCTAAAGATTGCTTAGAGCTGCCGGTCGATTCTGTAAAAATCTCACCGTGAAAACTTAGGTGAAGTGAGTTTGTTTTTGTTAGGAATTGACACTATTGATTGACAGCTCACTTTACGCTCACTTCACCTAAGTTTTCACGGTGAGATTTTCACAGAAAAGCACCGCTGTATAGAAAACTGTATGAATAAGACGTATCACTTAGCGAATAATTTTGACAGTAACTTTGCATATTAATTTCAAACTATGATCAATGTACTTATTATACTTTGATCGATCATTTAATAACAGTTCTAATACATCAAGCTGTCGTTAATTTCTTTCGGTATTTTCTCTTAGGAACACTCTGGAATTCCTAAGTCGAAGCGCATTCATTAACAATCATGATAAATGAATAGTGTGTCGTCGCACTTCGCGCTTCAACGATCTCAGTTGATTTATTAGAGAAAAAATGTTAGGAAAATGAAACTTAGCTTTTGGTTGAATATTTTTGCTTATTTTTATGATTTTGTACTTTCACAGTGATCTTATATTGATCAATTGACAATCATAAGCTTGTATGGACCAGAAATCTTCACAGTATTTGTTTTTAATAATGAGAAAATAAACCAAACATATATTGCTCATTTTTTTATTTAAAAAAATATATTTTACAATATTACACGTAGAATTAGTTAAAGGCAGTGATTCCTCGTTTCATTTTTGAGTATTACAGTTACATAATGATATATAAGTACATATAATTAGGTACTACTCGTAATATATAAACAAACATTATTAACAAGACATTATTGCGACTGTAAGTACGTAGTAGGTACTCATTAGGTATCACAATTTTTATGGCAACTTATTGTACACTTCATTGCACCAAAATTATTAGAGCTTTATTAGATTCTCAACAGCACGTCACTGAGCTAGATTAGAAAGTCTTTATTTAATTCTAAATTTGTTTTTCAATAATAATGTGTATGTCAATTTAATTGCTGTTAGTAAACATATTTCACTAGATCCATTTAGTTTCTCGCCAAATTATGTACAGTACCCGGCCATAAATATTGCACATCGACCTTTGGAAAGAGACAATCGGCTAATTTCGGCTTCGTAGAGCGTTATCTATGTCGCACGAAATACAAACAGTCCGGTATCTATTAGGAGCTGTTAAAACAATTATGATTTGCTTCTTTTGATAATTATTTTTATTCTTTGTATAAAATCGATAGGATCGAATAGGTCGATGTGCAATATTTGTCGCCGACTATTATAATAATGAAGTTTTATAAGATGTGACGTTTTTGTAATTATTTTATAAAAAGTAGCGATTTCAACTTCAGACTATAACATTAAAACGTTTGTATCTAAAAATCCAATTACACTATAGTCGAGTTGGAATCGCAGCCACAACAAAACATTGATGGTCTTCAGGCGTATCCTAGATATTACAGTTATTTTAATTTTGGTGCATCAAAGTTCCGTTAAACTAAACTAAATTAGAACACGAATGGTACTAATGGTTTGTCGTAGAAGTAGCCTTTGTCTTCGATGAAAGGCGGTCGAGTCGTGTATGTTATTCTAGTCGTCGGAGGAGGAATATAAACTGGGGGTCTATTTGTGGGTGGGGGAATGTAGACTGGGGGTTTAGTTGTGGGTGGGGGAATGTAGACTGGGGGTCTAGTTGGGGGGGGAATGTAGACTGGGGGTCTAGTTGTGGGTGGGGGAATGTAGACTGGGGGTCTAGTTGTGGGTGGGGGAATGTAGACTGGGGGTCTAGTAGTCGGGAAGGTAAATGGTGTTTTGGGTGTTGGGTATTCATAACCTGTCGTTTTGAATTGCGGTGGTGTTGGTGGGGGTATATAGACTGGGGGTTTAGTTGTGGGTGGAGGAATGTAGACTGGGGGTCTAGTTGTGGGTGGGGGAATGTAGACTGGGGGTCTAGTTGTGGGTGGAGGAATGTAGACTGGGGGTCTAGTTGGGGGGGGAATGTAGACTGGAGGTCTAGTTGTGGGTGGGGGAATGTAGACTGGGGGTCTAGTTGTGGGTGGGGGAATGTAGACCGGGGGTCTAGTAGTCGGGAAGGTAAATGGTGTTTTGGGTGTTGGGTATTCATAACCTGTCGTTTTGAATTGCGGTGGTGTTGGTGGGGGTATATAGACTGGGGGTTTAGTTGTGGGTGGAGGAATGTAGACTGGGGGTCTAGTTGTGGGTGGGGGAATGTAGACTGGGGGTCTAGTTGTGGGTGGAGGAATGTAGACTGGGGGTCTAGTTGGGGGGGGAATGTAGACTGGGGGTCTAGTTGTGGGTGGGGGAATGTAGACCGGGGGTCTGGTTGTGGGTGGGGGAACGTAGACCGGGGGTCTAGGAGTCGGGAAGGTAAATGGTGTTTTGGGTGTTGGGTAATCATAGCCTGTCGGTTTGAATGGCGGTGGTGTTGGTGGGGGTCGGGGTGGTGTTGGAGGCCTAGTCGGCGGTCTAGTTGGAGGTGGGGTTGGAGGCCTAGTCGGAGGTCTAGTTGGAGGTGGTGTTGGAGGCCTGGTTGGTGTTGGTGGAGGAAGATATGTTGCGGGTGTTCTGAAAGTTGGTGGCGGAGGTCTTCGTGTCGTAGTCGGAATTGGTGGTGGCAGATATGTAGGTGTCCTCGTAGTTGGTGGTGGTGGGGGAAGGTAAGTGGCGGGTGTTCTAAAAGTCGGTGGCGGAGGTCTTCGTGTCGTTGTCGTAGGTCTACGTGTCGTAGGCGGAGTTGGTGGTGGCAGATATGTAGGTGGCCTTGTAGTTGGTGGTGGTGGAGGAAGGTAAGTTGCGGGTGTTTTAAAAGTCGGTGGCGGAGGTCTACGTGTCGTCGTCGTAGGTCTACGTGTCGTAGGTGGAGTTGGTGGTGGCAGATATGTAGGTGGCCTCGTAGTTGGTGGTAGTGGAGGAAGGTAAGTTGCGGGTGTTCTGAAAGTTGGTCTGGTAGGAGGAGGCGTCGGTGGCGGAGGTCTTCTGGTCGGTGTTGGATAAGTGAACGGTACTGCTGGGGTAGGGTAGCTGTAGCCAAAATTCTCGCGAATTGTACTGTAGGTTGGTGGGCGCCTGGTTGTTGGTGGGGGAGGCGGCCTAGTAGGGGGTGGTACCCTTGTCGTTGGGGGTGCTGGCGGTGGAGGGAAAGGAATCTTCGGCTTCGGATAGAAGTACCCATCCTCGTCGAGGTTTGCGGAGATGGGGTAGCCGATCACCGCATAGTTTTGGGGTGAGCCGAACTGGATGGCTCGAGTTTGACGCTCTGCCTTGCAGGTGTCGTATAGTGCAAGCAGCACCACTGCCAAGTGCAGTGACAGCCTCTGGAATAACAGATAATTTTTTAAATTAGAACTTTTTGTTAAGTAATATGACAATGTGAAGGTGGCTTATATTTAGGTGGGTATTATAGTTTAATAAACAACGTACTTGGAAACATAGATCAAATCGGGCAAACGTAAGAAAAATGCTTTTTTCCTGCTGGGGTAACATGGCCAGTTGTCGTTTAAGATATCCTGAGGCTTAGAAAGAACAAGGGGACGCCTTTGCCCAGCACATAGCCCAGGGACCCAAAATACGATAATAAAAAATAAAAAAAACAAAGTAATTAAACGGAAGTGACGTCTAATATTCCTAGAGTAAGCGTCACGAGCAGCTAATGAGACTTTTTTTTAGCATTAATCCATACTATTATTATAAATTCGAAAGTAACTCTGTCTGTCTGTATGTTATCTTTTCACGCCTAAACCACTGAATGGATTTCGATAAAATTTGGCAGATAGATAGATTGCATTCTGGGGAAGGCATAGGATAGTTTTTATCGACATGCCTCGTGAGCGAAGCCGCAGGCGGAAGCTGGTTAAATATAGTTCATGGTTTGTGCAAAAATTAAAGGTTTTCATTAAATTATGGATAATCTTCTACCCTAAACGTACTTAATTTAATTCTCCGTGTCACGGCCATGGTTTCGTAAAATTGGCTTTGGAAACATTTGACCCCTTGTGGTCACCATTTGACATCGTGCGGACCTATTAATCATAATATATCTTATGCAACGAATAATGTCATTAACATTCAAATATCTATTAATAATAAGTTATTTTTAATTCTATTAATAATTTATGTCATCTGTGATTCATTTTTGTTTTTTCTTTACATGTAGGTATAGTAATCACCGCTCCAGCGCAGTATATATATTCTCCTTAACATCATAATAGCAGGACATCATACGAAGTAGTGTATTTTGTTTTGTCCTAACGACTTTTCTTAAATGAAAAAAGGAAGAATTTGATTGGAATTATATGTGGCCGCTCCTATATATTGTACTAAAATAGGGTCAAGGCCAAGACTTTTCGAAGTTACTAGCTTCTGCCCGCGACTTCGACCGCGTGAAATTTCTTGTTCCGGCGATCCACCCCGTCGCGTCGCATCGCCTGCCCGCGCTATTAGTAACTTTGTTTTTATTTAGCGTTCTTTCTGACTGGTTGCTCGACTCCTAAGGGTCCTACCGTGATGTTAAATAAATAGCCTATAATAGGCTTCCTCAAAAAATGAGCTATTAAATGCAACTCCGGCTAGTAGTTCCAGAGTTTAGCGTGTTTAAACAAACAAACACACTTTTCAACTTTATTATTAGGATAGATTTCAATAAAGTGTAGTTTTCCTTTGCAAAATAATTAAAGACATAGACGAAGTTATGATAACGATTGTGAAAGACGGCACGGTTGACATCTGTCGGGCATGCCACCGGCCGGGGTTATCAATCAGGCATATTATTATAAAAAGACAAAAGTGAACAGCAATCGATATCTCATTTTTATAAGGTGCTGAAATGCAGAGTATTTTTATTAGCGCCTGACAAAAATATTTTATCAATAAGTTGTATTTCTGCTTTTAAAAGCAACAAAGAAATCCGTTCGCACGTTTTTATAACCAATGAAAATTTTCTTCATATTTAATGTCTATGAGTTTAAAGTTCTCCAAGATAGATGTTAGGTCATCGACAAAACATAAAAAAAATATCAGTAATATACGAAGGCACTGTTGCCACAGAAAATAATTGAATTTCTCACCATATATATACATTTTAATTATGGCTATTTTACTTGAACAACATAGCTGATTAGCCTATAATGTTTCCCACTGCTGGGACGTGTGAGAGGGACTGCGCCGTAATCCACCACGCGGGCCCAGTGTGGGTTGGTGGATATCACATGTCTACGATATTTTTGGTTCTAGAACATGCCGGTTTCCTTACGATATTTTCCTATACCGTTTTGAGAGCAGTGGTGTTGAAATTATTTACACAAAGTAAAGCGCCTATCTGGGATCGGACCTACGACCTTACAACACGTAAGTTGCGGCCGTTACCATTAGACCACAAATGCTCTCACTTGAACAACATAACTAAAGCAAATTTCTTAGGCGCTTCCAACAAAATGGAGTAAAGCTACCATGACATATTTTCAATTAATTTCATCTCAAAAGAAGCTAAATGTATCGTAGCTAAATGTATTAAAAACAATTACCATACAAATGCTATTTACGAGTGTTCGCTTATGCGTCAGTGAAACATATTTCGTTGAAGAGGCTCAAGGCGTTCTGGTTGGCACTGGTAGAATTCTACTTGTATGTCGTTTGGCCCAAGGTAAAAGCTTTCGTCAATTGTCGTAAAATTTTATGGATGGATTCATTGCCCAGTTTTGTTTTAAATTAATCAATTTATTGTGGTTTTTTTCCGTGTTGGGAAATTAAGTAGGCTTTTTGTTGCTTTATATGTTTGTAAATGGTGTGGTAAAAGGCAAGAGTTACTCTTTTCAAGGATGATCGACTGGTAAGTAATGTGTTGTTATATTTTAATTGATATTTTATTGTAGTTTCGGAGAAGTGGGGCTTGTGGGTAAGTAATAACAGCCACACAGGTCGATCGATCAGGTACACGCTACGCTTGCCTCGGTTAATTTGTGGATGGGTGACCATCTTTACAAACGAAGACCCCTTCGTACCTCGGAAAGCACGGTAAGCTGTTGGTCCCGGATGTCTTTCGTGGATCTTTGACAGTCGTTACGGGTTATCAGAAGCCTAAAAGTCTGACATAGGCTTATTGTTATTATCAGATTAATAAAGCATACAACATTAAGGTAAAACAAAGGTCATGCGTTATTGTTAATAAATGCATGTGTTAAAAAGGACTTATTGTAGAACCCGTATCATAACAACATTATTTTTATTGCTTCATAAACGAAAAATTAACAAAAGTTTAATTTAAGATCAATAATTAATATGAATTTTAACAAGCAACATTGATTAATTCTTAATTTAATTCAACCACTAATCAATCTCAATTCACAATATTTCTCGCGTCAACCTTGTAACTTGGACCAGACAATGACATTGATGAAGTATTTTGTCACTAACAATGATTTAATTAAGTCAACACAGTCGTCTTCGAATGTTTTTGTTGTCTGATTGGTTATTATGCGTAATGACCACTTGTCCTTCATTGTATTCGCTTTTAATCATTATTTGTAATGGCAATAAAATTGCAGATTGCGAATTTATTTTAAGCAATAGAATAAAGGTTAGGTATGCTGCATAAATACAGGGGCTCGTGGCTAAAGCCGCGCCGGCTGCTCGAAGGTTAAGCTACGTTTACCGCGGTCGGTCCGTGGATGGGTGAGTGTGACGTCGTGTGTGGATGTGATCGCGGATCATTATGTGTCTCGGAAAGTATTATACGTTAAGAGGAAATGCGGGTGGTTTTTTCTCCGTAGAAACGCTTTCGCCTGTTTTCTTTCTGGTTAATGACCATAAAGCAATGATTTTTACTGAATATTAAGTAATAAGTAGGCCTCATCCCAGCGTGGGACACCAATGGCTAGGAAAAAAATTGTGTAAATTTCTATTTGATCAAAAATGGATTACCTATCCATAATTTGTGGGGTCATATACCATTTGGTTTTATGGAATCAGAGCCGGGGGGGCGTTTCTTTTAAGTGAAACATTACTGCAACAACCAAAATCTTTCGTTCAGCAGTAGATGCGTGCATATTAATTACTTCAATAAATAATTAGGCACGCGTCGGCGTTAGTGGGCATTTAATTACTCGTTGCGGCGCAAACAATAGTTTTGGCGCACTATTAATGTGCAGAATTAATTGTGTGGTAATCTTAGCTGTCGATGATAAAGATAACTGCATGGATTTTGTATTGATTGAGGATGTTGATGTGCGATATGAATTGAATTCGTCAGTGACGCGATAGTAATTATAGGTTCGGTAAGTTGGTATTGTAATTATTCGTTGAAAATTTCCTTTGCCGAACAATTGAACATATCACATGTATGTATATTATGTACAAGCTTCTGCCCGCGACTTCATTAATTTCTAGTTTCCCCGACCCACCAAGTCGCATCGTATCACCTGCTCGCGCTATTGTCTATTTCGTTTTTGCTTAGCGCTCTTTCTGACTTTTTTTCATTTTGCTCGGCTCCTAAGGGTCGTAGCGTGATGTGAAATAACCTAAAACCTTCCTTGGGAATTGGGTTATCAAATGCAAAAAAATTTTTTCAAATCCGAGCGGAAGCTTTAGAGTTTAGCGTGTTCAAACAAACAAACATTCACTTTTGCATACATTTTTTTGTATTGGCAGATGGATCGGTATCCCAGAAATGTTGCACAAACGGACACTACAGCTCATCCTTGTAATCATCAAGGAAAGTAGAAAGTGACGACTCATTCTTATTGAAACTTGCGTAAAAACTAGACTTAAACCAATTAGCACTTCCTGAACATGAACACGTAAAAGGCAGTTTCCAAAAACCTACTAATTACCATACAATATAGCTAATGATTATAATGATTTGCAACTTAACCGTAACAAAGAAGGAATACTAGACCAGACATTTACGTACATGTTCCGTACAGACGTGTTCCACATCACAAATTTTCTTTATTCGTTGACGGAAATTGTAATGAGTTGCACACACGTGGCGTCTGTATACAACAACTAAACAACTATTTGTAAGTAGGTTACAAACTTACAACTAATACCGTCAAACGCCGGCTTTTTGTTGGCTTTGTTTTTGCCTGCCTAATAACCTGCCTTCTGGATCACAGTAACGGTTATTGTGTTACGATATATGAAGTGATCTTTTGGATATGGTCTTTGTTTTTTTAATATTGGTTGGCAGACGCTGCAAGTGATATGGCTAGAAAGAGGGTGACTACCAAGATAACGACTAATAAAGAAATATGGAAGAAAAATATAAATATGAGGGCAGGAAAATGATGATGAGACAGCACAGATAAAACACATACTCGTATAGTAGACAGCTTTATGAACATTTCTAACAATCGAGAATTCATAGAATTCATAAACTTTAAAGTGCCTCAACTTAATCAACATTTTTTAGATAAAAATCTAAACGAAATCTAAAGGCAAAGAAAATTTAAAGGCAACACAGTCGATACAAATACCGAACCGGCAGCAATCCCTAGGTCACTTACATTAGCGGATGACACACAAAAATTAACAAATGCCACTGAAGGTCGCACGACATCGTATACCTAACCAAGTAATTATTTACTTAAGATATGTAATAGTCAGCACTGACCCCATGTTGCGACAGCTTGCAAACAAGACATGCGCTACTGATAATGAACGAAATGCTAAAAGTGACGGGATTTCTAGGTTTTTATCTGATTGAATGTTTTGAAAAAAATCCCTATCAACGACGCTATAACTGAATACTGTTTTGTTTATCACGTATCGCTCGAAAAAAGCTTTCATCAGAGCCGAAAGCACTTTCCAAGAAAGATCTCTGTATTGACTCAGTTTAACGTAATCTCCTGTTCAAAGTTGCACCACAACACTCGGTACTTTGTCTTCACAAGCCACTGACTAGAAACCATTTTTTACTCCTTACAATAACGAAACATTTCAGTGTAATTCCATCCTAAGTTAGTCCTAAATCGTATAAATGACTACAATCAATAATTTAATACACAGCATCTAAGTATTAGTCCTAGAAATTCCAAAGCATTGTCGATTTCAACTTGAACCACAACTCATAAGGTTACAACAGTAACTGTGCCAGTTTCAGTATTTGTTTGTGGATTGACTCGTCCTATTAAGATAAAAGAACATGTTCCAAACGTAACGAATTGATTGGAAACAGTTCAAAATATGTTGGCCAAGTAGTTTAGAAAAATGAGTATCTTTGCAACTTTGTCACATCCTTTGTACTGCAAGTTTGGACATCTGTCTCCATCACTAGATGGATTAGATTTGCCAAAAGTATCATGACTATAGTTCCTCACAGTTGTTCATTGTTATTTTTAGTAATCAGAATAAGAATAGGGAAGTTCCCCGTGGACAAGAAAAACTGGAAAAAGGAATTTATAAGACCGCTAAAGCTTTATAGCTCCAAATCAGATTAAGTTTTATCAATATTAAAAATCAATCGTGTTACACCACACAGCAACAAAAACCAAATATTAGTAGTAATGACACTTATAAGTAACGCTACTCATCACATTGAATGTTCAGCTTATAAGATAATTAATTCAAAGTCAACAGAACCAATAGTCAATACCAAGCCAAGTTTAAAGTAAACTATAGCGTAATAACATGATGCAAAGTTAGCTTGTGCAAGCTAATGGCGTTTCTTAATTCCAGAGATATATCAATTTCTACATCATTATCGGATTCAATCATCATTAATTTGGTTTCCGTTTGAAGACAGGTCAAAAACCTTGATTATGGTCATTTAGAAGTCACATATGATATTTCATGAAGGTACGACTAGTTACTAAAGATCATCATGTGCGGTTCAAAGCATTTCAAGTGTTGGTGATTTTCAGCTGACACAGTTCTACTGAAAGTTTTTTTTTACGATAATGATTGATCAACGCATCTTCTTGCAGCAATCTCGAAGGCTGGTTAGGTGACGAGTAGCATTTATTCTCCAACCTTGATCCTCCAAGAATTTGATGGATAGACGTAAGTGAGACAGAAGTCAACAAGCAACTTGATAAGCTTTTAAATATCCTTTAAAGTTAAACGAAATTTGACAGCCAGAAAAGAACTTGAGTGATGAAGTACTTGTGTGGGATGAAAAACAAGATAGACAATAAAACACAAAACCCAATGTAAAGTCTGACATAATCTATAACAATAAAGTTATTGCATTGTAATCCATTTACGATACAAGTGCTTAACATTGGTAAAGTAACAAGCAGACAGATTGGTGTCAAGTGGCCCTTATATCACAGTTAAATTTATCTTAAGATGAAGAAGAACCCATTGTTTGCTTCATATTTCTTCATGTTTATAAATTAGACGTTGTCAATAATAAATTGTTGGGAGCCATGATCGATGATTTGTGTTTTAGCAAAGATTTGATTTCAGATGATAGAATTTTGGAAGTACGTGTAATGATTATATTGTGTAAAGTTGGTTTTGCAATTAGTGAAAGGGAAGATGAATGAAATATTAGATTTGCTTGTAAAATGGTCATGAGCTTAGGCTAAAGTTTAGTAATAATAATTATATTTGTTTATAGCTTGCGATTTATTGACGGAATAGACTGATTGAAATAGAAAGTATTACTACAGTCACTGTAGATGTAAATGCAACGGTTAATGTCAGAGAGGTTGATCATGAAAAAATAGTAGTAGAATTTAGCTAAGCCAAACCTGTTTTAATAAACATTCCAATCTTTATTTGAAATAAACGGTAGACCCTCTTTTCCGCATTAAGCAATACTATTTGCTAATTTATCTAACAATCTGTCATCATAACGCCAGAGGGCTTCACGCTAATTACATATTTCTATTCGATGCCCAATAACCTTCACCTTTTCGTTTACCGGAATAATATTATCAGCAATACTCGTTAATACCAGTCTTGCCTCCAGGGAGGGTGATCTTTTAACATTAATTATCAACTTTTTGAGGTGTTGTTTGTAATTGTTTATTACATCTATTATAGCGACGACATTGCCTTCGTTTATAATCAGTTTGATTTATGTATTTATAGTTGTTCCTATCCTAACAACTATTTATGTACTTCAGGTGAATGAAACAAAATTTAAATCTTGTATAAAACGCACACTATACAGCCAGGTATATTATAAATTGGAGGATTACATCGCTGATAAAAATGCTTAGCTAAACGATGGTCCTGCTCCATAGGCACGCATAAATAAATTGATTAGCATTTGAAAATACTGTTGAAGCTGCTGAAGATCTTAAAATACTATTTTTGCATTATATAAATTCAATCTCCTAGTATTGTATAATTGCATAGCACATGTGTGAGTACTATGTAGAATAAAGCTACCATTTACTGGGTAGGTATGTGTTTCATTGGCTTGAATGTGCCCTGGCGGCTGAGAGTGTCATGCTCACTCAAATGTATCGCTGATGGTGCGCATGTGTTGGATCATTTAGTTCCTTTCAAAATGGTTGAGCTGAATCGTGCTAACCCATGCCTCGTGTTCGTTTTCGCCGTTGGTTGAGACTGGCCATCTCTTTGCTGCCCTGGGTTATTTTAATTTAATTTAATATTAGAAATGTTATTTTTTTAATCTTTTAATTACGGACGCTTTTAACGTTCTACATTGTTCTTACATGCATAATTTTTAACATAAATGATGTAATCAATACTTTGTAATCATAATTATTATTTTGGTTTCTTGTCCGTTCTTCCAAAGCTTAGTAGGTATTCTACTACGCTTAGGATTGGGCAAATAGCTTCATGTTTCTGACTGACCGACCGCGACCCCTTGACAAGTCAAAAGTGCCTGTAATTGGTTTATTTTAAATGCTGTTTGTAATTTTATACGGTATACATAATAAAGATATTCTATTCTATTGTATTCTAATGCTTTGAGTTTGAGTTTGTAATTTCGCTTCTACCTTTAATATTTAATTAAATGGAGCCCATATTGATGATGATGTCAGAATTCTTTCAATATTATCAAATGATACTAACTTACTTAAGTGTTATTTTTATACTAAATACTTACAGAAATTTTGCGTGCTTACTCACATTACACATAACGCTAACGTATGTGCTTATTATCATCATAGAACATGTGTTAAACCAAAATGAAGTTTAAAGGTTTCTACGGCCAATAATAACTTTAACTTAAAAAGGAAACTTGAAACATAAATACTTCTTCTAGAGATACCATCTGTATCTTTATTACCGGTATTGATTTCAATGGGTAATTGACTTAAATATACATTGATAAAAGTATTACTCTCTTCATACTAAAGAGTATGAAGAGAGTAATAATTTATTTTTTTATATAAGTTTATTTTTATTTATTTTAGTGCGTTTTTAGATTTCCAATGCTAGTTGCCACTTACCCTTTATCTTTAACAACTGTTATTATCTCTTAATTCATTTTTTTATCACAAGAGCATGATATTCAACAACCCTATCAGTTAGTTCTATGTTAAATATGTATGCATGACCTGACTGGGCATCTTGACCCAGTCATACATAAAAACTATTGCGCTTCTAACTAGGCCTAACATTCAATTTTATTAATAAATACGTAGATATTACTGTAATATCGAGTAATTACCATTATAAATAATACAACTATTCTATTAATAACTTGTTACATACTTATTCAATTAAACTCATGATACAATTGATAGTATAATGTATCTCCTTAATACCATAGTAAGTTACTATGACTCTACTTGAAAGTATTACAAACTTCCCCTTCCTTTCAAGTTCGTAAAAATGTGCACACTTGTATTCATACAATAAGGTTAGAAACAATAAAGAATCAAAAAAAAATGTTTAGAATTATATAGTCTAGCCAGAATAGTTTCCAAATCCAAGTAACCAAGATTTCCTTTGTTCAATTCTCTATATTAGTTACAGTATTTTATGATTTTTAAATGATGGACGTATCCTATTCGAACCTATATAGAAAATAGAACGTTGTTTCGAATGATGTTTTATCATGTTTAATTCCAGATTACAAAATTTTCAATCATAAATCATTCCGCCATTGTTTTTGAATACCTATAGACGTATGAGGAAAAGGGTGTAAAGTTCACTCATACTCCATAGAAAAGGGAGGATCCTCCGACCAGACGGGTGTTGTGCCTGGCGGGCAACAGCCCCATGATTGTTGTATCTATGCTTGTTGCGCGGTAAACTCTGCTTGCGAGATGCAGGATTTAGCGTGACGTCAGTATGACGCGTTGTTCGCATGTGGCGTTGTAGATACCGCGCTACACACCTTTCCTTCTCAAACTAACTCTCTTCCCACTTCCATATTTACGTGTCCAGTGTCTACTAAAAAAACAGATACAAACAACCAAATTAAAACAAACCAATATACCTTGGCCCTATTCCGTCCCTTCAAAACACTAAAATCATTCACACTTCTCAACAAAATTCAATCGAAACCAATTTTATTGTCTTTTGGTGTCATCATCCCATACTTGGCTCGTCCAGTTGGTTGTCTTGCGTAACTCCAAGTAACGCAAGCTTTTGTAGGATAGTAATGAGGACCTCGTGAACGGTAATTATTTTTAACATGACAGTTATTTTAAATTACGTTTTGAGTTCTGGATGTTTTATGCTTATGGGTACCCCAGGTATAAAACCCACTCATTATGGTTGATATGTCTTGCCAATTGTTAAGGATGTAAAACCTGGATGGCTGTACTTAAAACGTTTTCTTCATAACTCGTATAATGAGCTCTATAATATTATTTTCTTCTGCAGGTAGTTTAACGGTTAGGAGGTTTTCTGACCATTTTTCCGACCATGACCGTTAGTAGCTTAGGCTTTGCTTTGATATTATTTTTATTTAATATTCAAAGACTTATATGAAAACGAATATTGTGGTAAAAGATAAGTGATGATAACGGATTAAATTAAAATGCCCATTAAGCTGAGCAAAGTCTATATATGATAATGTCCTTGTAGTAGTGTCTGACAGAGAATTCAGTTAAACACTAAACACTTAGGCAAAGACTTTATTGAAATACCGGAGTTAATGGTGAGGAACGTCGGTAAAGGTTAATAGAGCTACCAAGCTAATGCAAGCGTTTGATGTAAAAGCGGAATTAACTATAATGATAGTCTTACGTCTTCATTACATCTTTTTGTGAACACGTATGGTAGAGTTGTTATTAAATATGGTATATTAACTATGGTAACAGAGGTGTACCACTAGCCTATAAAATAAAATATGAAATTAAATGTGAAAACTTATAACTGTAGATTGTGCTGGAAAATTGTACTTAAATCAGAAAAGTTTAATACCGAAGAACTTAATAAGTAGACAAGAATTAATTAATAAGACTACCGAAAAGTTACCTACGTATCTCTAAAGAAAAAGAAAAGCTTATATATTCACCACTACATTAACATTAATTTTGTGTCGCGAGTTATCAATAAACCACAAAATACATAATGATGAAACTCCTCAAAGCGCATAACAATAACATTTAATGACCCCACAGTTTCAAGAGATGCTAACATTTTGCTAAAGAATCTATCATAAATCAACTTATCAAAAGAACAAGTTACGATCAATTTTATTAACATAATTCGGACCATATTTGTCACATTGAATAGATTCTGAATAACAATGAAATATGATTCCTGAATATTACTAATTTCGGTCGTAAATCAAATTGGATGGGTTATTTTTGTTGCCTTGACATTTGGGCAATATGTTTGATTGAGAATTTGTCCTTGCTCCGGTATTTGTCCGGATGGTTTATGAAGATCCGGGTCAGGTGATGAAACTGAACGTGGTTTCTTCGTTTCCATTTTTGTATTGTGAAAACATTTCACTTATCTCCTGTTTACATATGTGGTGTATATGTGAGACGACGACGGTCGTACATATTTGTGTTTGATGTTGATCAACCGCTACATGTTATGGTTTATCTATTGCTTTGCTTAGCTTTACTAAGCTTATTGTTTGAGTCTTCTCTGCTTCTATTTCATCAGGTGCTACGTTTATATTACTATTTTTGATTTCGACTTTTATGTTATACGCTACAAACATATTATTATTATCAGTTTTCAAACTATTACTTAATAATGGTCATCTTTAATATACATTGGTATTTACGAGCCTCTCACTACAACCGCCTTAACTAACTATTCTAAGGTCCGACAAAATTTATGCGCATATTTGGAGAGTCCGTTGCCCTTTTCATATTAAAATCCATTTGCGCAAAATAACAAACACCTTGTGATTCGGGTTTTCATTTATCTCTTAGATATTATCAAATCCTAATGATGATTTCGGAGAATCCAATATTTTTAGATCTATAGACTTTTTAAAATCAATAGTTAACTAAAATACAATTAATCAAGCAAACAAGGAATTGTAGTTTAGAGATTTTTGACCGTTGAGTAAAAGTTTGTACTTGACGTCAGATGACCTATTTGATGAATGATAACGCTTTGAGGTCATCTGTCAACCGTATTGTTGCATTTTGTATTGAAGCTCTTAACATTTTGGATTTGATAAGGGAGAGGTGTTAACTTTGATTCTGTTTGATCTCTTCAACACTGTGCCTAATGCCTGTCTCAAGATATCATTATCATCATATCCAGCTATAATGTTATAAACATACCTTCCTGTTACCTAACATACTTAGCTTTGTATTTTTAAAGCGGAATTAGTATAAGTAGCTATTAATTTAATAGTTAATTAATGTCAAATGTTGTTTTTATTTCAAATTTTAATGATGATTCTGATTTCACATAAACTTCCAAAATAAAAACACGATTTGATATTAAAAACATAATTAAATTAATTAATAGCCTGTTTCAAATCTTATAATAATAAAAATTAAGAATCCTGTTCAAGTTTTATGAACTAAAACCAGTTTTGAAAATACCATTTTAGAATAACATCTTTGAGCCTAATCAAGAATCCTGTTCAAGTTTTCTGAACTAAAACCAGTTTTGAAAATACCATTTTAGAATAACATCTTCGAGCTATTATTCATAATCTATAATTTATCATAATATCTGCATTTTTGTTTTTCAAAATGGTCCGAGTTCTCAAGGTATACCAGTATTCCTTACGGTGACTTAATCAAGTTTTCAATTAGCTACAGGATATGTGTATTCCCTTGGCCCCTATTCCATTATTATTTAAATCTTCTTATTCAATTAGAGCCGTAAAATCCCAACTTATGTAATTTATGATTTAGGATGAAACTCTTTCAACAAATCAGATATTGCCAAACCCGATTCTGATTCGATTCGCTTCGAATCCATCCCTTCATCAATACAAGTTTACTGGATTAACCGCTACAATAAATACCATTTATTTGTTCCTCCATAAACATATAATAGATACCATCTCATCTTACCAAACAATTGGTCGTATTTAATGCAATATTACAATTCCGTTTTTATTTGCATTTGGCATTGAGTACAAAATGTAAGTCGCATAACAAACAAAGGAGTTGAATTCCTATCATTATCATTGTGTGTAGAAAAAATGTATTGTCTATTCAATTGGTGAACATGCGAAGTTGGGCAAAAAGTACATTTGTTAATTACCGGTTATTAATAATTGATTGGATGCTACTTTTTTCATTGATGTCAAGTGCAGACGCTGGTAAATACCGCTAGTTTGGGAAATTGCCGATGTAATTTGGAGCTTAGGCCATTATGATGAGAGGAGAGTTACTATGAGGAAATATTAAGTATTGCGCTTCTCCGTGAGTAGTTGTTATATAAATTAAACGAAGTAGTAGTTGTTATATAAATTTAACCTTTTTTTTAATCTTTGACGGCAATGGTTGTCATTGCCGTCAAAGATTAAAAAAAAGGTTAAATGATGCTTTTCTTCTCTTTCTAAAAATATCACTTTGAACATTTGTGTCAATTTTATTTGAATCAAAAATTTACAATAAAATTCATAACAATTGCAACACATAACATGAAGCCAGTGCATCAAATATAGGTTCTTCAAAGAATAACGAAGGAAGCTATTAACCCAGAGCACCTACACAGGTATTCCTACCTATCATCTGATACCCATTTGTGGATAGCCAAGTTACGATGCTCCTACGCTAGATCCGTCCTGTCAATGTCAACACAATGTCATCTGATTCTATTAATGCTTTGTAGTGTTGTGAGACCTTTTGATCTTACTCATGCTATGTTTATTTTTAAATTGGTTTTCATATGAACATTATAGGTAGCTACAACTTTTTCTCTTGTTTTAAGACAACCAAACCATTTAAATTTTTCTTTTTGATTTTATATGCTTATATTATTTATTACATATCTTTATCGTCTTGTTCGTAAGTTTTTATTTTTTGCATTAACAAAAAATCTCGCTCGCTCACCAGAAGGCCAATTTCTCGTAATTTTAAACTTTCAAAATCTAGTCGCAGTCTCATCTCGGCGACAAAGAAATGTCAAGAACTTGTCAAAATGTAGGGAAATTTGAAGTATTTTTTGCCAGATTGAGACCTTCATGCACACTTGCTTTTCCAATTCACTTTTGACATTGGCAGAATAGTCGACATCGGCTTTACTTGCCATAATTAAACATAGAATAGAATAGACAGATTGAGACTGAGATCAGACTGTGAACGTTGTTAAAATTAGTAGAATTGCCCCTCTGATCTCTCGTTTGTTGTTTTTTTTTTTTATACTTAACATGTCTTTGGTCATTTCCATAGATATGTAAATTCATATATCTATGGTCATTTCCACTTATTCTTTTTAAAGAGTCGAATAACACAAAAAATAAAATTTATGTTACAAACTTCGAAGCTCCAGAAAAAAAACACATTTTTATTATTTTTATTAAATCATCTCCTACATTATTGTCTAAAGTCACCAAGGTGAAAAATAATGATCATAATTAGTTCCACAGGTGGTCAAAGATGTCACTTATTAAACATTTATGGATAAATTGGAACTGGTTTTTAATAATTTTATCAGTTTTGTTGTGTAAGTGCCGAAAGGTGAGGTCAGAGGAGATATTCCACTTTTTTCAAGATATTTTAATAACCGTGAGAAGGAGCCGTTGGCTACACATGGAATAAGAACTGCTTATTATGAAATCCGAAACAAAACAACCGTCAAAAATAAAGTGTACGAAAAATCTCAACCCAGAAACTGATTTATTTATTTTATGTATTTATATATACTTTATTGATATTCGGTAAACTTAGTAAACCTAGGTCTACAGATATAGATAGACCTAGATAACGCAAGTATCACGATCTGTATGAAAACCTAGCGTTATGTTCGCATAACTCATCAAAAAAATGTAGGGAATAGCTGTTTTTTTTTCGCGATTGCAACTTTGTAAAAGTTTCCCTTAGTAAAAGTTGTTCATAATGATGAGTACAATCTCCCATTTCGGTTTGTCGCATGTTTTCAATTTCAACCCGTATGGAACGACCCAATATCATTTTGCCGACCTGGGGCTCGGACCCCACGCTCAGCAGTCGCTTTTACGAGTATATTATTGTTATATAGCTAGGTAGGTGCCTACACTAAATTAAGAAAAAAAACTCTATCTAAATTTTTACCGAACAATTATCATCCCGGATATAGCGAAAAGTGCTTTATTAATAGACACAAAAAGCAAAGTTCACATAAGTCACCGTATTCAACATAAATTAATTAATAAAAAAACTATCACTATCGAAGCTACTTAGTCATTTCGAATTAGAACTGGTTAACTTGTTCTAAACACGTATTGTTTACAATGATATGAATTAATTAAAGAGTTGTGGTTTAAAAACAATTAACAGAAGTATCACTGATACCGCATTAGAAATATTATCGTAAATGGGAAATTATTTCCTATCTCGACGTAAATTGTTGCTATGTCAAATTAAAATAAATCAATGTAAAGAAAATCCTTTAATTCGAATAATTGTACATGTATATATCATAATGCAGATTTTTGCCAGTCGGTTTACGGTTAGTCAGTGGCCCGAAAGTCTGACAACCAGTCTTACTAAGGGTTATCGTATTGTCCAGTTACTGGATTGTGGAGGTCAGATAAGCAGTCGTTTCATGTAAAATAAAGGTATTCATTCGGTTGCATCCGGTTTGACCGAAAGCCGACCCCAACATAGTTGGGAAAAGGCTAGGTTGATGATCTATTGTCTCAAATTAGTAAACAAAGCCTAAAATTGCGCAACAGAAAATTATGCGTAACCACGCCAGTGACATTACCTTCGATATCGATGATTCGCAAACTTGACCATTATGACCCTCAGATAGCCGTTACATGATATAAGAGGATTGCGTGTAGGTACAATGCGTGCCACGAAAGATGAGACTTGACACACCACGTGGTTTGACATGCGCAGTACACGATTTTAGGTATCTTTAGCGGTATGAGGTCTGAGTGCGGGACGGGACCGGACGTCATAGGGGCGGCGGAAAGAGCAGGGGAGGCGGGGTCAAGTCTCATCTTTCGTGGCACGCATTGTAAGGTGAGTGTGATTCTTAAAATATTTAATGTGTACCTATGTAAGCGCAGGAGCTCTAGGTACTGTCCGAGACAAATGGCGAAGTCGGATGTTGTGTGTGTGTGCGTGACTGTGTTATGTGCTCACGAACACATTGACAGCGCGTTTGAGCGCGCGTCGCTTCGTAAGATAAAAATATTGTATTTATTTGATTTTCTGATGAAGTTTTTTTATGAAATTAACATAGGTAATCATTAAATTGAGACAAAATCGATTTTATACAGTGCCTATATAATTATTCTTAGCCAACACAAACAAACATTAATATTATTTCACATTATATCAAATACCTATTGCTTAACATTTTGGTCTATTAGATTCCTAAAAAAAATTATACCACAGGAGGTGAATTAATAATCAATTATTTATTTGAAAATAATATATATTCTAAAAAGTAAAAAATCTGAACATAATTTTGAAGAGGTAGAATTAATTAGCAGCAGCATCATATTTATTTTGAAAACGATGATTTAAACAACATGATTAAAACTGTAACTAACTGCAATTACATAAATACTTACTAAAAGGCGTTTTGCCTATAAAACGCTAAATATTACCTAAGCGTTGTTAACCTGTTGCTAAACGTTGATTGTTAACCTAACTGGAATTTAACCTGTTGGGTTAAATATTGTCTTTATTTTTTATTTGCATACATATAAAATTTATAGTTTTCATTGGTCTTGGGAATGATATTTAATTAGTAAGATAGAATGCACCCTAGTCTTTAAATTCAAGCAACCAAGTTTTATAAGACTGTTTTTAATTAATTTTTGTGTGATAGCTATTATTGTGAATTATTCCATCTACATACATAGATTGAGATTTACTATTTTTTGGTACTATCTTTTTTCAGCAATAGCTGTCGTCCCTTGTGACAGAATCTTCCCTTGTATTATGGTAAACTAGCTGTTTGAACAAAATGATGTACGTACACTTACGCCTTTATGACATAAATACACGTAATTATGTGGCGCCGTGACATGCAAATAAAATTTATATTTTTACAACAGAAAAAAAATCAAAATATTTACACAATAATGTATGTGGAGTTACATCATTTTAGCCACTTGTCCCCAGCGTGGGAGGGGTTAAGTATCGAGCCTACCAAATATGTCTTAATATGGTTGTTGGGTAAACCGTTATTATTCAGCTACTTTGTTCGAGATGTGGTTTGAATTAATAATAATTTAATAATCCTTTTAATAAGCTACTACTGTGCTGTTACCAGGCAGAAAAACGGACACTCTCAATGTAAGCATTTATTTTGGAACAGATTAATTGTTTTTTTTTTCATAATCATATTCTTTATTGTGGATCATAGGTAGGTAAACAATGCATGCAATGTTCTTATACGTTAAAATAAGATCAGCTATGTCCTATGATTTAAACCATTATTTATCTTTAAACCATTATTAACCATTATTATCTCAACGAGCTTTGCCTACGAACAAACATTATAAAAAATGTTAAGCATTTTTTTCCACGATCACACATTAAAATAAGAATATCCCAAATGGCTTGATAATAAAACCAAATACCGAAAATAAAATTTACGACTGCCCAATTGATACAATTCAAGTTATTTTTACTAATTAGTATCAAAGCTGAAAGTTCAAGGTTTTTCAACATTAATATTCAAATCATTAATTTCTCGCCAACTTACGTATTTTTTGCACAAATGCCTATGTAAATCACAAGTGATGTAACATAAACAAGCCAACATGGACGTTAAAAACTTTATACATACAGTTCCTTTTAGCTTGTACGTAAGCTTGTGCTTCCGCGAAGACGACACTTCAGGCCACCTTTGACATATTTGCTCAATAGTTGACATTGAAAATTCAAGTTTATTTGCGCTTGTTAATTATTTTCGCTTCAATTGTAGACTCTATATTGTGAGCACTAAAAGCGTTTATATTTTGAGTTGCGTTACAGCTGTGGTAAGTGTTTTATCAATTAAGTACAATATCAAGTAGGATGTCCTGGTCGAATCGATTACCTACGACTGTAAATCTGTTTTTTTTTATATATTTATAGAATTGAGGATTTCTTTTGCAAAAAACTATATCCGTGTTGCATTGCAGACGTGAATTTGGGGTTATAAACCTTTTGCGAAACAGAATAAACGGCTAGGTATTTGCGAAATTAAAACTACAATTGCATATATTTTTTTGTATTAATTATCTACAATCAGCGATAAAAGCGCTGGAACGTGGTTACAATTAGCAACAAAGATAGTAGAACTTTTTGATTATTTTACCGACTATTAAAAATTGTCTATCAGATGGACATCATCAATTTGTATAATTAAACAGCATTATATATTATCACATTCATAACAATTACATTAATTAAGCTTAGTGTACCGTATAATTTACGGTCAAATCAAAACAATATGTGTGAAGATTTTTAATGTTTCTTTTGTCTTATATTTTTCTCATAACCATATTATCAGGTTAAGGATATCATTTAAAAGGATAAACTACTTAACTGGTTGAATATGCATAAAAATAACTGAATTATTATCAGAAATATATAGCATTTTTCTTTTGATTTTTCTTTGTGTTGACTCATGAGAAATTACCGTAATTTTCAAACAATCACACTGTCGAAATATCCCTGGTATTATGACATCCTCAAACTTACAAGGATAAAAAAAAACAAAAATAATGACTTGACCAGGCTGTCACTTTTTGGTATGCGTGTAAAAATACCTTTAAACTGAATATTCGTTTCGCAATGATTCGATAATAAGGGTTGCACAATGATGAATCACGGTGAATTACGGTTTGCCATGATACAGTCGGATAAATAAACGTTTGTCATTTATTTTGAGCCGATGTGTAATGGAATACTGCTATTTATTTGAAGTTTTCGAACATTAGAATTTTTGTACGGTTTTTAGTCTAAAAGAAATATTTATAGTCCTAATATTTAGATAATAGAATTTTATTGTTGCCAGCAAAAAATATGAATTTGTACCTACTATTCGTTTTTATTTTCTTATTCATGTTGGAAGACATGATGAAAAGTGGTTAGCACCGGTCGATGGAAAAATAAATCACCAATAGAATGATGAATGGGAAGTGAAACAAAGTGAGAGGAAGATGTTTTGCTGACCTTTAAGTACAAAGTTGTAAATTCTCATGTCCCTGTAATTTCACCAATTCAACCAATTCAAAATGTACAAAATAACATATTGCCAAATACGTATCTGACCTATCAGGTTTTCATAGGATTGCAAATGGAAGATCACAAATAGTGAGAAGTAGCCAATATACTTTGTGAACACAATCAAGTAATCAATTTTACGTAAAAGAAACGCCAAATAGAGAAATAAACGTATTTTCTTTCTTTCTTTCTTTCTAAATAATGGACAGACATCTTAAATGCATGGGGCAACTATCATTACATAATATCCTATACCTAAGTTTGCGCGGGTATTCCGTTGTCAGAAATGAATATGATAATGTAAACACGAATGTTTTTTGTAAAATCTAAATCTAGTGTTATAATGTCACTAGCAGCGCCCCGTGGTTTCACCCGCATAAGTGTCGATCCCGTGGGAATATCGAGATAAAACTATCCTATATCCTTTCCCGAGGCTCAAACTATCTCTATACTAAATTTCATCTAAATCGGTTCTGCGGTTTAAGCGTGAAGAGGCACACAGACTCACTTTCGCCTTGGATTTTGCATAGAAATTAATATTACAAACGTTTTTAAATGTTCAGCTAAATAAACTTATTTTGGAAAACAAAACTAGTCTAATTTTATGGTTATTTTATTGAAGTTTGGTAACGATGTTAATTTTTTTGCTTAGAATTTCAATCTTGCTTTATAACTTGACTGTTGCCTTAATTGTTTATTATGTACCGCTTCGTTTTGAAAAAAAATTTAAGTAAGGTAGCCAAGGTATTTTTTGAAGTGAAAGCTTCTTTAGGCGCGTTGGGCATTTTTTGAGATGAGAAGAACCATTGAACTCGCGACACTGTTACCGTAACCGACACAGCGCTACGTTCGGATGTGTTCGGCTGTCCTCGGGATGTTCCCGGTTTTAATATATATCCGATATGTCAGTGAGTGATGGCAAAGTATTCTGTTTTAAGACGATTAAAAAAATACATACGTAATTGTTCAAGTTTTCACTTCTGTCGGCACTCCCGGAGTGCCTTTATTTTTATTTTTTATTAGCCCTTAATGTCCCACTGCTGGGCAAAGGCCTCCCTACTCTCTTTCCACCTCTCTCTGTCCAGAGCTACCAAGGAACAATCTTTATGAAAGGAGTCCAGCACATCCAGCCATCTCCGTCTGGGCCTGCCGCGATGTCATCATTGCCATTAAGCGGAACACACTGGGTCGTAAGGTTGGCCAATTGTAAGTAATGTTAAAGACAAAGCCAAGGTTGGTAATGTTAAAATTTAATTTCCTTTCATTTATTTAGCTGCAAAAGTAATAAATAATATTGTAAAAGATAACAATCAGCTATGTAAAATTCCTAACTCAAGACTAAAACATAATTTATAGTGTAGTAAGCACACATATCTTATTTTTAGTAGGAAATATCTTAAAATTAATTAATATGTTAAACATATTATGGAATAATTAATTCCAAACTTTAATTACTTACAATGCGTGCTACGAAAGATGAGACTTGACACACCACGTGGTTTGACTTGCGCAGAACACGATTTTAGGTATCTTTAGCGGTATGAGGTCTGAGTGCGGGACGGGACCGGACGTCTTAGGGGCAGCGGAAAGAGCGGGGGAGGCGGGGTCAAGTCTCATCTTTCGTGGCACGCATTGTACCATAAATTATAAAGAAGTATAAATATTAGATTTTATAACGCACTTAAATTGAAATACTTTTAACATATTTTCTTATTATTATTTATCTATTATGTTTATGTATGATAGTATTTTCTAGGTATAACTTACAGTGAAGATGATATTTTTATTCAATTTTTTTCCCGTATTACACTAGACGTGTAATTGACCAACAGATACTTTAGAAAATACAGCGGAGTGGCAGTGGCTTTCATTCTGACAGTTCAACAACATTCATTGCGTTATTTACGTTATTGGGAAGAGACATTTTTCGAACATTATGAAGCAATGGATTAGCAATATCCTTGAAAATATGTACTTCTAAAGGCTCCTGCAATCAGGCGCGGCGCGCGACGCGAATCGCCCGCGACACAAAGGCACCGCTTGTTGCGCGACTTGCGGTGCCTTTGTGTCGCGTCGCGCCTGTGTGTATGACCCTTAATTGTGATTGATAGAGTGTTATGCAATAAGAAAGACTAGAATATCTAACGTAAATACAATAAGTCGAAGTTTCCGCTTTAGTGCATAACTGCCAATCAGAGTTTCATAACATGTCAAAGACGCTACTGGGTTGCGCCATTTTTGGGTACAGCCGCAGACGATTTTATTGTTCATAAAAAACAAAAAATGTGCCTTTATTTGAGAAAACTATTGTTCTCAAATAAAGGCACATTTTTTGTTTGATCATTTAATTAGAGAAACCAAAAAAAAAACACTCGTATCAATAATTCACGGATACAGTCATTATTGATTTATGCATTCGTTTCCGTCAACATTCTAATGTACATTTAAACATTCAATTACAACTAAATTGATTTATTATTTTCTTATCACAAAAAAAAAATTAAAAAACCTACAAAAACAAAACAATATAATATAATATTTCGCGAGGAATCAATTCCAAACCAAGGAGTATCGTATTACTCAGTAACTGGGTTGTGGAGGTCAGATAGGCAGTGGCTCCATGTAAAATACTGGTATTCAGCTGCACCCGGTTAGACTGGAAGCCGACCCCAACATAGTTGGAAAAAGGCTAAGCAGATGATGATTTCGCGAGAAACCAATTAGGAAGAAGTTTAACATACTTATAGCGTTACGAATTAAAAGGTCCCATAATAAACCTTAAAAGCATTTTGGTAAGTGTTGTGTAAGTTAAGTGTTTTGAAATATCAATATTTACGGTAGAAATAATATCATCACGTTTTCTTGTTTAGTCACTTAAAACCAGCCACTTAATACAAACTGCCATTTAAGAAACAACGATTACTTTTATACAATTAATAACTTCGCAAGAAATATTTCTCAAATAGGCTAAATTTGTAAATTAAGCGCCTATACAATCCGATGACATAAGTTCACTATTTTTAACCTATAGACACATACATACATCGACGTGAAAATAAATAATTCCGATCACTTGTCGCCAGGAGCGTACGCTGTCAGGTGGCTAAACAAAGCGTACAACACAAAACTATCTGTCATTCCATCTCACACAGTAGGCCGCGTTGTGCGTACATTTGCGTACGTTTGACTAAACCCAGAAGCGACAGCGGGTTGTAAAGTGGACCTCCGAACGGCAAATGAGCAACTTGTAACGTTTTCAAAATTTTTCCAGGCCGTTACTGTCTGATTATGTGTAATAACATAATTCAAAAGAGTGTCCACGGAGTTTCTTACCCGTTCTTCTCCATAGGTACTTACTACGCTTTGGAATAGGCAGCTATCCTGTCAGCTGCACGTTACAGAACTCATGGACGCTGATGATGGCGCCAAACAAGTAGCCGAATTCTAGGCCGAGTCCATTTAGATTGCTATCGATACGTTAAGAAAAAGAATGGTTTAATTAAAATAAATGGTTTGAGTTGAGTTTGACTATACAAATTATGTTTTGTTTGACAATGTAACCTCAAAACTCACTTGTCATTTAATTACAAAAGATAATATATGAAGTTTATTTGAAAATCTTGCGAATTATCGCAGATTTTTTTTACTGCATATACCTATTATGCTTTCAAATCCAACCTCCTACAGCATAATCCTCTTTACAAAGTTTGACTAATGGTAACTACAACCATTATTGATTGCGGCGCCTAAAACATTGTGTAATTAAAACAAACCTTTAAAATAATAATTATTTATGATAAAACTGTGTTGTAAATACGCGGCATTGGTTTACAATTTAGGTATTTATTATCTTTTAACATCCTATGACCTTAACTTGTCGTTTTTGGTAGTGTTAACATGATTTATATTAATAATCGCATAATTTGTCTTGTGTTAATGCATGTATGCTTCTCTGAGGTCATGGATAATTATTCTGAGATCAGGCGAGAGTACGATTTGATTAGAGTTTTTAATTAATTGTACCTGTTTTTGTTAACTCTTGTTATTAATAATCGCATAATTTGTCTTGTGTAAATGCATGTATGCTTCTCTGAGGTCATGGATAATTATTCTGAGATCAGGCGAGAGTATGATTTGATTAGAGTTTTTAATTTGTACCTGTTTTTGTTAACTGCCAATCATTCAAAAATTATATAAGAAATAAATTACGAGTTTCATATTTAACTATTATGACGTATCTTCATTGAATATTCATACTTTATTATTAAACTAGTATTGACAGATAACTTGTATTTGTGGTGCAAACTGTGAATATAAAGATGTTTAAAAATTAACTTGATTACGGAAAACCGGCCCATCAACAAAATACAATACACTATACACAAAATCGCTATCAAATTATCACTTGGACCACAAATAGCAGTACCAAAGAGAAGTAACAAACGTACGCAACATTCCTCTAGTTCTATTGTTTATGAAAATATTTGCTGAAAAAAAATTCTGTTTTGTTTCATCAACAATGAAGGATTGTAGGATATTCAGATTACAAGTCTTTGTTTATTAGGCAGTGGGTTTCGCTAACACCTTTGTTAATAAGATAAGGAACATTAAAATACAATAGTGGTTTGAAATTAACAGTATCAACGGGAGGTGTAAGATGACACTCAAATGAATACTTCAGGGCGGTTTTCCCTGAAATATGTACTAGCAGCGCCCCGCGGTCTCACCCGTATAAGTGTCAATCCCGTAGGAATATCGGGATAAAAACTATCCTATGTCCTTCCTCGGGATGCAATCTATCTCTCTGCCAAATTTTATCGAAATCCGTTCAGTGGCTTAGGCGTGAAAAGGTAACATACAGACAGACATACAGACTGGCAGAGTTACTTTCGAATACCTATATAATATTAGTATGATATAGATCAACCCATTGGGACAACTTTAGGAAAGCAATTATAATTTAGATAGGCTTTTGCTACTGAGTATGTTTAAATAAAATGTCAAAGTCAAACCATTTAAAGGTACTTATGAACGTCAACATTTCCAAAAAATATAGTTGATTCTAGTCGCCCCTTCCAAAAGGTAGCCAACATAATGTGCTAACGAATTATTGAGAACTGCGATTTTCAAGTTAAAGTTGATTTTTTCAGCTTTTGAATTAAAAGTGGCAGAATGTAAAGAATATTTTCTTATCTTATCATCCCGGAGTCTGGATTTGTGCCCGGATGTACCCTATTGGATATTACCAGGGACGGGCGAAATGTGTGTGTTATTAAAAGATACAGCTCTGCCTAATCCTTCGGGGATTACAGGCGTTATGTTTTGTAAGAATTTAAATAGATTCTAAATCTATTGGCAAATTAATGGAGCGTCAGTTTTAAGAAACACATCATGACCTAATACGACCTAATGTGCCGCAACATTTTGACCGAAATTCGAATTTAACGCCTGACACATTATGATAATGTTTTGAAAGCTGAGGTCAGAGATCTAGAGTCTGCACATTTAAATTTCATGCTGAATATACTTGCAAACTTTATTCTGTTAGCCGTTTTGTTGATGGACACAACAATAATGAATCATGTTCTCCATCAGCTGTTCGATTTAGAATGCTACCTTTAGAACTAATGTGTCACGAATACGTGAACTTACGTGCACACGTGAACTTACATGCACATGTGTCCTTGCTTCTAGTGGTTGCATAATAGCAAAGTATAAGAATCAATTCAAAAAATTGAATCAATTCTATTTGTTGTAATTTCTGACGTTCAAAGGTGCCTTTTATGTGCCTATTTGAAATAAATGCTTTGACTTTGACTTTAAGCATAATCAGTCTATAATTTTCCCACTGCTGGGACACAGGCCTCCTCTCGGTGAGAGGGAGTGGGCCGTAATCCACCATGAAGGTCTAGTGCGGGTTGGTAGATGTCACATAACATAATACCTATATTTTTTTACATTTCCTTCAGTTAAATTCATCCTCAACGTTAGTTGAAACTTCAGACAGAATAAAATATTTTTACTGAGTTAGAACCAAACATCAAAGGCATGTATCTAACTGTCGGAGTATCTTACTCGTCAATTAAATCTAAAGCAAGTTTGATTTAAGGTTCTAAAATTACATATAAGTTGTGATATAAGAAATTAGGTAACAGTTTTATGTTTCTGTTGTGACGTTTCATGTATAAGCTGTCTCGCTGTTCATACGCGGTGACTTTGTATTGAGGTGCGTGTACAAAGATTTACTTAGGCTTTAAATTATAAATATGTATAAAGTTTATGGTTCATTAAATAAATCCTGTGGGTGGTATACCAATCGAATTTGATTGTTTTGCGGTTGTTTTAGTGTGTGCTATTGTGTCTTTATGTGTTTTTCATTTCAGGTTGGATTTGCTAGTGATGCCTTTGGTTGAAGTAGAGTTGAATAATACGTTAGCATGTTATATTTCCTACTTAGTTATAAAAGTCTCCATTACTGAACAAAAAGCTTTATTGTAAAACTATTTCAATTTGAATCTTCAATCAGGATATACTGACTACTGACTATTATTAGAGCGGTGGTGTCTCAATGGTAATGGCCGCGACCTACGAGTACTGTAGGTCGAGGGTTTGAACCCAGTCAGGCACTTTACTTTGTGTAAATTATTTCATCACCACTGCTCTCAAAACGGTGAAGGAAAACATTGTGAGGAAACCGGCATGTTCTAGAACCAAAAATTCAAAGACATGTGACATCCGCCAACCCGCACTGGGTTCGCGTGGTGAATTATGGCCCACTCTTTCTCACAGAGAGGAGGACTGTGTCCCAGCAGTGGGAACATTATAGGCTGATAATGATATCCTGACTGAGCTTTTTAAAATTCAAGCAACAAGCAATAAAAAGCAACAACGATTATAAATTACTCCAATAAAGTTAACCTTTTAATCTTTCATAATGAGCCTCTCATCTTAACAGTATGCCAAACACGCGCTAATAAGCGAAGCCTTTGTAATTGCTAACCGCCGTTAATCCGATAATTACATTTATTGACCGCCGTTTACACCAAGAAAAAAACTCATAAAGCCTTATAAAGCATCATCATTACTTAAATATCTTTTAATCAATATATTCCTGAGTGACCAATGACAAGTTTGCGCAACACACGACCTTGGCGTGTGGTTTGATATTTAAATATACAAATATCTTGCTTCTTCAAATTGTGGAATCAGTAGCACACCATGCTACTATACTATTAGATGTAGCAGGTAGATAGATATATTGAAAACGTTTAATGAACTTGCTAAAAAAAAAGAATTTTAAAATCGTGTTGGGGTTCTGCATGCAATTTTTTACGATCTTAGAGACAATCTATGAATGGATTGTGTTCAGGTTTTTTTCTGTTGTTACTTTTTGTTTTAGTTTTAAAAAGTCCGCTAGATGAGCTGGACTCCTTTAAAAAAGATTGCATGGTCTTTGGCAGCTCTGGACAGAGAGAGGTACAGAAGAAAGTAAGGTGCCCTTTGCCCAACAGTGGGACATTAATGGCTAATAATAATAAGCCCACTTATTTCAATCAAAGATAAATACAAATAGGCCTATCATCTGAATGAGTAAATAACGCAAAACGGGCATTCGGTTTGCATTGCAAACTAAGTCTATTAAATCGACTTTTTTTTGAGGTTACGGGAGCGGTCCGTATTGGTATGTATGTAAAATAATTGTACGGTTCCGTTTTTATACGGAGTGACCAATAACGAGGCTTCGTTTACGTAAGGCAAAACCTTGGCATGTGGTTATATTTAAATATACAAATAATAGGTAAACGTGATATTGTTCGATCGATTTAAAAATTATTTTGTGCATACAATGGTTTTATTTGACCTGATAATATTTTGTAACCGGTTTATTTGTATATTAATAAAAACTGGCCAAGTGCGAGTCGGACTCGCACACGAAGGGTTCCGTACCACAAGGCAAAAAGGCCGAAAAAAACACGTTTGTTGTATGGGAGCCCCTTAAATATTTATTTTATTCTGTTTTTAGTATTTGTTGTTATAGCGGCAACAGAAATACATCATCTGTGATAATTTCAACTGTCTAGCTATGACGGTTCACGATACAGCCTGGTGATAGACAGACAGACAGTGGAGTCTCAGTAATACGGTCCCGTTTTTACCCTTTGGGTACGGAACCCTGAAAAGGTATGCAGGATGTTCGTTCATTCCGCATTTTTTAATTTGCATTGATAAAATGAATACCAAAAGAGCAAAGATTATAAAGACATTATGGTCTATGACCATCAAAATATATGGAACAGGTGCGTCACCAAAATGGTGATTACAGCAGTTTCTGAATAGTAGTCAAGGCAAGGACGAAGAGCATCATTTAGGAATTATTAATTATATCATCACATGATGACAAATGAAGGGCAATATCTTGGTAACTTGGCTGAGGACAAATACATAAACAAGAGCATACGTTTGAAACAAAAAATATAAATGTCACCAAATCTGACAATAATGGTTTTATGTGAATCATAAAGTAAACCCACAACAGTTCATAGACTTGAATTGTTTATTCACTTTAACAGCTCATAATATCAAAGTCAGTCCCCACGCTATCTGCCATTTTGAATAATGATGTAGCAGCAAGAAAAGCTCCCATTGACACCTGGTTGGTTTTAATCGGACAAGCAGATCTCTGCTCATCTCTCAATACGAAATGTGTCGGTAACATTTGAAGTTACATTCGGTAAACTTTACAGTGTACTGTATGTTACGTATCGGGTTAAAGATCACTGCATAAATCATGACATGCCGCTAACGTATCGATTTAAGAATCGCTAAAATAAATTTTTCTGTGCAATTGTTTTTTAAGTTACATTATTTAGTATGAAAAATCCATAAAATCTTGCCGTATGATTTAATCAATAACGATCTTTCCGTTTAAACAAATATTTGGCAGTTACATAGTTATTGGTGATATTTCATATATTTTATACGCATGTTATAAAATGCCGCAGTTTCAAAGTCACGGCTGACGGAACTTGTAATACCTAAATCCTTAGAGCGACAGTAGGTACATACAAATAACCGTCATGCCAATATTTCTTAGGAACTGCTTATTTTTGGCTGAAAGAAACTGTGCAGCTTAATGAAAAATCCAACAGTTATAATTGTGGTTTCCTCAATGTTTTTTAAGAATATTATCGAAAAGGAATCTTTACTTAGATACCTGACCATAAGCCGATAAGTTCTAAAATCTATTCAAGTAACCGCTAGACCAAAGACCGTTGTATTTTTAATCAGATAAAAAAAATTGAAAATTTCTTTAAATGCTTACATTCCAGTTAACGCCGGTCGAATCTGTCGTTCGGTGGATGTAACCTTTACGCGACGGCCTTCTGCGTTGCATAACTTTGTCCTCCGGCGCAAGCGCATCTTTGTAGCTTCACTATTTTACTTGTAACAACGTCGTACCCTAATTATTAGTTATCGCTATTCAATTATCCTTGATTTAGTGTTATTTTATCCGAGTCACAGTACAAATTAAATAAACTCAAACCTAAAACGCTAACTTGTTCTGAGCTTTCTTTTGATTTAAGAGGTCACTCGTCCGAAATCTTTTGCTAATAGAAAAAGGAATGAGTGATAGCTGATAACGCAACTCTCAAAAAATATAGTAACCCAAGAAATAATATGTGTAATTGAGTTGATCGGTAAACCTCAAACTCAAGTATAAGGATACCTAGGTAAACCTGGTAAACATTTTGTAATAACCTACTTTCAAAATCACAGTAAGTAAATCGGGTACGTAGCTAACAATATTATGTGCTCTCAAGTGCAAAAAGATTTGCATAATAATAAATCATTTATTACGACTTCGCGAACACTATTATTTGCGAGCATTATGCCATAAATAAATAATGTATTATGATATTGACATTTAACATAAGATGGATCGCATGCTAATTTGACATTTTTAGGTAAAAATTGTTTCGAAAGTGTCACAGTTTCGCATTCATCGATTTTCAATATCGGCAAAAATTGCGAAAATATGGAATTGGCTGCAGTGGCATTGAAATTATTATAATATAATAGGCGTATGTGAAATATACCTACTAAATCAAATTAAGAGCTGGAAAACGAAAAAATATTTTATAGCAAAAAGTTGCAATTAAGTTTTTTATCAAGAACGATTTAGGTTTGTATGAGAAACTGAAGCTAAGAAGTATTTAATCAGAAGTGAAAAGTTTGTATTTATATATAAACATTTTGTATTTATAAACAAATACACATAACCAAGGCAAACGAAAACTAAAACCTTCAAAAACTTTTTCGTAAACTTTTTAGATTCTTAAAAAAAAAAACAAAAGAAAATCCACAGAACTCACCATTTTTCCTTTGATTGACTAGCACATACACTGCATATTATAATTGATCTATAGATCACACTGCACCAAACGCGTCTCACTTTGCGCGTGCGCGAATACGTTTGAGCTTCGCTCGAGACGATCGCATATAATATATACCGCCTACCAACTTATATATAAGCCTGAAAGTTCGACTGACATTGATGTACTAAACATTTTGAAGAAGTACTTTTATTATATTTCAGTACCAGTATTATATTTCATATCTATGTGGTCAGAATAAGGTCATCCCTTAAAATTCTTTATAAAATTGAAAGTGGGGGAAGTTGATCTTATTATTAACTAGTAATTAATAAAAACTCATTTTGGACGCGGATCTTCTTTCCTGTATCGTCGAGTTCCTGAATCATCTTTACGTATAAAAGAAAAAAAAAACATCTTATTATCCCATCTACATCCGCCTTTGCATTCGAGAAAATTGGTAAGAAATTCTGGCATGTGGCTAATTAATAACAGCCGCGCGGGTCGATCGATCAGGTTAAGCTACGCTTGTTGTGGTTGGTCCGTGGATGGGTGACCATGTTTACATATCAAGCCCCATCCCTGCCTCGGAAAGCACGGTAAATCGTTGGTCCCGGCTGTCAATCCTGGATCTTTGGTAAACGTTACGGGTCGTCAGAAGGCCGATAGTCTGACAACCAGTCCTACCAGGGGTATCGTATTACCCAGTAACTGGGTTGTGGAGGTCAGATTGGCAGTCGCGCCATGTAAAATACTGGTATTCAGCTGCACCCGGTTAGACTGGAAGCCGACCCCAACATAGTTGGAAAAAGGCTAAGCAGATGATGATTTCGCGAGAAACCAATTAGGAAGAAGTTTAACATACTTATAGCGTTACGAATTAAAAGGTCCCATAATAAACCTTAAAAGCATTTTGGTAAGTGTTGTGTATCAGGTTAGACTGGAAGCCGACCCCAACATAGTTAGGAAAAGGATAGTCAGATAGGTAAGAAATTCTGACCTTGAGGCTCGCTGCTTAGCATTTCCAAAAGTTTGAAAACGTTAACGAAGGTTATAATATTGGAAAAGGGTCTGTGAGTGTGTCATAGATATTCTCATTATGATCAGATTCACCATTACTATCAAAACGGTGAAGGAAAACATCGCGAGGAAACCGACATGTAGGTATAAGAACCAAAAATACGAAGACGTCTATCACCCCGCACTGGGCCCGCGTGGTAGATTACGGCCCACTCCCTCTCACAGAGAGGATGCCTGTGTCCCAGCTGTTGGAACATTATATCCTGATTATACCTACTATTACTATAATACCATGATCAGTCTAGATTGACATCTATCTATATTTATAAAATTCAAAGTCCTGACTGACTGATATATCAACGCACAGCCTAAACCGCTGATCCTAGACACATGAAATTTGGACGGTGTGTAAGATCAGTGTAGATATCCACTATTTATTTGGACACACCGTCCAAATAAATAGTGGATACCTACTCTTCACAAAGATGTGAAGAGTAGGTATCCACTAAGAAACGGTTTTTCGAAATTTCACCCCTAAGAGGGTGAATGGTGAGGGGAGGGTGAAATTTCACGCGGACGAAGTCGCGGGTAGAAGCTTATCACAAATAATAATTCAGTTTATTATAGATTAGGTACTCAATTTCTTTTAAATCTATCTATAGAAACATTGCTATAATTATGTTCTTATTTTCGTTGCGTATAATTCAAACTATGCGAGACTGGGCAATCATGGATATTTGCTGTCTTTAGAGACAGTAAACACACAATTAATTGCAGGAGAACTTCCTCGTTGGTCTCGTGGTCGCAAACGATACTGCTAGGCATTAGGTCATGGGTCCGATTCTCGGGTCGGGCAGTGTTACTGAGGTTTTATATTACAACTCTCTCAGTAGCCCCCGGAGTCTGGATTAGTGCCCAGCTTTGGGCTCGTCCTCTATTACATGGGACTTTAACATAACTGACGAAATGTGGGTCAACTATAAGTACAGCTTTGACTACTCTTAGGGATTAACAGGCGTGATGTGTTCCCTGGCACCTTATTAACGGCATAACTATATGAATGTCTATTAACTGCTCTCAAATTATGATGTTTTTTTTTATTTATTTTTCACATACTTCTTTGACATAACTCAAACTCAAAGCATTTATTTCAATTAAACCATTTACAGGCACTTTTGAATTGTCAAAAAGTCGGTCAGTCAGAAAATATGAAGCTTGTTGCCCATTCCAAAGCGTAGGTACCTATGGAGAAGAACGGGCAAGAAACTCCATGGACACTTTTTAAATGATATTTTACAAAAATAATAATTTATTTATTATTTGACATTATATACAGAGAATTCTAATTTTTCACCGCTTTATTAGTGATTGTAATGGCAATCATATCACTTGGTTTTAGTAGGTTTTTATATTTTATTTATCCTTTTCATAGATTCTTATTTTGTAAATGTGAGGACTTTGTAGGCCTTGTAGACTTTAGATCTGTAGACCATTTTTTTATTTTATCAAGTACCTGGTACTTGTTGACAGGCCTACGCTGTCCTCCCATACCTACTGTAATGTGAAAACATTGTAAAAGCCAATTATTTTTAAAAAGACTAACCGTGGAGTTTCTTGCCGGTTCTTCTCCATAGGAAACGACCAATTGGGACCGTGCACCTAGCTTCTGACATTACATAAGTGCCCATGTAGGTTTATGTAAAATATTTTTTTTTTGATTTTGTGATTTCTATACTAATATTTTAAAGCTGAAGAGTTTGTTTGGTTGAACGCGCTAATCTCTGGAACTACCAGTCGGATTTAAAAAATTATTTTTGCATTTCATAGCCCAATTCTTGAGGAAGGCTATAGGTTATTTAAGATCACGCTATAATAATAAACATTTATTTCAGAAAAATATCCATATGACCCTGATATGCTACCTTTAGGAGCCGAGCAAAAAGAAAAAAGTCAGAAAGAACGCTAAGCAAAAACGAAGTAATAGCGGAGGCAGGCGATGCGATACGACGGGGTGGATCGGAGTAACAAAAACTTTCACGTGGACGAAGTCGCGGGCAGAAGCTAGTATAATATAATATGTTATTATAATATTTGTTGGAAATAATTTTCTAGTTAATTTCAAATTAACAAAAATTAATGCACTTTTGCTTTAATTGCTGTTGATCTCGTACGTTGTTGTTATAGTTTTACTTATTCTACGTCTGTATGCTTCGTCATTAGGCGACGATTATTTATGTTAAAGGTTCAATCTCATATAAGTGAACTGTATCATGTTCTTATGAGAAACTAACTGAGCTGAGCTAACCCCAACTGCGTGAGCGTTTTTCCTACGCCCGCCCTGCAGATGCGCCTTGCAGGTCACATCTTAAAAACCTTCTCAAGTCCCCTCCCCACTCGACCAACTTTTACTCCTACTCCTTCACAGTGCACGCGGTGCGGCTGTGGAATGCACTACCGCCTGAAATTAGGGACTGCCAAACTGTTGCAGTTTTTAAGAGAAGAGTAAAAGAACACTATCTTTCCACTTTATAATAGTTGTGTATGTATTTATTATTGTTTTTCTGATTACGTTTTAAGTATGTATGTTTATTTGTATTTATGTAAGTATATTCTTATAATATTTGTTTAGTTTTATTAAGTGAATTGTTTTTAGATTAGATTGTATGTATTATTTTTTGTCTCCTTTACTCTTTCACACGCTGTCTACATCTCTCTATTTATTGTCCTATCGCAGGTATGCTGGAAGAGATTTCTTATGAAATAAGCATCACCTTTGTACCTATTTTTCTGTTCTGATTATTTCGTATCTGTTTATATATGTGTGTACATAAATATTAAAATAAATAAATAACTAATATTATAAAGCTGAAGAGTTTGTTTGTTTGGTTGAACGCGCTAATCTCTGGAACTACCAGTCGGATTTGAAAAATTCCTTTTGCATTTGATAGCCCTATTCTTGAGGAAGGCTACAGACTATTTAACATCACGCTATGACCTTTAGGAGCCGAGCAAAAAGAAAAAAAGTCAGAAAGAACGCTAAGCAAAAACGAAGTAATAGCGCGGGCAGGCGATGCGATGCGACGGGGTGGGTCGGAGTAACAAGAAATTTCACGCGGACGAAGTTGCGGGCAGAAGCTAGTGAGAAATAAAGATTCTTTAAACCTGAATGGGTGTACTATAGGGTACATATCTGCTTGTCCCTGCAGTATTACAGGTGTTATGTCATTGCAGGAGCTCATATTAGACACATGTGGCGCTGAAGGTCACCCCAAACACAACCACCGAGCTTACACGGACAGGCGGCAATCATCTCACATCCGCGATCAACTGATAAGCATGCAGTGCGGAAACGTTTACATTGTTTCTCAATACTATCGCTCATCAATATTATTGGCTGCGCTGGCTGGGAACCGGAGCTTTTGTTAAACAAAGAGTTTTTAATAATATCGTTTTATTAAAAACTCTTTGTTTAACAAAAGTGTGTTGTAGGTCGTAGGTTCAAACCCAGTCAGGCGCTTTGCTTTGTGTAAATTATTTCATCACCACTGCTCTCATAACGGTGAAAGAAAACATCGTGAGGAAACCGAAATTTCCTAAAACTGAAAATTCGAAGATATGTGACATCTACCAACCCGCAATAGGCCCGCTTGGTAGTTTACGGCCCACTTCCTCTTACAGAGAGGAGGCCTGTGTCCCAGCAGTGGGAACTTTACAGGCTGAATATGTAACAAAAATAATTTGATACAGATTAAGAATAATATTAAGCCAGTTTTATTAAAGCTTGATGTTGTTTTGGACGGTTGGTGGATGGGTGACCATCTTTCCAAGCATACCAAGACCCCTCCGTGCCTCGAAAAGCACGTTAAACTGTTGGTCCCGGCTGTCATTCGTGGATCTATGACAGTCGTTACGGGTCTTCAGAAGCCCGAAAGTCTGGTAACCGGTCTTACCAAGAGGTATCTTATTACCCAGTAACTGGGTTCTGGAAGTCAGATAGGCAGTCACTCTATGTAAAATACTGGTATTCAGCTGCATCCGGTTAGACTGAAAGCCGACCCCAACATAGTTGGGAAAAGGCTAGGCAGATGATGATGTTGTTTTGGACAGTGGGTTTTTTTAATAGAATTAGAATTAAATATACATAAATAACAAAATAAACCTACAAAATTAAGAAAAAAAAAACGATATAAAAGTGGTTTGGCCAAAGTGTTATCGGGCCAGTACATTCATATTAGCAGTCCAGAACTGGAACTGTGTCCGGTTCATTGTAATAGGCCTGCCACTCAAGTTATTAGATGGAACTTGGGAATAACATGCTTGACAAAATATGAGTAACATTCTCTGCCTTAACCTTTGGCCCGTCGCATGGGGTCTTTGAAAGCCTAGGTGTTAGAAAAACATAAAATTAACACATTTAAAACTATCCAGGAGTTTTAGTACTTCAGGTATCCTCCGAAATTAGATTATAGTTAGCGCGCATCGCCGCTAACTTCAGTTCGCGCGCCAGCGCAGTGAGATACAGACGTGTTTTTGGCGCGAAGGGCGTAAAAGACCCCACGCGACGAACCCCGTAAGTAAAATTGAATTGTTTGATTACTTTTGTAACATGTGTTTTATTTATTTTTTTATTGTTTTAGATTATAATTAAATTATAATTGACTTCTAAAATGTGTGAAGAACAACAACAACGTATATTGATGAAAGAAGTGAGCATAACACGGATTCGGAGCAAGAATGTGAAGATTTGGTGCCTACAGAACAACATGAGGTACCTTTGGAGGAACCGGATCAGGTTTTAGAATCGTTTGAAGAACAGCACATGGAATTGGAAAGTTCGTATAGCTTGACAGTAGTAGGCACATTGAGAAAAAACAAGCCAGAAATCCCAAATGACTTCAAGCGAAAGGGGTTAGAAGAATGCTCCACAGTGTTTGGATATAAACCGACAGAGACCTTACTCTCCTACTGCCCGAAAAAGGATAAGACTGTACACTTCTTTCAACAATACACCACGACGGCGTAATAGATGAATCTTCTGCGAAAAAGCTTCCAGAAATCATAAAGTTCTAGAATAAAACCAAAGGAGGAGTAGATACAGTGGACAAACTCATCGGTGCTTACTCAGTCGCACGTGTTTGCTACCGCTGGCCGCTAAGGTTGTTTTTCACATTTCTTGATGTTGGAGCTGTAAATGCTCACATAATATGGGATACCGTAAGTCAAGAAAACAAAATGGGACGCAAGTATTTCTTGAAAACACTGGCATTTGAATTGTGCCGTCCTCAATTGCAATCGCGGGCCACTATTTCAACTTTGCCTCGGGAATTGAAACAGATCATAAGGCGATTCACACCCCAGCTTCAGAATATTCAACCTGATGGAAATGACATCGCTCCTATGAGGAAGCGCTGCATATATTGTCCAAGACGAACAGATTGAAAATTCAAATCAATCTGCCACTTTTGCAAGGGTAACATATGCCCTACACATACTAAACTGGTATGTACTGACTGTGTCCAAACGGAAAATTAGTCTGATTTAGTTTGATAAAAGTTGTGTTTCTTTTTTGTTGGTGCGAGTCAAATTTTATGTTACAATGTTGATTGTTCTTATGTGATCTCATATAGGTATAATATAAATTAAAGTTCATTGATTTAGTTAGAATAAAAATATTTTTTCTGTGATGTGATCTCAAAGAGAGAAATTTATGTTCCTAATTTAAGATTGGAAATTTAAACAATAAATAAATGAATATTATTGATAATTTTTTTGTAATTTTATTTTCATTAAATAAATAAATAAGAAACTGCTAAAATAGTTGGAAAGATACAAATTTTAAGGGGTTTTATAGGCGTTTTATTCTTGAGGTTTTGAGGGACCCCACGCGACTAACCGCGTTATTAAAAGATGCGCGACGGGCCGAAGGTTAAGGATTCCTCAGAGTAATGTAAAAACAGGTATCTGGAGAGAACAGTGTCATGTTACATTCATTCAATGCATTCAAAACTCAATAAGCTGCATATTCAATCATAACTAACACCTGTCTGTGACGAATTTTATATCTATTTATTTTAAGCATTGTTCTCATGTAAGTGACTCTGTTTCTGTTTTGAGAGTAAATATCTTTAAGCCTAAACCAAAGTTATGTAACAGTAAAATAATACACCTTGCCCTAAGAAAATAAGTACTGGGTGAATCATTTTAAAGACTCAACTTTATTATAACTTAGGCAATTGGTCCATCTTGGTAATAAAGTAATATCACTGCAGCATCGTTTAATTATGTCATAAAAATAACTTACTGCTGACCACCTTAAAGGCTGGCTCATTTAGAAAATATAATGAAATAAATAAGTTATATTGTTAATTTGTGTATTACAACAGCAGGCCAATTCTCGTAATTTAAAACGTTTAAAATCTAGTCGCAGTCTCATCTCGGCGACAAGCAAATGTCAAAAACTTGTCAAAATGTAGGGAAATTAGACATTTTTTGACAGATTGAGACTGAGATCAGACTGTGAATGTTGTTAAAATTAGTAGAATTGCCCTCTGGTATTTTTCCACATCATCCCAAAACAGATGGAGTGTTTAACTCCATCCACTCCACTTAAAAAAAAAACAATAGAAAAACATGGAGTGCTATAGACCGATTGCACTCATACTAATTTTTTCAAAAGTGTTTGAGATATATACTCGTATATGAACAACTTTACAATTTTTTTCAAAAATATAATATTTTAACTGAGGAACAAAAAGGCTTCAGAAAAAATAAAACCATTAACATGGCTGTATATTTATATGGAGGTATTTCCTGAATAAAATCATTATAAATGTTGACTGTAGAATACCCGTTTGTTCCGTATATTGCGATATGACCCAAGCCGTCGACCACGTGGACCATAAGATTTTGCTTGAGAAGTTAGAAGCTTATGGAATTCGAGGAACCATAAAAAATTGATAGAATCATATTTAATAAATAGGAATCAATACGTGGAAATTTCTAAGATGTATGCAAAGACTAAATCCGAATTAATCAAATAAGCGATTAATTATGTATGGTGTACCACAGGAGAGCGGGCTAGGACCCCATTATTTTTAATTTATATAAAGGATTTACCAAAGGTGGATTTTTATTCATTTGACTTGTATGAAATAATATGTAAATTTTTTATTCCTAATTACTTTGACTTTTTGACTGGCTCATTTTATTTTATTATACATTTCGATGACGAGTTGATGACACTATTCTGTAGCATATTTATTATAATTTGACTGATTGAGTTTTCATTTGATACCTATGTTAATTGCTTTGAAATAGTACATTATGATATAAGTGCGGTAAGTTGAAAATTACAGCCGAGGCGATATTGCTTGCCCGAGCCGTAGGCGAGGGCTAAAAGAAAGCAGAGGCTGTAATTATCAAAGCGCACGTATGTCATACGACGTTTTATAACATATTTGCGAGGAAATAAATAAAACTCGGACTGAATATGCATATTTTCTTGTTTTCCATATGATGAAATTTTGATACGCTTGTAAGTATCTATCGGTCGATTTTTCGGGCAAGAGGCTTAGAGTAGCCTTTTTTGCTGCCTCTGAGACTTCTGGCGGTGTGCAATTAATAAATTCATCATTACTTGACGACACTTTTAAATAAAAAAAAGTACAGCGAAAAGAAAAAGCGCGCGGAATATTTTTTACTTCTTAACAGATAAGCGATGCGCGCGCGTTCGCGCTTTTGTTTTTTCAGGCATAGGCACAAAACAGCCAGTATTATTAATTCGGTAAATTAATATTTTTGTTTTTGTTACAGATATTAATGGTTGTAATTTATGGTCAAAATTAATTAAATTAAAGAATTAAATGTTTATTTATTATATTTTATCTCCCAAAGTTAATTTTATTCGTTGACATCTTTTCTGAAATAAAAACTCTTTGCTAAGATTTAAAAAAGTACCGTTCGTTTTGACGGAGCATCTTGATAAACCGTGCGATTTACTTTACATTACCGCACAAGTGCGTAATGAGATACATTACGATATTGAAATTGGTGAAATAAGAGACCCTTTACGAGCAAATATGTTATAAAATAATAAATGTTTTATTCAGTATAAAAATCGGTAAAATTATTACATAGAGTCTTAGAAATTATTTACATATGTATTAATGTTTTATGCCTGTACTAGGATAAACCTGTATCACAGGCGGCATGAGCATACTTTATGGTAATTTTAGGACTATAAAATTCTTTGCAATATTTAACATTAGAAGTAATAATGGACAAACCTACTAATAAACAACCTAACCGGTTTATATACATATATACGCCGTTAAGGCAAAACATCACTGTGCTATAATTTTATGTAACATCTTGCATTCCGTGTGCGTGTATACATTACACATTGTTTGTGTCCATGTTTTGGACAAATAAATGATTTATCTCTCTAAAATAAATGCATAACAGAATAAATATCAAGACTTCATTTTATGAACACCGAATCTTATTTTATGGGCATGCCCACCCACAAAACGACAAACGACGAATTTAGTCAAATAGAATTCTTGTAGCAATTTTACAATTTTACTAAAAGTGCATCTGCACTTGTACACAGAGCTTCATTAAGTGCTTACCCCTCCAAAAGACATGTGCGTTCAAATCCGTGATAGGCCCAAGTTGGTTTTTGTATTTTGCAAAAACATTTTATTTTAATTAATTTATTGTTTTAGTGAATAAATAAGTTTAAGATAGTATTTATTTTTTAAAATTCTGTTTTTATTATTGTTTTTTTCAATAAAACGTTAATACTTTTATTATTGCGAAAACGACAAGCAATAATAGGGTTAACATTTACGAACGTTTTATTCATCATCTAAATAGACTAGAGGTTTCAAGACCGCTTGCCGTGCCTATGAGTGGAAGTTCAAATCATAGCCACGAAATGTGCTTTTTGTTCATTATAATTATTATTTTAATATATTTTTCTATTTTGTTTTAATAATTATTTATAAAGAATTAAAAAATAAAGAAAAATAAAATACCTTAGTAATCATAATAATATTTATTATTGCTATTATTTAACAAAACTATGATCTTATTTTACAACAAAGATTTATTTTGATTTGATAATTTTATTTACAGTTATCATAATATACTATTTTGCCAACTGACACAATTGGGTTCCTAGACAAGTGGCATCCTATTAAGGTAAACGATAAAATAGTAAGCGGTAGAAATATTTTAGATTGACATAACCTAACGAAATGTCACGTGACCTGTCATGTCGTCTCAGCATACAAATTTGACATTTGACAGTCTGACAAGTGACATCGAAAGAGACAAGTTTTGAAGCGTTTGCAACTTGTCTAGGAACTAGAAGTTAGTTTGGCAGGATTACAATCATGAGCATAATAAGTGAATAAACATGTTATCAATAGATAATCAATTAACATCTCTTATTAGCTCATGATATCTACTTAGAATATTTTGCTATACAAAGTAAAATAGTGGAATCAAATGAGTTAAATGTCTTCGTTGTTTATTTTGTTGTCATACTTAATTAATATAACTGCTATTTCTGGGCAAATCGCAATCGTTCTCTTCGATGTTCTTCTGTTAGACATATTTTGCAGGTCGATAACTGTGAATGTTCGCTGCGTGTAGGTAAATGTCTTCGAACCGTGGACAGAGAGATATTCCATGCCGTTGCGAACTGTAACGAGTGGATGTAAACGGCGGTGTAGTGTGAACCTTAACAATATCCGGATGATGTTCAGATTGGTCCGTATAGATCCCAGTAGTTCTCCGACCCATGGTTATTGTCTTAGCATCGCCGGTTTCTTGAAATCTGCGCACCCATAAGCGCACCGTTTGTCTCTGTATAGAAAAAAATGGTTTTAAATAAGTTATTAAATACCACACACAAGATACCGCAAATAGCTCAACAAGAAAAAAAATCGGAGAACACAATTAATATTATAATGAACTTACTGCTATGCCAAGCTGTCTCGCAATTCCTTTTATGCTCACATTTTGTTCACACAGAACAACTATTTTAGTTCTCATAAAATCATAAATCATTTTAAAAATTAATGAATAAATCGTAGTCGTTTACTCTTCGCCGTTTTAAGTGAACGTATACATCAAACGTTATAGTTATAACTTGAGGGTATGGATAAATTTTATAAAGACAACATATGTAAGTAAAATTAATGGATACCCTCAAATTATAACATCTATCGATTAGACATCCCACCTAAAGATAAAATGACTCAGACCATAGTAGATAACAATTTCAACGCAATTCATATGGGCTCGCTGGCTAGTTCGTCAAACTGCCGGTATGAGTATGACGACGTTCGGTGATGCGATGGTTCGAATCTGAGTCGAAACAATGGGTTCTTTTTGAAGTATTCTTTAGATTATTTGTAAGGAATTTAATGTGTAACATTTTAAAACTTGAGGGGTTAGCACATACTGACGCTGTCTGTACCTGTATGTTAAACATACAAACCTAACCAACATAAGTGGCTTGTCGGATCGTAAAAATGAATGAAAGGTCGTGAGTTCGAATTCAAACCCAATATGCGTACGCACTATAGTCTAATCGACATATAAGAATAATATTTATTGAGCTTACCGGAATTGAGTGTTACCGGAAAATACCAGATTTGCCAAAAAGCAGTTTTTGATAAAAAGAGACCGCTAAAATATCACGCAATATTATAATGCCGACATACAACTATAAATCAAATATAAATTGTGACATATTTCCATAAAAAAAAACAATAATAACCCAATATATTTCTAAACGAAATGTATAATCGCCCTCATCAATATTCACGAATTTCATTTTAATGAACGAAATTCTAGCTCTGTTTTTAATTGGATTTTGTGACTATAGAAATATTTTTGTAATATTGTTTTTCTTGCGGTTTTCTGTGTTGTAATTAGAGTTAACACACGAATCTTTAGCGCAGTATGTCTAATGATGCCGACATGAAACGCAATACCGTTCTTACTACACCCTAACATATTTAGGAAAACCCTATAGTAATCTAGATTTGCGACTGATTAATTGCAAATTAAGTAGGATCAATTTCAAAAATAATTTATATGTGTTTGACATTAAAAGAGGTGTCAAAGGTCAAAAACTGAGAACATGTCAGAGGGGAATGAAAAGAAGTATGACAGGCGCCACGATAAAATATCGTGAGAGAACAAAAGAAATAAGATTCATAACTAAGGTGGAAGATATAATACAGAAAGTAAGACAGTTGAAATGGAGGTGGACAAGACACATGACAAGAGACAAAATTAAAACAGAATGGTTACCACGCGATGGTAAAAGGAAAAGAGGCAGCCAGGCAAAAATATGGACTGATGACATTGGGAATGTTGGAGAGGTATCTGGTCAAGGAAAGCTAAAGATTTTTTTGTATCTAATTTTGTTTCGGGGCTTTTACCAATGATATGTCAGCCCCATCCCTTAAAAAAAACTAAAGATACTAAAGAAATGGAATTAGCTGTAAGAGGCCTATGTGTCACAAGACACGCTGATCACTAAACCGGGAATCCCGATAATGGTGCCGATTCCCTTGTTCATAAACTAAACTAAATTTAGTTCAGTGCATCTTTCTCTTTCTAATTTATTAAGAAAAGGACAGAAGATAAATTTTTGTTTAGTCCTGTCAAATTAATCAGCGCCTGACACTACTCTTTTAAGTTTAGACGTGATTAAAAACTTGCCCACTAAAATTACATCAATTTACGTCAGGCGCTGATTAACTTGACGAGACTAAACTAAAATTTATCTTCTGTCTTTTTCTTAATAAAAGAAAGAAAAAATGCACTGAACTTAAATTTAGTTTAGTTTCTGAACAACAGAATCGGCACCAATATATTAGTTTATAAGTTAGTCATTATATATATTGTATGATTAGTTTTTCAGCAATAAAAGGCATAATAATATCAAGAACTATAAACTTATTCGGTCACAAACTTATTTGCTCGTTAATAATAGATATATATTTCTATTATAATTTCTTTGTTTTTTGGTATTAATTATGTATGTAAGATGTTCATGTTTTGTTTTCTAAATTATGTAGTCGATGATGATGGTGCACGGACCGGTAAAACTACAATAAGTTTATGTAAGCATAATCTAAAGGTAAATATGTGTGCAAGGCTTTTATAGATTTATTCTGTTTTTGATAACTAATGTTTTTTCTGAGTATCAGCTACCCTCTTAAAAATATCTAGTGGCGGGATCTCGCCACGTCTGAATTTTAAAAGGACTACCGCGACTTATTATGCTAATATAATATTTAAATGTTATTGCATTTATCTAGAGCTGTGATTACAAACAATTTTCATTCATAATATTGTAATACTACAACCCTTAGACTTGATACAAAATGCAGACTTAACATGACGTATACCGCCCAGTATTTTATAAATAACATAAAAACATAAACATCACGACTATCATTATCAGGCTTTAAACGAAGGAGCTGGGTAAATAACCAGCCTTTTTTTTAATAATTATTACCGTCATAATCTCATAAACGCTTTTAATCAAAATATACATGATTACGTTCAATCTCAGAAGATCCATTGGCCAGATCCATGACGGATCTAGTGGTGATTTTCGCAACATTAGATTTTGTCACTGAAAAATACGATAACTGTCTAAAGCCGACTTTATCCTAATTTATTATTGATTTATTTAAATTTTGCATTTAAATTAAGATTTATTATAATGATGAAGATTCTTGTGCACTTACAACTCTAGTTAACCAAATTGTTAATCAACGCATTTTAAAAGCTTAAATTCTTGATCGTGAAAATTGTCGTTATAAGAGACACATCACAGCTTTAAGGTCATAGCGTACATATCAACTCTGAAAGGGATCGTCGATTTTTACATAAGGGCTTTAGTTTATGGGTCCGGGTGGGTCTTTAAATCTCTTCGGATGTAACGTCTCGTATTATTATGGTCGAACATCACTTAAGGTAAGTTCGTTTAACCATTAATTATACTTACGACGTTACATCCTCAAGATTTAATTACTACGTAGATGTTCAGCGCTTTCATTCAAACGAGATTGATAAGGATAAAATAAAAACGATCGTCACCTTATCGCCTTTCGCCTTGCCGTCAAACATGCGTCAACCTAACGTAAGCACGTAACCAAAGCGGATCAGAAGCTCCGATACGTCGACTCGGCTTCGTCTAAGCAACGCCGCGCTTACGGCTCGCCGACCGCTGGTTGATGGTGCTGCAAGCAGGCCGCGGGAGGGGTGAGAGGGACAAGAGTAGACGAAGAGACGTAAGCTCAGGTACGGAGAGACGTAAGCTCGGGGACGACGAGCTGTAAGCGCGGAAACTGCAAGTTGACCACGCACCGCACCGCGGTTCGTGAGCTTGTCCCGAGGCGTGGCGATTACGTTATGGTTCCGATTAGTGCGCGTTGCAGTAGGGAGTTTCATACAAAGAATACTGAATAGCTCGAGTTGATACGGTGACCGTCCCTTGCCGAGTTGATACGTGTGCTATGACCTTTATACAACAAACATACATAATCCGTCACATGTGATTATGTATGTATAGCCTATGGTCCCAGTGAGTATCCTTTCTGAGAGGAAATGGGCCGTAATTCACCACGCGGGCCCAATGCAGGTTGGTAGATGTCACATGTCTTTGAATTTATGGTCCTAGAACATTTTTCCTCACGATGTTTTCCTTCACCATTTCGAGAGCAGTGATGAAGAAATAAATTACACAAAGTGAAGCGACATTCTGGGTTCGAACTTACGACCTACAATACGGTAAGTCACATCATTATAATAAGAACAATAAGGAAACAGATTTTCCGAAAAATATGATCTGTTTGCCATAACAAGTAAGGCAATACTATTTTTTAACGAATTTATAATATTCAATTGTATCACTATAAAATCAGCCTAGTAAATTGTTACACAGGCAGCGCTTTCATCAGCGTTTAATGTGGCGCATGCAGGACACAGTGTAAGAGTTTAGCTGGTTTTAAACGCAATGCCATATTTACAGTTTAAGAGCCAAACAGACTATAAAGCCCCAATTAAGCAAGCTGTAGCAATAATGAGATAAACTCGACTTTTAACACTTGTTCTCGGCACATGCCATCAGTTTCAATTAGTTAAACTTCAAGCCATCGTGTCAAGGATAGTGACTAAGTATTGTAAATTTTACGATACTACGCGAACCCTATTGTCCTTTTGTTAAACTTTTAATACACTGTCAACTGTCGGTAACTATTTTGTTTGTATGCCTATTACTGTAAAAGAATTGAATAAGTTGACAGGCAGTAAATCAGAAGCAACTAAAGTCGTGGCGTAAGTTTTGTTTGACTTCTAAATTATTTGTCCTAACATATGTACATACAGAAGACTGATTTACCAGCCTTTTAATGTATAACCGCCAACAGATAAGTTCTGGTTAACTTGTCGTGTAGATGTATAGGTCCTTGTACAAAAATCTGTGCTACTTATGACTTCCTAATAATTATATTATTTTGAAGGACCCCACACAACCCTTCAAAATAATATAAAAATTCACTTAGATAAAGCAAGGTTAAATTGAGTTTTTCTTTCAGATACAGTTTTTGTGAGTATAATATAAAGAACAGTCTTCGTCTTTACCGAGTTAGCTTAGGTATTACATATTAAAACAACTGCATGTGTGCTAATGAATAAAATAAATAAATCTATCTTTCCATCTCAATTTGCTACATTTTTGACAGTCGTCCGCTAATTTCATCTGGTTTCATGTTTTTGCTAGATTTGCTGAAAATGTAATACGCTGTAGAGCTACGTAGATAAATATAATATAATGTTACATTCATATTAAATCACATTTCTGGAAATTTAAAATCTAATGACCTCCGCATCAATAACTACCGGATACTGACAAATGAGCCTAATCTTTGACCTGAATGTACATTATACGTACAAGTCAGTGCAATGTGGATACTTGATAGATATTTATTTCAAGTCAACCTTTACGTCGTAGGCCATAAATAATGAGCTGATTGTCGGCGCCCGCGCAACCAAATCAATGAAAACGTGTTATTTGGTGATGTTATAGTGGAAGAATGTGGAATATATAGTATTCAGTCATAGTTGAACTCCTTGTGAAATAACTAGTCCCAGGGGAAATAATTAGCTTTGACCTTTGCTGCGTTCCGCTTCGAAAGCTACGTGAACCATTTGAAGCTTTTCCACGTCTTCTGGAAGGGTTGACGAGGCATTCTCAAACCTTTCGACGAAAGACCAATGGGCTTTTACCAAATAATATTTTTTCTAAGAATGTATCATGACAGTATTAAAATTATAATAATTATTTGGTAACCACAAACCATGAATTGAAACCTAACGCGTTGATGTCTTTTCAATGAAATTATAACATTTTCTGCATGAAGTTTTCAAAAGTTCCATATTTCAATATGGAAAACTGTGAAACCTATTAGATATACTCCGCAAACCTAAATTGTATTGAAGACAGTAAATAATAATTATTATTATAGTATATAACAAATATATTGTAAATATTTCGGAATTTATAGTTATTATTATAATTCCGCGTTGGTCCAGTGGCAATGTGTTATTAGGCTTTTCCATCTGAAATTTCTCAGTAGTAGTAGTAGCCCGGAGTCTGGATTTATGTCCGGTTGATGGAAAGTCAAAGTCAAATCATTTATTTCAAAAAGGCAGATTAAATGCACTTTTGAAAGTCAAAACTTACTGTCAAATTGAATTGATTCTAGTCGCCCCTTCCAAAAGGTAGTGTTCGTATGGAGAAGAATGGGCAAGAAACTCCACCGTTACTCTTTTAAAATGTTTTACAAGGTTTCATACATAATATAATTTATATAATTATATGTGAAGACGATGCACCTAGAATAAAATTAGTCTACCACAAAAGGTAAAAATAATTAAAAATGAAGCAATGACAGGTAAATCAATTACGTGATAGATACATGGTTTTCACATATTTACAACTTATTTACAAATATTGTAAAATTAGATGATTATCCTAGAATTTTTACAAGTGTGTGGGTTACTGTAGTCACAGAGTGTAAAAATCAATGTCATATAAATTTTAAAAATATAAAATAATTAAATTAGGAATCAGTTTGATTTTGTCTAGACTCTAGATTGTCCTATGGAGCAGGACCAGCATGTTTCTAAGCATTCTTATCTTGGATTATATCCATGATAAGAATGCTTCCTCAAATTTGAAATTTCTGAAATAAGCCCGCCCCCTACATATTACAAAAATGCACGTAGATGCATGATTTCCTCGTTGAAGTTGAATACTTATCGTTGGTTGGTACAAATAACAGTTAATTGATAAAGATATTTCGTTTTCTTTTCTAAAATAATAACACAGCTATTTTTTTTATTTTTCAATTTATTTAGCAATAATCGTTCTCCTAATGCATGTTTCGGCAAAAACATCATGGAGGGCTGATTTGAGAGCCCTAATTACTTCGACGCCTAAGTGTCCTTTGTTTTTGTATTTAGTTAGTCATTTAAATCTAGTATGTATCTAGTGTAAATAGTTAGGTAATTTTTTTCTAAATAAAAAATATTACGTAGGTATGTTTGTCACAAAAAAAAATGTTTTTTCATATCACAAATATCATATACTTTTATAATATTAGAATACATTTTTAAATAAAAAGAAAAAATTACTGGACCTAATTAAATTTTCTACTGGAAACATGTCTGAATATCTCCAAACTTCTACATCATTGTCACGTAGTATTTTTACAAAAATAGTCTAAGTCAATAATTGCTTAAAGAAAATCAATAAAAAAATGTATACTAGGATTTTGTAATAAATAAAACAAAAGTACCCTAAATTTCACTGCGCCGGCGATGCGCGCTCGTCCTGGCTGTAGGCTTTAATTTATTGAGGCATCCACAGGCAATCCCGGTTAAGCAGACGACAACCTCATAGGTTGAACTGCCAGATGCCATTTATAACAAAAAAAAAATGCGTGCTCAGTACCAAAATATAAGAGGGCTCTTAAACACAAAGGACGAAATGTGGGTGTTACTATAGATGCATCTCTGCCTAATCCTTCGGGGAATTCAGGTGTAATGTTGTGTTCAAAGAGGATAATTTGAAATAAATGTTTTGACTTTGTTATATTTTACAAAATATTTTGACAGTACTAAATACTGTCAAAATATAAAACGCAGTTACGGTCTTCATCTCTAAACCATGACAGCTCATAGTAAAGAATATTTTTAATAGATATCTTTCAATTTAGCGAAGGCTTATTTATAGAGATAAAAACGAATATATTACTTATATAATTTATTGATACAAACTGTCAGATACTTCACACTGATTGACTTTACCTGTTACGCCTCCATAGTTCACATTCTTTCACTGTCGCAGGTTTACTCGGCTCACTACAAATAAGTGTTGCTAACCAAATATCGACATTGATCATATTTAAATAGAATGTTTTTATCGGAACGATGAAGTTATTCCATTGACCTTGACCTTTTTATAAATATATCAGCGAATTTGTTGTTTTATTTCTCAGATGTCATGTAGTCTTTTTTGTGTCAAAAAGAGCGTTCTCCATAATAGCTGTTTCTATTTACTATCGTCGGATCTTTTGCTATTTATTTATCCATCTTACATCAAACATAACAGGGTTTTGGTTAACCGAATCGTACTACTAGTAATTAATACATTATTACGACAATAATTTAATTTAATTCTGTATTTCAAACAATGCATTCATTAATTAGGACAATACCTTTGCTAACATTATGTCACTGAAAACATAGTAAGTGTTATCAAACATCGTGTTAGATTATAATAATTGGTTAAATGAAACAAGCGCATGAAATAATAATAGTTTTCATGACATTTTTTATCATATAAAATAACTTTCAGAAGGAAGGTTGTTACAGTTGTTGTATTGCACAGAAGCAAGTTGTTTTAACTGAACAGACAACTATGCTGCTGGGGAGTTTGTTGCACCACTTCTGCTTCCCAGCGAAAGCATTAGGAAGTCGTGAAAGGAGGGCGTTTTGGGGGACTGTCTTCTGTAATTTTGACGTCATAAGACTACCGATTCTCAGCCTAATAAATTACTTTGGATTTTGATTTTGTTGTAATATAAACAAACGGAGACCTTTAGCATCTAGGTAGACAGCTAATAACAAAAAACTCCGCTTATTTTCTTGTTCTATTTATAAAATTAAATCAGTGTTGCGATCGTTAATGATCTTGAACTATTACTATTTATTAAGATTTAAAGTTTAATGAAGTTAGACACTTCTTTCTGGAAGTATCTGCTATCTACATCAAAATTCATCCACCACACACATATGAGCTCAACTGCTACCAATGAGATACAATTATATTTTCTATTGTTACCGAACTTATTAAACTAGCCTAACAGACGAGGGAATAAGGGATTATAGTAAATGCATTGTTTAAACGAGGAATTTCTATAAAGAAACGTAAATATAGTGAATACTTACGAATGCTGTTCTTGACCCGAGCTTTCAACAAACCGAGCGCATGTATCTCACGTATGTACCCTCTGTGATCTGTCAGATGTCACTGGAATTTGATGTCAATGTGATGTTTAGCATATTTTCAAGAATTTATTTATTTTTAGCGTTAATTTACTGTTTCGTGATAGGTTGTCGAGGTATTATTTAGGTTCTAGGGTTTTGTTTTATTATCTGCCATTGTGAGAATTTTTATAGCTTGATTTTCTCTACTGTCACAAAGACCGATGTATGATCTTTGTATAACACCACAATGTTCCGCAACCATACACTACAGTATTCCTAAAGTATTTAATCTGAGATCTATTAGCAGTAACTTTGATGGAAAAGTCAAAAATTTATGGGACTGAGATATACTGCCAAAAGCTTATGTCAATTCCGTTGAAAAGACGTATTTTGTATAAATACGAAACGCTTTGAAAGCGATTGCCACTTGTCTAGGTCTCTGGTCTGCAACAAATTATTCTTTGGCAAATAAAATAGGTGTCTATACAAGAAGCAGTGGTGGCCCAGTGGTACAGGCTCCGACTTACGTGTATAACTCGTCGTGTCGGTCGTGGGTTCAAACCCAGCCAGGCGCTTTTCTTTGTGTAAATAATTTCATCAGCACTGCTCTCAAAACGGTGAAGAAAAACATCGTGAGGAAGCTCGCATGTCCTAGAACCAACAATTCAAAGACATGTGACGTCTACCAACCCGCACTGGGCCCGCGTGGTGGATTACAGCCCGCTCCTTCCAACAGATAGGAGGCTTGTGACCCAGCAATGGCAACATTATAAGCTTATTATTCTATTTATACAAAGATCGAGATGACTCATTCAGTATACATATTACTGAGGTCGAATACATACGTAATTCGTCACTTTTGACGTTAGTTACAAATAATTATAATCCTTATTCCAAATACGGTAGCAAACATATCTATTGTAGCAAAACATTACAAAACCTCGAATCTTACGACATTGCAATTTGTGATAGGTCTCGTCTTATAAGTCATAAGTCTTAGTCTTTAGTCCTATCGTAATAGGCATTAGGTCATTACGCCGTAACAAGTGTAAGAGCTTGTGCACATATAAATGAATATTATAACGAGAAAAGATTTGATTTATTGTATGTTTGTTTGTTAAGTTTACACGCAAAAATGGATGAACGGATTTGGATATTTGGCACATGGGTAGACCATGACCTGGATTGGGACATAGGATACTCTTTATCCCGATATACTTACGGGATTGAGACTTATGTGTGTAAAACCGCGGGGCGCAGCTAGTTATAAAGTCAAAGAAATTAATTCCTTAGCAAACTGATTACCAACTTAAACTGCACATAATTCAAATCACAATTATCATTCTTTGACAGTTGTATAAAAGAGCTACAACGAGGAAAATTGCCGTATTAATTTTCCTGCATGGCTGTACATACAAGACTATTTCAAAATTATACGTTTTCAGGGCTGAAAAGTTCCTTTGAGTATTTTCTGTGTTTGTTTTGATCAAATTCGTGCTAGTCTCGAAATAATTACGGGACACGTCTGAAGAGTTTTTTTTGGTGCAACGTATTTACTGTTGTTGTCGTTTCTGGTGTCAAAGTGTGTATTAACGTTTATAATCATTGGTAGTGTTACAACTGCAGTCTATTTAAGGGTGTGGTACAGACCATCAAACTGTCCAAATTTTTCCATAGGACCAATATCTTAACCGCGAAAAAATTATCAACTGTCCCATACAAAACTTTAATACTCGACTCAAATGTATGGGGACGCCTGATATATTTCTCGTGATCAGTCCCATGGAGAAAGTTGTTCAGTTCGAAGGTCTGTACCACCCTTTTTTATTTGACCACACCTTTGACATACTCGTTGTATGTTTGCCTTGTATGTATTTCGCGTTGTAGTTTATTGTCATACATAAACCGCTGTGTTTGCGTTAATATAGGCGGCTTGATATTTAAAGAGAAATCAATCAATCGATCAGTTGAACTTTTCTGGAAATAAACTTCTTCCAAGTTGCAAAACGTAAACAATTGCGTTAAAAAAAAATTGCAGTGTCGTCAACTTTCTGTTAAACCAAATCATTTGTTTAGAATGGAGCCCTACCTACAAGATTCTTCAAGTTAGTTTGAATGCGTATGTCTTAAGTGGACACAAACACAGACTCCAAACTGCTACTGAGATGCCAATTATTTAAAAGATAGACGGTTAGTTGTCCCAAAGACTAGGATTGGCTGATAGAAAAACTTAATAACACTTTAACCAACTCGGGGACCAAACTCTGGACCACATATTTAGCAGTCGAGCTTCCGAACACTATGCAAATGCAAAAGGTACTTAATAAAATAATTGATATTCTTAGATCTTTAGTAAGGCTTGGGCTCGCCCAGTCTTATTTATTCAACACAACAAGGCACATCTTACAGAACAAATTTCTTAAAAACTTTTATTTACTATGAACATCAAACATTTCACTGCCTATCCTCTAACACATCGTGATGTAACGTGACGTACCTACGCCTCTACTCACTTAACGAGAGAACCAAATTAGTTTTTAATATCATCGTTGAACTTGACATTATAATCATTTAATTAATGTGACATTAATGAATGATGAATACGCAGAAGTTGTATCGTTTAGTGGCAAAGTGTACGTTGTGGTTTTTGGTTCAAAATCTGATGGGTAAAAGCCACTATAGAACTATTTACAATAAAACCTTCGTGGTTTTTCGCAGTATCTGCGACTGCTTGCTTTGCTGCGACAAATGCTAATGAGCACGATTAATTTAGACTCATGAATATATCGTTATCGCTATCCGTTTGTTTGAAAATGTGTTTAATGGCTAGAACAGTCGTTTTTTTTTTAAACGTATCATGCAAATGGGTATTAAATGTAATATTGTACATGCCTAGCTGTATTTTTTCTAAAATATATAAAATAAAATAAATAAATAAAATACAGATTTTATAGCGTTTTATCGTATTATATTTAATGTTTCCGCTTTTCTAGCCAATGCCAACTTTTGTTTAATGTTGTTTATCTTGCTCACACTAAACGACTAAGGTTAATTGAGGTCGCATTAATTATTTGTATTTACATAGGTCACGTACTACTTTAAATAAACTACTTTGATTGAGTTAATAACAAAACAACACAACAAATGCCTACTGACTTGAACATTTTGAACGTTAAACCAGCGTAAAGTACAGTGCGTGCCACGTAAGAAGGGACTTGACACACCACGTGGTTTGACATGCGCAGTACACGATTTTAGGTATCTTTAGCGGTATGAGGTCTGAGTGCGGGACGAAACCGGACGTCATAGGGGCGGCGGAAAGAGCGGGGGAGGTGGGGTCAAGTCTCTTCTTACGTGGCACGCACTGTAAATAATTATAAGTTGGACGGATTCCGTAGCTTCGGTACTTATCCTGTATAAGTAGCAAGTGGCAACTAAAACCATGAATTCTCCGAATGTTTCTAGATTTTCTAGGGTAGACACTTTCGTAGGTTATAAAAAAAATCAACTGTTTCATCATAAAGTACTTTACCTCCGCGGTCAAACTGTATGGAATAGCAATTTTTTTTTAATCCTCAATCTTTTTCAACGCCGCGCAGGTGTTCAGAATCATGTACTGAATCCAGTGTAACAGGTTGCACGCCGGTTTCCCTATCTACCACCCTGTATATGTGTCTGTTATAACGTTCAGTTGTCCTTTACCAGTAAGTCAATGTTGTTTCCGAAAATTTTTAAAGGTACATACAGACAGTGCGAGGCATGCGCTGCAAATTATCTTTTTTATTTTTGCTTCAGCCTGAGGCTGAAGCAACCAAATAAAAAAAATAATTTGAGGATTTCTGTCTCTCTCTTAATCGATAAATTGGAGGCACTGGGTATCAGGGGCACCCAGCTTGAACATTTCAAAAGCTATCTCTCTGGGCGAACTCAGTGTGTCCGAGTGGATAAACACAAAAGTACACACCTTCCAGTCACACACGGCGTGCCTCAGGGAAGTATACTAGGGCCCACCCTTTTCCTCGTGTACATAAATGAGCTTACCCGCCTTAATCTTGCCAAAGGTGAAATTATCTCTTCCGCAGATGACACTGCGCTTGTTTTTGCGGGTGATAGTTGGGAAGAGGTCTTCACTATCGCACAAAATGGCTTTGATATGACTAGGAGATGGCTGCAGAAAAACATACTTACTCTAAACGTAGTAAAAACTAAATATATTTGTTTCAGTATTAGACAGGCGGTGAATATTCACGGCGACCTGCGAATTGTTTCACATGAGTGCATTTCTGCGGATAGTTGCGCATGTTCACCTCTGGAACGCGTTAATACTCTAAAATACCTTGGTATTACTTTGGACAATAACCTCAACTTCAAAGAACATGTCAAAATTCTTTGTAATAGAGTACGAAAATTAATTTACATATTTAAAAACCTACGTCATGTCGCGGACCCTGCACTGCTGAAGCGTATATATCAGGCCCTGTGTCAGTCGCTTCTTACCTACTGCCTTTCATCCTGGGGAGGTATCTGCAAAACCACCATAAAGGCAGTTGAGGTCGCCCAGAGAGCTGTACTGAAGGTTAGCACGTTTAAACCGATGCGTTTTCCTACTTATACACTGTTCCAGATGTGCGAGGTTCTGACAGTAAGACAGTTATATATACAAAAAATCATCTTGCAAGAACATAAAAAACAGCCCTTCAACCCAGTGTTACTACAGAGACGTCGCAAACATCATGTATGTGACAATTTAACCACATTTAAAACAACCTTTGGTAAAAGATTTGCAAGTTTTCTGGGGCCTCGCCTTTATAATAAGCTTAACAAATCATTAAATATATATATACACACCTTGACTAGTAAACAATGCAAACTAAAAGTATCCCAATACCTGCAGAAATTAAGCTACGAGGAGACGGAACAACTAATATACTTACCACACTAAGAATAAGGCTAAGAGCACAGAAATCAAAGATACACTCACTACTCAGCTCACCTACACACATATACATTCATCCATACTCACACCCACACACTCATCTCATAATTATTTTCACACACACCTACATACATATACACCCCACTTACACCCACACATTCTCATATACATACACCACACATAATACGAACACACAACCACACGAACACACACACACACCCCAACACACACACACACACACACACACACACACACGTACACACATACATACACCAAATCCATTTAGTTAATTGCACTTATATTATGTACTTACCTATTTGAAAATTACTTATCTAGTTTACTTTTATACTATTTTTCTGTATTTCTGTAGTACTGATTTATTTATATACGTCTCATTTGCTTGGCACCTATTCTTGTTTTATAATACTCGAGGGGAACGGTGCTGATAGCCGAAATACAGGCTATGCCTAGTTCGGCTACAGACGCTAATCTCTTTACTTTAATTGAAATTGTTGCCACATTGCCATTGTAAAATAGTACTAAGTTTTTGGAAATAAAATTTATCCACAGACCGACCGCGTCAAGTATAGTTTAAATTGATCGATCGACCCATGCGGCTGTTTTTACTTAGCCATGAGCCCCTCCAAAACTATGGCTGATTATAATTATTCAATAAACATAAATCGCGTCAAAGTTAATCCGACCCAAACCGTGTCACCATTTAAAACAATGGGCGTTGCTCTTTAATAAAGCTTACGTTTGGTTTATTGGTTAAAGTTAATTAATTATAGCCCACAGCTATTTGATATTGCGTCAATATTTAATTTTATGGAAAAGACTTTGACATCGGTTAAGCATGGCGCCTAAAATTGACGTTGAAATATGTTTATGGCGTAACAAAATAGCATACAGAAACTCGTGCTTTCTTCACGTGGGGGTAAGCAGAAACTGTAGAACGCCACCTGCTATGAAGCTTACATAATAGAACCTGTGTAGGTAATATTAATCTTATAGTTTTCAAAAGTTTGTATTAAAGTCAAGGGTTAGTTTTTTTTATTGAAGTATTAAAATAAATAATCAATTAAATAAAGTTCGACCAAAGTGCCAGTTTTCAGACATTGAAATAAAATTAATATTATTTCCATTCTTTATAATGTCTTCTTTGTTTCCGATACAATGACAAATTTTGTAAATCATGAAACGTTTATTTTCTCTTGACTGTACTTACCTGTCCAAACGAGTAAATAAATAAAACAACCTAGATAAAGTGGATAAGACAGAGACTAAAACAGAAGACGAACTAGCTACTAGGGGATCGAGGAGGAGGGGTGGAGGGTTGGGAGGGATGGTTCAGAGGATCAGACGAGAATAAATTGTTATTCGAGGGTGAATAAACGCCTTTTCTGTTCTTCTAACAATTTGATAATGTGTGTGACGTTCTGTAGTTTCTGCCCATCCCCATGGAAATAAGGCGTGAGTTTATGTATGCTTCTGTGGTCTAAAATAAAAATATTATAAGGACTTTCGTCAGAAAGGCATAACTAAGCGGTGAGTTGTTTATACTATAGAATTATTCTTGTGCCTCTATTGCAATATTTTCGCGCGTCTCGTTCAACGCAGCTAAACAAGCCCTTACAAAGGACATTGTAAAAAATGGCCTATGAATCAACACGCATGAAACATTTACTATAATTACTAGTTCTTTTAATAATATACATTACAAATATTTCAATAGAACGGACACTTCTTAATTTCGAAAACATTTTAAAAAGTATTCACTTCCGTCATAATCATCGGTGTTATTATTTTTTGATTCAATTTGAGGTCTTTAATAGGCAAAGGTATTATAGCTCATACAGACAAGTCTTTGTAACAGCACTCTTAATAAGAATTTGACACAGACAAGCGTCAGTATTCTCAACGCTTGATATACGATAATGGAAAAAAAAATAGAAAAAATATTTATTGTCCAGGTAATACAGTAAGCAGGTGTTAACAGTAAGTTAAGACGACATGAGTAGCTTAAAATATTACCTACAGCTAGGTTACAATATAGTATTAACTAGTGAACCCCAAACTAGACAGTTAGTCTGTATCTTGGGGCTCGAAGTACGAGTTCCAGAGTGGAGACTAGAGAGGTGATTTCAGGTATGGTATGGTATGTGTGTATGTGTGATATTGTGTGGTGTGTGTGTGTATATGTGTGACGTGTAAGTGGTGTGTGTGCGTCTGGTGTGTGTGTGTAAGTGTGCGTGTTTGTTCCATTGTGCTTCGTTTAATTTGGTGTCAGGTGAGGGTCTTTATATTAATTGTTCCGAATCATCATAGCCAATGTTATGCAAAATTTCCTTCACAATTTTTTTGCAGCCGAATGAATTAGTATTTTTGATTTCGCAGAGTTTGCAGAATGGTTTTTAGTTATACGCGTCCGCTATGATGTCCCGGAACCATAATACGGCTTATCAAAAAACTCGATTAAGCGCTGTTTGAAACGTCAAACGAGCAATAATATGGACACTGACAATTGATGACGATGACTATGTATGGACGACGAGCAATGTCCTTTTACGACAAGTATTTACCCAAACATTTCATCAATGTATTGGTTTGACAGTTTGCTTGTCCGTCATCTAGTACCACTATTAGAACCGGTTCTAACATGACCCAGTGTAGGAATTTAGCCAATTAACGTTAATCTAGGTTTTCTTAATGAGTTATGCAGTAGGGACAGTCAATTTTATCACTTGAGCTAAAGTACTTGATGGAACTTTTGGCGCTAAAATGAAGTTGACTCTGTTAGTAAGCATTTGAGAAATTGTTTTGTGGGAACGGTAAAACGGTAGTTTTTTTATATTGTTTACTTTTATTATAATCACTTAAACGGATAATAGTGGCCACTATTTTCCGTTTACCGTGTCTACCATTTATAATAATATTAACGTATAATCTTGTGGAGCACAACTTAACGTGCTTATTTTCTGCATTTTCATTCTAAAATAAAAGAAATAACCAAACAAACGAGGGCGCCACTACGCGGTCGGCGTTTGGTCGGCGCCCTCTTAACAATCTGCGTGGGTAGAGAAATAGGTGACAACATCGGTTTCATTGTCACTCCATCAGTTAAAGTAATGCATTATTCAACTTAACACTAAAATAAAGATAAAAACATACGAATGAATACGTTATTAAGTCAGTAATCCAATTTGGATTCATATTAGCAAGTTATAATGTCCAAATAATTATATATTATTATTATGATAACATGTGATAAAGGCGTGTTTGTGTATTAATATCTTTATAACTTTTTTTTAAACACTAATTCATTTAATTCCTCCAAAACATTTAAAAAATAACTAAACCAAGAGGAAATTAATAAAGATAGAAGGAGCATGAAACTTATAGTGCGAGGAGGTCAGATAGGCAGTCGCTCCATGTAAAATACTGGTATTCAGCTGCGTCCGGTTAGACTGGAAGCTGACCCCAACATAGTTGGGAAAAGGCTAGGCAGATGATGATGATGATGTTTTGTGCATGTACCTATTGAAAAACCAGGATGATGGCGTTAGTTCCGATTTTTGTTACGCGCCAAAAGATTGCCTTGTACAAAAACAAGAAGACAATCTTCCGATTTGTCAAAATCAGTGCGTTTTGGCGTGATTTTAACAGATCGAAGTGAAAGTAAGTTTCGTCTCTGTATGTCAACACTTGGTAGAAGGATTAACGATGGCACCACTGTGTGAGGAAATGATCAGCCTTGTCGATCGACTTCACAATAACCCTGATAAGGAAAACCTGAACTTTTGTCGCCTAGAACTAAATTGTTCAATGTAAAATATAATTCACGATGCCAATATATTAGTTTTGGCAATGAATTTTCTCATTGACATATAAGTTTCCACTTTCGATCACAATCATGCAGCTGACCTAAGCTTGTGTTCTGGACACAGGTCACAAATTCGTAATTAGAAGCTAAACTAATAAAAAACGTTTAGAAATAGACTAATTATAAATATAGTTTGACATTTGTGATCCGAAAGCCTTCGCATCTTCTTTTATTTTTATTACTGTTTACGGTTGAATTTCAAAATGCAGACGATCACGATACGACGACGACGTTCTCACGAAAATAAACGCCGATTTTCTTCTATTTTAAAGTCGGTTTTAAAGTCAAAGAGGTTGTTATTACTGAATTGCTCTTTTTAAAGGCGTAATTATACTTGGTCGTTGGCCCATATTCGAGTGCTCGAAAGACTTTCATCAAATTCGGACACCCACATGCATTAATTACACTGGGCATCGTGCTGGAATACGGGCTAACGAGTACAAGTAGTTACAATGAAGTCGAAATTACTCATTGAGACGACTGGCAAAGCACTGAAAGAAGTGAAAGAAAAACTGGCGTCGGGTATCCGAATTCGGGTAACCGAAACGATAAGTCTGGACTCTGTCCGAAGCCGTTTGCTCGAATTCCATAAGCGATCGAATATAGGAGAATGACCAAGTATAATTGCGCCATTAGTTGTGGTTTAGGCTCTTAAAGAACGACAGCTTTCTGGCAAATCTAGAATATTTAGGTTTTTTGTTTGTAAACTATCTTTAGGTACATCTAGCATCTAGCATCTAGGTCTACAACTAGGTATACTATACTTTAAATCCTTAGCTTTCACGAGAGTAATGATAATGACTACTGCATGCTCTCTCGAGCAATCTTGAATTAGTCATCTGTTCACTACTTGCAGTAAGGGCACAAACTCTAATCTCAGATTTTTTTAAGTACGAAAATCGTATCGTCACAAAAAGTCATAATTTTCTCACACCTATGCATGTATGTGGTTTATTTTAAATTCAAGGCCGTCGACTGCTATAAAGTTTTGAATGATAATTAGTTTAGAATATTATGAGCGCATCATTTCGATATTATGTTTGTTGAGTCCATTACGATAGGAAATAGATTAAGGAACTTTTAATGGAATTACCTTGACCTTTTGTTTTGTCATTGACTAGTACCTACCTATATGGATCACGGGTTTTTTGGAACAAACTAATTATACTCTATTAAACTTTATTGCCCAGGAACATTATGAATGGTTTGGTTTTATTCGTAGAAAAGTGTAATTTTCCTCAGCGCAGCCATTTCTGTTTAACCTTTGATATTGCAATAATATATTTACAATAAATAAATGAATCTTGAATCTTGCAGATGCCTACAATCATGCGTAAGTGACTACTCTGTATCAGATGGGCACCTGACTTTTTTACCATCAATAAAGACAGAACAAAAAATTTCGAGATCTTTAGTGACAATAATTGTGCGAATAATAGTTAATTATTTTTTATAATAAAAATAATAGTTATTAATTTAATAATTTATTATTAATTAATTGTTACGTTGAACATAGCTAGACAAAATGTTTGCTGACTAAATTCTTTTAAAGTTTAAAGGATGTTCGTCGCCTTCAGGTGCATGACATTTAAATGCTTTTATCAATAAAATCTGGTATTTTTACTTACCGGTTCGACGGTTAAAATCAGAAATAAGCCATTTTGACAACTCGTGTCCTAGTATCTTCGAAATTGTAGTGACGTCTTTTGATATTCATAAATACTTGCCTTGATTTAATTACATTGAAATCGATTTTTTATTATATCTAGGTGAAGGTAGTAAAAGGAACTGTGAAAAAGGTATTTATTAAATTGACACTTTGGATAATATAATATAATTGCATTTTTTATTGCGTGTAAATAGTCGTAAAAATGCGGTAGATATTATAAAGTTGTAAGTTGGTAGGTCAACCATGTTTGGTTAAGATTACGCATTTTTTTAAATGTCATACCTAGATAATAAAATTATCCATATCCATACTAATAATATAAATGCGAAAGTGTGTATCTGTCTGTTACCTCTTCACGTTTAAACCGCCGAACCGATTTAGATGAAATTTTTTATAGAGATAGTTTGAGTCCCAGGAAAATACAAAGGATAGTTTTTTATCCCTATATTCCCACGGGATTGACACTTATGCGAGTGATACCAGACTCCAGACAGACACACAGACATACTTTCGCATTTATTATATTATATTTATAGTATGGATGTGTAATTTCGTCATTTTACCATTTTGTGAAATAACTTTGTAGATGTTATTGAATAAGATTAGCTTGCACATATTGTCATTACTCTTTGTCACAGAATTTATTTGGCAGCCAATCATCAATATTTAGAAATTAGGGTCGATTATGGGAGTACAAGAGCGGTTGTTGACCAGTTGTAACGGCCGCGACTTACCAGTCAGGCACTTTACTTTGTGTAAATAATTTCATCGCCACTGCTCTCAAAATGGTGATGGAAAACATAGTGAGTAAATGTCCTAGAACAAAAAATTCGAAGACGTGCTCATGTGACGTCTAAGAACCCGCACCTTTTTGCTCATCTATTCATCTTTTATTAATACTTCCAAACCCGATATGGGCACAATTATTATAAACAAAAGTCAATTCTCAAATTCAAACCGTTTATCTGTAATTTAATCGTAATTTGACGAGTTTACATTTGATGAGTCAAAAATCTGACACCTAGGAAGTGAATGGTGTGACTTGATATGCTCATGACCTCTTGAACTTATCGTCATTGTAACAAGGACAAAATATTTGACACCTCTTTTTAAGTTAGTCCACTCAAGAGGCCATCTAGTTCTATTAACATTGATACGAGAATGTTAGTTTATGCAGTTCTAATAAAATTTAGCCAGTCAGCAGATTGGTAGTGACTGCCCATAGTATCCCCCGTGCCCCTGACTCATGGTACTAGAAAGAACAGTGGGATTATAGTCGATAGAAGTCCGACATAACCCTCCCTTCTTCGTATGAATCTGTGTAGACAGAGTACTAGTTAATGCTTACCTTCTTCAGGTTCAATACTGTAACGTGATTACTGAGCCACTTTAAGTTCACTAAATAATCAATGTTTATGACGAACTATGACTGCTGAGATATTGTAAATATCATTTTTTACTTAGTTTAAAAGCCAGCTAATCGAACTGTTTTGAACCACTGCTTGTACAGTCATGTTTAGTGCTTGTTTGACTTTGTTTTTCATCTTGTTGGTACAATAAACAATAGCTGGTTCATGGGCCGACCTTTGTAGCCGACTTTAAAAAAAGGAGGAGGTTCTCAGTTCGTTGTAATTTTTTTCTTATAAAGCTACTTGATGTTATTTTACCCAATTCTCATTTTCCCGTTAAGGCGCTTTGAAGGGAATTAGTGGTACGGCTTCAGTAAATAAATAGAGTTGGCAATAAATACATAACAGGTGTAAAAAGGCATTAAACGAGGCTGAGAGTCACTTGTACGCCCCATCAATGTAATAACTTTTTTGTATAGGACTATGGTCCAGTACAAAAAAAAGTTAAGAAGTTACGAAGATAGTGAAGGTCAAAGTCCCAACTTTTGCTGACGTTTTTTTACAAAAAAAAATTAATGTACTTTAAATACCCCCACAACACCTGTTCCGTTGCATGCACCTATTATAACCACAATATTTTACTAGTGTTACATTGCGCACTACCACAAATAAAAATTTTCACACCTAAAATAAAGTCAAAGTCAAAGCGCTTCATTCAAATAAGCACATAAAAGGCACTTTTGAACGTCAAAAATTAAAAAATTAAAGTCGTTTCCCAGCAATTATGTCTGTGCAATGTTACTTACATAGTTTGATGTACAGAATAAGTAGTTATTTTCTTTCAGGTCAGGTTCAGGTCTTTTTACACCCAGTTTTATAGCCACGTGGCTATAATATTATGTATTTGTTGCCAAATCAATTGCCAATTCGTCATTAATTGAAGGTAATAAAAGTAGGTATAATTAATAGTAAATACAGCAATTGATTAAAGGTAATATTCAATCAATTAGTACTGAAAGACTTCAACATTTTACCAACTGTTTTAGTAATGTATCAGAAATTAAGGTTTATGGTTATAATAAAATACCTTACAAGATTATATTCAATTATAAGCTTATTTAGTGTGCTATTTTATTGATTGTTTTATCAATAAAACTGTTCAAGTTACAAATTAGTTCTTTACTTTTATGAATTAAAGTACTTCCTTAGTCATTACCACATTATTTCGTCGCTGTGGTATTGAAGATGGCCACATCTTAATAATGAGAAAATTCGCAAAAACAGTAAGCGTGGAGAAACACTGGTCTGGTCATAACATTGCAGTGATTTATCATAATTTTCATGTACGAAATCAATAATGCTATTTAGGTCACGTACAATACAATAAATAAAGCGTAATAAAAAACAAATAATAGTACGATGGCTTACACGTAATACGCCCAATATTAGATAACATAATACGAAATAATAGTATGTGAGCTGACCGCTATATAAATAATTAAATATTTCAGACAGCAATATCAAAACGACCTAACTCACAATCTAACTTTGATTGAAAATGGTTTCAAGCTACATGCTGATGTAGAGCATATATTAGCATGTCACGATATTTGAGTTGTTTCATTATGTCCTTAAGAATAAAATATTGTTTGTTTAACTATGGAATTGCAAAAAAATGTTGTTAAATAAACAAAAGTGACTTTACAGGAGGTTGGGTTTTGGCGTGGGTCAATATTATGCTTGGAATTTCAATAATTTATGTAACTCATAGCTTAATGTAGGAAATGTAGGAGAGCAGAGGTGGCTCAGTGGATAAGTCCGCGACCTATGAGTTGTAGGTCGTAGATTCGAACCCTGACAGGCGTATTACTTTGTGTAAATTATTTAATCACCACTGTTCTTAAAACGGTGAAAGAAAACATCGTGACGAAACCGGCAAGTCCCAGAACTAAAACTTCGAAGACACGTGACATCTACCAACCCGCACTGGACCCGCGTGGTGGATTACGGGCCACTCCCTCTCACAGAGAGATGAATTTCTTTCGATTGACATGCTATTATTCCATTTGTGACACTTGAAATTTTTTTATTACTGTAATCTTCTTGTCATTTGCCATTTTTGTGACATTGTGACTGTAATTCAAACGATTTGGCATTTATTTGTATTTCGTATTATTTTATTTTCCCAATTGTTATTTAAAATTACAATATGTCTTGTGTACATTAAATAATAATATGATTTGTGTGCAGATAGAACAGAGGACACCTAAAACATAACATCTATGTATTAAATATAATGCTGTAGCTAGGAAAATTATTTTTCTTGAACAATCGTAAGATGCTGTATATTTGTGACAAAATGATAAAATATTAAATCTGTTTTGATAAAAATACTTCAATCGCACGTTAACATTACCTACTCTAGATTATCACGTAGCCAAATCTTCAAGTTTTAGAGAATAGATGACGACGCCTCTGACACCACAATAACGTGGCCACTTCCTGGGCCTGTAATTAACATCGATATACAGTAAAAACGAGAAGAAGAAGAGGAGAATAGTTACTTCTAAGCAAGCAAGCACCATCTACGGCAGCCTCATCGCTTACCACCAGGTGAAATTCTATAAATGGAGAAATAAAAATATCGGTGGTTATAACATGGACTTAAATAGCTCAGCTCAGTCTGGCTCTCGTCCAACAGGTAACATTAGAAGAAACTATGTATGTCGAGAATGTCACAGCATAACAACATCCATATCTGCAATAATTATAATTATTATATTTACATTGCTCATTGCATCCAACGTGCGTCCGCATAATACCTACCAGCTTGGCCTAGATGAGTTAACTTTGCTGTAAGAACTCTCGATTGAAATAGTTTAGCTATTTTACCGTCTTGGTCTGTAAACAAGTCTGGCCTGTGCCGAAACGCATTATAATGAGAGCAGAGTGTGCCGTAGTGCAAAAGTAAGTTTAACAGTAAGGTTGACTGTCAGCCAGCATGTCCACTAAAGTTATCATCACCTGCCTAGCCTTTTCCCAACTATGATAGAGTCGGCTTCCAGTCGAACCAAATGCAGCTGAATACTAGAACTTTACATGGAGCGACCGCCTACCTGACCTACACAATTCAGTTACTGGGAAATATGATACCCCTTGGTAAGACTGGTTGTCAGACTTTCGGGTTTCCGACTACCCGTAACGACTGTCAAAGATCTACAAATGGCAACCGGGACCAAAGGATTAGCGTGCTTTCTGAGGCACGAAGGAGTCTCTATGGATGGTCACCCATCCACAGAGCGACCTCGGCAAGCGTAGCTTAACCTTTGATTGACTGATGCTGTAGTCATTATTTAGCAACAAGCCCCTCTTAATTAAAGCTTTGATCTCGCTTGACAATTGAATACTTTCGTACGAATAAAATATCATAGTTGCGGATAGCTACCATCGAGAACTCGAATTGTAGTCAGAGCCATCGACGCTACAGTTATAATCAACCTGGATGTTAGTTGTGTCGTTGGTTCCGGTTAGTTAGTTGACAGTCAGCACGTGTAACAAGTCGGCCTTAAAACGAAGTTGCTCCAATGAGTTAGCCTTCATAGCCCACCATATTTTTTTTAATCCATTTTCAATAAAGACCACATTCTTGGACGATCTAAATCATGCAGTGAATTATGTTTTCCACCTTGATATGACAACGACTATATTATTTAGATTATATAATTATTTATGTTCAGTTATATGTAACATATTGACTATTTACATAAAATATTGTGACCTACCAATCGCCGCTGTTTAACAGATAAAAATATATTTATCAACTGTAACTTATGAAGTTATGATTCATTTGAGTAGGACGTTAGATCGATGAGTGTACATATTTTATGCATCGGAATTAAATTAATATTCATCCTTATGTAAGCCTTCAATTGAATTGATTCACTCAAATTGATTGGATTCACTAAATTGATTTAACCATTTTTTACTCGCATTCTTTAATTTTTTTTAAATATCACTACTAATATTAACTAACCATTATATTAGTGTTTCTGTTTATCCCATTAACTACCAAAGCTTAACATATTTGTGTGAGGAGGTCCAGATAGTACCTATAAGGGTTGAAGATTGAATTCACCACCTATCGCTCATCAATCATGTGCTACACATACACACATGTTCGATTTGGCACATCCGATCCAGTAGTATTTGATTAACAACAAGCTGACCCAAAGTAATTATAACACATACTATTCGGGTTTCATTAGGCTCGTGCTGATTAGCAAACATCGTTCGGCATCTGACCTCGCACGCACATGTTCGGTTTGCCATTATTCGGCACAACCTGGCACCAAAAACGAATATATGTAGATACTAGATTTGGTCCGCGACTGAGCCAGCGTTCAGAAAAAAAAAACAATAAAAACCTTTTCACACTTTATTTGAACAAGTAATTGAGCCGAAAAATAGATAACCCAAAATGTACAGTGATAAACTGATAATCTCTGCCCATGCAAGTGCGATGCCGCGCAGGTCACGTCAACCACGCACGTATCTAACGCGTCATTGCATTGCACAGTTGCGTACGTCACCTAGTTCAAAGCTGAAGAGGTTCATGTCCTGTTTACTAACATCACGTCATGTTATTTTACCGGAACCTAGCAATATAAGGAGTTTTCAGTAGCTTTATAGTAATTAAGTAAAATATCATATAAGTGCTTTCCCCTAACCCCCACGACAGAAGGTTTATAATTTTATAAATGTAACGATCATAAAAACTTTTCCGTTTTTGAAGTCTCCATGGAATTTCTTTTCAAAACTGCTCTATAGGGTGGGGTATTTATTATGAACACAGCAATTTTGAGTTTTAAGTCTTTTCTTTACTCGATACCACTAATTCTTACTTTACTTTGCAAATACTTTACCTAACCTATAAGATATTTCTGTATATTTACCCTATACACGAGAGATTATAATAAACACAACATTCCTCCAAGGCCAGGACCAGGCATACCAACATGATCTACATTATCAACATTCCAACTCAGGGAGCAAAAATTCTTAAATAAATAAATAAAGGTGCGCTGTTGGATTTCCAACTATCTGCACAGCGCCGAACAGCGTTGCCATGCTACGTCCATTGCTACGTCTTTTTACGTAGATTACGTACTTTAGGCCTTTCCTGCAAACAAACGAACTTCTGTCCCAGAATCTACGTATTTTCTATCAAATTGTACAAATGTGTAAAATAACATAACTCATTAGGATGAATGGACATCATTTCCTTTTTATTCGCGAAAAAAAGTTAAAAACGTTCCGTTTTGTACTACCGCCCACTCGCTTCGCCAACACAACAAGTGTGTCATTCATTTTAGATACAGGCAAATGCCTAGTTTGGGGTTCACAGTCTATTCTATTCTTGTAAAAATTGTGACTAATAAATAATTTGAATTTGAAATAGGCACATAAAACGCACTTTTAAGCGACACAAAAAAAATAGAATTGATTCTAGTCGCCCCTGTGAAGTCCACCTTCAAAATGTTTTATAATATTTTGTATGCATTATTTATATGAATATACCTAAGTGAAGACAATGCACCTAAAATAAAATTACTAATTATTAAAATGTTGTATCTAAGTAATGGTGCCCAAGACACAGGCTGTGCCTAGTTTGGAACCAACGATACCTCCATATTGTAATGTTGAATTAAGATATAAACGATATTATTATTTTATGAACAAAGTTCCCATTCCTTAAAGCTGTGACTATAAAATTTCACGAAAAGTGGCATAAAAACCGTGAGCCTTCGCAGGAACAAATTAAACATTTTAATAAATATATGTATAAATAGAATTTGCGAGAAAATTAATTAATTGTATAACAAAACACTCGTTTTATTCAGTTTTACTTACCCTACCTCTTCATTTCACTCAGAAAAAAAGTACGTAAGTAGATCTACGAATTTTTCATATGCAAAAAATACAAATTTTACTTAATTTTCCAAGGTGGTCTACGCCTTTTTCAAAATCCGAGTTGGCAACACTGGCGCCGAAAGTACAAACCCAACAGCGCACTTTATTGAGGCATTCATTTCGGTAGCTCCTTAGTGAATACGAAAATTACTATTGGTAATAACGCATCGACATTGTCTCTTGTGCTTCCTGCCTTACGGTATAGTAAAATTCACAGTAATATTAGTAGGTCTTTACCCTCAAACATTCAAGTAATTGAGGTCGAAAAATATTGTGCAAATTTGGTTTGAGCGTTTCCGATAATTATAGTCGATAAAAAAATTATATAAGTAGAGATATGTTTAAATAAAGAACCAAAAATATTGAAGACATGTGACACCCACCACCCGCAGTTCCGGGTTCCTTCCACCAACATGCACTGGGCCCACTGGAGGATTACGGCCCAGTTCATCTCAGAGGGAGGAGTCCTGTGTTCCAGCTGTAGGAATATTGTAAGCTGATTTAACACAGCATGTGTTAAATTGAAAAAAAAAACAGAACAAGGTAATGGCTTTAGTTTTGTGCAAGTAGGTAAGCTTCTCACCATTGAAAGGGTTACTTCCAGCGTTATAGAAAAAAAAGAATACGCATAATTTTGTCAAACACATGGTCATTGCAAGCTTGTTCTAATAGTCCAACTAAACGGTGCTGGTATTTGTTGACATTTGCTTGTGCAAACGCATCTTGTGTTACGCATTTTACGCCATTAGAGTTATTTACGATGTAAATACTGATGGTAAGTGGTAATAAATTAATATTACAAGCTATTCGAATGTCAGTAATCAGTTATAAGAAAAGGGGAGACCAAAGAAACGAGTAATTATTGTGTGAAGAAGATAATACAGTGCTCTAGAACGTATACAGGCCATCTTAATGTAGACCAGCTTTCGGCGCGGGAGATATTATAGTGCACAAGTGTGAGCGTAGACACAGGTGCACTCCCTCTTCCCTCACTTTCGTAGTTTAATAGAACGGCAATCCGACACAAAACTCAGGACCAACGGCTTATCGTGCTTTCCGAGGCACAGGGGTATCACATCGCCAATTTCCAAACTCCGGGTTGTTACAGATATTCTATTTCACGAAGTCCGTTCGGCTTTGATTGTAGTAGTGACGTATCCCGACAAGCGCGCTCCCACAGCGGCTGCCCCTTGCTGCCGTCGCATGTGGCTATTTCCGCGAATGTGTACCGTTTTACTTCACCCATTGTTGAGTCTCTGTTGATCACAATGTGCATGTGCACGCTTGACAACATTCATAGCCAAACGGACTTCGTGACATAGAACATCTGTACTAAGAAATTCCTAATGGAAAACCAAATAACACTTTTTCCGAGTCGGGAATCGAACCTAGGACCTCATACTCAGCAGTCGCGCCACCGTGAAACCAACGGGGCAGTTTAAAGTTAAACAGAACTACAAAACTACTGACTGGTTGACTGGTGGTCAACCAGTCTTACCGTATCGTATTACCCAGTAACTGGGTTGTAGAGGTCAAATAGGCAGTCGCTCCATGTAAAATACTGGTATTCAGCTGCGTCCGGTTAGACTGGAAGCAAACCCCCATACAGTTGGGTAAAAGCTAGGCAGATGATGATGGTCAGAAAGGGCAGATTGAGATGTAAGGAAGATAAAAACATACTACGCCAACCTCATAATTTTCTAAACTTAGCACGTCACAAAAACCTTAGACACGCGTGCGCAAGCTTATCACATTTGACCAATTTATATAAAGAATCAAATGAATTATCACATCAAATTCAAAGTCACTTTACGTAACTTCTGTCAATTTGTGTGTATATGTGAACACAGTGTCAATGTTTTATGTATATGAATAAATAAACAAAATTCAAGTATAGTTTGTTCATGCAAAGATAGGTACCAAATGACCCCTATAAGATTTTAATAAAGTGGTTTTAGTTATTAGCACTTCAGAAATAATTAACTCACGCTAGCATGTGGCATTCTGTAGTTTCTTCCTACCTCCGTGTGAAAAAGTCGTGAGTTTATTTACGTGTGGGTGTGAAATATGACGCTATAAATAATTAATAAAAAATCTAAATACAAAATTTAAGTTAAACAATATATTGCTTGATCTCATAATAAGAGAGATCAGAAAGAATATAAAACCCGGGCATGTAAAATTATTGTAGATACCGAGATGAAGACTTGTAGATGATATAAAAAGATCAATCAACGCTGCCTATCGCAGTACACTGTTTAACATAGGCCTCTCCCAGGCTGCGCCACAACACCCTGTACTTTTTTTATTTGTAATTGGTTTGCTCTTGACTGTAATATAGGTCAGTGATGACACAGACAAAATCTACGATGGAGTGAGCTTACCCAGTAGAAGCATGTTCACTCTTAGTTTGAAGAGATTCGGGTTGTATGCACTCGGAAACACAAACGCAAGTAGAGAGTTCGACTCTTTTGCTGTGCGCATTATAAAGGTCCTCCGCCTTCCGGATCCCGTCTGTCCCAGCCACCTTCTTAAGGCCGTCGATCTACCTAGCTGGGGGGCGTCCCACACTATGCTTGCCGATCCGCGGTCTCCACCCTAGGACTCGTTTGCGCCACCAGCCATCGGTCCTTCGACAAACATAGCGATATAAAAAAACAAAAATAAAAAACTTATTCATTCAGAACTCAATAACTCAGATGTTAATAATAAGATCAAACACTAAAGCCCAAAGACGGTAAAAAATCTCTTCTACATGACATAGGCATCCATCATACCCATCTTTTTTAATGAAAATAATGCCAAATATTTTCTTAAATCATCACGTAATTCAGCACTCAACAAATCACTTAATTAGTGTTTTTTGCTATAAATAAATGACTTATACAAATAAAATGCTACTTAATCTTCTAAGTCGACCAGGAAATTGAGCGTGAAGTGATCAAAAGATGTTTGATGTCTTTTTTTTAATAAGAATGGAATGTTTACCTTTAAGAAAAAAGGTTTTTATTTTATACGTGGAAGAAGCTACTAAATGTCTCGTTTTTATGCGAATGCTAACGAGTGGTTGATGACGTAGTTATGCAATAGTTTTCTTTTACAGCCGATTTTTTATTTGACAATCTGAGGAAACCAATGTCTCGATTGAAGAAGAATTGATTTTAGTGTTAAATAGGATATTTTCAATGATTTGGTACAGAAAAAAAACTAGTTTTTAACGCCAAAATTTATTCTGAGTCACAATTTACCAAAAATGAAAAATATCTAAATAAAACGTTATTAGTTAGTTTTTTAATTCTATAAAAAATATTGACCAAATCAATTAAAACATACTCGAGTATTCACAACTAAGAGATTAATAATCAGTATCGAGTGACACAGTAAAAATACGCGCCTCCAAAACTCCAAATAGATGTCATCACTCGAGATCGATCGAATAGTAAGAATGAAGTTAGAAGCAAAGGTCGCCGCTGCAACCTTTGCGGAAGCAAGGCCGCGTTTATTAGGCAAGGAGTCCAACCAAATTATAGGTTAAGAATAAAGGCAACCATCCACTAGTTGCTTAAGGGATTTTTATACGACGAATATAAATATAACTTATAATAATTGGTCAAATCTTTACGTGACCTGTTGGCCTATTTTTTGCCAAAGAATCAGCATCGCCATACAACGGGGCAATGCTGCTAGCCTTTTGGAAACACTTTTTCTGTCGACAACGATGCGAACGATTTTTTTGATGCCCTATGTTCCTTTGTACCTTTTCTCTTTATTATATACATTTATATGCTATTAATTTAGGTTTTTTAACTTATATTATTTAAATATTAACTAAAAAAACTTATAATATGTAAAACAATAAAATTGAATTTTCAAAGATGATGCCTAAGGACCTCCCAGCATGCCTAAGGATACCATGGCGACGTTGCCGTTGAAATTAAAATTTTACTGTTGTTCTATTAAGTTATATTAGCACTCGTTGCGAAAAAAAACCTTTGCCGAGCTGTACCACCAGTAGGCGCAGGCCCTTAGTATACTGTTTGATTAGATCGATTCATATTTCAATGGCTGTCTGACTTAAGTGAAGCGAAGAATGTAAGTCGTCAAGTATCATTGGCAGTTGAACTGAATAGTAGGCTTTGAAGTATTTTATTGTATGTGTACACAGTGGCTGTTGACGGTTCACCTTCATTGATGCATAGCTAAGTACTTTGATGAAGCTCTGGTTTAGAAAAAAAAATTATAGTAAAGTCGCTGAGTATTGAGAGGGTGTAGAATGAAATAATATAGAAAATAATGTAATAATTCGATTGAGGTTTTGATAAGATTAAAATCATTAAAGAATGTAAAAAATGTGTTTACCTAATTATGCTTAAAGATAAGTGTTGTCGACTTATAAAATACTAAATCGAGTTAACAGTCACGTATCACTCTTTGGCATCCAACGTGGCAACGCTGCCAGCTTTTTTGCCACTTTTCCTATTGACAGCGATGCTGACGAACTTCTTTATGCCCTATGCACTCTTCCCCTTTTTCCCCTTTATATACTTTCATAATATATACATATATATATATTAGTGTTAGCTTGTATATTGTATTTAAGATGTATCACTGCTATTCTAATACTAATAATAAAATCAAGAGGATTTTACATGAAGCCAGAAATCGTTTATAACCGACCATCTTATTTAGAAATTCGATTCCGCGACATTACTTAAAGAATAAATAAATAGAATAAAATACTTCTTGTTACTTAATTACAGGAATTTTAATTTTATTAAAAGTCACTTGAACTATTACACCAGCCTGGTCCGCCAATTCGTTCGCGTGCCTGCACGGAACACTAATTCTTTTTCTAAAATAAAAGTAGCCTAAGTTACTTCTTATATGTAATATCACCTACCTCCCAATGGACGTCCCGTAAAAATCAGTTCAGCCGTTACAGAGATTAGCCCGAACAAACAGATAGACGGATGATGATGATGATGATTATAGGACTCCCTTTTCCGCACTTAGACTCTCATTCGGTCCGTTGTGCGTGGGGATTCTGTCTAACATAGCCAGTCTAGCTCCGCCCAAAAGCACAGAAGCTTCCTGGGAGCCTTATAAGCTTCGCGAAGCGACCTCATCTGATAGACGGACAGACAGACAAACAGTAAAAAAAATTAGTTTTTTGTTATTACTGTGTATACTGTCATATGCATTTAGTTAAAAGCTGTTATTCTGTCATTACAAACAGACATTTCAATTTTATTTATTTGTACATATATAATACAGTATACTTATGTATGTTTAGATTATTTCCTCGCGTTAAGCTTCAAACTTTAGTAAATGTTTAAGTATTACCAAACGTTGATGACTCTACTAGAACTAAGAATATCTATTACAAAATCTACATTTACTTGTGAACAAAACCAAATGATTCATAGTTCTAATGATGAGACATTTTGTGAGAAAACTTCCTCTCATATGTTGCAAAAGCCCTACCCTTTAAATGTCCCTTTTTGTAAAATGCAAAGTCTGTAGCAATCTATCAAATCAGCTAAGTAGTGGTAAAGAGTAAATTATCTTGCATATTGTATGTACTTAGAGAGCAAGCTGTCACTTAAATTAAACTATTTATTCCAAATATTGTGTTTACAAATGCCGTAATGACGGTATTCTGAAATGACGTTCGCTAGGTGGTAGCACTGACACGTCAGGTCCAGACATCTGTCAAAGAGCCTATATTTTCTTTAGTCGTGACGGAATGATGAACGAATGAATGAATCAAATGATGAACGTCATCATATATTTTATATCATTGTCGAAATAGAAGACCTCTTGTCAAATTGGTGCCAACTGGTGTCGTAAATTTTCACGAAAACCCCCATTATCACATTACTATGTAGTTGAATAAGCGCCTATCTATAATGCACAGTGTTCAAGTTACTTCATAGTGTAGGTAGGAGTTATTTAATAATACAGGCGCTGTTTCATCCCCAATAAAGGAAAATTCTGCTGACATTTAAATTAACTATAATAACGAATGAAACAGGTCAAATAAATGAAATGGAAACTTTAAATCTATCATTCATTATACATTCCTACCTAAAATAAAACTTTGTATTAATATAGGTCAAGAACATCCAAGCTAATTACCTACCTAACTTAAGATAACAGAAACTTGTTCACCTTTATTATTATTTATACGTCTACCCATCACCCAATAAAAATAAAGCTTTTAACTATTTAAAATATTATACAGGTGATTTTTTTACCGGATCCAAATTTTTACAGGATGTTCTACCCATGAATATGAACAACTTTTACTTTGGGACCAACTCTGAAATCGCAAAAAAACAATCTGCTGTTTCAAACATTTTGGTCAAGTAGGTATTGAAAAACAGCCTGTATATGCAACTTTTCAAGCTTTTTTTATTGTAGTTTTTAAGTTATTAATAACAAAAGATGCATGCAGTTTTTAGTGTTTGTGCATATATTTTCGCATAGTAATATATTGAATAGATTACAGTGAATATTTGTTTCACTATGAGTATTAGTCGCCGATGCAGACTAGGTTAAAATGTTTTTAGTATTTTGGAAGGTATCCCCTAATTACTTTCATTAAATAAAAATAACTAATTAATAATATAAATAATTGAGCTATTAAAAACCCAGATGAATAGATTATGTGGAAGAATGTAGGAACATTATTTAAAAAACCACTTTCATTGAAACTGAAAATAAAACATAATATAAAAAAGCGTGACTTAAGCCCGCACTTGCGTCACGCTTTTCTGTGACTTAAATAATGTATTTTTACACAGAAAAGCCTGACTTAAGTGCGGATTTAGATCACACGAGCTATAAAATAGCATACGATACGTGTGACTTAAGTAATCTTAATGCTGGCATGCTCTTAAAACTGACATGTAATTATTAGTTTATGGTGTTATATTGTGTTCCGTATTCATATGACTTTTATTTTTTGATTATTGTTTATTCAATTCTTTTTTGAGTGCTTTTTTTTATAAAATCATATTTTCTAATTTAAACTGAACTGCATGTATTCTGATATAATTTGTACCTACATCTAATAATGTTGTTAATGTTAATGTTTCATACTGGATTATATTCGAATGCAATGTGAATTGTTACTGAATAAAATTGAATTGAAAAAAAATTGAATTAAATGCACGGCGTTTAGCTCCCGAGCGTAGCAAGGGAGCTAGTTTCACAACGTGCAATAATGAACCACATATTATGTCACTCATATCCATATCGTAATACACTATTTCAACTCATAACGCCCTCTGTTAGTTCTTCACTCAACAATATTTAAATTACAAGACTTCCATCACAAGTTCACAAGAAGTAAAAGGAGGTAGCTAAGGCGCGTCAACGCAAGTTTTAGTTCTAGATGTCATCGCTAGATGGCAGGAAAATCAATCGCGTCTTAAAAAAATTCTTGTTTCGTTTTTTTCATAGTAAAGACTTCAACGAGTTTCTGTTTATTGTGTTATTTCTATTTTAATACGATTACGAATGTTTTTAAATATTTATGCCAATGTTATTAATCAGATTCATCTTCTTTGGAAAAATAGGTACACATTTTATGTTGATATTCATTTTAAATAAACTATTTTCGTGAAATGAGTAATCTTGGAGCTAGACGCTTTACATATTTTTTTTTATTTCATGTGTTAGGTTCGTATTTTAATTATGATTAGCACTTTTTATCCTTTTTAACTTTTTGGATGAAGGGCCAGGACAATGGTGACCGTACATTCGCTTTAGTTCTTCTCGTGTTACTATAAACCTAGATTCAATTCGTTTTAAGGAAACCTCCAGCCAGCAAACTCATTCTAATCTAGAACGCTCATGGTCATACAATGTTGGTTTTAATTTAGTAAATATTCACTTTGACACAAATATTAAGAAAAATTAAATAACATGTAACATATTTTGAATACTTTCGCCAGGAAATTGAATTTTGTTATAATTTGCAACTATAAGAAAACTTAGGTTAAGAGAGTAATTATAAAAAAATATTTGAACTATTTCTCCACTTTACGTTAGTTTGGCGTGTCATGTTATGAGAATTTACGTTTCATTTACGGTGTAGCTGTGATAATAACATTACGTGCTTAATATACTAAAGTGTTGTGGATATCAGGTTTTATTAAATGGTATTTAACGAGAAGCACACAAGTAGAACATAAGTTTGAAACTAATCTAATTATCAGCCGCCAATTATAGAAGTAGTCCGCTAGCTGGAAGTCGACATTAAAAGCATTTACTCCAAAAAATAACAAGAAATAAAGTAAATGTCAGGTGAGTACCGCTGAAACAAATGTAGGACTAAACCCTGTAACCACTAGCGCTCTACTATGTCTTGGGGGCAGCGGCCCCCAAACCAAACCCAGCAGGGTGTAGGGACACAAATTAAGCCGGTAAATAATAATAATAATATAATAATAATAATAATTTGTTTATTTCCACTTCAAGACACAAAAATCAGAGTGGCCCTGGCTCTTGTACTAGGAAGTCCTGTATCACAAGAGCCAGACCTCTCAATTTACAGAGAACATGATATAGAAGCGCGATAGACAAAAATGAGATTCGATATAGTTATGGCATGCATTAGGAGGTAAGTTTATACAAGATTAAATAAAAGCAACAAAAAAAGTAATAATAATAAAAGAGTTTACATTTTTTTCAATTAAGTTAAGTTACCACTGCGTTCTTTTTAGAGTCTGGGTAAGTGTGACAGAGGTGTGTATGTGTATGTGGTGTGTATGTGAGGTGTGGGGGTGTGTGTGTATGTGTGAATGTGACAGGGTATCATGTAACGCTGCCGAATAGATTTTCTGTTTCGTCATAATCGTAATTTTTTAGCCAGTGAATAATAGTTTTTTTTAATTGGTAGTTGTTTAGTTTTTTAAGTAGTTTGATCCCTTTTTCATGGCCGATTTTGTTGTAAAGACGTGGAACAATGTATTGGTAGTGTTTACTAGCGAAAATGCTCTTAGTACCTTCAACTGGGCACCTGTCAATCCTCTTGGATGAGACAGGCAGACTCGTTCGTAAATAAAGAATTTGCGGACACTAAGTACTTCGGCTTTTTCAAATACCTCGGTCGTGGGCGTCCGGTATTTCAGTGACAGAAGCACTTTTAGCACCGCACGCTGAGCCCGCTCCAGCTCAATCATGTGGGTCTTGCCTGTCCCCCCCCAAGCGCAAATAGCGTATCCCAAGACACAATGGCATAAGGCTTTATATGTTTGCAACAGAAGTTTCAAACTAGCAACATGTCTCAGGGTTTTAAATATATGGATCAACTTGCGCACTCTTTTGGCAGTAACCGGGGTAAAGTAATCTACAATGAAAAAAATAATAACCCAATATACCTACAGTACAAACAGTTAACACTAGACCCTTTGTACTGCATTTTATTTTAAGGTACTGGTACAGGTAACTGCACTCGTGTAGTGCACACTTGAACTATAAAAATCCTCCTGACAACTACGAAATAAAATCGTTTTTATTGTTACCATGGGAGTGTGTCAGGATTGACAAGGCCTATTCGACGACTTTAATGTATGATTAAACCAGCCCTACCTTTTGCAAGGGTTCTCAGCTACACGGTTGCCATCCTGTGAAATGAAACACTTATCAATAAATCACTCCCTTAATACTTGAATGCTTCACCAAATTGTCTTTTGGAATTTTATGTAGGCGTATCCGTAGCATATCTATCCAGCGTAAGTATAAGACATAATACACATGTCATCAAATATCATCGTCTATCTATGGGAAAACCCATGTCATGGGTTTCTTCAGTACATCGATACAATGAACTAGCTTTGAAAAGAACAATGACATACTCCTCAAAATCACAATTGTCAATTTTAATCATATGCATGCAAAACAGTAGTTGTTCAGTTCTAAGACAATCTCTCTTTTTCTTTTCTTAATATTTTGGGGCACTTTTGTGTAATTTCATAATAATCAACTTGTAAAAAAACAGAAGTATTCATTCAATCATAATTTAATAAATATATTGTATATTTTATTGCTATTTATACATTATACATTACAATACATTTTACGGCAGTGATACAATACCTTTACATTAATTAACTCTAGGACGGACACACTTGCGAATTTTACCTACGTATTATTAACAAAATAAAATTGTATTATTATACAATCGACAGTTTTTCTCTGAATGACAAACATACATACAATAATAAAAGCAGTTAAGTGTATATAAAAACACAAAGTCGTTTGCAAACAAAAATGTCATGACCAAAATATAAAACGGTAAAAATCAAAACATTGTAGTTGCCATACCAACAGACCTTATAACACCATCGGAATACCCAATTAAGGTAACTGTATACAAAAATGTATCTACAAAACGAATAATATGTAACTGTAGATTTATAGGTTTAGAAGCGTCACGCATTCATAAGTACCAAATTGCGAAGTCCCTTCGCAAATCCGGGATGAATGAAAAAGAAAAAGAATATAACAATGTATATTCTTTAGCTTTATAGGAAATCAATCTTAATTATGGTCCTTTAGTATTTGAAATAGATTGCTTTGAAAAAGTTGAAATAATAAATACTAAAGTAAAATTCACAAAGTGTAGTCAATAAAAGCTAGTGTAAAATAAGCTTAATATAATATTATACACATTTACCGGCAAGTAATGAGATTGCCCACACACGATAAATAACGAATATTCGACGTTATACCCAAAGAAGGTTTAATTAATAAAAAATAATCCTCAAAATAAATATGTAAAATAAGGTGTCAAAAACTATCGAGTGTGGATGATACTACAAACATATCATAAGTAAATCTATTATCCTATATCATTTTGAAATAAGCAATTTTTCTACCAATCTCTTAAATCTTATTATTACTCGCATTTCGAACGGTAAACTTAAAATTAATACTGGCATTATAATCGATCCTTATAGAGTTCTACCACCATCCGCCGTACCCGCCATAGCCGCCGTACCCGTGCCCGTAATATCCGCCGTAAGGCCAGTATCCGTAACCGTAGCTAGGGTAGCCCCATCCGTAGCCATAGCTGGGGTAGCCCCAACCGCCGTAGCCGTGGCCGCCGTAGTGGCCGCCATAGCCACCCCAGTGGCCGCCGCCCCAATGCGAGGCTGCAGTTTTGAGGTCATCCTTATCAGCCGTTGCTAGGTCATCCTTCCCTGTTTCTACTTTGAAGGTCTCTACTGGTTTTTCTTCGGCAGGTGCAGCGTGACATAACGCAAAGAGTAGGAAGATGGCGGCGGTGAAGAAGGCGATCTGGAGAATGAGTAACGGACTTTAATATCTTATAGCATAAACATAAAAACTTTTTTGAGGATCTCGTTTATGATAGGGTTTGAGATAATATTATCCCCTGTGTTTATTATATATAAATCAGTTATTACCGTTTGACCGATCGCCATGAAGGTTTTTTTGAAATAGGTTTTTTTCAACCTTCACACAGGCGCAGTCGCGGGCAACAGCTAGAATTATCTTAGCCAAAACTAGCTATCAAAATCTAAGCGCACATAAACAACGAAACTATTTGTACAAGTTCTTCACCACATATCCAATTAGGGTTATACTATGTGTACCTTACTGCATATAACAATACAATTTACCAAAGTAAATACGACCCATTATATCTCAATTGCTACTTATGTATGTACTACACAGTACATAATACACATATCTCTACGACAATGCACAAAACAACCATATCTCACGATCTATTCAATAGTAATTCCCACGGATATGTACTGGACAGCTAATTAAAGTCTTATGCTAATCGTTTCATTATGAAATACTTGAAGCCACTTATTTTGGTGATAAGACTGTGATAAAAGATCAGAATGATGAAAGTATTTCATGAATTCAGATTTTTTTATTGAAATAATTTAGAATTCGTTTTTATACAACTTACGTCCAAAAAAATTGGCCCACCCCCATGTTCCATTTAAGAGACGATATTTCAAAAATCGTAATGAATTTAATTTATTATTTTATATTGTGTGGGTAGGTAACGTAGGTATAGTTTATTTTGACAAAATCGACTCGATTCTTCAGATGTCCTCATCACTCACTTCTGCTCGGAAAAAGTGCGTGACTTTTTTTGTCAATGAAATTGACAAACATTAAGTTTTGTTAAAATTGAACTTGATTTTGTTAACGGACTCCAAAACTATTAGGTTCTTTCAAATTCAACACCCTATTTCTAAGTTCGCGATTTTCCAAAAAAATAATTAAACAGTTTTGATTATTCTTTCACTAATGTAATCTATATACTTTCAGGAAGAGTTAATATATAATATATTGGATTATTGTTAGTAAAACTTGTTGAATTATTTTGTTTCAAATTGAAGAGCATGGGGTGGGTCGATTTTTTTCACGCAAGTGTATTTTGCAGTTCTTCCCTATAACTGGCAAAATGTGGGTGTACTATAGGTACCACCTCTGCCTTCCTCTTTGTGAAATACAAGCGTGATGTTACAAAAATATAATAGAGACCAATGTGTAGTTTGTTCAAAAAAAATATAATCTATGACCTTCTAAGATAATTAAATGATTTCAGTCAATTTTCGAGAAACTCTCAAATGTAAACACTCACTGGACACGACATAATATTATCCACAATTAAGCAATAGTTTAATCAAATATAACAGACAAATTTTTGTGTGAAAACTTTCCATTCATTCACAACTGCCAATTAAATTATGACAGATGCACAGTTTGATTAAAAGATTTTCCCAAAGATCAACCCTTACCAAAAATTCACTTAAAACTTATTTTTCAAATGTCATAACTATTTTAATTAACTCCAAAAACCCAATCACCACATTACATTAATACCACCAAAAGTTAAAACCCCACTTACTTTGCAAGCCATGGTGCCTGGATGACGTTGCTACAACACTGACTGTGGACGCCCTACGCGCCGTTTTATATCTCCACTCCGTCCTAGCTACACGGATGGCCGGCCACCATACGCCATTGTGCTGCCAATGACCTTAGCTTTGGGACTTGAGGTAACTGTCTGGGTGATTTGACCTATATTTTTGGGCTTGAGAAGAAAAGGCACGTAAATCTAAAGGATGTTTTTGAATGCAGGAAAAAAAATAGGGTGATTTGGATAAGTTCGGGCTAAGAGATGTGTCATTGATTGTTTATGATCCTGTTGTGAATAATACTATTCAAAAGAAGTTTATATTTTGTATCGTCATTTGTAGGATTTATCAGGGGGACAGTTCTTAAAATTACGAAATTTTTAGAACTTTAACAGTCTGATCTCAGTCTCAATCTGTCAAAAAAAAATACCCCTAATTTCCCTACATTTTTGACAAGTTTTGACGTTGATTGTCGCTGAGACGAGATAGCGACTTGATTTTGAACGTTTTAAATTACGGGGATGAGCCTTCAGATATTATGTTTTCTGTCGATGTTTGAACTATGTATTATCGATATATGTATCTATCGATCGTTAGACGGATAGATAGATAACATTTGTTGAACACTGAAGTGAAAACTTAAGGAAATTATACTATGTCGTTATCGGTAAAACTATAACATACATACCTATGCATCGATACGTTTGATGATTTTGCAATTGACTTAAGTTTATTCATCTGGAAACCAACTTTTTGGTAACTCAGTATCGGTAAATGTATATATTGAGTTATAGTAATGAGCTCCAGGAATTCCAAAGAACTCGAATTTAAATTGTATTAAATAGCACCTGTTGCAGTGCGGACTGTGGATAAACAACTAATTAGCGAGATAGCTAGTTTGCTCAATATAGCCAACAGGTCAGACCCGATTTATCAAGATGTGCTTAAAAATAACTTTTATTTCTTTACCAAGCCGACATCCAGTGCCCATGATTACTCAGATTTAGTTATAGCCCTAATATAATTATTCTACATACTAGACATAATTAAGACGTTATTGACACAATGAGTGCAAAATATTTTGTAGTCTGACTGAGACTGCTTCGTTGGTCCAGTGGTCGCAAGTGCTTCTGCTGAGCATGAGGTCCTGGGTTCTATTCGCAGGTTGAGTAAAGTGTTATAGATTTTTTCTATCAGGAATTTCTCAGGAACAGCCTGGAGTCTAGTTTTGAGCCCGATTTCTGGCGAAATGTAGGTGTCCTATACGTACACTTCTACCTAACCCTTCGCGGAGTACAGGCGTGATGTGTTATTTTCTAGTTTATGTCCTTTTGTTTAGAGCATCAGAGAAAAGACGCACGTTTCCTTTTCAGTGTTAAAACAATTAACACCTTTGTTACGTGCGCCGCGCGATCTGCCCGCTGGCTTGGAGACCGGGTCTGCGTCGCCGTGCCGCTCCCCATGCCGCCGCCGTCGCCTCGGCAATCGCTGACTCCATGTCCATGTGCTTAGTAATACTTTCAGTAGAACACTAATAGTAGATAGGTTGTTCAAAAATACGTTTACCTCGGGCAAACTCTGCAGTTTGGTAAGAACAACTTTGAGAAGGAGGCTAACAGAAAAATTCAGCTGAGCTGGACAGCGTTTGAGAAGCTTCATCGAGTCATCTCGTCCTGTATCCCACAAAGCCAAGCTAAGCTAAAGCGAGCTAAGGTCTTCAATCAGTGCGTACTGCCAGTTATGTCAAAGTCAAAGCATTTATTTCCAATAGGCACATAATAGGCACTTTTTAAAATTACAACAAAATAGAATTAATTCTAGTCGCCCATTCCAAAAGGTAGTTTTCGTATGGAGAAGAATGGGCAAGAAACTCCACCGTCACTCTTTCGAAATGTTTTACAATATTTTGCATACATTAATGATATAATAATAATATGTGAAGACGATACACCTAAAATAAAATTACTATACCACAATAGGTAAAAGAATTAAAAATGAAATCATGACACATAAATTAATTATCTGATAGATGGTGCTCACATATTTACAAACATGGTAAAAGTAAACGATTTTCATCAAAAAACAAAATACAAGTCAGGGTGTGAGTTAAAGTAGTCACAGAATGTAAATCAATGTCAAAAAAAAATAATAAATTTACAAATAAATTAGCAACCAGTTTGATTTTGTCTAGACTCTATATTGTCCTATGGAGCTGGACCAGCATGTTTCCAAGCGTTTTTATCTTGGATATTATCTTCTATGACTTACGAAGCCGAAACGTGGACACTCACGTTACGGCTGGTCCATAAATTCAAGGTCGCTCAGCGAGCTATGGGACGGGCTATGCTTGGAGACTTTCTGAAGGATGGAATCCGCAACGAGGTGATTCGGCTGAAAATCAAAGTTGTCGACATAGCTCACAGAATAAGCAAATGAAGTTCCAATGGGCCGGCCATATTAGCCGTAGAACCGTTGACCGTTGGGATTGACGTGTTCTTGAGTGGAGAGCATGAATCGGTAAGGTAGGGTGCCCTCAGGCTAGGTGGAGCGACGATCTTCGCAGGATGGCTGGTCGCAGCTTGATGAGCGTTGCCGAAAATCGAGTTGAATGGCGTGCAATAGGAGAGGCCTATGTCCAGCAGTGGACTGCTGTAGGCTGATGATGAAGACTAATAGTAAATTATTATGCTCACACATACACACACACACACATTACATACTATAATATATATGCTATATTATTGTTATTACATTATGCTCTGTGTGTTGTCACTGACATGTAAGACTGTGTGTGTCACCACATGGTGGGTGCCGGAGGATGGGCTGCACCGCCGATGCCGGCCCAGGATGTAGCGAGACGACCTAGAAACGTTCCGCAATGGTTAGGTTGAGGTAGCTCTAGAAAGAGATGCTTGGAAGGATTTGTGGGAGGCATTTGAAGTGACAAAAATTACTATCATTGTCATAGTTATTGACTCCACAGATTACTTGAGTGTAAAATTAAATAATCTTAATTGTTTGCTTAACAATTAATTTCCATGACTTTACCTACGAGAATATGTGAAAAGTTCCTCAAGTCAAGCAGTCATGTCTTAGCCTTTGCCGTTGAGCTAAATTGACTTGAAGTTACTGTCATTAATCGTAATATATTAACATAATTTTCTTTTCTGTAACTTCATGACAAAAAATGGGTCATTTAAAATTTATTCAGAGCTCTTTTGAAAGAGGACGCTGTATAAGTTATCATTTATTTGCCTTCGATAAAATGACTGATATTACTTGTTAGCAAACCTTACGTTTGTTTTCGGATAAAGGACTATATATACTATGTACATATTAGCATAGGAGATAGCTAGACATGAGCTATTGTGAAATAGGGTCTTAAAATTCTATCACCAACATCAACATTATATTTTTTTTACGTTTCTTTTTCACGATTCGCGAACGTGTGAATACGTAGTAATATTATAAATTCAAAAGTAAGTCTGTCTATCTGTCTGTCTGTATGTTAGCTTTTCATGGCTAAACCACTAGATGGATTTCGATAAAATTTGGCAGAGAGATAGATTGCATCCCGGGGAAGGACAAAGGATAGTTTTTATCGACATACCTCGCGGGCTAAGCCGCGGGCGGAAGCTAGTACTATATAAGAATTCAGTTTTCGTATCAAAATGACAATCCATAAATAGGAATAAATTTGCACGTTGCACTATTAAGTAAACTAACTCAAATCATAAGCATAATCACCTAAGCTGAGGGAGAGAGAGAGTGAGAGGAATTAATAGTAGGTAATAGTTATAGTAAAAGTCGTTTATTTCCCAAACTTCAGTAGGTACAGACGCTAGCACATCAAGCTACCCGAAACTGTCAAAATTTCCCAATCAACTTAGAACTTTATGCTGTAGCGATAAAGTTAAAAATCTACTAAAGAAATTTGTCAGATTGTAGTAGCTTGATGTGCTGGCGTTTGTACACGTTACATCAATAAGATCTCGACCCCTGAACTAAGATATCCTGTATGACAGGGGTCGAGGTTTTTCAATTGAATCACCATGAGAACTTTAGATATTTTTAAAATGAAAAGAAAAATGTAAAAAACTACAAAGAAAAAAGACAAATATAATGAGAAAAAAAAGTAAACACAGGAACAGTAATGACGCGCCCTTATAATAAACTTAAAAGACAAACGTTTGTCTACAAGATTTGTCCAAATCATACCGAGTCATCACCTAAAAAACCGTATAATATTAAAATGACGTGAAGGATCGAATGAAACGCATAGGGCGTTAAATTACTATTTACTTTGAAACCTTTACGTAAACAAAAAATAAATAAAAGGAAATTAAATTACACGCTAATCAAGTGGAAGTAGCTTCAATCAGTCAATCAACTCAGCCTACTGTTAAATATATAAAAAAAGTTCAAGTCATAGATCTCGAAATATTCAGCTTCCACCTTGTTCATTCAAGATGGAAGCCGAATTATACTGTATTCGTTGTAGTCCATTCATTAATAGATTAATCTCGCACAGTATTTGAGAAAATCTAAGATCATCATTATGAACTGCATACTGCTGTATCATCAGTAGCGATAATTTGGCCCGTCTTGATATCTAGACAACGAATCTACCTAGGTATGTGAATTTAGAATACTGCCTCGATGGTCTAGTGGTCGCAAGCGCGACTGGTGTGAATAAGGTTCTAGGTTCTATTCTCGGGTCGAGCAAAGTGATATCGGGATTTTCTTAGTAGCTGCAGTCCGGAATATTACATAGGACTTAAACAAATGGCGAAATGTGGGTGTTCCTACTACGGTTACACCTCTGCATAACCCCTCGGGGAAACTATACGTGATGTTATGTGTGTATTTGGACACTTCTTATTTGCAACAATGGCTTGAGCTTTTTGACTACTTCTATGGTGTTGTACAGACGCCAGCACATCAAGCTACCCGAAACTGTAAAATTTTCCAAACATACTTTGAACCTAATGTTTCAGCGATATATGTTGTTGAAAACCTATTGAAGAAATTTGACAGATTGTAGTAGCTTGATGTGCTGGCGTCTGTACAATCTTGTTCTTCCTATATTTTACGGTGACAAAGTTCACTAAGGGTCAGAAAAAAATTATTAATGACATTGACACTAACTAATACCTTGAAGATAAGGCTGAGAAAAATAAAACAAACTAAAAATGAAAACATTCCGGTTTCTACCACATGTTTGAATTCGGGAAAATTCCTTAAAATACACGTAAATGACAAGACTTATTATGTTACATATTTTTTTTTAGTATTTAAGCTGTTGCTTTTATTATATTATATTTATCATGAGCATGCTTATATTGCTCATGGCAACGTTGTATTTCGCTGGATGTCCAGAACCTTAAATTGTATCGGGGAATCGGTCATCTAGCCCAAAATTATTCCAAGATACAATTATTATATGACGTGCAAACATCGTGTAATAAGTGTTATTTACTACCCATTTACAAAATGATAGTAGATTATTCATCAAGGGGATAAAGCAGTGCCTTATTCACGGGCGCTATATTTAATCCCAAATGGTGTGAAAATATCATGAATCATCATTTTGCACCCGGTTTTGTCTGTATTTGTACCCATTTGATGGCAATAGGCTCGCTCCCTATGACATGAGACTTTAACATAACTGGAAAAATTAGAGTGTGCTATAGATGCACCTCTGTCTAACCCTTCGGCTTCTGCTTCTTTTGGGGTTTAATACAGGCGTGATGTTATGTTATTATTTTGTATCACCACTTTGTCCAAAAAAGGATGCCCATGGAAAGCAGTTAAGCACCCGTTGCCCTCAAAGACGTCCCTTCTTAAATGTAGATCAGAACTTCACATGATAAGTGAAGACCTTGCTTAATTCTATAAGTAACAATTTCCTCTAATATTCACATTGTCGTGCCAGTAATGAGAAGGTAGGAAATACAGCAATTAGTTTGAAGTAGGCCTGCCGTAGCGCAGTATTTCGACATGTAAGGAACTACGTGGACACAAGTCATTAGCGGTCACAGACTCGCAGCAAGACTTGGTGTCCGGACAAGATGACTGCCACCCGTGAGGGCCTAATAGCTGCGTCAGTAGACACTCAATCAGATTTCCCGTTGCTGTATTTTGGACAAAACTAATTTCAAATATTTTGCCACGACACGCTAAGAAGAAAAAGCAAGGTATTTATTATTCATTTCATGAAAATAATGACTCGAACTGACATTCAGCATTGGGCTGCTTCAAAAATAAAAATAAAATAACAATCATAAATTGCTTGTTGTGGGAATTACATCAATTCAATAATTTCGGTAGTTTCGGTTTTATTCACTTATTTTTAAATAAACATATTTCGAACAAAAGGAATCTAAAACGATTATACATTATTTTGATACTGTAAAAAGCTTTATCATTTGTCGCAGATTACAAGATTGTGTTCTGATTCGAATGTCCAATTTGTCTTTCCCGCTTCAGCCTACGTTTCGAGCTACTCTATCAAACGGACATTGTCACCATCAAATAGCCCCGTCCTTCCTTCCGCAACCAGAGGTCACCGTCATCATTATACCTATCTGTCATTGAAACCTTGACTACTTATTAAGAGTAGCTACCTACGCACGGACAAAATATGCTTTTTGGGAATCTGTTAGTGGTGGGTGATGTGGTAAAAGGTTGTTTCATAGATAGATTGTAGAGAACCGCTTGTCCTGCATGAGTGGAAGGGATTTCAGTGTTTATTTTAATTTTTTATAGTGAAAACTTCTTCAGGCGCGTTGGGCATTTTTTGAGACGGGAAAAAACCATTGAACTCGCGCCACTGTTACCGTAAGCGATACCGCGCGTGTTTTGTTTATAAGACGATTAAAAAAATACACGCTTCCAATGTGTTCAGCTGTCCTCGGGATGTACTCGGTTTTAATGTATATCCGATATGCCAGTGAGTGATGGCAAAGTATTCTGTTTGTGTTTAGTTTTCACTTCTGTCGGCACTCCCGGAGTGCCACTGTTTTTTATTTTGTTTTTTTCTTTAGCCTATATTGTGTCCCACTGCTGGGCAAAGGCCTCCCCATTTTCCTTCCAAACCTTCCCGTCTTGTGCGATCTCTGGCCATGTTGGCCCTGCAGACCTTCTTAGATCGTCACACCATCTTCGCAGTGGTCTAACTTGATGGCGATGCATTTCAAAAATTGGTTTCTTTTTTTGTATTAGTGCATTAAGAATAATCTTTTTCTTTCAAGATAACGAGTTCAATAAGTAAGTTTACACATAGCAAGTTGAATTTATATTCTACTAGGTAAATTAGATTCGAATGAATTAGAACATATAGTTACAGTACAGCGTTAGGTCTTTATCCAGGAACCATTCTGTTATAAGTCCTTCACCATCTATATTTCTGCCAAATCAGCGCAATAGTGCAAACTTCGAAACGTAGCAATAAGACAGACAATCTCACTTTCATGGAAGGTTTCGTGAACCCTATCAATATTATATAAACTATTGAAATAGCAGAGCAGCAGTCTTTATCCTTACCTCTTTCCGGGATCTCCCCGTTTCCAGAAGGCCATTGAACTCTCTTATATTGAGTAAAAACACCCAGAATCCTGGAATCCCCTTATCAGTTACACATCTTAGCTGACCTCCTAGTGCTGCGATAATACCCGCACATGGCTACATTCATTCGGTCACATCCGTGTTCAAGTTCAATACTGTTACATACGATTCAAGTTCATCAAACGTATCGCCGCGTGCGCATCACAAAAATAGTCGGTGCCAATACTTCGCTTGTTCTTTGAATATGCGATCAGATGACGCAATTCGTTTATGGTAAATAGCTGCAGAAGGAGAAAAGTTATAAATATCTTATGCGTTTTAATCTCAAAACATTCCTTTTAACATTTCATGCCTTTATTAACTGAAGTTTAACTAAATGCTATAGTTGTATAATGCATATGATGCCAGATGCCTATTAATAGAAAAGATATTTTTTTAAATTCTTTTGTTAAGATTATTCATCCAAGTGCAATAGATAACGAAAGAGGTCAACACACATGGAATGATTTATAGCCTGGGGTTACGATTGTACGTACCTACTCTTCGTCACTCCATCATAACCCATTGGCTTAACCTTTAACGTACAGATTACCTTTACCCGATATCAATCCTTTTAACAATGGCAAATCGATAGACTTTCTGTTACTAAATCTAGACAATCACAATTTAGCATTAATCCGTCATTTTAAAACCTAAAAACGTCTAAACAATAGATTACATTTCCACCAAATCTAGTTCCAATCAAAAAGACCTATTGTTTTGAAAATGTTACGTAACGGGAACGAATCGAACTGCATGGACTCTATCCGTATTCTATATCGATTCTCAGAAACAAAGTTGTTCTATAAAGCATTTGCTAAATACGTCATAGAGGCTCAAAATACCAAGTGAAGTGTTCATTGAATACTAAATGAGTTAGGACATTTTTAATTCAGTAAAAACCAATGCTTTGATGTCTGAGTTAAACGTGATACTGGATATGTCATTGTCTTGTTATTGTTTCAGGATGTGGAGCTAAATTGAGCTAGACATTAATCTGTATGATAATGGGATTATCTTGAGTAAAAATGCATAAACAGAGTATACAACTATCTTAACAGGATTAACCTAATGCGATGGTGTGGTATTTATATACTTATAATATTAAATTAACCTAATAAAAATCTACACACTACCCATCCTAAATTATATAAATCTCATACAGAACAACTATTATATACCTTGATAACATTTAATACTTAATACTACACATTTATATACAATACAAAAACATATTTTGCCTAACCTATCACAACTTATGTGTAGCTGTACTGTAACGTCTGCAACACTTTTTCGGAACTTCTAAATCTAGAGGAGCGTTATTGGCGGAGATTCCAGAATCTTCTTGTTACATGTCGATGGCCATGGTGGCTTCAGCCGTTTGAAGCTTTAGCCCTTAATATGCTTCTCCGGAAAGAGAATACTACCTATAAAGATTTCTACATAAATATATAAACAGTCACACTTGGGATGACCCAAGTGTTGGGGTCACAATTGAGATGACCCAAGTGTGACCCCAACATAGTTGAGAAAAGGCTAGGCATATGATGACATCTGCCTAGCCTTTTCCCAACTATGTTGGGGTCGGCTTCCAGTCTAACCGGATGCAGCTGAATACCGGTATATAGAGCGACTGCCTATCTAACCTCCACAACCCAGGTACTGGCTAATACGATACCCTTTGGTAAGACTGGTTGTCAGATTTTCGGGCTTCTGACGACCCGCAACGACTGTCAAAGATCCACCAACAGCTTTACGTGCTTTCCGAGGCACGACCAGTCACACTCGGGTAATTTATAATATTTATAAACACATAATACGGTACCACTGTCCACTATCCTTATAGGTTGGATAACCCAACACTATACATACTTTGAACACCACTCTATCTAGCCCAACAATCATCGTAATGTTATTATAATTATTATCACTCTGATCGTTGATAATAATCACCACAACGCCCAATTTACTTATTCAAGTCACCGATACATCAAAACTCATACCCAAGCACCTTACAATGCCGTGACGTCTCATCAGTAAAGACATTCATTGATATATCACGTTGTTATCATTCGCATCAGGTACTGGTCTTAATGGAATGCCATTTTTATTGTGAGAGATAGTTTTTATGTCATCGTCCAGCGGAAATGTCGTCTATAAAAGGCCTTGGTATATTTGATGGGGTCTTGTTTTGACACCTGTGCAGAAATAACGGGATAGGTTGATAATATACCTACCTATAATTAAGAGAGGACGGGGAAACTATTGCCGTCGCCTTATCTTAAGTCTGCCCCCGTAGTGTATGATAGGGACAGCTGCAGGTCAGACCGAAATTATCACAAAAACTTTGACGAGATCGACGATTCGTATTCCCCTTTTTGTCCTTGAAAACTGAGCCGATTATTTTTTACATCAAAATTTTACGAAAGAGTATGTTTAGGTTCCTAATATTTTTTTTATGTTAAAAACTTTTCTAATTTGTCTGGTAGTCCTCTAATCACGGCGGTAAAAATAGAGCATTTTTTGTCATTTTTAAGGGTCATATTTTCTTTACTAATTAGTTGCTAAAAAAGGGAAAATGACAGGGACGTATTTACAGCAGACCTTGATTTTATGAAGAAAAAAAATTGCTCTAGAGACTTTATTCAGGAAGAATAAAGGGGAATACATTTGTATGAAGAATCGCACGCCCTGTTCCCTATTAGTAATAAATTGTGTTTGCCCACTTATGGCTTTTAGTTTTATTTTCTCTCGGCCTATATTCTTCTCAGTTCTCTTCGGTCAACACGCTATCTAGCAACGTCACGCATTGGGCATGACGTTGCTAGATAGCGTGTTCTATTTTACTTACCCATAGAAACAATCAATATTTAATTCAATTCAATTCATTTATTTGTTGACATAGGTTACTATAGGTGTTACAGTTATACACAGTACAGTAGTACAGTTTATATGACTACAAAGTTGTTTCGGACCGTTCCAATCAAAGTGCTTTCTTCAATGTAAATTTTTCCAGATTTTCCAACCTTATTTCATAACAAGTATGTGTAAGAGAATCGCCGACACGTGTCAACGAGTTCTTTCTGCTTCTTTAAAAAATATTGTTATGTTGTGCTCCATTCCCCACGAGAAAAGAACAGCATGACAAACAGTGCCTGTGGAACATTCAAATAGAAAGATTTAGCTACACGCAAACCTGAAGCCGCTCTAACAGTTGTTTATGTTCTACTAAGTTTTTTGAGTTTTGAGTCAACACTCTTCTTTCCTTAAGAGATAAGTCGCTTTTCCAGAATTAATTAATGGGAAAACCCTACTATTTACTATATAAGAAAGTCTTACTTGTTAAGACCTGTATGACATGAGTACCTTGCTATTAGTCGCCATCTAATATGAGCAATCAAGAAATGAAATCAGTATAAATGAAATATTAATAAATAATAACGAATAAAAATTATGTCAGTATAAATGGAATAACGCCCAATAAATGCTCCACTATTTAAATTCAACGCCAAAACAGACCAATTCTACATAGCTACATTACAATCAACTTAGCTGAACATGTAAACGCGGGCATTTCCCGCGCACAGCTACAACTCATCATAATGCCACAATTACTACGCGGAGCAGGTGACTTGTTGATTGCCAACCTAATCTGTATACAGACAGATTCCCGCCATTCAACTTATTGTCAATTAGCGACTTAAATGGTGCAAAAAACGAAGAATCCTGTTGTGAGTTTTAAACCTGCTTTGAACTCAGTTTTTATGAAGTTAGAATGTAGAAGTTTCTGAAACTATTGTCATTTATCTATATAGGATTCAATTTCGAAATTAGTTTTCGTCTTCATATATGAAACCCGATATGATCTAGACATTAAAAGCAAAACATTTTAAAAGTAGGTAAGTCACTATTATACGTATTTGACAAACTAACACCAGTATTCACAACCATTAGGTACTATGAGGTCTCACAGTGCACGCGGACGCACAGGGCCCCAAAAACATATTCATAGACAATACTTGAGCGGTGGTCGGCTGTATGTATCACTTAATTTTTTGAATTGAAAGGCTTGTCATATGGAATAACTAGCTACGCCCCGCGGTTTCAACCCCGTGTAAGTTTGGATCCCGTTGAAATATCGGGATAGAAAGTACCCTATGTGTTAATCCAGGAAATGGTCTATCTATGTGCCAATTTTCATCCAAACGGTTCAACGGTTTACGCGTTATTGAGTAACAAACATCTAAACATCTTCACAAACTTTCACATTTATAATATTAGATTTTACATTTTTAATATTATTTCGCATATTATTGCTACTTTACTTGGACAAGTAGGTATTGTTTGTGAATACGGGTGTGATACATATCTGAAAAATATTTATTAGCTAATGAGATTGTTCTTTCTAAAATAACAAGAGCTAATCTCGGCTCGCTCTCACTCGATATGACATTAGACTCGACAGAAAATATTTCAAAAATCGGAAGTGACAAAGATCATTCATATTTTACAACTATTTTACTACTGAAGCCACACCGCATTACGGAGCACAATATAAAAAGACCTTTTGTAAATAGTAGACAAATCAATCGATGGCCATGACGGATCATGAATCAAAACCGTCGGTCATCGGCAATTGTTTTACGGCGGCCGCGAAATCTGTTTATGTCACACTAACCGTCTGGGTTATATTAGTAGATAATTTAGTGCTGTTTTTCCGTGTAAGGCCGGCCGCATACGTCCGGTTTCCTGATTCGGTTAGATTATACGTTCTTATATTTTCCGTCAGGGTTTCCGAACGGAAAATATAAGAACGTATGCGCTTAGAGACGATTTTGTATGAAATGCGTGCATTCGGGGTCTCCGAATCTGAATTCCTGATCAGGAAACCGGACGTATGCGGCCGGCCTAAGTCTGTAGTACATTCCATTGATTTAAAACTGGTGGGAACTGGGAGTACTGGGAGTACTGGGACCGTAGTTACCCGCCTCTCTTTTACGATCTGTTTAGACGATTGTTGGTCAGGACACCAATGTAAGTAAATTAATAGATATCAGCTCCAAAGATACGATGATATCTAGCAGACATGAATATCACTACATATAATAAACAAAGTCGCCGCATCTGTCTGTCTATTTGAGCGCCATAAACTCAAATAATACCAAGCCGATTTTTATACGGTTTTCACTATTGAACGGATTCATGAGAAAGGTTTAGGTGTAATGATAATTCATTAAAGTTTTGTATAAATTGGCTGAAATATGACGATGATAGTTCTTTGAAGATGTTGGAAAAAATCATGCCTACTGGGAGTTTTTTGGCGTGCGCCGCGTAAACCAATAGTTACATGAAAACAATGCATAAATGGGATATTTTCCGAAAATCCACGCGAACGAAACCACGGGAAAAACCTAGTTATTAATAAAAGAATTAACTAACCATTGGCCGAATATACAATATTATTAAAATGGAACCTATCATAAATACCTTCTCCAGCAGATTCAGATTAGTGAAAAAATCTCTCAAAATTTTTTTATATGTAAAAGCTAAATAAACCAGAGGAAAATCCTATAAAGTTGTTTCACAGTATTGGTTCTATAAATACACTGGAGTTGTGCCAGAATTAGTTTCCCACAATTGTGGTTTTAGTGAATGTACTGACACCGTAATATTGGATGTAAATTATACAACATTTATATCAATATATGGTCGTAAAAGTTTGAATTGCACTTATATATTATGTTCGTTCACCTGACAGGCATACTGATTCGAGCAACAGTCATGGAGGTGAATGATTGGTGGCCAAATGTAGATCCATCTTTTTACAAACATCTTTGGTAATAAATGTAAGTGAGTTGCAGCAATGAGAGTGCACCTCTGAGCCAAAATGTATGTTGAACGTGAGGGTAATAACAACAAAGAATGGGTTTCCCCTAATCCGTTGTAGATGTAAGGTACCTAAGTCACCGAATTTATCTGAGTACCTACTTGATATTAAGCAGTCCCATCTGCCCAGAAAGGTGACTGAACTGACATAGCAACAACCCTTAATGTCGTATTTCTTTTGGATTTTCCTGAAGATTGCATGGAGATTCCGCATAAATACAAACTGTTCGTTTTAACTATTTATAACATATTTGCTCGTAAAGGGTCTCTTATTTCACCAATTTCAATATCGTAATGTATCTCATTACGCACTTGTGCGGTAATGTAAAGTAAATCGCACGGTTTATCAAGATGCTCTGTCAAAACGAACGGTACTTTTTTAAATCTTAGCAAAGAGTTTTTATTTCAGAAAAGATGTCAACATTTTATGAATAAAATTAACTTTGGGAGATAAAATATAATAAATAAACATTTAATTCTTTAATTTAATTAATTTTGACAATAAATTACAACCATTAATATCTGTAACAAAACAAAAATATTAATTTACTTTATTAATAACACTGGCTGTTTTGTGCCTATGCCTGAAAAAAAAAGCGCGAACGCGCGCGCATCGCTTATCTGTTAAGAAGTAAAAATTATTCCGCGCGCTTTTTCTTTTCGCTGTACTTATTTTTATTTGAAAATGTCGTCAAGTAATGATGAATTTATTAATTCCACACCGCCAGAAGTCTCAGAGGCAGCGAAAAAGGCTACTCTAAGCCTCGCCCGAAAAATCGACCGATAGATACTTACAAGCGTATCAAAATTTCATCATATGGAAAACAAGCAAATATGCAAGTTCAGTCCGAGTTTTATTTATTTCCTCACAAATATGTTATAAAACGTCGTATGACATACGTGCGCTTTGAAAATTACAGCCTCTGCTTTCTTTTAGCCCTCGCCTACGGCTCGGGCAAGCAATATCGCCTCGGCTGTAATTTTCAACTTACCGCACTTATATCATAATGTACTATTATTAGATCTACTGTTCTCACCACATGTAATATGTGGTTATGTAATATGTGGTGATTTTTGGTAACCTGATTTTGACAGGGCTCTAGCCCTGTCGAAATCAGGGTGGGTTCATGTTTAATATATTTACACAATCTATAACACTTAGGTCGTTGAATCATTGAACTTTACAAGTTTAGATAATAATAGCTTGTAAAAGCTTAGCGTTTATACATCATCACTCATCACAAAAAATATGGTAGAGTGTGAATTGTGGTGAAATATGGTTATTCTCAATCGTATACCGTTGTAAACATGGTGGCAGAGACATCAACGTGCAAACCGTAACCATGAATTTAGCACATGATTCTAGATTCCTGCCCTGCGTAGATATTTTTCGCGCCGCGACAGTTCTACAGCTACAATAACCAAATTCCTCCTAACACGCTGTCTAAGCCCAGTCCGTCTTTACGCCACCATTGCACTCACCTTCGTAGCCAATTTAACCCAATTTTAGTAATAAGCACGCTCACTAATGACCGTATGTAGATATACGAGACTAATCTAATGCCATAGTGTAGCGCTGTGACGCGTGGCGGCTGACCCACTGGAGTTATGTCACGCGTGTGTTGACATACAGACCTTGGGGTTGGGGGATGTGTACGAAATGAGTGCTTAATACCAGCTTGTAATGACTCTACTGAAGGGCACAAGCATCTTGTTTTGAGCATTGATGGCCTGTTGCTTTTTCAGACCAGAAAGTTAAGGATTCCCTACGATAACAACTTGAAGATTTCAAATAAAAAAGTAATATTTAAATTGATTTACGAGGGTTTGAAACACAGGTTTGAAACCCCAACCTGTAAACTGAAACCTTTGGATTTTAATACGTACCACGTGGCATTTGGTTTTCTTTGAACCTTCATTGTAGTAGAAGGATCAGCTGAGTGGATAGTTTGTTAATTGGCCAGGGTACAGTGGCTTGATGGATATGACGCAATTTTTAATGTTTCGGCGACCATAAATTGTAATTGTTCAGGAAAGTACCTACCTACCGTTATGCAGATGCAATGCAACATGTAGGCACTCATTAGCTCTTATGATATCAACTAAATCTACGCAGCTCTAACAAGGTACATAGGAAATATCAGCTGTTGACAAAAACCAGTAAGTTTTAGCAGACAATAGCCATTATTCGTGGGAAGTAAGTTGATAAAACAATAATGTCTAGTTAAGTATTTACTTGGCCGTACGTAATGAGACAATGTTCCTATCATACGAGATTATAATTATGTCACATGTGTAGGAGTATTGTTTCAGTTGGATATGTTTTACAACTTGTAGTGTACCGGAGACTGGAAGCTTATGGACCCTTTTATAGGTAACTAGCTGAAAGAAAATAAAATGAGACACCCGATTGTGTACTTACAGTAAATTAAGTTTTATTGTCTACAGTAATAAGACACAAAGCTCCGTAACTGTCAGCAAAGCGAAGCATTATCATAATCACACTATACCGTTCCCACTGCTGGGACACAAGCCTCCTCTCTTTTGAGAAGAAGTGAGACGTAATCCTCCACGCGGGCCCAGTGCGGGTGCGCAGATGTCTTCGAATTTTTGGTTCTGGGACAAGCCGGTTTCCTCACGATGTTTTTCCTTCACCGTTTTGTGAGCATTGGTGAAGACTCAATTACAAATAGTAAATCACCTGTCTGGTTTCGAATCCACGACCGGGCAACTCGTAAGTCGGAACCGACATAACTGGGCCACCACTGATCAAAACAAAGTAAAATAAAAATAATATTAGAAATAGTAGATATTTTTTTAGACGGCTTCGTTTGCGTTAAACGGAAATGGGGTAACTATTGCTGTAAATAAAACTCGGCTGCAATATTATAAAATAAATTAATGGCATTTACTTAACAATCTAACAGAATTGACTTTAATATTGGATCACCTACTTTTGTTTTTTTTTCTGGTGTATTATAGACTACCTTCGAGATATTATTAAAAAAATGTGAAGGCAATTTATGGCTTTTGGCAACATAATCGCAAATTAACAAGAACCATGCTTGAACTGCTGCAGTCAGTCAAAGAGCTCATTTTCAAATTAAACTGGGATAATAGAACCACTATAGTATAAGGACCACAATCAATCACATCTTACAAAACAACCCACAATACATTCTGTACTAACGAACCTATAACTAGCGCCATCTATCTTAAGTACTGTTCAATTGGCGCGTAGTCTACGCTATTGCCGCGAGGACCGGAGAGGTACACCGACCGGCCACCAGATGTCACTTGTCGTCTGAAGAACTCTGCTACGTTGCCACTCATACTGCCGTACGGGATGCCTCCTGAAAAATTTAAGAGGATAATATTATAATGTATGACATTAGTCTTCAACTTCAACTCTTTAGATCATTGCGTTTGTAGTTCATGACACAAACAATTAACATTCAAAAAGACACTGTCAAGGAACTGTAAAACTTTTAGTTAAGTAGGTACCTACCAGTTTACATCAACATTTATTATTGAACGATGCAGTATTTTACGAAAGAATGTATTGTAAATAGTGTCGCGAAACTCTTCAGACAAGATTGGTATTGATATCTAAATAGGATAAAATAAAAAATAAAAATGATTTGATGTTGTTTAGGGGTCGACGACCTCTGGTAGGTTTATTACTTGAAGTATGAGCTGAGAAACTATGTTGTATCATGTTATGATGGCAATAACATACACGTCATGTCGCGAAGTTTACTAAAAAAACAGATTTTTTCAACAGAGGTCAATTAACGAAAAAAAAAATCATCAAATTAATTTATTTTTTGTTTTTTACTGTTTAGATAACGATAATTCGATACTTACCTATCATGCACGTCTTCTCAGTTTTTCTAGCTTATTTAATCCGACCCGCATAGCTATAAAGAGATATAGCTTTTGTACTTACTACAAAAACGTGCAATTCGTACCATGGTCCGCATCTCACAAAGGGAAAGTTGCCGACTGTATGTACTGCATGTACTGTAAGTATGTATTTACAGTACCAAGTCTTTATGTATTGGTACTTTTAATTAATATGGTCAAATACATACAATACTATGAGACAGTAGAAGAACGGCAGATAAGGGAAGGCACCCGTAGACTGGACTTGAAGAATAAAAATTGTACTAACCATAACCTAAGAATTGTTAAACATAGTCCACGATATCAGTCTGTAAAACTATTCAACAGGTTGCCTGCAGACATAAAAAGTACTGTCTACAGTAGCGTTTTCAAAATAAAATTTAAAAAAGTCCTATTGAACAAGTGTCTGTATGCTGTAGAAGAATTGTGATTTAATTAAATTGTAATTTTATTGAGATAATCATGGGTTGATAAATTTTATGAGATTTTGTTAATTCTGATTTATTGATCTATAAATTTAATATTATCATTTTTAATTAACTCGGTCAATCTATGCTAATTTATTTTTAAATAATTATTTTCGTTGTTATTATTTTAATTTTTTAGGTTTGGTAATGGTAATATTGTTTAATTTACAGCTGGTCGAATTACTATTAAAGAAATGTAAATCTATTATTTTTAAATTGATGATGTAATTTATGAAATCCAGATGAATTTTTTTTTGTGTGTAAAATTCAGGTACAAGTTACTTATTTATGAATAAATGACTATGACTATGGCTATTCACAACCATACGACAAACTATCGTATCGAAAATGACACATTTCGATAACCTGATGTCGGAAGAATAGCTGTCGTCTATTTGATTTAAATAGACAAAATTTTCTGGTTTTGTACTTTTGAACAGTGTTTAGAGGACTCCTACGATAACATTGATTAATATTCGATACGGTATCTATTGGTTTTACCTATCGGTATCTATTGGTATCTATTGGTATTACCTACCAATAAACAATTTTAGATCTTTGCAGAGAAATAAGAACAGCTTTTTTGTTGCTAGAGCTCTAGTAGGAAACTTGGGAAATTCCAGTATACTCCTATGTTAATAAATTAACATATGTAACAGTATTGAGGTACTTATAATTTTACATTTTATTCAAGGCTCTGTACCTAATTTAAATAATTTTATTCAAAATATAAAAAACAAATTTGGTTGTGAAATGAAGCATTTTGCTGATCAGCTGACTACGCGACGTTGTGTAAGTTGAGTTCATTATTAAACCGAAAGCAAACTAGAAGTTCAATGCACTTGCCCAATGATTACAAAAAGTAACTATACAGCACCGAAGTAATTACTGTCTTGAAAAAAAATGTGTAAAGGAATTGTTACTACATTATTGGTGGATGGCGGATGCAAAAAAATCAGTGACGTCTATATGTGATATAGATTGTAGACAAGGGTTTCATTATCATTTCAGTCTAAAGACATCCACTTCTGTACATAAGCCTCCCGCAACCATTCGAAAGTCTCTAAATCTCGATCTCGCCAGATTGTTGGGCAAGATCTCGAATGGCCAATCTTGACACCAGACTTAGCACGCGAGATCTCGAGTTGCTAATCTCGAGTCGAGGGGCAATTCCCGTATTTTTAGGAACGTTCACATTCTAATCTTAGTCTCAATATGTTAAAAATACCTATAATTTCCCTACTTTTTGACAATATATAATTTCCCTACCTTTTGACAAGTTTTTTCATTAATGATCGCTAAGATGAGATTGCGACTGGATTTTGAACATTTTTAATTACCAGAATTGGCCTTCTGATTATTTTAGGGTCATCATTCCTACGCCTATTAACAACGTAGGAAAACACGGCAATATTAAGATCGTAGAATAAAGAACTGAATACCAACCGTATGACAGCCCAGGTCCAGGTAGAGTAACACTCTCTCCATCATCAGGTTTCGCCGCAGACAACACCACCAGCGCTAACACAGCGCACAGCAGGAAAGATACCTGGAACATGATAAAAAAGTGTCATTAATTACATAGTTGGATAAGTTATTTGTAGGTATATAAAAAGAAAATCGTAGGGCATCCAAAAATTCGTGCGCATCGCTGTCAACAGGAAAAGTGCCCAAAAGGCGGGCAGCAGTGCCACATTGTATAGGAACGCTGATTCTTTGGCCAAAAAATTGGTCAGGCCTCTGGTCACAAGTCAAGGCCATATAAATATTAGTAGGACGATTAATTACTAGCTGGAGATAGGGCTTTGATTATGGTTCTGCCAAACCGTGTCTGATAGATGGTTAAGAATACTTTTGTCAACCTGCTTCCTACGTTTTTTACAATATCGACCGTTGGCCAAATACGTAAAGAGAGATCTAAGCCCTCTCATACCTAAACCTTAAATCTGCCGGCCAACTCTATTGCATTAGTTGTGACCGGGTATTTAAAACAAATTAGGTCTGGCGAGTCATATTAGGGCACACGCTAGGAAATAATAATTTCAAAGGGTCGCCGTTTTCGAAATCGCTAAGGACTAATATATTGGCACAGTGTGCAGCTTCAGACGCGTCCTCCAAACAGTGTTCGCGAGTCCAAGTCTGAGTTTTAATCGTGTAAAAATGTTGCTACAATTGAATTCCCAATGCACATTGCCGTTATAATTTATAACGTGATATCCACATAATATGAGATATACGTGTGTGTATGTATGTTATGTTCAATATTTTCGAACAAAGATTGTAGTAGGTACTCTTGTTGCTGTACACATATTTGAGGCTGTCTGTACAACCTGTGCAAAATGATTAAAAAGTTTTAATGGTGACACTGGCCATGACAGGGAACCTAGGCTTCAACTGTGCCAAGCCCCTAATAATTTAAAACTAGTCACATGTTAGTCATTACTTAGGTATAGGAATTTGTCAATAATATCCGCGTCGTAGGAGCACTCACATTTTACGATTTCCTAATACATAGAGAATTATTTGGAATATATTTAGTGGAGGTCAAAAAAAAACCCGGTTCCAATAAAAATAGTTTTTGCATCAATATCCAATTTGAAAACAATAATTGTTATCCTCATCAGACTGCAGCAATCAATCGATCATAATAAACTTGAACTTTATTGTAGTTAGCTAGGTATGTTCAGTTATGAGTTTATTTTACTTGAAACAATGGTTCTCTGTTCTGAGAAACCTTAAAAGCTTAATTAAGGAGGAAACGCCAAGATAGCACGCGTAATTCAAATTTTCATGTGCCATGTTGAATATTGAGTAAAATATGATTCGCGAGCGAGCGTAACAAATATGACTTTACAGAATTATAATCATCAATATAACCCTCTAAGTTCATATAATCCTAATGAATGACTATTTCATGAAATATCAATAAATAGGATTTCAAAAATGTAAGAAAATTTTGACGCTTCTCACATAATCTGTTCGGTAAATGACCATAGATTTTTCGTTTATTTTTTATTCTTTAAAATCAAATTTAAACTCGTTTACTTACATATAATTGTAGACACTGGCTCAATCGGTACTTTTCAAAATGAGATCCTTATATTTACTCATTTCAGGTAATCTGATAGCCACGATTTTTTTTTCTTCTACTACTTACTATTATTGATCTAAGACTTATTGCTATTCGAATACCTATTATAAATCTATAATATGTAGGATTTTAAATCTATGTTTAAGTTTACGAATCCGTCTTCTCTTCGTAAAATAAAGTCGGTTTTACCACGAACCCGCGACGAACGGGCGAAGTAACCCGACTGCATTCATAATAATGCAACTGGCATTTAACAGTTAAAGCCTTGGGACATTATGATTACCTACATTATGCATGCTTTCCATTTATTTTGCTCTGAACTTTTGTTTTTAAAAGGTATGTTTTTGCTTCCGCAACCGCTGAATACCTGGTCCAGGTTTTGTTGCAGAAGAGAAATTTAATACCTTTTATAAAGTGTCTTCACAGTCTAATTTGCTATGAAATTCGGTTAACCAAAGAGATTGCATTACATCGATATTATTTCAAGATGTGATAAGAAAATGATCCTTGTTTGCGGTCTAGTAGTCTTGACTAAAAACAATTGCAACTTGGATACCAAAAGCCAACTACCATGATTTTGTGAGAAGGAGTTCGTGACTGGTGCAAATTATATATTATGTAATATAGGTACTTATATTAGTGCTGCTTTAGAATCTAGGCACCTAGGTAAACTAAAAACTCATAAGTTGCATACATTCTAGGAGCAGATCACAAGGTTTCATTGGAATCGTGCTTTCACTATAAAACGATACTGACAATTATTTCATTGATTAAATTATCATTGACATTTTTTCTTAAAATAATATTATCATTGCAAATTCGTAAGAAAACCAAGACTTGAGAAAAATTCTACTGATCGTTCAGCTCGTTCTTTTACTCACTTTTCAGACAAAGCCCTCTAGCAACAATTATAGGCCTATAATATTATACTATTACTTAGAGGATAACATAATTAAATTATTATTTAAAACTGGAGCAAGGAATGAACGCAGCATAACAACAAAAAACAATATACCTAACAGCCTCCAACGCATACACAGTACCTACACAGTACACGACATAATATATAAAAACACAACAATACAGGACATGTCATGTGTATTACATTAGCGAGCAGTCTGAACTTGATCTTGATAAGTAAGTATGTCGTTTCACCTTCACATAAGGTCTCAGCAGCGAGGTGAGTGGCTATGTGGGCTAGATTTGAGATAGCAGGAAGCGAAGTCAAACAGGGTGTAACAATTACGATTTCAGAGGCTAAAGTGATCGTAGATAATTAATTAGTTTACATAGTCTTGTCATTAGATGCATTTACTTGTCATTAATTATTCTGTTCATGATGAGAAATACAAAGACTCTTATACAAAACTCTAAAAACTTTTGTTTGTTTATTACCCGTTAGTGTCCCACTGCTGGTCAATGGCCTCCCTACTCTATTTCCACCTCTCTCTGTCCAGAGCTACCAAGGACCAATCTTCATTAAAGGAGTCCAGCCGACTCGTCCCGCCATCTCTGTCTGGGCCTGCCGCGAAATTTGGCCCCTTGATCGTCTGACTTGCGGCAGATGTATCCAGCCCAATTCCATTTAAGCGTGGCAACTTTCCGAGTGAAATAAAAACCTTAGTTTTGATAAATTAAATGTCACTATGTTTAGCAATAGGTACGTAACCAAACTTTTTCAAACGGTCAAATATGACCCTTAGAGTTCATTCTAAGAAAACTCGAGTTCTAAAATAAAACTAGCTACACTTTCCCTTATTCTTTAAATATTTCGCCATCTTTACAAGTAGGTACGGTCAGCAACAGAAAACGATTAACACTTCAGTTTTTTTAAATCTCAGCTATTGTTGAGCAAAATATTTGTTTAAAATTGCAGCAGAAGTACAATGCAATTTTGAAAAAATATTTTGCTCTATAACGGAGGTTAAAAAAAATGAAGTGTTAGTCGACTTTTGTTGCTGACTGTACCTACTCATTATAACATTAAACTACATAGTTTGAATTGAAAAGTTCTTATTAGGTAGATAATAACGTTACATAAACTCATACATAACATGAATATTTCTCAAAAAAGTAAAAAAATACTTGGAAATAATTAAATGTTATATCACTTTCATATTTCGAGTTTCGACTATTAGCTAATGCAGCACTATTAACAACAGATTTAACCGTCTGCCATCCGCTTTCGTAAACTTCAAAACATAAAATCTATACTTGTAACTTTGTGCGTAGGTACTTGAAATATCTATAATATAAACGTAACATGACGCCTGCATACCTAGAAAGAGTACGCCTACCAAATACTTTGTCGTCCATTCATTATATATTTTTTTTATTTATTCATTCATAACAATTTTTACATTGTGTCGAATATTAAAAATTATTTTATAAGTTAAAAATTACAAAAAAATAAACATTAAAAAACATGCCACTTAATTACTATAAGGAAGAGTAATAATAATAAATTAATGTCATTTAAATAACTAGAATAATACTTTTACAAATAATTAAATATAGCCAATGTCAGCTGTCCAATGTCAATTACTTACTTATATCCCAAGTAACACACAATTGCTGCTTAAGTGCTTAATAAATGCTGCCATTGAATCTCTAGTCTGTATTACGGTATACCAATTTGGCTGAATTAAAGCTGCTTAAGCGCTTATTCAGCAAAAAAGGGCCCCAAATTATACAGCTTTTGGTATTATAATGGCTGGAGAGAAGCTGCAGTTAGGCTTATGAAAGGCTTTATTAGAGCTGTCATAAAGCATCGTAAAAAGTTAAATTCTGTACAAGAGTTTCCTATCCAACTCTTGTACAGCTTCTAACCTTTTGCTACTCCCTATTCAATCTTTTTTAACGTTTATTTTGAAATTTGTTTAAAGTGTTATTTATATTGTGTGATTGCAAAGTTTGCCAGCTCCACCATATTTAATATTGAAATATTTTTTTGTTGGGACTAGGTAAGTAATGATCCAAGTCATTATAATTGCGTTTAGGATGCGAGTGCAACTTTATCGTGATGTCTATACCAATTAACAACAAAATTTTCATGCGCCCTTCAAATAATTAGATTTAAACCTAAGAAATATGTGGATAAATCACGGGTGCATGAATTTCTAATTTATTATAATGGAAGACAAAGTGAGATTCATAGATAAAATGTGTTCTTTAAATTGCCTATCAAGTTAAAAGCTTAAATTATGGTGTACTCTTACAGTTAAAACTGATTTTATAAAATAGTAAAGCTATTTTTTTAGGTTAGTTATGGCGTCCATAAGTTTCTCAGGTTAAATCGTTAAAATATTATCTTGTGACACTATTTGCTGAACAGAATACCATTAATCAGCCATAGACTGCTCATGTTCTGTATAAGAGACATTCATTTACACTTTTAGTTTTTATATGGGTTCGGGAAATGCAGTTCTCCTGACTTAAGAGTTATATTGTATTCCAACAAATACTTTTTGCAGCAAATTGGGGTTCCTCTAGTAAAAACAAAAATAGTACTTTCCAATCAAAACCAAATTTATCTTATAGTCTTAAAAGCAGCTCTTTATTATTTTCTTGTAAAGTCGATTAGAAAAATAAGTATGTACTAACTAGGTAAGTTCTTTTGAAATTCAGGAGAAAGCGGAGGAAGGTTATTACATACAAAGTGCAGAAAAAACCATTTCATGAAGATGGAAGAGGGTACGAAGACAACAGGAACAAAAAAGGAACAATTGAAAATGAAAAAAGTCTTATAGTAAGAGAAAACGAGAGTGATGAAGAAGACAAAAACAAACATGAAGAACGTGAACAAACAAGAAGAAATATAACTGTACGTAAAGTCAATGATCAAAATATAGAAGGAAAAAACAGTACATCGGAAGGAGATGAAACAGCAAGAATTCGGAAAAACGATACTGAAAATCAAGATATAAGTCATATATATTGGGAAAAAAACACTGACGCTGGTGCAATCGGAGATGACTTAAAAAAACTAACTTAACTTAATCGTAACTTAAACTTAATAATATAGGATTATGCGAGCGACAAAGACGCGAATCTTATTATAAGGCCTCTTAAGGTCGCCTCATTATTCTGATTTAACGAAATCTCGTGACTGATTTTCAAAGCAATTCAGATAGTGTTTAAGAATTCTCAACACTTATCTAATGTTAAGTTCTGCTTATTTTCTGATTTTACGAATTCACGTGAGTGATTGTTGAATCATGTTAAATTATACCTCTTGTGTGAACTATTGAAGTCTCCTATAATTTTAAATAATATTGAGTTAATTTTGCTGCTTTAATTTTTTTTTCGTGTTTTATTATTCTAATTATTGTTCAGGGTCCTTAATCGATTCGCGTTTCTCTAGCTCGCACGATCTAATATTTTTAAATACATAAAATAAGTGGATTTGATATAAAAAAATGTGATTTGTTCACTCGTTATTACTTATAACAATACATTAACGATATTTTAGGCGTATTGTACTTTTAATATATCAGATAAACACGGAATAACAGAAAAAAATCATAAATTTTAAAAGTATCGCGTTTCTGTCCATGTAACTTTGTTATATCAGTTTTGAAATATCTTTATAATATCATTAATATGTTATTGTATGGAATAAACGAATAAGATATTTATATATCAATATATATAATATAATTTATATATCATACCATTATTTTCTGTATTAAAAAATGTATGATCGTGGGATCGAGAAAGACGCGAATTGTTATAGTTGTCTCATTGTTCTGATTATACGAATTGTTCTCATACTTACCTATTGTACTAACTAGAACTTCAATGCAGGTGCGCTGCGTTTGAAAAAAGTGAGAGCGAATTTTCACGGATGCGCTTGCGAAGCAAGCAAAATTCGAAAAATTTAATTTTCCAAAACTCCGATTTTGAAAATCGGATTTTTTAAACCTTCCTTAGACTATACTGCATCAACATACCAAGTTTGGTCAAGATCGGTTGAACCATGCCATCGTTTGCCTCTCCCAAAGAAGTGGCCATCCCGGGTATAGGAGCTATTGTAATATAACTATCTATATCTAATATAACTATTGTAATATCCAAAAATTTAAACAAATGTTGAGTTAATTGTATTGTTAATTTTACGAAATCTCGTGACTGTGATCTTTTTTAATATCTATATTCTATTTTCTACGACTTCTAAATAGTATTAAGGTTTGTGCTAATTGCAACAATAAAAGTCTTCGTTAAAAGTATTTTATTGTTTTATTATATAATCACTTATACGGAATAGGTATGGAGAAGAGGTATAAAAAAAATTTCATGTTTATGTTGAATTGCTACACATTTAAACTGCACGTCTTGAGGGGTTATCATCTTCTCGACACATCTGTTCTTGGGCAACTTAGCTTTGTACATGTTTAAATATGATGATTTTATTGGGACATCAATTTTTGATGTCCCAATAAAATCATCATATTTAAACAGTAGTAAGTCAGTTAAGTCTGGTATTTTTAACGCACGTATATTGACTGACTTGCGATCAGTATCTTCCAATATTTCTTTCGTCTCCATAACTTCACCTGTTGTTGTCATAAAGTATTTGTCTTTTGATTTCGATGATATTTTAAAATTTTCGAAATTAATTATATTTGTGGTACCAACTTTTGTTAAATAAGGCACAGAACTTTTCTTTTCTTTGCATCTAAAATTTACATTTTCACTTAATCTCTTGGCTACTTGAGCCAGTGGTCTCTGTCCGGTCCTCAAAAGGCGTTTAATCATATAAAGCTTATTTTCAAATGCGTAAGCGTTAAATGTTTGTAAAGATCCGAATCTTCGTACCTCTTTAACGACGTGAAGCAGATTATGGACATTACTCGTCACATAACCTTCCCCATAAAAATCTTTATAATGCTCAACGAAATCTCGAAGAAGTTCATTTGCAAGTGGTAGTACGTGATTGTAAGTGTCATTTGTGCAAATGGTTATACCACAAAACAATTTCAAAAAATGTTTGAATGCACAGTCGGGTAACACGTCTGGAAGAATTATAATGCTTATATAAAAGAGAAATGACCTGAACTCTGAAACCTTCCAATGAGCGATACAATCCAAGCCTCTTAAAGATCTGTGTATCTCTGACGGTAATTTGCATTTTAATAGGAAATTTGATACAGTTTCAATGTCTTTGGCACACCATTTTGTTGTTTTTTTACCAAAATTTCCGTCACGCCATCCCATCAAAAGCCTTTTCATGACTCCTAAATCGATTAAGTGCAAAGAATCTGCGACAGGAAAGTCCTCATTCATATCGATTGGGAGCTGTAAAAGAGGCGAATCGGCCTTATGATGCTGCCCGTATTGTTTAGCACGAAATCCCTCATCTGTTCTTTCTGGGCATCCTATTTCTGGAAATACTATTGTATGAGAATTGTGTGAGTATTCTCCTACTGTAGTACATTTTAAACATCCATGTTTACCGTTGAAATTGCACACTCCTGAAAAGTAAATAGTAAGTGGTAAAAATACGACCGACAGAAGCAGTTTAAAGAGTAGTTTTTAAATGACATAATTTAATACAATAATAACAGCCAACGCTAAAAGCGTTGAAAATAACCGACTTTCATCGCAAAAGAATTGCGACGGTAAACCGTTGAGGTGTTTACGCTTAATAATCTATATCTTGAAAACTACCGAACCGATTTTGATAAAAACTTGCACTGTTCCCTAAACTGAAAGATACTTAATCCATCAAAAATGAATCACTGCATTTATATTTCTAGTTTAAGAGAAATATGTGGAAAAACACACATACATACACTGAAATTTGGCACCACCACATAGAGTAACATAAGCGAATATTGTGCAATTCCAACAATATTACATACATACGGGTCAAATTGAACCTCATTTTTTGAAGTCTGTCAAAACGTATTGAACAACATAAATAATCCATAGTAATTATTGTAATAATACGTGGAAACATGATATTTTAAAAATAGCTAATTAAAATAATGAAATCAATAAATAGTAACTGAAAAAAAAAAGATTTAAACCTTTGATGTATGCTCGAGCAGGAGAATCACATATGAAACATCTTATTTTGACATTAACTTTAATATTTTTGCTTGTTAAAATACCATTTTCAAGCAGCTCTTTCGCTTCCTTAACAAAGTCTTCCAAATACTCTGAGAGATTTCTTGGCTTTCCAGTTCCAAAGTATATTCCGATTATAAAAGGTTCATTGAATTCACTCTCATGGATGTTACACAAGATAGGCCAAAATAGGGTAGTTGACTAAGAAAATATATTTAGTCCATCAGTTAGATTACTAAAAAATATTGTATACGTATTTTTTCTTTTGTCTGGCAAACAAAAAATTACGAAGATACAGCGCTTGGAAATTTCGTATGACGTCACGCCGTGCTACAAATTTTAGCACGTTATTACGTCAAAGCCCCCCACTCCTGAACTTTGATGTGATATATCTTTGTAATTTTTTATCTAATTGATAAAACAAAAAATACGTGTTCAATATTTTTTAATAATCTTACTGAGGGACTAAATCGAATCGATTTATTTTTACCCAGGCAACATCCCTATTCTTTTTTAGAGCTTTTGAATATCGGCAGGCCATCCATATTTATGTTTAAACTGACCGTACACGGCGTTACAGTCAAGTTATCCAATATTATTTTGAGGCAGTGTATGAGACCTTGGTGCCAATACTCGCCTTCTCCGACTGCTTTTAAATTAACGTTTCTAACTGTTTTCAATATGGTCCTCGGATCACTGGGTAAAGCATTGGGAATAAATTCATTAAAAATTCTTGCTAAATCTTTTAAAGCGACTTGAGTTATATTGTTTTCGAACGCCCACTTTCTTATTTGTTCTTTTAAATATATATTTTTTTCAAAACTGTTCAATTCTTCCTCTTTTTCTTCTTCTGTACTACTAGACATAGATTCGTTTAATGCAAAAGACTCTATTTCTGTATTTAATGAACGAGAAGTACTTGGAATGTCAGGATTTACATGTACGGAACCCTCGTCATTATGTACGGATAACGCTTGGCCAGATTCGTTGACATCACTATTACGTTCCTGAAATTGTTGATATTCTCGTGCTAACTTTCTTTTAATTGCGCCATTTCGTTTTCTTTTGGACCAGGTCTTATCCATTATTAATATTTATCAAACGAATTAGAAGTAATAAGTTAAAAATTAGCAACTGAAAGATATATCAACAGACAGTAAGAAGCTGTTAAATGAACTTAACAAGAGCAACGAGCTCTAATATGGTGTATATAGATGTCAAAAACTGTTTAATAGTATGTACCAATTACATTCTAACTCTTTGAGAATTACAAAACACTTGAAAAAGGGTATATAACAGCTTCTTAATGAAAGCTGTTTAAATATATCATTTCGTACACTTATTCAGCTTTGAGAGTTATTATTTTATACTTACGCGTAATTTAAGCAGCATTAGGCTGTTATAAGTGCTTCCTTTACACTCTTAACCAGACAACCTTACAGTGGTATTAAATTACACCACAATGCAGCACAAAAGCGTCATAAAAGATGCCTTCAAGGTCAATTCACAGCTTTAAACGTTTAAATATATTTCATTCGTACTCTTAACCAGCTGGTGTTAGTAAAGATTCGTTTTAGACCATTCAACAGCAAAAAACATTATAGAAGTATTTCGTTACGCCGCTTTTCAGCAGTAAACATAATAAAACATTTATTATGAACTCGTAATCAGCCTGTAGTGTAATTACATATTTTTGGAGTGCCTTTTACAGATTATTGAATAAGTAACTTTTTTAAATGCAACATATCAGCATGAAGAAGCCACCAAAACCTTTAAACATCTTTAATAACACTTTTAAACTTATGAAGGTTTATAGTTCGACACTAAATCAGCCAGTGTGCTACTTGGGATGTCATGAATGTAAAAGAACAATAGAAGATTTTTAGACTAATAGTACCTAAAAAATTAACAATCATGATAAATTTCTAGTATAATTTCTTCTTCTTTCTTTCTTCTTCAGTCTCATATTGATGTACATATTTAGAAAATATATTTATTTTTAATATATTTAAAAAGATATACACTAAACATTATATACAGTATGTTAACTAACAGAGGGCGTTCCCGTTAACCCGCAATAGTATAGCATCCATACATGCTAAAAAAAATATTACCATTCGAAAATAAAATGTTTTTATATTTTTTTATATTAAAATATTCACTAAAAATCGTAAATTGATACGTTAAAGAAACACTCTGTACACGCGTTCTTGAAGGACAGCAATGTCGGAATTTATTTAATTAAATAAATTAGAATTAATTAAATAAATAGAGTATCAATTTACGATTTTTAGTGAATATTTTAATATAAAAAAAAAATAAAAACATTTTATTTTCGAATGGTAATATTTTTTTTAGCATGTATGGATGCTATACTATTGCGGGTTAACGGGAACGCCCTCTGTTAGTTAACATACTGTATATATATATAATAAATATAAAACCCATAATAAATATATATAATAAAACAAACACTAAACATAATTATATAAATGTTTAGTGTTTATTTTATTATATAAAGATAATTAAAAATTATAAGAGAGAGAGAGAGATTTTATTTAAAAAAGATATACACTAAACATTATATATATATTATAATGTTTAGTGTATAGGTATATATAATGTTTAGTGTATATCTTTTTTTGGAAATCCTATAATAAATAAATACCGCGAAGGGTTAGGAAGAGGTGTAAGTATAGTACACCCAGATTACACCAGTTATGTTTGAAGTCCCATGTAACTGGACCCAATTCCAGACTCCAGGCACATATCTACCTACAATATGTGCACCTATATAAACTACTAGCTTCTCCCACGACTTCGTCCGCGTAAAATTTCTTATTTTAACATAAAATATACCCTATGACACTCACAAATAATGTGGCATTGTATTGGTAAAATAGTTTTCAAAATCGGTTCAGTAAACCCAGAGATTACCCCCTACAACCTCACAAACTTTACCTCTTTATAATAGGTGTTATATACAAATACCTTTGCGATTCAGTGTTACCACCTGCCCGTTTTGATGTCCAGACACAAACTACTACATAAATTGACTGGAACTTCTCAGGAAGTCGTAAAATAGGCCATATCTGGTTACATATCATCAATCAATTTAGGATATAGGTTTTTTGTCTGTACGAGGTCTGTAATACAACCCCTGTCAGAAATTTACATTTTGTGATTCTACAGTGTTCAGGTGACCATTACCTAAGTAATTATATCTACTATCTACGACCTAACAGATAATATTATAACATTAAAGACAGTTTCAGAATGTCGTTCCCGTCGTACTTACGTGAATTGATATTATGAAACAGGGGTGATTGAAAAAACAGCTGGAAGTATCCAGAATAATACTTTAAGTCAGTAATCAATTAATTAAAATCGCTACCTATTTACTCTTAGCTCCCCCATCACCCTAGCTTGTCCCCAACTAGGTACGTACGGCTTATTTGGTATGTAATCTAATTTTTAAACTGACTGCTTCTGGCGTCTACAGGCAAGTTATTGGTATAGGCTCAAGCAAGACAGGCTGTCAAATAGTATGTAATCATTATTAATAAATAATATTTAATTAAGTAAACAACTTACCCGTAAAGAAATCATGATGGCCACTGACAACACTCGTGCACTCTAGTGAGGCGCGCGGCGATATCACCGCCATTTATATACACGCAGATGGTGACCGTCAAAATACAAGTGTGAGCTTTGTGTCTGTCACGTAATTATATTTATTACTGAGATTTAATGTATCGGTAAACAAAGTATGGAACCGATAATGCATACGCCCCTCCCACGCTCACGCTAATGCTCACGACTCTCCTAACTGATATGCTTATGTATAACGTACTTGCTTACGTGAAGTGTATCTCAACATCTTCTTGCCCTTGTAGGATGTTTCTTGGAGTCGGCGCATCACGTGTTTATCTTCCACTCTCTCCTGTCAGCTCACTCTATCAATCAACTCGGCCTACTGCAGTCCACTGTTGGACAGGCCTCCGAGGCTGCACCACAACACTCTGTCCTACGCCTTCCGCATCCAGTCCGTTCCAGCCACTTTCTTGATGTCGTCCGTCCACTAGCTGGGGGGCGATCCACACTATGCTTGCCGATACGCAGTCTCCACTCAAGGACTCGTCAGCTCCACCGGCCATCACTCTATCATTCACTCCTTATTCTTTCATATCATTCCTCACACAATCCATCCATCTTCTCTATGGTCTTTCTCGTCCTCTCCATCCATCAACATGTATATAATTCTTTTAGTTACTTGCATTTCATCCCTTCCCACCAAGCAGTATACCTCTTCATAGTATGGCGCCTTTTTCTACGAAAGTGTTGGCAGTCGTGTGATATACCCAGTTTGCCAGTATTATTACGCCTCTTAGATTAGTTAAAGAACAAGTGGACCTCGTGAAACAATACGAAAGAATAAATGAAAAGAAAGAAAAATTGTATTCTGCACTAACAAAACGCAAATTACAAATAAAAAACCGATCAAGAGCGAGTCGGACTCGCGCACCGTGGGTTCCGTACTTTGTAGTTATGTAAATAGTTCATCACAGGTTTTTTTTTATGTATGTTTTCGGATTTTCCCTTTTCTTGTGCTACATGATCTTGCTTCTTGCCAAAATTTCATTATTCTAGGTCAACGGGAAGTACCCTATACATTTTGATTCCCTTGAGAGTGTCGAAATATACGTTTTTTGCGGCATAAACGGCCGTATCTTTTTACGTTATCTTAGAAGTATGATTTTTTCACAGCTTCAAGAAACCGCAAACTTGAGTATATGGTTATAATTTCAACTCGATATCTCCACGTGTTCCCGAAATAAAGGATCTTGACAGACAGACGGACGGACGGATAACAAAGTGATCCTATAAGGGTTCCGGTTTTTCTTTTTGGGGTACGGAACCCTAAAAAGACAAAATATACACATACAACGTAGTCAAAAGCCGAAGAAGGCTAACCGATTGTTATGTAAAAACGTATTTCAAGAGTCTAAGCGTGGACAGCCAATGCTATCTAAGCTTAACAAAATATATATAACTTTCTTTGAAAATATCATCTGAACTTTTAAGAAATTAAAACGGCAATTTCGTATAAAGATAGCACGCTATATTCCCTAAAATTTCACCTAAACTCTAACCAAAACACCTATGTACCTGTTTTGTAAAGTTGAAGTTAGGACAACTTCATCAATAATTCCTATCGTTAACCTGACGTTCTTGTCATTTTATCAATAGGATTTTTCTTATCCCCAGCAATTCATCAGACCTTGAAGGAATTAGGCCTGTTAATTAATTTTTTAAATGTCACAACTATTATAAGAAAATATTTAGGGCCCACCCAATATTTGGAAATGGGCTGATAAGATCATAATAAATTAACTGCTTGATAAAAATGTGTAGATAACAGTAATATATGCATATTTTGTAAGTTAATCAGTGTTTTTTGCTTCATTGAAAATAAAGTATACAAAAGTACATGTACCTAGGTACTCGTAGATAATTTAATTAAAAAGCTTTTTTACAAAAAAAAAAACAACCGACTTCTACACTTTTTTGGAAGTCGGTTGTTTTTTTTTTAATAATGTTTTCATTTTACACTTTTAAGTTGTATTACCCCACACAAATTCGTGTAAGTGTGTACTTGTATATCATATCACTTATATATCATATAATTATTACTTGCTAAATATCAGTGACAGGAAGTTATTTTAACATCATCAATATAAAATAGGTAGGTATATTATAGCTAACTCGAAACTACCCAAGCAAAGTTTATAAAAAATTATATGGGACCACGCTTGAGGCATACCCATTCAATTAAAAAAATAAATTTTGAAATCGATTTACAATTACCGGAGACATCGAGTAAAATACTACCGAACCGATTTAATGAAATATCTATGGGACCAATCTATATCCTTACAAATAAAAAAAATATTTGGCAAATCGGCTTACAAATAACGGAGTACCTACTGAGGTAACAAACATTAAAAAAAACTATTCAACCGAATTGATAACCTCCTCCGTTTTTGAAGTCGGTTAAAAATAACATTACTTAAAACTACCTACAAAATTTGATATAAGTTAACAGTTTTTTCGCAACTCGGAGAAGAAAGTGAAGACGTAAAATTTTATGTGTATGTAATCAAATGTTACGTCTGCCTATATCTTTATTAGTGGTGGCGATTTACGAGTTACCTATAGGTTGTGAGTTCGAACCCAGGTAGGCACTTTAGTTTGTGTATTTTATTTCATCATCACTGCTCTTAAAACGGTGCGGAAAACATCGTGAGGAAACCGGCATATCCTAGAACCAAAAGCATGCAATTCGAAAGCATGTGACATCCACCAACCAGCAAATGGCCAGCGTAGTGGATTATGGCCCACTTGCTCTCGCAGAGAAGAGGCCTGCAACCCGGCAGTGGAAACATTACAGGCTGATTATACAATGTTATGCCCATCTCTTTGTGTATAAAAGGCGTGATAAATTGCTATATTAATGATCAAAATAATTAAGTAAGACCAACATTTAGATTGAACATTGTGATTTATAGATACATAACATCGCGCCCGTTTATTAGGGGGTGAGCCTATTCCACCGTCTTTAACGGATACCGGGCAGCTAGTGAGGAATTCCTGATGGGAAACCCCAATAACACCTTGCCAGACACGGGAATCGGACCCAGGACCACATGCTCAGCAGTAGCGTTTGCGGCGACGAGATTGATTAACAGTGGAAACCTGAATTGTTCACTGTACAATGCGCATGCACAAACCAAACCTCTTGTCAAGCTTTCATGTTGTACTCGTTTATAAAAGTTCCAGACAATAATGGTAGATGGCGTTGATACCAAAAATATGCAACTGCGAATGTTTTTTCAGTGGGAGTAAAACGACACGTGACGTCAGTACACTTAGGGTGATCCACAACACATGGTTTTAGGGTCATCATTTCACAAATACGCAAAACTACAGGAATTCAGAATATCTTCCAGTTTCAGGTCACTGGGATCAACAACTGTAACATATTTAGGTACTTAGCAGTAAAACTTTATATTATTTCTCACCACGTAAGTCATTTTTGGCGGTTTTGACATTTTGATGCCATTCGCTAGTGAATTTGGGTTAAGTGGCCTTTTACAGTCCACTAGCGCCGCCAATCGAAAAAATGTCATAACTCGTAAATAGAATCAAAAATACAAAATGTGGTCTATTATTACTGTAGAAAAGGCAATAACGTTGTAGGGACACATTGTATGTATGTAAGGCAGAGTGCAAGGTTAGCAAATTGTATGTGCGCGTGATGTATGCATGGAACGACCAGTTACTGCGCACTGGTTCGGGCGAACGGTTCTCTCTCTGGGCTCACGCGAAATATACTCGGTCAACATAACCCGATTTTCATTGACTCCAGAACCCCGATCCAGAAGGAGCGGTACTCAAGTAGGGATTACCGTGGACACTCATCCGTGTTATATAATCCCTAAAGTGGTGACCCCGATAAAACTATACACGTCTTACAATATAATAGTGCGCGTTTATAGTTCTTGCCACGTAGTTACGAACTAATTAAAAATGATGCAACCAGTGTTACCACCGCAAGCGATGGCATCAACACAGCCAACCACGCCAGTAAAATCCGAGGACGGTGATTTATCACAAATCACCATCAAGACACAGATTCCTGAGTTTTGGGCAGACGAGCCACGGCTATGGTTTGGTCAGTTCGAGGTCATAGTCGCAGACCAGAAAAAAGGCGAAAAGGCGAAATTCAACTTGGTGATCGCAAAGCTAAACAAGGAAAATGTACGACAAGTGTCAGATCTAGTGCTGGAACCACCTGCAGACAAACCTTACACAGTGCTGAAAGAGCGACTACTGAGCGTATACGAAGAATCGGATACACAAAGAATTCGGAAATTGCTGAAAGAAACAGACCTAGGAGAACAGAAACCATCACAACTACTGCGAAACATGAAAGACCTGGCTAGGGGTAAATTTCCAGAAGACACCCTGCGCATGCTATGGATCGGACACCTACCAGCGACGGCACGAACGGTGTTGGCGGTGAGCGATATAACGGACCTGAACAAGCTGGCAGAACAGGCAGATAAGATCATGGAAACAGCAGAGCCGAGGGATGCAATTTCCGAAGTCGCTGCCAACTCTTCCCCGTCAAGCGCAGATTTATTGATCGCAGAGGTATCAAAACTAAGCAAAAGTATCCAGGAAATGCACAGAAGCAGTCAGAGGGAAAGAAAACCATACAGACCACGATCTCGATCGCCGTCACCAAGGAGGCGTTGGAACAACTCGTCGCAACGGCGGGACAGAAGGAGATCGGCGGACTGGGTATGTTTCTACCATTTCCGGTTTGGGAAGAAAGCTAGCAAGTGCGAACAACCGTGCAGCTGGAAGAAAGGTGCGGCACCGTCAGGACAACAGGAGACGGGAAACTAGCCACGATGCAGTCAACGGTGGACCACTGCATCGACTTGTCAAACCACCGGCTATGTGTGAAGGATACAAATACGGGTATGCGTTTTTTAATAGATACAGGTGCGAATGTTTCTGTCTTACCAGTTACCAAAAAACCATATAATATAAGTGATAGTACTAATTACAAATTATATGCAGCAAATGGCTCAGAAATACAGACATATGGCACAAGAAACTTAAAATTAAATCTTAATCTCAATCAACCTTATCAATGGACCTTCATAGTAGCAAATGTTAAACAGCCAATTTTAGGAGCGGATTTTTTACGTCATTATAAATTATTAGTAGATTTAAACGCGCAAAAATTGGTAGACAAGAATTACAAATCTTTAACCAGTGGGAGCATGGTCAAATGTTCGGAACCCTCAGTCAGCATTGTAGACAGCAGCCATCCATTTCACGAACTATTATCAGAGTTCGCAGATATCACCAAACCCACGCCTTATAGGGACGACGACACTGATTACGATGATAACAAAATACTGCATCATATCGAAACGACGGGACCACCCGTACATGCGCGTGCTAGACCCCTTCCCCCAAACAGGTATCACAAGGTGAAGGAAGAATTCAGGTTAATGCAGGAAATGGGAATCTGCAGACCCTCCAACAGCGCGTGGGCCAGCCCGCTACATGTGGTGGCGAAGAAGAACGGGGATATCCGGCCGTGTGGCGACTATAGGCGCCTGAACGCCATCACGAAACCGGACCGATACCCAGTACCACGGCTGCACGACTTCACTTACGTACTGTCAGGTAAAAATTTTTTCACAAAATTGGACATTAACAAATCGTACCATTGCGTGAAAGTCGCGAAGGAAGACATCGAGAAAACGGCAATCATAACCCCCTTCGGTCTATTCGAATTTCCGCGCATGACCTTCGGTTTACGTAACGCGAGTCAGACATTCCAACGTTTCATGAACCATACAGTACTGCAAGGGTTAGACTTTCTATTTAGCTTTGTCGATGACGTCATAATAGCCAGCAACTCAATAGAAGAGAACAAAATGCACCTTAAACAGGTTTTTGAAAGATTTAGGCAGTTTGGCATCACCATTAATCTATCAAAGTGCGAGTTCGGAAAATCTAACATCGAATTTTTAGGATATGAGGTCTCGACAAACGGTATTCGACCACTAGACCATAAAATTAAGGCGATCTTAGATTTTCCGCGACCGCAAACCGTAGAACAATTGAGAAGATTTTTAGGTATGATCAACTTCTATAGAGCAGGCATTCCAAACGCCGCCAGTCATCAGGCAAGCCTCAATGAATTTATGAAAGGCGCCAAAAAGAAAGATAAAACTGTTATACAATGGGACAGTAATTCAATTGAAGCGTTCGAAAAGTGTAAACAAGGTTTAAAGAATGCAGTAATGTTGTCACACCCAAAAGCAAATGTACCCTTAGCACTGATGACTGACGCCTCAGACACCTGCGTGGGAGCCGTGCTGCAGCAAAAAATAGGTAGAACATGGCAGCCATTAGGATACTTTTCTAAGAAGCTAACAAAAGCTCAACAAAAGTATTCTACGTACGACAGAGAACTGTTAGCCATTTACATGGCAATTAAGCATTTTCGGTATCTATTCGAGGGCAATCAGTTAACCATCTTTACAGATCATAAGCCCTTAATCTATGCATTCTCAAAACTACATAGCAATTGTGAAACGCCAAAACGAACGAGGCAGTTATTATTCATCAGCGAATTCACAACGGACATTAGGTACATACAAGGCGAAAATAATGCCGTAGCCGACGCATTATCGCGCGTTGAAACAATACACTGCCCAACTGTACTCGACTTCACAGAATTAGCAACAGCGCAAGACGGCGACGCTGAACTCGCACAATTATTGAATACAGGAAACAACAACTTTTGTTTAAAGAAATATCACATTCCAAACAGTGACGCACAAATTTATTGCGAAACCTCGACCAACTCTTGTAGGCCTTATTTAACAGACAACATTAGAAAACTTGCATTCAATACAGTACATGACGTCAGCCATCCGGGCATAAGGGCAACGCGTAAATTGGTCGCACAACGCTTCTTTTGGCCAGGGATGAATCGCGACGTCGGAAGATGGGCAAAGACATGCTTACAGTGTCAAAAATCAAAAGTCAATAGACACACGGTATCGGACCTGCAACAATTCCCAGCATGTGACCGCTTTGAGCAAGTACATATCGACATAGTAGGTCCCCTCCCTACGTCGCGAGAAGGGCACAAGTACCTAATCACCATGATCGACCGATGTACGCGTTGGCCGGAGGCCATACCAGTGAAAGAAATCACGGCAGAAGTCGTAGCAAAAGCATTTCATGAGTCATGGGTTAGTAGATTCGGGTGTCCTAATAAACTGACAAGCGACCAAGGGCGGCAATTCGAGAGCACGTTATTCACGCAATTAATGAAGTACATGGGTATAACGAAAACGCGTACCACACCATACCATCCTCAAAGCAATGGCCTTGTGGAACGTTGGCACCGCTCCATGAAGTCAGCGTTGACAGCTCGCCTCATTGACAACTCGTCCTGGCTCGATGAACTGCCTACAGTGTTGCTAGGGTTACGAACTGTAGGTAGGAGTGACAATGGCGTTAGTCCCGCAGAGTATGTGTACGGCCAAACGCTTCGTTTACCGGGAGACTTCTACAGCGCCTCCCATAAACAAAGCGGGGACGACCATGAGTTCATAAGGCACTTAAAAAATACGATAAAAAATCTAAAACCGGTATCGCGGCAATTGCGAGACTCACGAACATTGTTTGTCCATAGTGACCTATATAAATGCGACCATGTATTTATTCGCAACGATGCGGTACGCAAACCATTAACACCTACCTACGAAGGCCCCTACCAAGTTATAGAAAGAAAAGGCAAAGTATTTGTAATTCAGCTACCAAACAGGAAAGCCAGTGTGTCCATTGATAGGCTGAAGCCAGCATACTTATTAAATGAAGAACGTAATGACAAACAATCAGGCACTTCTGTAGATAACTCTCAGAAAAACTCAAACTCAGAATGGAACCCAGTACCACTGTCACCGATTCCCACCGTAAATAAGCCTCAGTCAAAGACAAGTCGCAGTGGTCGCACTATTAGACCACCCGTAAGATTCAATGAGTACTGCAAATATTAATGTACCAACATGTCAACAGTATTGTGTGTGTTTTGTTTTACTTTATAGTTTTTTTATTGTTTTGTTTGGCGTTGTCGTAACGGAAGCTGCCGGCCCTCAGGGTGTCATTATGTTATTGCAGAGTGGAAGTTACGGCAACTACCCTTAAAACCTAGTTCTAAGTCTTCGTATTGCCAAAAGGAATACCATCAAGCCGGCTCCTGAAAAATGGATGACCGCACCCTGTAACATAACTAGTATAGAAATAATGCCGACTATGCTAGGGCAATTTCATGTAAACAAGATTGAACATTGTTTTAAATATCGGCGTGTGCAAACTTTAATACTACTTCCTTTAGCCTTGAAGCTAATGAACTTTGATTTAGCTTACACATGTACTTTTACTTATCAATCAGTAATACTTACTGCAAGAAGCACTGAGTAAATAGCATTCATAATCATTCCGAGGAGCGATACTTACGTAAAAATTGTTCAACATGGGCAAGACGTACAGTAAAGAAGAAGTCGTCATCGCCCAAAATAACGCGATAGAGTCAAAAGTGACGAAGTACGAGATCGGTTTCGCAGTCATGGCAACCGCGGTCGCGCTCATCGCAGTGCTCGTGTTGTGTCGTCATTTTCGTCATCGCGTCAAGAAATTGGTACATAAAGAAATCAATAACGCATCCGGTGTTGTGACTGTGCTGCCCGGGCGCGTGGAGACACGCAGCGTCCCACAGCAACCGCCACAAGCCAGCTACGCGTAATGTGATCCGGCCACCGTGCATTGTTATTATTCATAGTGACCAGTGCTTATCGCAATAAGTAGCCATTTGTAGCGTAAGGTTTACTTTGTATGTGACAAGGCGCAATGTTTATGATAAGTGTAATAGATGTAAGAAAATTTTTGCAAAATTTTGGGGGGAAGTAGTGTAGGGACACATTGTATGTATGTAAGGCAGAGTGCAAGGTTAGCAAATTGTATGTGCGCGTGATGTATGCATGGAACGACCAGTTACTGCGCACTGGTTCGGGCGAACGGTTCTCTCTCTGGGCTCACGCGAAATATACTCGGTCAACATAACCCGATTTTCATTGACTCCAGAACCCCGATCCAGAAGGAGCGGTACTCAAGTAGGGATTACCGTGGACACTCATCCGTGTTATATAATCCCTAAAACGTAATTTTATAACACATTGTCAACACTTGAAATATAGCTGTTTAGCTAAATCGTGCATTTGTAACAAAAACGGCCGTTTATGTTTTGAATGCACGATTTAGCTAAACAGCTATATTTCAAGTGTTGATAAGGTGTTATACAATTACGTTATTGCCTTTTCCACAGTAATAATAGAACATATTTTGTATTTTTGATTCTATTTACGAGTTTTGACATTTTTTCGATTGGCGGCGCTAGTGGACTGTAAGAGGCCTCTTGTTTTTTGTAAATAGTTACTGTTTCTACACTAAATAGAACTATAATTAAGTATACACAAATAGTAAATTTGTATTATTATAGTATCTATAAAACATTATGCAGTTTTTTCTCTCTCTCCTGAAAACTTGCTATTTTGACTTCCGTGGTGTTAGAACTTCAACGACGTTTTGTAATAAGTAGCCTGATCTATGGTCATCTAAAATAATATTAACCAACAAAATGTATGAAAACATTATCTTGAAATTGATTTTCTTAAAATCTATGAACTTAAAGGTATTTTCAATTAATCTTCGAATTAGACACGTTTTACAAAACGGAGCATATAAAAAACGATTTCCTTGACTCGATAGTTTCCAATCTTAGTCAACAGTGATCTAAAGTTACTAAATGCAAATCAAGCCATATTGTTTAGCGCAAAAAAATAACTACCTCTTAACTTCGCCTAAGTTCTACAGCATCCGACACGGATTGCACAAGATACAGGCAAAACTGAATATCTTGATCTCATTGCGAAATTAATAGTTATTGTCCGAAGGTCTGATTGACATCAGATTCGCTCCCAAATTTTTATGCTACAATAGATTGGTAAACGGTAGCCTACATGATGGAAAGTTGTACCTAAGTAGCTAATCGTTATGAAGTTGGGCATACTCGTAGAATATTATATTTGAAGAAAAGTGGACTTAAAAGAAATAAAGGAATTTTATGTGTAATTTTTTTTGGAATGAAGATCCTTAAGGAAACGATCGTCGACTGGTAGAAATCGTCACGTAAGAAAAAAGCGTTATGCCCCCTTCATGCGACTTTCTCTCTCTCTCTGTCTCTTTCACAAGTGTGTGTGTTCGATTATCGCGAAAGGGACTTTATTCCTGACGACGACGATTTTATTTTTAATCAAACCATTTCTGAGGCATATAATAGATATTATAAACTTCCGACATTGTGGGAAAGTAGGCACCTGCTATCGAAAAAAAAAGTCTGCACGCACATGTTGTTGAACTGATGACACACAGGGAGATCTAATTAATTTGTCCATTGAAGTTAAACAGATCAATTATGGCCGCTTCAGTTTACAAGCGACAATACGACATACTGACAATTTTGTACCTATACCTGTCATGAGATGTAACAATTATGTCTTCTTCTTTTTCTTCAATCGGTCCCTTATTAATGAGGATTGAGGTCACTGGAGAACCAAATCAGGTTTTGATTTCGAGTTGGGAAAGAACAGACACATTTGTGCGTTTGGCTGTCCATTAGTGTCCATAGTATTCGGAGCATTCGCCTCCAGCACCACATTTCGAATGCGTCTATCCTCTGTCTTTCTCTTGCTCGGATTTTACATACACGTCTCAACTCCGTAGAGGAAAATCGGGAAACTATTGCTCTGACTGACCAATCGGGCTTAAGTTTTATAACTTATAACACGATACCCGATTTTTCAGATATTCCGGAGGCGTGTCATAGCATCATTAGCTATGGCTATCTATCCATACTAATAAATTCGAAAGTAACTCTGGTCTGTCTGTTTGTCTGTCTCTATGTTACCTTTTCACGCCTAAGCCACTGAACGGATTTCGACAAAATTTAGCAGAGAGATAGATTGCGTCCCGGGGAAGGACATAGGATAGTTTTTATTTGGATATTCCCACGGGATCGACACTTATATGCGAGTGAAACCGCGGTGCGCTGCTAGTCGTTTTATATATGTGAGACGCAGCTACAAGGCAGGCTAGGCTCAAATATTTTACATTGTCTGTTATATTAAATAGGGACCTGGTTTAATTGTTTTCGCCCCATGGCCAGACAACAATCCGACCACAACCGTGACGAATCGTTACGAGGAATACCGTAACTATGACCGAACAAACACCATCGCTTTCATTTGTTTTCTTTTTTCGTCACTATAGAGTTTATAATGGTCGTATTTCTAAAGAAGTCAGTGGCCAATAACGGGACAAATATGGGGCAAGTAATTTTTTTTTATATTGAAAGCTTTCATGTCATTAGCTATCGCGACATACATACACACATCAACGGAATCTAGGGATACCTTCATCCTATAGTACATTATGGTACAAGTGTGTAATGTTGGTGATTACCGCTGAGGCGCCATTGAGACCCGAGCCGTCAGGTGAGGGTCTTAAGAGAGCCGAGGACGGTAATCATCAATACACACGTGTATCATACGACGTTTTTCAACACACTTGCGAGGAAAAAACAAATATGTATTGCATAAATCGTTTAATTATTAAAACAATTGGTGAATGTACAATTTTCAAAACGATATTGGATTGTTTTTGATGGCAATTTCACAGTTTGTGTTACATTGGTACTTGCCACTTCTTTAGTACCTTCATTTACTTCTTGTGTAAATGTCGGCGACAAAGGTAAATCATACAAATTACTGGAAGGAGAGGGCACCAAATAACTCACGCTAGTAGATGTACATGGTTGTGGTTCGGGGCAAAACTTTTTTGCCTTTGGCTCCAAATTAATGGCTTGCGTTATTTTGTCATTGATTTTTGCTTTGTTATGAATTGAGTCTTCTATGTACGATTCAGCGACTGCGTCAGAACGCCATCCACCATGTCGCTTCAAAGTTAGTATATCAGCCCCCGAATCAGCCAACATTGTAGCCGACGTTCTTCTAAAACTGTGTCCAGTGTAAAAATCGGCCTCAGGCAAACCTAAATACTTCGCTATTTCTCTTGGCATATTACCAAATTTGTTAATACCGATTGTTTGTGCAGTACATTTTCCTTTCTGAAAGTTTTGGAAAAAGCGGTCATTCTTTGTTTTTGTTGAACGGAGATCTTGGTATTTTTTCACTATTTCACGAAACGTTCCTTGGATTGTAAAAGATCGTGGAATCTTGGTTTTAGTCTGGGTAATTTTGACAAGAAGCATATCTCCGTGGATTTCTACATCTTTTGTTGTAATATTGTACAGCTCTTGTCGTCTACAAGCACCAGTAACACCGAATATTAAGGCAACCTGCAAAGAAATCAATTAATTAGTTCTAAGAAATTATGCTAAAGTTACACACTTGTATATTGTAGATTCGTTTCGATTAAAAATATGAAACGTACCTTTGTTGCTAGATACTGACTATCCGGAGCCTCATTCAAAAACTTTTCAACGTCGGCTGGTGACAAAACTTTAGATTTCCGACCAATATATCCATCCGAGCGTCTCTTCAAAAATGCCATCAGGTTACAGTACGTTTTGATATCAACACCATGTTTGAGCTTAACCATGCTTCTTAACATGGAATAGATGCACCACAGGGAGCTAGGTTTGTATGTATTGGCGAGTTCAGAGAAATACGCCAAAAACACATTTTCAGAAAATGACTGGGTTTTTTTGTTGCTCTTCCATTGCAGGAAACTATCGTAAGCAGCTAAATACTTTTCTCTAGATTTTGCAGGTATTAGGCTTTCGTTTGCATTTTGTGCTGCATTTAGTATTTCTGGCGGGGTTAAATCAATCAATTGTTCATCTTCTGTACTAAAACCTGACATTTTTATAATTATTTACCACACAGCAACAAATGCGATACAAACCAAATATGAAAATTAGGGGAAAATTGGGAAATGGCGCGCAATTTTTTTTTTTTGCACGCGCCAAATGTAAGTTGATTGATTACAGCCATACAGCCTACTTCAAAATGATAATTTTTGTGATAAAATGCAAATATTTTATAAGAAATTATTGTGAATTATAAATAATTTGATAATAATAAATGTTTTTTCGTCTTAATTAGGGACACATTTATTTATTTCAAAAATGTAAATAGATTTTCGGTGGCATAAAAAAAAAAAACTGTATTACCCGGTTAAATTGAAAATGCTCTGTTTACTCGCATATAATTTGCAGTTAGGTACTAACTTAACTTTGTAGGGATCATTCTATTATGCACTAGTGTGTAATATTATTATGCACGTGTATGTTATAGTTCGGTTTATGGCCCTAAGAACGATATAATAAGGCTCACTTTACGAGCAAGTGTGTTGAAAAATTATTTTTAATACAGTTGCTCAAAAAGTGGCGTATTGCAGGGACGTATAGCGTTCGGGATGTGGGCTATTACATACTCGTGCTTTTTTTTTACCTTTCCCGAACTCGTGCGTTCTCTTTCCCAACTGTCAAAATAATGTCTATTAAAAAGAAAAACCAACCATGAAGATTTTACTAAAAAAATTCATGGAAGTTTTTATGATTCATGCAAATACGTATATTTCTAAAAAGAAGCTACTAATTTGTTTCAATATCTGATTTAATGATTTGATTGAATGAGTTAGGTTAGGTTTCATTTCATTTCATCTCATTAAATTTCATTTTCATTTCATATCAATAAAAAAATTCTACTGAAGACTTGGCTGTATGGGCATAGTTCCCTTTGCCTACCAGAATGGGTGAAGAAAAAAATCTCTGCTATATTCTACGGTTGGCGTCATTGGTTAGTTGAGTTTATTGTGTTTTTATTATTTTTTTAAATTGCTTCATTTTTTCGCAACTGTATTAAAAATAGTCGTTCAGTACACGTGCGAAATCGTCATTGCAACTTGTTCCGACTGTCAACCCTCGCCTTCGGCTGCGCCTCGGCTCGGGTAGACATTTGTCGGAACTCTTTGCAATGACAACCTTTCCGCACTTGTAATGAAATATACTATTACGAATTTATAGTTTATTTTTTTTTAGTTTCCATAAAAAGTTTATATACAGATTGAAACCTCTTTAATTCTATTTTCAAAATTTAAAAATGGAAATAAAAAAACAAAAGAAAAAACAAAATACGGCGGTAAAATTATTAGTAATTCGTTACGTTAAGGAAAATTAAAATTGTTTTATTAATATTAATGAATAAAAAGGGATTAGATGGTTTTCCTTTTTTAATTTAAAGTGCCGTGTGAGCTTTAAGAGTCATGTATCGTCATCATTTGAGTCGAGATGAAATGTTACAAGCACGGGCATGTTAGAAAATGGTGCTATTCAACGCGTTGTTGCTGAAGCCCTACACACCAGCCAAATCGTGATATCAAGGTTGTGGTTACGATATCGCAGTACTGGGGATGTGGCTGATTGATGGCACACGGGTAGATATCGTGTTACTACGCAGACACAGTATCAATTTCTCCAAATGACCGCCAGAAGATAACCCAATATCACAGCGATGCAACTAGTACAAAGGCTCCAGGAGGACCACTAGCTCCTGGTAAGCGACCAAACCGTGCAAAGGAGGTTACATGAAGTTGGTCTTCATGCTCGAAGACCGCTACGTGTTCCAGCATTGCGACGTGGCAATCGCGGTCGGCGGCTTTCGTGGGCTCGGGAGCATTTACCATGGAGTAACGAACAATGGTCTTTGGTGCTGTTCACCGATAAGTCCCGGTTTGGGTTTCAGTCGGATTCACGAAGAACACGCGTTTGGAGAACTCCAGGGAGAGTTAGCCGTCTACGGCACCCTTAGGAGGTCCACTCATACCAAGGCGGGACAATCATGGTGTGGACAAGAATTCGTCTTGGCGGACGAACCCAGCTTGTTTGGATCCAAGGCAGCATGACTGCGCAAAAATACCACGAGGAGGTAGTAGAGCCTGTTATTGTTTTTTTTTTTGTTATGTAGGTATTTTCTGGTGTACAATAAAGTATATATAAATAAATAAATTGTCCCACACAGAAGCACGATAGTGTATGAGTAGAAATTCCTGGCCCATTTGGCCCATTGGACACAGCATTGGAGCATTATCATGCTCCTTCCCATACGGCGCGGCTGGTGTCGGCCGCTCTCCGAGACCACGATATTCAAGTTTTGGACTGGCTTGCACAGTCGCCCGACTTAAATCCTATCGAGCATGCCTGGGGCATGTTACAACTAAAAGCTTTGAGAGATTTCCCGAAAAATATGACGACGGAACAACAACTTTACGAACACTTGCAAAGAACATGGGACCTCATACCGCAGCAAGACATTGACAGTTTAATTTTAAGTATGAACATTCGATGTCGATGTGTAATTATAATTAATGTAATAAGTGGCAACACTGATTAATAATAATTAAATTTTATAAGATTTTTTAAATTTTAATTAAAATTTATAGTTTTTTTATGAAGAAATGAAGTGTAGGGACTGTGTCTTACGTACCCATCCCTTGCATAGTTTTAAGAATGTAATATTTGTATAGAGGAACTTATTGTAATAATTTTTAGAAAGTTTCATTTTTGTGTTTTTCCCACGTTGAACATCTGCAAGCGATTTAAGTTATAGGTACTATTGTCTTTCATGATTCTTTACTTTTAAGGTTCATTGTTCTATTATGTTTAGTTATCTTGTATTGTACCTATTTGCTATTTTTAGTTAAGGTTCATTGTTTTGTTATTTTCAATTGTCTTGTATTGTACCCATCTGCATTTCTCGTGTTTTTATTATACTTTTAAAAGGCAGATGTGGATTTGCCGCGTCCTTTGTTTAGTGAACGGCAGATTTGGGAGAGTTTTGGTTCGGAGCTTCAGTCTGTGCTGAACTACGATCGTGCGAGGTCCTCTCTGACCCCCGATCATATTTTACTCGCCGAAGCTCGCCGTAATAGTTTACGGCGAGCTTCGTGTTTCTAGTAGTTTTACCATTCATGTAACCTCTTATTTAATTTTACTTTTTCGTGTCAACTGTAACTGCTAGCTTTAGTTACTTGATATCGTAATAAATTAATCGTTACCTATTTACAACTTATTCCTGTGTATCACTTGCCCACCACGGTCACGAATCCGCACAGTGGTGACCCCGACGTGATCAAAACTATCAATAGCGTGAGTTCGTGACAGTGCGTAAAGAGTTTCGCGAGTGTTAAATCAAGGTACGTGTTAAAATGGCGAGCGATCCAGCTACCGACGACGTGAAGCATCACCGTCGCAGCAGAGCCGCAATGCGCGCATACAGACGAAACCAGTCGCAGCCGGGAAACGCCAGCGGGAGTCACTAGCCGCGGATAACGCGCATTCCCAGCCAGCCAGCTCCCACGGCTTCAACGGGTATCCTGACCACCAGCATGCAGCGACCGCGCATACCTGGTCATCACCCTCAGCCTCATCAGCAACCTCGGCACAGCACACTGCACTTTCGGCCGGTCAACAAGCAGAGCTCAATTCCTCTCCTGGTCGACGCAGCATCCAGCCTCAACCCGGCGCTGTACCCCATCCGACGCACTGGAGCATAACGCAGCGCCCGCGCCACCCCGACTCACTGGGGACATCTTCGCAGATAGTTCCGACTCACCGTGAACTATGCGGCACCGACGCACTGGAGCATAACGCAGCGCCCGCGCCACCCCGACTCACTGGGGACATCTTCGCAGACAGTTCCGACTCACCGTGAACTATGCGGCAACCGGTTCCGACTCACTGGAACCATAACGCAGCGCCTGCGCCACCCCGACTCACTGGGGACATCTTCGCAGACAGTTCCGACTCACCGTGAACTATGCGGCAACCGGTTCCGACTCACTGGAACCTAAGTTGGCCTGGCAAGCATATTCCTCGCCGTTCTGGTAGGCGAGTTAAATTTCCTGATTACTATCAGGCAGGTGTTTCGTGATCTTTATCACTGGTAGGGGGGTACTGTAGGGACTGTGTCTTACGTACCCATCCCTTGCATAGTTTTAAGAATGTAATATTTGTATAGAGGAACTTATTGTAATAATTTTTAGAAAGTTTCATTTTTGTGTTTTTCCCACGTTGAACATCTGCAAGCGATTTAAGTTATAGGTACTATTGTCTTTCATGATTCTTTACTTTTAAGGTTCATTGTTCTATTATGTTTAGTTATCTTGTATTGTACCTATTTGCTATTTTTAGTTAAGGTTCATTGTTTTGTTATTTTCAATTGTCTTGTATTGTACCCATCTGCATTTCTCGTGTTTTTATTATACTTTTAAAAGGCAGATGTGGATTTGCCGCGTCCTTTGTTTAGTGAACGGCAGATTTGGGAGAGTTTTGGTTCGGAGCTTCAGTCTGTGCTGAACTACGATCGTGCGAGGTCCTCTCTGACCCCCGATCATATTTTACTCGCCGAAGCTCGCCGTAATAGTTTACGGCGAGCTTCGTGTTTCTAGTAGTTTTACCATTCATGTAACCTCTTATTTAATTTTACTTTTTCGTGTCAACTGTAACTGCTAGCTTTAGTTACTTGATATCGTAATAAATTAATCGTTACCTATTTACAACTTATTCCTGTGTATCACTTGCCCACCACGGTCACGAATCCGCACAGAAGTTTATATCATACTAATTTTCCACGGTGATTAAAAAATTTAACATATTTATTTAAAACAAAATAATCACGAAATGTTTTTATTTTTTACTAAAGACCTTAAAATAACCTGTCATCTTCCATTTACTATATCAGAAAATTCTTCATAGATTTTTAGATATTTGATGAAATATAAAATATCCCTAGATTCTGTTGATGTTTGTACAGGGTTAACCTGAATTAGTTAGCGAAACTCCGCAGACGTGATGAATATCGATATTAAACATAATAAAACAATATTAATTAGATAACTTTTTGTGGGGACATGTACCGATGTTAGTGTCACTTGAAACAGTTGAAAAATCAGTTTTTTTTTTGTGTATTCTTTACAGAAGTATTGATATCTAATCACTATAAAACAAAAGAAAACATATCGCACCTCCGATTAAATAGGGTTATAACTCGAAAAACCTGGATTTTTAGAAAAGCGAAAATAAACTCACGGATTTGTTAGTCTTTATTTCTACACTATTATTATTAGGTATGTGATCAAAATTATACATGCTTACAAAAAAATATGGTTTAATGGCATACAGTGTTTTTGATTTTCCTGAAAAACAACCTGAAAATTCCTGTAAATTACTTTCGAGTTGTAACCCTATTTGATCGGAGGTGCGATATTTTCTCAACTACATACTTCAGGTCCCAGCCAGTCAGGCCCGGAGGTCGTCGACCCACCCAAAAAAAAAAATTGCGTGTTTAGATACTACTCATCACGTCTGCAGTTTTGCTAGCTAATTGAATTTGAGTCTGTAGTTCTTTTAATATCATAGATTTATGGAACGACGATTGTTTATGTGAATAGTATTAATTTGTTTATTTACGTTAGGTTACGTGCACGTGGGATGAGGGGACGTCACAGCTCATTTACAAAGCATTTACAGCGACAATGCATTTTAGTCCTCATTACAATTATTATAAAATAAGTAAGTAATTTTTTATAATCATAAGGAAACATTCTATAAAATTATGACATCGTAATAAATGATGATAAAATATCTGAAAAAACATTGACATGTAAAGGATTTATTTTTTTAGAGTTCATGTAAAATCGGATGATCACGTGACTGTCTGAAATCCCATCAAAGCTAATCTACTGCATAAAGCAATATTTTATTTCATTTACAAAAGTAATAAGTACCTCTGTAAAATTATATTCGTAATCTACAAATCGCCAAGAAATCAATTTTAACTCTATTGCAGGAAACAATACTTACAATAACAAAAAAAGTAAATAATTATTAAAATTTACCAATATTTTACCAATCAAGTGTCTTAGAGACCTGACCTAGACCCTAGGTCAGGTTACTGACACTGAGAGTCAGTTCAGTCGACTGAACAATTGCAATTGACAAATAGCAGACCGTTAGGAAACGCCTAGATGTAACTGGTACTTCCTCATACAAACGACTTAGATTTCAATTACGAGTTTTATTGCTAATCGATCGTTCTGTACCTATTCTATTTCGCATGTAGTATTTTGTTACGCATTGTTATAAAACAAATTAAGCACAGTATCAAAGAATAGAAGAATCTGCTTTCACCAAAAATAATTCTTCATTTTTGTATTATTTTTTCTGACCTTTTATCCATACTATAATATTATAAATGCGAAAGTGTGTCTGTCTGTCTGTCTGTTACCTGTTCACGCTTAAACCGCCGAACCGATTTAGATGATATTTGGTACAGAGATAGTTTGAGTCCCGGGACCTTTCCCGGGACTCAAACTATCTCTGGGAATATCCCCACGGGATCGAAACTTACGCGGGTGAATCCGCGGGGCGCTGCTAGTGATGTATATTTGTCAATATTTTGTTTTCAGTAAAAACAACAAGTGCAAAGTGGCATTATTCTTAGATAATATAACATAATCTATCAAGTAAAATAATAAGTTTGAGTAAATTGCTTATATTAATCTAATAAGCTAGATTGTAATAATATATTAAAAATTTTAGTTCTTATTTATAAAGGGGAAAAATAAAGTAAAAACAACAAAAGATATACCTAAAGACTACCAATATTAAAAAGAAACTACAGCCATATTGCTTATTCAAAACTATAAGCTATAAGATGGCATCGAAATATTCTGCCAAAAATATAAAAATTCAAAGCACCACAACATTTTCTTCAATATTTTATTATTTTTCTCAAAAACAGTTTCAAGTTTACCTCTAAAACGTAGAGACCCACCAACATTACATCAACTCTAACCAAATGCTCTATTTACCGATTGCAGGCGTCATTATATAAATGAGTTCCCCTCGAGTCGTTTCACAAACTTACCATTGAATTGTTACAGGCGTTGCGTTGTTCACAAACCACTCCAATTTCCACCAATTAGATACGATTGAGAGTAGTTCATCACTATCAGGGTTGCTTCATTAGTGAGCCGTGGTGCACAAGTTTTAAATTTGAGGCATTTCTAAGAATGCTGGCTAAGGCTTTATAAATTAAGATCGAGAAGAATACAGATTCTTATCTGGCTATTTCTGGAATACTTCAAATAACGGGGTATTCCTCGAAACGCACCAGCTTTGAAACACACTAAATGAAACGTCTATCGATATCATTATTACGAATCCTTCATGATCTTCTATATGTTTCATGCATTTCGAGGAATAAAATTAGAATATTTTTTTCCATTTTTTTTTTCGATGAATGCTTTTGATGCAATTAAGTCGTAAGGGCATTACAAACACACATGATATGACATGTTGCGCCAATCTTAAATAAATTGGGATAAACGCAATCTCAATTACTTCAATTTAAGGCTGAAATACACATGCTTGTTTGCTAGTATATAAGTATCATGCACTCCATGAGCAGTCGTGGCCCAGTGGTAATGGACACGACTTACGACTTGTAGCTCGTAGTTTCGAACCCAGACAGGCCCTTTGTGTAAATTATTTCTTCACCACTGCTCTCAAAACGGTGTAGGAAAAAATTGTGAGGAAACCGGCATGTCCTTATAGAACCAAAAATTCGAAGACCAACCCGCACTGGGCCCGCGTGGTGGATTACTGCCCACTCCTCTCACTGCGAGGAGGCCCGTGTCCTAGCACTGGGAACATTATAGGCTGATTATGATGATGTGCTCCATGTGTGCGTAATTATCATACTATTTTTTTTTTGTTTGCTCTTAATTAGCATACTTTTGTGTTGCTACCCAGCTTATCGATGAACCTTCACGGCCTTACACAACGCATACCTACTCAAACACTGCATCTGAATCATTGTCTTCTTCACTCAACGAATCTGAAAAGAGTTACACTTATGTTGAAAAAAGTTAGGTTGAAATTTTGTAATTTTTATTAATTAATTTGGTATTAATTTTTATTTACTTGTATATTATTTTAATTCTAAATAAATTCTAACCAGATTGTTGAAAAACTATTTATAAAACTTCTTGCCTGTTAATTGTGGCGAATACACCTTCTCTTCCGAATAACTACCCAATAATATTTTCGTCATACATTAGTTTATTTCAGATTAGCCGTTTAATATTAGGTACCGTTCTTGCACAACAAAAACAACATTTAGAACCAAAGCATTACTGGAAACTAAATACCGAATACATATGCAGTTGTTTCAATATTTCACTGCACTGGACAGAACAACCTTTCGCCTGCTACCGGCTGCAGGCAAGGCTGGTGCAACACAGCCGCTCCCCTCTGTCGACATTGTGGATTCGTACGCAACAGGTGACTTAGAGGAATGTAAGTAGTTTCGTTGTTAGACCATAAAATTATACACAGGATATGCTATGGTCAACCACAGACCACTAAAAACGGGTAAACTACGAAAATCACCCTTACAGCTACAGAAAAAAGGCGCTGACAGAGTCGAACTCTCTCTATAGACGGTTTGCTCCATCGGTTCAGTCGGTTGGCACCATATGGGGTTGCTTTGTTCTGTCTCCGACGACGTAAGTACCTCAAGGAAAGTGATTTCTAACAAAGGAGTTTCTCCAAAACAGAGATATAGATACATAATACATACATAGTAACTTTTTTGTTCAAGCATGTTGCTGACTAACAGAAGGTAATGTTTTCAAAGCAATATTCATCCAATCATTGTTTTGAAATAATTATCAACTATACTGCATACATTTTGACTGCATAATTTTTAGCTATACTGAAAAATAAAAGTACATACTCATAACTCTTAAACTTTCGGTCGACAATTTTGTCTCAGTTTAAACCAATAATTTGTCGCCCGCACAGAGTAGGTATTTCGCCATATGCTAGCTCAAATAATAGGCAGTAGTACTGATATAGACAAGGCCGAAGCTAATAGAAAATCATGAGGTGCCAAACTACACTGGGCCGCAAAGAAAGCGGGTCGGTAACAAAACCTCAACAACATCCAAAATATTGGAGCTAGCTTTATGAAATTAATACTGTATTAAAGAAAATTTTACAGTGCCTAAATCAATCTCATAAAAGTTGAGATGATTAAGTTTATTTTGAATAAGAGTAAGTTACGTAAAAATTACCATTTCACCAGGTTTCGAAAAATGTGCTACGGATCAAATATTCAATTTTTACATATTTTAGTATTTTGTATTGTCACCATAAGCTATTAATACAGCTGATACGGTTTGGCATGCTTTCCACTAGCTTTTTGAGCGAACGCTGAGGAATATTTTCCCATTCCTCTATCAGTGCTTCTTTCAGTTCATGGAGCGTGATTGGAGAGGAATTTCGCTGGCGTACACGTCGTCCTAGTTTGTCCCAGGCATGGTCGATAGAGTTCAAGTCTAGGCCACATGCTGGCCACTCCATGCGTGTGATAATGACATATTCAAGGTAGACAAACACATCCGAGCTGTAAGCGGACGAGCGTTATCTTGGATAAAGATGGCGTTCTCGCTCAAGTTTACTAAAAATGGGCCAACATACTCATGATTTCATTCACGTATCTTTCTGCAGTTAGTGTCATTTTCTATTACTAGTAGCACGGTGCGGCTTTCGGAAAAAATTACAGCAAAGATGCCGCCTTACTGTACACGTACTCGGATTGTTCCCTCCAGAACGTAGGTGTCTTTTTTAACTTTAACAGCCGTTTGAAATCAAATTCTCAACATTGTTGATACCATATAGGTATCAATCCTCACATGCTGTCGTGCACCTTGTTCGGCATGTTCCTGGTCTGCGAATATTAGATCCAGTCTCTTCAAATTGCTGGAGCACTCTTTGAACGGTTGATAGCGACACACCAACAGTTCTCGCTGTACGGATAACGCTGACTGCGCCCGTCTTGTCAGAATTCTGGTACACTCTTCAGGGGTTAGTGGCATGTTCAGGGGTTAGTGGCATGTTCAGAGGTTAGTGGCATGTTCAGGGGTTAGTGGCATGTTCAGGGGTTAGTGGCATGTTCAGGGGTTAGTGGCATGTTTTAATTGAATTTGATCAAAATAATGAGTTTCTGCACAAGAATGACATATATGTATAAACAGAAACAAAAGTAAACAATCGTTTCATAGTTGTTTTAAAAATCGTCTTTATTTTTTATTTATGGTTTTTAATACAATTACCAAAAGAAATAAAAAGGTTTTACTTTTTCCTATGTTTGTAATGGAATAAACTTTATTAAGTTTATTGTTCAAATATTTTAAAAGTTATCGTATTTTTTATAACGGACCCGCTTTCTCTACGGCCCAATGTATCTATTTCAAATTACGTTCATTGGCTAAACAAAGAAGTTTCTTTTTTATTCAAAAACACAAAATTAATGTTTTTCGAAAAAGCAACTTAATTAGAATTTCATAAAATGTTCTGTGTTCCCAAAATAGTTCTACCTACTCTAAAAAACTTTTTAACAATAAAATAAAACCGACTTCCAAAAAAACACTACAAAGTGAAAAATAACTTTAAAGTCAAAGTCAAAGGCACTTTTGAACGTCAGAAATTACAACAAATAGAATTGATTCTAGTCGCCCATTCCAAAAGGTAGTTTTCGTATGGAGAAGAACGGGCAAGAAACTCCACCGTTACTCTTTTAAAATATTTTACAAAATTTTGCATACATTAATTATATAATAATAATATTATGTGAACACGATGCACCTAAAATAAAATTACTATACCACAATAGGTAAAAGACTTAAAAATGAAACCATGACATATAAATATAGCTTTCCCGATGCAGGGACGTTAATAGGGATGTTGCCTGGGTAAAAATAAATCGATTCGATTTAGTCCCTCAGTAAGATTATTAAAAAATATTGAACACGTATTTTTTGTTTTATCAATTAGATAAAAAATTACAAAGATATATCACATCAAAGTTCAGGAGTGGGGGGCTTTGACGTAATAACGTGCTAAAATTTGTAGCACGGCGTGACGTCATACGAAATTTCCAAGCGCTGTATCTTCGTAATTTTTTGTTTGCCAGACAAAAGAAAAAATACGTATACAATATTTTTTTGTAATCTAACTGATGGACTAAATATATTTTCTTAGTCAACTACCCTATTGTTGAGGAGTTCTCCAGGTAATTCACCATCAGTTCCATTTCACCATTCGCATTGTGACGAGCATAAATTGCTTAGCAACCCGTGAAATACTTATTATTGAGTAGTTCCGGCGGCCATCTGTGGTCTTCATCATCAGTTCCACTTCACCAAATGGTGCTTTCCGAGAGCAAATGCACGAGTTACTATAAAAAATACCCAAATCCCTTAAGGTGTGCCTATAATATTTGAAGAGTTCCTTCGATTTCTCCAAGATCCAATTATCAAATCCTGACCTTGACAATGACAATCGGACCAATCTGAAAGTTAGATAAAAAAAAGAATTTTGCAAATCGGCTTATAAATAATGGCGTTCTGAGGTAACAAACATTTAAAAAAATACCAAATTGATAACCTCCTCCTTTTTTTGAAGTCGGTTAAAATAATAATAGCTGAAAAATATGTGCAGATGAATTATTACAGCGTTGCAATGGTTTTTTACCCGATCAAATATACCTCCTGCCGATACCAATGATTGCTAATTGTCTAAATCTAATCTGGATAGTAATCTAAAGTTATGTATGTCCACTCCAATCTAATCAGTAACACAATTAAATAGGAATCAAGAAAAGATTGCAAGGACGCAACAACGGCCGCTCGTTCGACACCGGCCCGGAATATACACATCATGTATGGCCTTCAGGTACCAATTAATAAGCCCTACTGACACTCCCTTCCGCTCCACCCAGAACGGGAGGGGGTCTTTTGATGATTTCCCATCCTGAAAAAAAAAATAAAGTGTTCATACATGGAAAACGAACTCGCTATCCTATAAAACCTCTGAGTAAGATGGACAAAAAGTGATCTTATAAAAGTTGCGATTTTTCTTTTAAGGTCGGAACCCTAAAATGAACCTGTCTGCTGATAAGAATTGTCAAATTCTGTACGTATAGATGCACGCACAGTAAAAAGCCACATAGAAAGCCAGTAGCCGGTATGTATATTGTGAATCAACAATATATCAGAGAACAACTAGCATCATCTTCAGCAACAGCTGTCCATACTCCACAGTACCTACAGTAAATTAGTTTATTTATTAAACTTTATGCGATGAAACAGGTACAGAGGCGGACTTGATGCTTTAAGCATTCTCTACTCATACATTCTCTTGTCAATCAAGGGTCAGGGTCGGGAGAGATGACATCGGAAGGTGCAGTCGCGCATAATGAAGACAAATACATAAGCCCTTTATGAACTCTCACCTGCTGCTACGGTGTAACAAACAAATCCTATAAGAATAGTGTTATGATACTTTCACAAAACCAATGCTAATTACGATAAAAATTCAGAAAATGCGTCATGTAGACAGATCATGAACATTCACGTGCCTTCGAACCGTAAGATAGCAATAATATTTATTATTTATGTATGATATCATTCGTACTGAATTTTTTCAAACAATTGAATAATAGATCAGCGATCTTATAAAATATTTTCTTCTAGAATAAATCTAAGTAGGGACCCGTGGAAAACAAAAACTAAACTATTTTTTTCAAAAATGGCTGAAAGTCAGCACTTTTTGAACGTCAAAATAACATGAGACAGTCCCCCAAAATGCCGGTCCTTCACCATTTCCTTGTGCTTTAGCTGGAAAGAAGGAGTGGCGCAACAAACTCCCCAGCAGCACAGCCGTCCGTTAAGTTAGAATATATTGTGTAAATAAAACAATAACAACAGTAATGTCAATAGCAACTGCCTCACTGCAGTGCTCTCCCATGTCATAGAAAGAAAGAATAAGTAGCAATCACCGCACTGCCCACAGCTTGTTGGCAATTTCACATAATTTCGTCACTTTATCCTTTACCGTTAAACTCCCTTCATATTCCGCATTGCAAAGCTTGCGAAAGTCACCAAAAGTGTGGGAGACCGATTTTCAATGTATCACAAAACGCTTGACCGTTACTGAGTTGAAAGGAGGGGGTGGTCTGTTCTGACCCTTTCTACTCCTACTATAGATACTGCACTCCTTTACACAATATAATTATACAACATTCGAGATGTGGTCCAAAGTACTCAAATTGCAAATAAATAATAAATCATATGTTTTCACGTAACACCTTGTAAGGCAACTACATCCGGCTGTCTTTGTCCAGACGTTAGCCATTTATTTGTTTCGTTATCTTTCATGTACCTTTTTCTTAATTTCTCCATGGAACAGATATTTTTGGTGCAAGTTATGTGAGGCCGCATCTAGTGTTTCATGTAAAGTATTTTTTGATAATGTTTGTAGGTTTTTATCATTCACTTTTAAACATGAGTCTCACAATGAGGAGTCTGTATAATAATGGCATAGGATTAATAATTAATTGACTGAGGATCACAATTGCAGTTTTAGAAACAAAAAATGGTCAGGATTCTCTTCAACTAGAAAACTGTTGAACAGAAAAGGTTGAATTCAAAATTATGTTCAGCTGCTTAAAAGTAAAAATCCATGGGATTTTTTTGTGTTTCAAAATAAATAAATTGCTTTTTAATTCCACATGGCTTTGTTAGATTAATTTCAAATTGAATGAAAATTGTCAAACCAATAAAACAAGCGTGTATTGTTATTATAAGATCCGCTTCAGTCGATATCTTACACCATACACAATAAACAAAGCGACCGGCCGACAAGCAATCGGTCCGCGACGAACGACCGAGGAGATAAAAACCGTTCAGTTGCCCATCGACCTGGTTCAGTCAACCGCCAGCCCCCGTCGCGATCCGTGATGTGAACAATGCACATGACCAAAGTCCCCAGTTTACTCTTAGTGCTATTGTGTTGTGAACTGTGTTCAGCTATCAAGGTACCGGTCACATGGGCCGACAGTGCTCGTAGTGAAGTGAAAAATGAACCCCATACGGAATTACCAGTGGAGATCATCCAGCCACAAAATGTGCACATCAGGACACCTAATCAACAGCCAGTCCCAATCGAGTACTTCAAATACACCGCACAGAAACCTAAGTTTGCCGCCGATATAGCAACGTTCCACGGAGTGCAAAATCCCCAGCAACATTATAAAGCGCATCCTATCAAACCGTATACGGGCAAACAGAAACCTACCTTGGGCATTCATCACATTATTGATGACAATAAGGAGATTTATTTACCGTTTCAAAAGTACGTACAACAAAATGCAGAATTAAACAGCCATGTGAAACCGACGGCGAGTAACTATGAAATATTTCACCCATATAAAGCAGAACAGCCGGCATTGCAAGAGATTTATAAAGATCCAGTGCTTACGAAAATAAGAAACGATTTGCAAGACAGTAAACAAAGGTTGCAGGCTTACGAAGAAGAAGCTGGTAAACCTAATATTGCTAAAGATGAGTATTTAGAGAGTCCTGAGGAAACGGAAGGCAAACTGTTTCCGATTAAAAACATACCTGCACAATACGAGATTCACAGACCTCAAAGACGACCGGTTTATTACAAACCTCCACCTAAAGGCGTTAACAGGGATAATGTACTAAATAAAAAATTCAAACATCCTGGGAATCAATACGCGAAAATTAGACCAGAACATTACCGCCCGGTACAGCATCAGATTCATAATTTAAGACAACATCATGCTATGAAATATGAAGACGAGCGTAATGAGTATCCTGAAGTGCCAATTTCTGGAAACAATGCGGAACCACCAGAAGGATATGATATATACGAAAAAGGTAAAGAAAAATACTTAAATCTGAGAAATAATCTTGATGAGTCCGTCAACGCCGTTGTACAACAAAATCGACCATCAACCTTTCAGAAACTCGAACTTCAAAAGGAAGAACCCGAAGATGAAGATGATGAAGACGAGTTCATCCCTGTTAAAAATTATGCTCAAGTCAGGAAAACAGAGACGTATAAGCATTTGCCCAAAAAAGCTGCCTATGATGATGCAGAAACCTACGAAGAAATAAGAAATGCACCTCGACTAAGGGAAGCAGTTAAAAGTACAAAAGCGCAAATAGTGTACAGTGAAGAAGGCTACGAAGACTCTGCATACGATCATGCTGGAGAACAAAAACATGCTTCAGATCACGAACGTCACGGTGGCTTCCTCAAGGAGCACGAAAACAGTGGCGGATTGTATAAAATCCCTACGGTCACCGGAAACTATCAAGACGGAAGAGGATTAGAGTACAGAGACAAAGAAGAACACGGAAAAAAATGGAAAAATAATAATAAAGACGACGAAGAAGAAACAGAGAACGAAGAATACTCTGAAGACGAACATGAAGAGAATTTAGATGCTAATTTATATAAAAACAATCGTCCAGAAATTGATAATATAAATAGAAGAAAAGATTCGTCTAGTGATTATGATGATGATGATAGGGACAATGGTGACGACAACAGCAATATTAACAAAGATGACGGCGAAAGCTATAGTGGCAATATAGCAAACGACAAACACGAAGTCGGTAAGAGAGAAGTAAATTTTGAAGTACCAGAAATAGATATAAATTCAACTTTATCATTTAACATTGAAGATCTAAAACCCGCAAAACAAAAATCAGAACCCAAAAAAGACGATATACAAGAAAAATATCCATATTACTATAAACATTTGAAGGGTATAAACAAAAATTCACCTCTTAAGTATGCTGAAAATCTCAAATTGATGCCGAAAAAATCAAACGGTGGAACCGAATTTTATGACTCTCGGGCTCGTATCGAATGCTCCGAAGTGGATGAAGAAGTAGACCCGATACCAGAAAAATTAAAGAATGGTGGAAACCCCACAGAAGATGAAGATTATGAAACCGACGACGAATCTGAAAGTAAAGCAAATAAAGGTTTCGAAACTGTAAAGAAACAACCTCGTCTCAAAGGGCTTGGAGATAAAATTGACTGTTTCAAAGCCAAATATTTTGGTGAAAATCCTTTAGATAGCCCATTCTTTAAAGAAGAAATAATATCAAATCCGGAACCTGTCATTGCACCTAAACTTCAAACGTACGAGTATAAGCTTAAAAATTTGAAAGGAGACATTGCTCAAGAATCTAAAACAAATAATGTTATAGATTCAACAAATAAATTGCAAGAGACTGCCAAAACAAATATCTTTGTTCTTTTAGATAAATTAAGGAGTGATCAGCGTGATTTACAAGAATCTTTAAATACAACGAATGAAGAATTAAACAGCCTTTTGTATTCACCAAAGGGTACACTAGGAGTAAATGATACCCAACAAGCTAATGTGTACACAGATATTTTGAAAAATATTAAAGCCACGGTAAATCCAGCAGTAAACACCGATGTACCAGCAAGTTTATTATACTCTGACACAGACAATTCCAATACAACATACAAGTTTTTCCAAAACAAGGAAGACGTTAGAAAACTGCCACTTAAATTAAGGAAGAAAAGAGCAACATCGTTTGTTTACGAGCCGTACAAAATTATAAGGGATACCCAAGTTCAAGACTCAAAGAAAACTACAACAACCAGTAATATTAGCCCACTAATAAAGCAGTTGCAATCAAGTAGAGTGGCAGAAAGAGTTTCAAGATCAAATAAAGATAATAAACAAAAGACTAACAGCCGCACATATGTTGATATTGGAAGAAAAGACAGAACCAAACCTACTAGTAATGAAAAAGAGAATTCTGATGCAACTTTTGTTGACGTCAGTATAGATCATCGTAGAGGTGAGCCCAGGTATGAAATCAGACCCACAAATCACAAATCTGAGTATACTCCTGTCGAAAATAAACGGGCAATGTCAGTTAATGCATACAAATCGCACACAACTACGGAAAAAAATATAGAAAGGTCTACTCAAAAATCTCTTCGAGGTAGGCAACGTTTTAGGCCGACTCAAATTACTACGAGACCGTTTCATGATTTAACTCAATTTATTCCTAAAACTGCCGATATTCAGAATGTGGCCGCTTCCAATTCTGTTAAAAAAACTGTTGAAAGTGCTGCTTCCGAAAATACAACCGAAGAACAGGAAAAGCTTGAAAAACCTTCTGATGATGGTAGTAGTGAAGATAGTAGTGAAGATTATGAGGAGGAAGAAGAAGAAGATGAAATAACAACTTCAACATCAACATCAACAACAACTACCACGACTCCCACACCATCATTTAGAAGAAGAATGAGAACAGAAAGAACTAATCTGAAGAAAACAACGGAAAAAGTACCAGATCATACTACAGAAAAACAATTATTAAAATTAGTAACTAGATTCCGTGACTATAAACCTGATGAAAGTACTGAAATCAAAGAGAAAGAAACAATGGCGCCTTTAAAAAATAAACACATCGAAGAAGATGACGTAGTCTTACCTAAATATAGAGAAAAGAAAAAAAAAACACATACAAGCACTTTAGTGACAGATACTAAGAAATATGGTGAACATGACGAAGATGATATGGGGAAAGAAGAAGTTGACACTTTGATTGGAGTTAAAACCAACATGGATGATTACATGCCAACGTATGAAAGAAAAGAGCACCATCAGAAATCTATAAAAAATGAACAGAAAGATAACGAAAGTGGTGAGGGTGATGATGGCGATGATGATGACGATGATGATGACGATGATGACGATGATGATGACGACGAGGATGATGATGACGATGACGATGGTGATGATGGTGAGGAAGAAATAGAGAGTGTACGCTATAATTCGATGGAAATAACTGATCCTGAAGTGACCACGCCTGAACCGACCAAACGTACACTAACTAGAACAACAGATGCTCCTCCAACTACTGTCGAAACTCGCATTCGCAGTACCACCACCCCTATCCCTTCTCGTAACAATAAGCCAATTGTAACCAGAAAAAAAATTGAGATACACAAAGAATTACCTGCAAATAAATCGTCTCCACATGTAATCCAATTTAAACAAGATATTAAGGAAGTTGAAATAATTAAAGAAATACCAGCAGTGCCTAAAAAGAAGTCACAGAAAAACGACGCAGCTTTAGAATTATATAAAGATGATGAGTTAGCAAAAGCAATTAATAATTTAGGGGACGTTGAAATATTTAGAGAACTCGAAGAACTTGATAAGGGACCAAAACATGGTGGAAACTATCGACACGCTACAAAAGAAGATCTCAGACTACTTAGACATCCAGATAGTAGCACTCAACCTCCTAAAGACGCAGAAACCTCGCAGAGTAAGAGCACAAAACATATTGAACTAGATGAGTACACTCCTAAAAGATTGCATGGAGGTAACTTAAAATCATTGAGTGACGTAAATCGCTCTACAAATAATGGCCGAAGTTCTAAATTAATTGAACTTAGTGATTCTCCACCGCAAAGAATGCATGGTGGTAATCTAAAATATGACAATAAAAGGCGTGGCGACAGAAAAAACGAGAAACTGATTGAACTCAATGACAACCATGAAGAAGACCGACCGTCACAACGGGACGATGATTACAAATCCCGAAGTTCGGGACATGAAAGAATGCATGGTGGAAATTACAGAAGCGCTAAATTAATAGCACCAGCGTCACAAGACGATAATGATGATATTCAAGTTAAAAGTTTATCAAAAAACACTAGAAGGAGTGCCGCCGTTCTCCTAAACAGTTTCGCTCAAGTAGTGCCCATATTGACCACTACGCCAGGTTACATTGTAGACCCTAGCAAACGAATGTACTATTACGTCGACTAAACGCTAACATATAAAAATTGTCAGTCTGTCCATATTCTTAGCAAAGATGACAGGTTTCCATTTTGTCGCGAAACTATTTCGTAGCATGACGAAATTTTTGGTGAAACTAGTGTTTAAGTATCTCAGGCAATACCAGTACCAATATTAAATAGCTTGAGTTAAAAGCTGCTTACTTTTGATTTGAAAATTGTAGTAATATTACTCTATATTTACTCGTCGTTGGTAAAGATAAGCGTATGACGCAATTTTTTATGTAACTTAAATTGCCTAATGGGCTCGAGGAAATTCTATTGTCGTATAATCAAATTCTAATTATCGTGTTACGAGCTGCCGATCACTGATTGATCGCAATGTTCCAACATAAATAGTAGTCATTAATTTTGCGCTCATTTTGTCTTACAAGTTAAATAAAACTGCTTTATGTTACATATTAGGTACACATTGTAACATTGGTATTGCTTGCAGTCGGTTGACCAGTTTAAGGTTGTTAGGTTTACGAATGTTTAGCTTCAATGTATTCTGTTTCTTTTATTGGTTTCGACAAGGTACAATGTTCAATTCCACACAAAATTCGTATTGTATAAATAGATTTTAATTTAAAAGTTAGGCAACAATCGCGGGTAAAATATAAGCAAAACTAAATTATTGTTATAGGTTCGTAAGTTGGCGATGGATATTTTCGAAAGTAATTAGTCTATTGTAATAGAAAGTGCCACATTACGTATCGCGGGACTAGAGTCGAAAGCGATCGATCGATTTATCAAAATCTATAATTATTCGCTATTGCTAACTGTACTGTGATAGAGGTAATTGTTAATGTTTTTTTACAACTAAGAGAACTTATTTATAAATTTGTTATTTTTATAAATAAAGTGTGCTCTAAATTAATAATAATTATATGATTTTTTTGTAAGAAATTGTTTCTTTTTACATTAATCAAACATGTAGAAACTAACTGCTTGTAATTCGTTAAAAAAAATTATTAGATCATTCCGACCGGTTGCACTAAACACTAGTTCAGATTGTTACTAAACCGAGTCTATTTTCAAATATAAACCAGTTACAATTATTGCAAAAGTTACGGAACAGATTTCCGCAACCATTTTACAATATTTATAACAACAACCTATCCAATGAACTACATAGAGCAGTCGAATGTACACGACTAATTTTCGAACATAACAAATTGCACAATTGCAAATAATACATTGCTAAAGATTGTGTTATCACACAATGAGTTGTCTCAGTGCACATCTGGGTTATGTACTAGTGTCCCAACACACTTTTTGCTAAACTGTTACAGTATCTGTTGAGCTTGAACGAATGAGAGATATCTTCACGTAGTGCATTCAACTTTGGTGCTGCGACTTTCACTTTTGGCGATAGTTAACTGGATCGGCTATATTTGGTTTAACAATTTGTAAACTTTTAAGTGAATCAAAGGTAAAAGTAAAAGTGTTTAAGATTAATTAATCTGTGAGAAAAGTATTTGATCTTGTGAAGTGCCATGGGGCGATGCGTTCAGTTAGCGCAACTTAAAGCTTAAAAGTCATCAAAACTAAAAAAGTAAAGACATCATTAAGTTTATTTATTTTTATTTCAGTGGCAAGTCTTTGAAATCTTATAATCGAGATGAAACTTAAACTACAAAAATAAGCTTAACATTAACATAATTTAAATAAATTATTAAATAAAATTTAACAATAAATAAATATCAACAATATACATTGCAACTTTGTTTTGGTTTCGTTCGATTATGAAAGTTGACAATATTGCGGAACTTAAAGCTAGTTCTACGACTATTATGGGAGAATATAGACAAGCAATCAAGACATAACGTACTGAATGGCTGATGCAATCTTAATACCCGTTTTGCCTTTAGGGACTGCGAAAAACTATATCGGTAGCAGAAGGCACGAGACGAATTCACAAAGATAAGACTGAACAAAACAAATCAGTAGCAGTCTAAGCCGTTGATTATTATCAATATGATAATCATTTTCAAAACAATAACAAAGAAAAGTATTCTTCGTTAGACAGGCGAACAGCATCAAATATTACATCAGCATAATCATCGTCTCAATCGCTCGTTCTAACAATTTTCGTTAAATCAAATGATACTTACTGTATATAACTCATTAATTAAAACATGAATAATTGCATTATTGACACTTCATTCAACTGTTCACTATACTGATAACATCACCGTAATTAATATTTTATATCTATCGTTTTATATTATTTATGTTTCATTCGACCAACAGAATTTGTTTGGCTGTCTCTAGAAGAGGGATGATTAATTGGTTTCCATTCTGATTCTACACTTGGTACGTAGCTTGGTTCAACGTCTTCTCTATCTATGGATTCATCTGTTTCCATTTCTTTGTCTTCATCAAAGAAGTCTATAATTGGATGATAGTTGTAATTAACACGTTTTCCATTGGAAATATAATGTTGGTTGTGTTGTTCTTGTGATTCTCTTGATTTATGTGCTGGTGTCAGTTTTTCCGTTGATAATGCTGTTAGTTTTGGAGCTATGGTCACTCTTGGTCTTGGAGTATTTATAGATGTTGCCTGGCCGATATCAGGCTCCTCGTAATCACTTACTTCTTCTAATGTATCTCCGCTGCTGTTTGGGAAAGATTCAACAGCTTGCGAACCTGATGATACGAGGTCGTCTGGTTCACCTGAAGTTTTCTTTCTGATTGGTCGACGTCCTGATGGGCTGGGTCTTGTGGTTCTCTTAAACTGGCTTCCAGGCAGTTTATATTTAGGTGGACTATCTTTGATGAAGTTAAATGATTGACCAGCTGCAGGCGTTGGTGGTTCCAGGTAACTTGGCAAAGTGACTCCACCAAAGTTTGATGATGGAGAAGGGTTTCTGGCTGAAGGTGGTCGTTTGACATGCCTTATTGAGCTTGCCTGATTGAATGAGTCTGGGAAATATGAGTTTCCATAAGAATCTATGGGATTTTGTGGCAGAGAGTCTTCGTTATCATTATTTTTGCTGAAAGGACTGCCGGGTATTAAGTTCTGATTATCCGTAAATGGTGGGAATGATTCTATAGGTTTCTTATGAGTAAACAGTGGTGATTTAATTTTTTGTTTTTGTATTGTAGATTGCACGTTTTCAAAAGCATGGTTTCCTGTCTCTGATGATAAATCTTCTCCGGGGAAGCGTTCTGAAGAGGTTTCTTGGACTCTGTGTCCTAGTGGTGGGAAGGACACGCTGTAGCCTTCAATGTGGCATGAGCAGCATGTTGGAACCTGGAAGAGATAGTTGTACTGGCTATATTATCTTGGTACTAAATTTTCATTATCAAGTTTCACTTTTGTTTATTTGCTTTCCATATATTTTGATAAAAGAAAGGGAATATATATTTTCATATAACGTACCTTGAATATATCCATGTGAAGGCCGTTCTGTTGATCCCAAGTCAGCAGCCGATGGTAGTTATAAACTTGAACGCATTTTGATTTGAAGTTATCCGTCAGGTAAGTGCACGATTCTTTTGGTTTCCTGTTATAGAAATATTATATATAATAATAATGTATTTACTAATACATAGGTTAGAAATCACATCGTATCTTTAATGTATGATGATGTGATTTCTATCTACGGGGATAATTTCAACATGCACAAAACTCATGTTTCACTACCAATAATGAATTCACGTATTTCCGATGCAAGTAGTACTGCGGTCACATTTTTGAAAATAAAACAATTAACAAACAATTCTCTCCGCTCCAAATATCAAAACAAAATTAAATAAGTTATCAATAGTCAGTCTCTTACAAAACTTACGACTTTGTCAAGATTAATTGCCTTTTAAAAATAACTCCCACAAATGATTGCGATCTTGCAAGCCAGAGAAATAATTCAATTTTAGTTTGACGTTGACATGTTGTGAAATAGCAGACATCCGGTCATTTTAATTTATAGTTGGGCAAGTGTAATTTAATAACAATATTGCGTTATTCGATACTCGCTTTTGACATTGATGAATACATTTCCAAATGAAGTCTTGCATACAATATGGTAATAGATTTACTATAATTGAATTAAAGTGCAATTTTACAGCTAGCTACAGAGCAAATATTTTTTGCAGCTCTTAAGCACTTCAAGAGCTCAACATCTTATTTGCACATACTCTCACTCTATCAGGTCACAGATTTAGAACACCTTACCATCAACGATTGTATTGTAGTCTAGCTTCACTTGTTAGATTCATCCTTGCAATCTTCTTCACTTTTAGTTACACGGGCTCTATACTCTTCCCTCTCAGGTTTATCATCTCCCCTTTTAGCTTTACTATGAAATACATAATTACTTATACTTACAAACACTTTTCCAGCCTTAGTGTCTGTGTATGTTCCCCTGTATTTACGATGTACTTCCACTGTCCCGATGTTGCTCTTGCTCTCTGGGGTCTCGCGTATTTTACTGTGCTTGGGCACATAAAGCCTGCTTCACCGGCTCCCGCGAAGTCCCGGTTGGCTGTGTCTCCTCGCCTAGACGTGAAACAAGCATTGTTTGACTTAACATCATTTACTTTATGATAATTGTAATTATTAACAAGGGGTTTAGTAGTACTGCAGCTTTAAAACATTGCAAACTCTCGTATTATTATTATAGAACCAGGCAAGTCCAGTGACGTGTTTCGGATGTAATGATGATGAAACTTTCGTATTATCTTGAAGGAAAAGCATAGTACATACTTTGAGGGGTTTACGGAGTGCACAGTTTCAGTGCTCAGAGACAACGCGCGTCGTAGAGATACTATTTGATCTAAAATATATATGATGGACCACCAAGCGGTGCTACGGTTACATTACCGTTTATGAGAACTTTACAATATATTTGTTTGGCTTAATTCTGTTTCGCACCTCATCCACCATAGCTTTTACAACTTACCTATCAGACACAAGATAATGCTGTTCATTGTATTTAGCCTCCTGGGCAGCAGTGACTCCGTCAATGATTCCTTCTCCCGGGTCCTTGTAGTCAGCTAGCAGGGCGGCTGCGGCAGCCTTGTTGCGTCTTATTGACTGCACGATGGCTTCACTGGAATCACAAACAAGAGAGAGATTTTCAGAGATTTAGTTGTCTTTATACCAAACTTTATCACAATCAATACAACTTTTTGCCATAAATATCTAATAAAAGAAGTCAGAGACAGAATATTAGTATGGAGAGTTGAAAACAAAACAACGCCCACGCTGATTACACAACTAAACAAATATTTACAGGTTCGTAGGTTTCAAAGAGGAAACTCACTTAAAATATTAGACTAATCCAGTCGTAAAAAAGTCATTTAAAATAAAAGCAATATTTAGAAAGAGGATCGTGCCAATTTGATAGTCCTTAAATAAGAATAAAATGCCGTTATTAACAGAATCGCTGTTGACATACTCTTATTTAGGTAAATAAATATGTATGTCTAAAATCAATGAAAACCGCTTTTAGAGTATGTATCTAGACAACATCAAAAACTTGAGATCCAACATAAAACGCTTGAATGAGCACCGTTATTTTAATATCTCATCAATACCAATTTTAACTTTCTATCTTCACTTCAAGTAAAGATTCGTCACTCGAATGAGAAGGTTAATTGAATATTCAATATGATTTATTTTTATCTTAAGTTTATGTTTCAATATTTCCTCCATAGCCAAGAAAAACTAGGGAGGAAAGATTAAAAGATAAACTTTAAACCCAAATCAGTAAATCATTAATGTTATCCTAATTCGAATTGTAATTTTATTTTTCCAATACCATTTGTTGGACATTATTCGATTGAATAATTATCACAATTATAAATACAATAACTCGGTTTAGTCCCATCTCTGTATCATGTAATGAGTTATCACCAATAACTCATTAATTTAACACTTATATCTAATCGCATACAACGAATTAATAATCTTAAAACAGATAAGTAAGCATTTTGAAAGACATTATAATCTATATATACAGGGTTATTGGTCAAACATTAACAACCTCTTAAGAGGTCATTGTACTCGTCATTGTGAACAACTTTTACTGTGGGACCAAACTTGAAATCGCGAAAAAAAAACAGCTGTTCCCTACATTTATGTTCGTATAACTCGTCAAAATGTAGGGAACAACTGATTTTTTTTCGCGATTTCAGGTTTGGTCCCATTGTAAAAGTTTTTCATAATGATGAGTACAGTGACCTCTTAAGAGGTTGTTAATCTTTTACCAATAACCCTGTATATAAAATTCAAAGTCCTGACTGACAGATATATCAACGCACAGCCTAAGTCGCTGGTCTAGACATGAAATTTGTAGGGTGTGTTCTTTGTGAAGAGTAGGTATCCACTAAGAAAGGGTTTTTCGAAATTCTACCCCTAAGAGGGTGAATGGAATGGAATGGAAAGGGGGAGGCTGAAATTTCACGCGGACGTAGTCGCGGGCAAAAGCTAGTGACAAAAATAAAAAAACAATGGCACTCCAGGAGTGCCGACAGAAGTGAAAACATGAAAAAGCATAGTAAAACTTAAAACAGAGGTGTCAGTTACGGTAACAGTGTCGCGAGTTCAATCGTTCTTCCCATCTCAAAAAATGCCCAAAGCGCTTAAAGAAGTTTTCACTCTAAAAATTTATTAATTTGACTAAGTTAACAATGAATAAAACGACGACCATAGCAATTATTTAATAGGTGGCTCCTGTAGAAATCTGCCTAAAAGATTCGTCTTGATAGTTAATTCGTTACGTTTAGATGGGTAACGACTTGTGACCGCAGACATAATTAGATGTCGAAGACAAACACAAAGATATCATCGTCACTGTTATATAAGATGTTCCCATTATGAATTAGCATAAATATCTGTCTTAATAGCAAACAGATAAGATGATGTATAATTATTTCGGTGGAGACAATGAAGACATTAAAAAGACATAAGAATCCTACTTAAAAGTAAGCCAAGTCATCGAATTGGAACATATGAGACGTCTTGCACAACAATTAATATTACACGAACTATCTTCTTGTTTTATTAAATGACGAAATCTAAATCTGCAAAAAATTGTGGAGAATTATATGGTCAATAGTTATAACCATGCTCATAGATTTACCATCGACAAACGAGTAAAAGTCATAGACAAACATAATGCAACGTAATAAAATGCCCATAAGAACACAAAAGATGTAAACCTCATATTTTCGAACTCACACCTCGTTCATGATAATAACGGTCACGCAGATTGTTCCGCGAAAATCTCATGACATTCGCAAACCACGCGACACCAACAGAATCACTTTCGCTAACACATTACTCTTGCTTTCTATGTAATCCTGGTTATGCAATGAAATATCAATACATAAAACCTGTTTCAGATTTTTTGGGAAACCATTCAGAATCATAAAGAAGTTGTTAGACTGGTTGAGAATATTGCTTATGGATGTAGCTAGTATTTAATTTGATGATTATAGCATCCAAAGTTATGACATCGATCCGGTTTTAATTGAATCATCAGTCGCAACTTAATCAATTAATTGAATAGTAATGCGGATTTTTATAAAGCATAGGCTTTTAATTATTAGAAGAATGTAGAACATGCCACCTACAGCGAATGAAATTTAGATAACTAAGGTAAATTAACATAATTCGATACGAGTTGTGAGCCTAACTAAATATATAAATTCTTGGCATGGATTTTGTGAAAAAGAGCTTGTTGTACAGTAAATAATCAATTTTTGCAAAGAGTTGATCAATCATCATCAGGAGTTGATTGTTTATCTTTCTGACTGATCGATCCCTTGACAATTCAAAAGTGTCTGTAATTGGTTTATTTGAAATACATGCTTTGAGTTTGAGTTTGATCAATCAACTCAACGTATTGCAATTTACTACTGGACATAAACCTCAAACAACATAAAGCAATAAGTATGAAGACAATATTTTGAACAGAAAATTGAATCCTGAACTTACGTCGGATAATCGTCAGAATGCAGACATAAAGTGTTTGTGAACAGTTCACACGTATTTGGGTCTACTGCTGACGTCGGCAGCTTCCTGGCCGGAGTCGGTCTCCTCTTAGGAATGAGTGGTGATGGGGCAGCCGGTTCAGGAGTGGTGCGGCGAAACAAAGATGGCGGCTTCGGTTGGTAGGCACCACGGCGGAACGAAGATCCTGGAAAGGTTAAATAAAAACAAGTTATGATTTTTGAGGAATTCGATTATGATGGGATTGCATTTTGTAATAGTCACCGACTTTTTTACACTTTCTTTTTACTGTGACAAAAGTTTCGGTCAATACAATGAGTGTTTACATAAGAACAACTCAGCGTGCTCGTGTAACGAAGGGTTAAAAGATCATACAGTTTTCTTGCAACTCACGACTTGTACAATAACATGTTGGCGTTGTTGAAAAGTTTTGTTTTCTTTTAATTTAGTTAATTTCACTTCGTCAACACGTCATGCATCCGTTTATTACGTTATATCAACAGCTACTTTTAAAGTAATACCGTCTGACTCATGATGACTCTCCTTACATAATTCTGAAGTCTGACTTGCCTTAATGTCTGTTGCTATGAACCCTAAATCATATACTTGCTTATTAATAAGCGTTAGCATTGTCAGTACAAGAAGCTTGGCTCAATTACTACTTCCAGGTATTGATAGACTAAAGATAATATTATCATCTTACCTTTCCTGCCGGTGTATCTAATCAACGCTCTCAGCTTCTCTGCTACCGGTAGGTCTTGTGCTATGGTCTGGTTTGTAGACTCTGCCATCAAGTCCAACGTCCCATTGTCAGAATGTGACACACTCGATGTTACGCTGATGGTCTCTGACACTGTCATTGGAGTTGTTGGCTCTGGTGTTGTGGTTGATGGGATTGTTGAGTTGTACTGAAACAGCCATTAAAAACAGCTTTCAAACGAAATTCTCACATTATTTGTGTTCAATACCACAGTTCATTACTTTCAGGCAGTTAAATTATGTGAAACAATAATTCTATTCATTATGATTATGTAACTTATTGCACTAAAGTATTTGTGTCATCTATGGACAGTTTTTTAATATATCGGCCAGTTGATTTTATGATTATAGATTACCGTGGGAAAATGGTCTTTGGTTTACGTCTATTACCTACTATAAATGTTCCTGCAATAATAGTTACATCGTTAACTAGTTATGAGACATCTACAACTGTATTAGAATCATCATCTTATTTACTTACATCATCTTTAGTGTTCGTAGCATGATTAATTTCAATATGTATCGTGTTCTGTACTCTGTTTCCATTGTAAGTCTTGTTTGTGTTATTTCTTGGATATATTCTACGGTTGCGTGTGATTGGAGGCAAGGGTTCTACACCCATGTCAAATGGTTCGTCATTTAACTCTGTGTCCTCCGTAAAGGATCGTCTGAGTAATTGTGGCGGAGCTGGTTCATATGGCTGTTTGACTTCCCTTGGTTCCTTCCCTGATCTGACAGCTCTTCGTATTAAATTGGCCATGTCTAAGAGTATTGGTAGCATTAGGTCTGTGGTGTTATCACTGTTACCAAACATTGATCTCACCTGGAATCAGCAAAATGTTTTATGTATTCTTTGTGGTTGTTTGTTATTGATATTGAATGAAAGTTGTGGAAAATAAATTGAGAAACAATGAAGACAACGTGATTTAGGAATTAAAAGTAAGATATGTAATAGCAGACCAAAACCAAGGAAGGAACCAAGTGAGAAGATAGATTGCAAATGGCTGAAAAGTGGTCATAGTGATTCACAGATAAGCATGATACTGTTACTGGTAAAGATTTTTCAACTATCGATTTTAACAGTGTTGGCAGTCATAAATATAGTAAAAAAACTGTCTTAAAATTAATGGATATTTCTGTTAGAACACTTAAAAGTGTTCCCACCACAGATATAGATACACCTAGATAACGCAAGAGCAGTTCTACTTCGCGTGTCCAGCTTACGTACAAAAATCATAAGCCGCCATTTTCGCGCTCAGTCCTGTGTAAAGCAGTGCGATTCTGTACCCATCTCGCCGTGAAAACTTAGGTGAAGTGAGCGTGGAGTGAGCTACCAATAGTGTCAATTCCTAGCAAAAACAAACTCACATCACATAAGTTTTCACGGTGAGATTTTTACAGAAGCGATCGACTGCTGGCTGGGTGAGTGTGAGCGCTGGCGCTAGGCCCGGGGTGTGACGAGACGGATGCCGCACGCTGCGGCGACTTTGAATCGATTTGGTTTTCCCATCACTAAATAGTGTTTGTGACGTCATAAAAGGTAGTCAAAAATGGCACGCTTGGTTTTCATACAGATCGTGATACTTGCTTTATCTAGGTCTATCTATGTCTGTGGTTCCCACATTAACTATAAAATAAACGATTCGACACTGCAGTTGTTTTATTTTTATGACTAATTGTTTAGGTCTCGTTCAAGTTGTCAGTCACAGTATAAACCATACAATGACCATTTCACGGCCATGAGAAGACCTAGTTCCAGTTCGGATGTATCCATTCTTTTGAGATTCGTATCGTGTGCAGTACTGGTTTTGAGATTGTTTGATTGTGTTATTGCGGTACCTACGTGTGTAGTTAGCCTTATTTTCGGACAAGATTGTTGAAGTAGTAGTAGAGGAGTTTTATTTTGTTGTTGCCTTGTTAGAGACTGAGTTATCGCTGAGATGAGATAAAACTATTTTTAATTACGGAAATTGGTCTTGTTATATGTAGGTATAGTTATGATGTATATTGTGACCTTTTGAGCTTTCTCTCAGTAGGTATACACTAAAAATATCTATGTTTTGATTTTTTTAGCAAAGTTATTTTGTAATGTGTATTATTGTCAAAAATAAACTTTTTTAAAGAAAGAGTTTTGTCAACCCATTTGTACCGTTTTGTTTCAATGTCTAGAACTCCGCAGTTCTACTTTATAACGACGTTTAACTTATGTAAATGTTTAAGATTCAGTGACTCCGGACGCACCACATAATTTAATCGCAACCTTTTATCGCCAATTAAAGCCGCTTTCCCCAGAAATAACTACATTAACTTGCTCGTGGATATCGGCTTATGAACAACTTAACGAACTACGAAATTTACGGTTCAAATTAATTAAGTAATTTTAATATCGTCGTCGCATCGATTTTGAGATCGGATTTACAAGTATATACCAATTAAATTATTTATATAAGTTGATAAGAATGTGACGTAGTGAATGGCAACTGAGGAATTAAGCCATGACAGCCAGACCAGCAAGTTATGTTCCTGACCGGCTAAAGGCTCCTACAAACAGGCGCGACGCGCGATATAATCGCACGCGACACAAAGACACCACTCGTTGCGCGACTTGCGGTGTCTTTGTGTCGCGCGCGATTTTAACCCCTTGTTGCGCCTGTTTGAAGGATCCTTAATACTTGCACGAATAGCCATAACAAGTAATAATTAATCATTAGTTTTGGGAGGCTCATGTAAAGCCATAGACGTTTACATATTATAAACGTTTAAACTATTTAACCGTACATTTTTTACGTTTAAACGTCTCTAAACTTTAAGACCTTTATTCATAAACGTTACTTACGTATATAGGATAACATCCCAGAAATTCCTTAGGCATATATGCCATGCCATGGTGCTGCATATCAATCATTTTAAAACAAATGTTACCAGTTGCGAAGGGTCATTCTTTGTAAGAGGTAAGCGGAGTAGATATCTTTAAAATTGTTATATTACTAGCTATTACCCGCGACTTCGTCCGCGTGGAATTTAACAAAAGTTATTGTTCAGTTCGCAGAGTTTACGATAACATATTAATTCTTTATTCCGCGTAAAGAAATACCTATGCTAATTTTAATGAAATTTTTATATTTTATGAATCTATATTTTGTTTTTGTACATATTTCTCCATTTAGTTCTTTTTTTACGTTTTTGCATTTTTAGTTTAATTATTATTTATTTTTAGTTTTTCGTATTAGCTTTATTGAAATTCTTTATCACACTAAAATTATAAAGGCGAAAATTTGTGTGTGTGTGTGTTTATATGTTTCTTACTTCTTCACTCTCAAACGGCTAAACCAATTTTGATAAGATTTTGTATGGAGGTAGCTGACAACATGGATTAACATATAGGATACTTTTATCCCGATATTCTTATGGTATCGACATTTACGCGGGTGAAACCGCGGAGCGCAGCTAGTATACAATATTTGGTGTACGATTTTCTTGGGCTATAACAACAACACTACTGGCATTCCTCGCACGTGAAATGGCACGTATAGTTGCCTATGGGTACTACTCGCAACCTAGTACCATTGCAAAGTTTCGGTGGGTTTAAATTACGGAGTATTATGATGTGCACGCCAATCTTAAGTTCTAGTTTGTGAGGGGGTAGACCAGGCACAATTATACTGTTTAAAATTTCTGTTGGGTAATTAACCACTTCATCCGGATGGCAAACTGTATTGATGGAAAGGTATGTTTGTGATTCACCAGATAGCTTATCTAAAATGCGCTGATTAAGCGCAATAACCTGGTCGTTGATTGGTGCTAAAATTGATCTTTCACACAATCACGAATCTTCTTTGATATTGAGATTGTGAATATCATTATAAATAGGTACTATATTGTATTAAAACTTCAGTGTCCGCCACAACCTGACAAAGACCGGTAGGTAGTTTTGTATCATGAGTACTATTCTCTTCTGGACACTTTCCCTCACCAACATCAAGAAGAATTTTGCAAAATTCTGAATCAGCTGAATGTTATTTGTATATAGAAGTAGTATAGTAAGTAGTAGTAGTGTAGTGTAGTAGTTTGTATAGTAAGTAGTATATATTTGTATATAGAGGTAGTATATAGATTTCATTAGTTTTTTTTTTTTCGTGGGACCCATTTTTTTTTCTAAATTCAAAGTAGCCTATGTTACTCCTTATTACATCAGCTATCTGCCAGTGAAAGTCCCGTCAAAATCGGTCAAGCCGTTTCAGAGATTCGTTGGAACGTTTATTCCGGCTAATCTCTGAAATGACTGAACCGATTTCTATAATTCGATTCCGATTTGTCTAAACAGACGATATGATTTGTCTAAACAGAGGTTATTTTAATATTACAAACAGACACTCCAATTTTATTTATTTGTATACATTTGTCTATAGAATACTGACTGCGCCATTTTTCAAAGGGAAGCCGGTAGGAATGGAGTTTTATGGAACCTTCGCCACTGAATGTAACTTCAATAAATCTTACAATGGTAAAAAAACTCGTCATCAACATCCAATAAATCTACCGTCTTAAATCAATAGAAACCCGTCACGCCTGTATCGCTCAATAAATCATCTTTGCCCTAAAGCCATTGACGTAATAACTGGTAAGCTGCCCGAGAGAACACCATAGAGCGAAAGTTTTGACGTAAGATAATCGAAAACGAAAGTAATCGGAAACTGTATGGATAGCTCGATGTGTCAGGGGCAGTCGCAGGATTACGTGTGTTACTTAATTTAGAGAATGTTGTTTTTCTATGTCATGTGTGTTTAGAGTCGTAGAGCCTATGAACGTCTTACCTACTTATTTAGGATATAACCAACTCACGACTCTTCATATTATTCTAAGAGGCAACTCAAGATTAAAGTGTAGCTGTTTTGATTTTTTTGTAATGCAAAAAATTATTAAGCCCTTTTTTCTACTAGAAAAAGAGGCCATTGTTTCGAAATTGGGTTGAGTTTCATATACCATCAAAGTGGCAATACTAAAGTTGATGAGGCGCACCCTCCTGGGCAATCAACTCCTGTAATACCGCGCTGCATGCAAGTGACATGCCCATAGTATTAATAAACACACAATTTAACAGCAGGTATCAATAACCTTGACATGGACACATACCATAGTTTCCGACAGGAACACCCGATAACACATGCAAACCAACAGACACACAATATCCTGACAATAAGTCGCATGCGACCGTGGTTCCGTCACGCATACCCATATGATAATCAAATCGTTAAGTTAAACATGCAAATGTATTGGGTTAAAGACATTTTCATAACCAGTTACTCTAACCAATCGTTTTTTCTTGACAAAGTAAATAGTTCAGAGAACGACATATGTATGTACCTACCTACTTACCAATAGAATTTGGCCCGCCAAATCACATCGAATAAAACACACTGATAATCTTCTTTCACGATGAAATATACCTACAGGTTGGCAGGAACACGCAACCAACCATGGATTCATGCCACGGTTTAAAAATTCTCCTAAATATAAGTAACTACTTAATATATGTGAGCAATCATACGAGAATAATCAGCCAGAACTCGTAAAATCGATCACTTTTTCTCGAACAGAAGTCGGTTGACCCACCGAATTAACAAACATCGATTCGTCTAGAAATTGTAGTTGCATCACTACTCAACTGTTAGGTCGATAAACAACAAAGAAGTTTAATCACGGATAACCCGGTGTGACGAAGAATGCAAGGGATTCGAGAACTGTGTTATTTTTATCACCATCATGATCAATAATATTTTTGCTTATGTCCACAAAATTATTATATCCTATAGCCATTAGATACTGATATAGTTTTACGAAGAATATTGAAAAAGAAAAGAAAAAAAATCTTTAGGTATGTGCTTCAATTACTCGTATTACTATGTAGATGACGAACATTACTTAATGGAGTAAGTTGCTATATTATGTAAAAATACGATGGGATTGACGTCGAATATCGTGTATAAAAATCACTAAATAAACACTTATATATTTATGTAGGTAAGTTTTATTTTGCCGAAGTAATAAATATGGGAGTTATTTGAAATTTTTTTGAGTTTGTTAATACATAGTTTTAGATAGTATGTTGTTATTTTTATATTAGTTAAACAGTTTGTTAGTTAATTTAGGGCTGACTTTTCAATCACCTGGTAACTTTATTCGAGGAATAATTTTGAAATTTTGACAGTTATTTCGTACAAAACTGTCAAACGTTTATTTTATTCGATGGAAAAATCAGTCATAAGTATAAGGAATTTACACAGTATATATAATTTTGTCATATTATAGTATAGATACGGGATACTACAAGAGGCCACAATGTATTAAACTGTCTGCATGGAAGTGCCATGTAATTGGGTGTGGCAGCTAAACGCCTCATGTGAAATCGAGCGGGTGGATCTGCAAGCGTGATATTCACAGAACGCTTCACATATCTACTAGTATTATATTTAATTGACGCTGGGAATTTCTTCTGAATCGAAGATGCAATTATAGACGCATAACGAATAACACTTATAGATACAATTATCTGTTTGGGAACTATACAAAACAAAATTGGTTTAACATTGAGTATTTCGGGACATCGCCAACCGGTTGGTCAACTCCTCACGTGACCACTGGGCTGGCCTATTTTTAGGTCAAAGAATCGGCATTGTCATCCAACGTGGCAACGATGTCAGCCTCTTGGGCGCTTTTCCCACTGACAGCGTTGCGGACAAAATTTTTGATGTCCAATGAGCTCTTCCCTTTTTATTCCATTTATATACTTGTACATTATATACATATATATTATGTTCATGTTAGATTGTATACTGTATTTATCTTTCTTAGTAAGTATGTAAATAAAGAAAAGAACGTCTTGTTACATGGATAAGGTGATTGTTATGGACCGACAACTAATAATCGGGCTGTCAAAAATTAATACACACACACAGTGTGTGTACATAAATTATAAAATAAACAAATAAAATAAATAATATTTTTGTTCTGACCAAGATAGTGGGGCTCGTGGCTAAGTAATAACAGCCACACGGGTCGATCGATCAGGTTAAGCTACGCTTGCCGTTGTCCGTGGATGGGTCTCTTTACTTACCAAGAACCCTCCGTGCCTCGGAAAGCAGGTAAAGCCGTTGGTCCCGGCTGTCATTCGTGGATCTCTGACAGTCGTTACGGGTCGTCAGAAGCCCGAAATTCTGACAACCAGTCTTACCAAGCGGTATCGCATTACCCAGTAGCTGGATTGTGGTGGTCAGATGGGCAGTCGCTCCATGTAAAATACTGGTATTCAGCTGCAACCGGTTAGACTGGAAGCCGACCCCAACATAGTTGGGAAAAGGTTAGGCAGATGATGATGAACTTTTGACCAAGATACAAATAGGTAAGCTGTTAAATCATGTAGATTTAACTGTGTGCAAAAGAAATTGCAAAGCAACAACAACATACCAATTATATATTTGCAGTCGATATCAACCTCAAAATAATTTTAGTCGCAAAAGTGAAAACTGTAATTACCTAGTACCCGCATGCCTCATCACAAATATTCATCGCAAGTGTTCATGTAGGAATGTTTGATTATGCCAGTAGGGTCCGATATATCCTTTATTTAAATACTTTAAGGAATGTTCCAGTAACAATACAGGAAAGTTTGACCAGCCAGATATTTGCTGGAGTCGTAACATCCTTGGTGGTATTTATTTACCTACAAGTTTTCTTGATACAACCCTTTACCCAAACAGATCTAGGTTTACAAGGACTTACCCATTGTTGCTGTGCTAGCATCTAGCTACCAACAGTACCAACCTATCGCAGTAGTTCACATTTCAGGACCTTAAAGAAAGGCTGACTGGAATACTAACTCTTGAATCTTCCTCCACGTCTAAGTGCAGTTCTTGATCCTTTAGAAGCATTTCATCTACGTAGCCTTTTCCCTAATATATGTTGAAGTCGGCTTCTAGTTTAACCGGTTTCAGCTGAATACCAATATTTTACATAGACTGCCTATCTGACCTCCATCCCTAGTTACTGGGTTACGTACGATACCCCTTCGTAAGACTGGTTCGAAAGCTTTTGCGGGTAAATTAAAACGACATGACGTTGGTGAGTTACAATCTACATTTTCACATAATAAAGTCTTATTATGTGAAAATGTAGAATAATGTCAGCTGCTATGGAGTCCCATAGCAGCTGACATTATTCTGAGATGTCCTCGATATTATTTTCTACATCTGCCCCACAAAGATGCGATTTCTGCTACATATTCATAGCATCATGTTGGAATAGTTGTGAGCCACTGAAGTGCATCGGATCGGATGCCGCTGCGCCGACGCCGATATGAAAGCGGGTGCTGCACTATTTTTGATAAATTAGACAGTTCTTGAGAGGATAAGAGATAGTTACTTGGGAATTTTTGTTGATGATCGATCGTTTGCATTAGCGCGATATTGCAAGGTATGTGCTCTTCTTTGCATTGTCACAAAATTATCATTATTTTAGTGTTAGAACGTTATAAGAAACTATAAATTAAATTTACAATGAGCTGATCGGGTAACGTGTTGATTGATAAATGGATGTTTCAGATTGATGCATTTAAAATTTTATTGATTCTGATCAAGTCATAACTCATTGTATACCTACACTTAAGATGATATGTGATGATAGACCTAGCTATCATTGTCATGACAAAACCGATGGTCGCCTATTTGTTATCATGTATTCATATTTATTTGACCAGAACAACTTGTAGTTTTTTTTTAATGTTCCCACCGCTGGGACAAAGTCCTCTTTGTGAGAGGGAGTGGGCCGTAATCCACCACGCAGGCCCAGTGCGGTTTGGTAGATGTCACATGTCTTCGAGTTTTTAGTTCTAAGACTACACAAGTTTTTGAACCAAAGACTATTTTGTCCGACGAAACTATTAAAATAGTAAAAGAAACTCCAATTTTGTTTTCTTTTTAAAGGTTGTTTAAATGTGGTATAATAAAATAAGTCAAATAGTTACCTAAATGTTTATACAAAATTGGTCTCGGTGAAAGCCAGACGTTTAGTAATGAAATCCATTATTTACATTTGGTTTTGGTTCTTATAAGATACTGTTGTAAGATAAAGAACTAATTCTTGAGCTTCTTGACAGGCAAACTTTAGACTTCCCGTTTGAAGTGTCAATAAGTAGAGTTTGTTTCATTTTCAAAATAATAATTATAATGTTTGTTTTCTTTTTTTATAGTTTTAAGGTGTATTTATTTTGCTGTAATGCAAATAAACGCATTAATCTTTCTTTCTTTCAAAATAGCCAGACTTAACAGTCGATTACATAAGACCTCTTGCAAAAGATTACATTTCATAGAGAATCCAGCCGTGTGTGTGTGTTATCAAACTTTTTTTATTTATCTCTTCCTATCATAAACAAGCACGGTATTCCAGTCGAAATCTTGTGTAAGAAAATCCCTTGCATTACATAAGTAAGAGCCATTGAAAAAATCTACATACACAGTTTTATATTTAACTAAAATTCATCACAACTAACGATCACAACAAAATCATAAAATTAGAATACCCTTCATCAGAAATTGGCATTGACACACTCCCGTTTGGATGAAAAACAAAATAATAATTCCATTCGTTTCACAAAGCAATAATAGGGACAAGGGCATCATTAAATATAGCCAACTCTATAAAAAGCGCGTTTGAATTTCATATATTATTTCGACCTTTTATGTCCATATTATCTTTGTTAAAGTTTTGGAAAATATCTAGCAGTTTTGTTAAAAGAAATCATTGGAAAAATAAGAATAGAATGTAATTTTATCATTTACTTTATTTCGCTATCGTTAATGAGCTGTCAATCATTATTAGGCTACAAAACACAACCCTGTAACTAAATATTTTCATTTCGTAATAACTACTTCATATAATAATACATTTTTTTACATCGTTCTAACATTATATAATTTTAAAATCAAAAGTAAGGATGTAACTAATATTTTTGTAAAATATAATTTAAAAAGACTGTCCATGGAGTTTCTTGCCCGTTCTTCTCCATAGGTCCAGACGCCAGCACATCAAGCTACCCGAAACTGTCAAATTTTCCCAATCAACTTTGAACCTTGTGCTTCAGCAATAAAGTTGAAAATCTGTTAAAGAAATTTGACAGATTGTTGTAGCTTGATGTGCTGGCGTCTGTACCTACGCTTTGGAATGGGCAACTAGCTTCATATTTTCTGACTGACCGACTTCTTGACAATTCAAAAGTGCCTGTAAATGGTTTAATTGTAATAAATGCTTTGAGTTTGAGTTTGAATATGAAGTAGTAGGACTTAAGGTGTATAGATGGCTCACTGACCTTGTGCATGTGGGCGGAGCTAAGCGTCCTACGTAAAACGCGTGCGGTGGCGCGCTACACTAAAACGAAATTCAAAGAATATGCAGAGGCGCAGACATGCCGCACGTAGGTCGCCATTTTTGCCTACGATTCCAGAAGGGAATGGCGGATGCAAGACTGATATATTTTAGTACAAAATATATCAGTCTTGCATCCGCCATTCCCTTCTGTTACCCGCGACTTCGTCCGCGTGGAATTTAAGAAAAAAGTTATTGTTGAGTTCGCAGAGTTTACGATAACTTATTAATTCTGTATTCCGCGTAAAGAAATACCTATGCATGTTTAATGAAATTCTTCTAATATTTCTCCATTTAGTTCTTTTTGATCGTTTTTGCATTTTTAGTTTAATTATTATTTATATTTAGTTTTTCGTATTAGCCTTTTTATATACAATATTTGGTGTACAATTTTCTTGGGCTAAAACAAAAACACTATATTATTATATTATTTATTCAATCAATTTCTATGGAGATTAAGGAATCTTCACGTATAGGATCCACTTAAATAAACATAACTATACTCCGTTTCTTTATTATGATTTGTTTACATTTGGAAGTACCTAATTAAACGGAGTATAATACAACCTCCCTATTTGAATCGGATATTATTCAATATTTCATTTCATTGGTTTTAATTTTTTTTCGTAGGAACCTATTTTCTTTTTTTTTCTAAAATAAAAGTAGCCTAAGAAAGAAAAGAAAGAAAGAAAGAAAAAGTATTTATTGCGACTCGTACAGGAAGATCACAAACTAAATACAGCAAAATAAAAAACCAAGTTATATATAAAAAAAAGTAACAAAACAAACAGTTACTCCTTATTCACCTATCTGCTAGTGAAAGTCCCGTCTTAATCGGTCCAGCCGTTTCAGAGATTAGCGGGAACAAACAGACAGACAGACGGACAGACAGACAAAAATTGTAAAAAAAAATATTTTGGTATATTACAAAAACAGTCCGAAGTCGACTAGCAATCTCACAAAACTATGGCATAGCAATATTAGTACTAATGACCTTCTTCTATAAGAACGTTTGACAACACTACAAATTGGCCACATGATTGTTATTAGAAATTTCAATAAGGTTCGTAAGCGTTACGGTGGCCAAAGTGGCTAACACTGTACCTCGCATGGCGAACGTTCGGGTTCGAGTCTCACATCAAACATGAAAAATATTTTTTAAGTATTACACGTGAAATAAGAATGCCGAGCTGCTAACCAATAATTATGTTAAATATTCCACAAATAAACGAAGATTCTTTTGTTTTACAATTATTATTTTCAATCTTAGTTGGAAGTAAAAATACTTGCATAGGAAATTGACCCGTTACCTTCTATGAATAAGGAGCATAATCGCGTTTACAATTAATATTTTCACAAACCATTAAAGTAAAAATACTTTCATACGAAATTGTTCCGTAGACTCTAATTGATAAGGAGAATGATCGCATTTGCGAAAACTGACGCGTTGGGTACCTATGTAATTGAGCGAGTAGCCGTATAAAATACTTTGAAGTCTTGCAATTATTTCGAGTCGGTACCTAGTGTAGGTACGTACTTTGGTATCTGTTTGTTGATGAAAGCTGTTTATTATATTTTATTTTTTGATTAGTTTTTTCTAAGTTATGTTGTTGGTGTAAATATTTGTACTATCAGTATATAAAAAATGGTCAACAAGAAAATAAACGGAAGGCAATAAAGAGATCTTATTCGACGAAACAAATTGTAAAGTAAGTACCTTATTTTTTTGTACACACCATATTTTGTTTGTACAGATTATGACGCGTAATTTCGACATACATTACAACAGCTCGATTGGTCTAGTGGTCTCGTGTGTCACGTCACTATAGTTTAGTCACTAACGCCCGGCTTCAAATCCAAACTTTTCCATATTTGTTTTTTTTTTATTTTCTTATTTGATATGTTTTTTTAATTATTATTTTACTTTTCGCCGATTTTCTTGTTTGAAAATTTTCAGACTATATTATTATTGCTTACACTCTTTTGTAAAACACTGTAGGTATATAATTTTTTCCGAATCAAGCTTGGTGGACGTTTTTATTTTATTTTTATTATATTACTCTAGATTCTGAAGATAAATAACTATAGGAATAAAAATGATTGTTTTTATTAAAATAACAATTACTTATTGAATTATTTTAAAAATAAGAAAATAAAAATATGCGCATTATAATTAAAAAATAACAAAACAAAAGATAAGTACATTATAATTAAAAAATAACAAAACTAAAGATTATGCCGTCCACTGAGATTCGAACCTGGTGATTACGCAGTGAGAATCCGGACAGTAGAGCGCGGAGGCAATCGTGCATCTTATTCGAGTCGCGAAATTACGCTTCTAAATATAATGGAAGTCGCTCATCGACGAAATCCGCGCGGTGCACCCCGCCGAAGGCGGGGACAATTCATATCCCACTTCATCTGCTTCACCCCCTCAAATACATAAAAGTCGTCTATTCACCGCCACGTAAAGAAATACCTATGCTAATTTTATTGAAATTCTTCTAATATTTTTCCATTTAGTTCTTTTTGATCGTTTTTGCATTTTAGTTTAATTATTATTTATTTTCAGTTTTTCGTATTAGCATTTTTATATACAATATTTGGTGAACGATTTCCTTGGGCTAAAACAAAAACACTATATTATTTTATTATTTATCCAATCAATTTCATTGGAAATTAAGGAATCTTCACGTATAGGATCCACTTATAAAAAATAAAAAAAAACTATACTCCGTTTCTTTATTATATGATTTATTTACATTTGGTTAAGTACCTAAATAAACGTAGTATACAACCTCCCTATTTGAATCGGATATTATTCAATATTTCATTTCATAGGTTTTAATTTTTTTTCGTGGGAACCTATTTTCTTTTTTTTTTCTAAAATAAAAGTAGCCTAAGAAGTTACTCCTTATTCACCTATCTGCTAGTGAAAGTCCCAGTCACAGAAATAAATCCGCACAAGAATATGAGAAGGTAGTAATCAATAAACTCAGTAATGCAAATACCTAGGGGAGGGCGGGGCTGGTACTAACAAATTTTGTATTATAATTTATATTTTCGTTGATAATAGACTTTTTCATTTTATTTTTTATTGAAAACATGCTTTGGTTATTCAGCTATGATATTAATAACAAAAATCATCAGGTATGTAAGTGCTTCCAGAAAGAGAGCCATGAAAACCAAAAAAGTCATTTGTTAATATATACCCCGCATGTGGGGCAAATATTAACGGAGCTGGGGTAAGTATTAACGTAAGGGGCGATTATTAACAGAGACTAAAATTTTATCAACTAAACTTAATAACAATACATACATTTTAAACTTAATGTTTTAAAGTTACTTAAACTTTTTAGGTTCAACAAACAGTCTTTAAGTTTCTTAATGAAGTAAAAAAAATAGTATTATCTTATAAATCTGTTACAAACTTTTTTTTTAATAGTTTAAATATAATAATTAAATAATAAGGTAACTAGTTTAATCAGTCTTAAACTAATTTGTACTTAAACTTAGACAGGAAATAGGTACTCCATATCAGGCAATAATTAATCAGATTACGATTTCTCGTCATCTGAGAAACAGTTGAGGCATATGTATTTTCTGGTATCACCTAGCTATAATACAGGTGATATGAGCCCATCCTTTGCATAAAATACATTGTATCCAGTCATGTCCAGATGTGTCTTCATTATAAGACTCGGCACAAACTAAACAGAAGCAGGTATCTTCTTCACTAACATCCTGCAGAATATGCTTCTTAACCTTTTCTACTTCTACTTTCCGGGTTTCTTTACCTTTACTTTTCCCTTTTCCTTTGCCTTTGCCTTTACCCTTATTTTTAGTTTCAGTCAGACTAGTTTTTATCTTTTTTGATGATTTTAATTTTGCTTCCTCCTCTAAGGCCAATTTTTCGGGAGTATCAGTGAGAATCGTTGATTTCCTTGAACGCTTTCGTTTGAATTCGACACGAGGAGGTGCTTTTGGAAGCGGTCTTATTGTTTCTACGTTAAACTTTTCTGTAGGCTTTGTATTTGTATTCAGTAGCAACATCTCTATAAACAGCTTAAGGGCCTTACTCTCGTTTAGTACCGTAACACGGTCACTTTATGAAGCTTATAACTTATTAACGGTTTGGTTAGAAGGTCTGTAAAAAATATATGTTTGCTATAGATTCATGTACAGCATTTTTGAAACAGGGTTTTTTCATAAAGCTAATACTTTTGCCTTAAAAAAATATTTACCAAAACGCTATTTTGGCTAATATTTCCTTATAACTTCTAAACGGCTTTGATGTTTGGAAATATTTTTACACTGAAAAATTGATGGTTAGAAGTACTACATATTTGAAAGAGCGTTTTTAAATCAATCAACAGTTGCAAAGACAATGCCCCATTTTGAGATAGAGCTTCAGAGGTGCTCTGCGCGGGCGCGGGCGGCAGTCGTGCGTTAGCACTGAGACGGGGTGGCTGTGTCGCTCGCTGCTCCGCCCGGCTATCGATCGACTACGCGCGTTTGGCTGTGTTAGTGCAAATATTTATGAACGAATTGTATCAGTATGCGTTTATAGACTAGCTCGCTGCAGAGGGCCCATTTCTATTGTCCGCGTGGACGCTTTATTAGTGGTGCCATTTCTAAATACTGTTTTTGTTTATATTGTTTATTTTGTAAATATAAGATAATTTGTAAATAAATAAAAATGCCAAAGCAAAGCAAGTCAAGAAAAATACTTTTTCTCTACGACGACGCACCGTTTTATAGATATTAGCGAAAAACTCAAATGTGGGAATTTTTATACCCCCCACTCCGGCTCACCTCCTAGACGCGGGGACTTTTAGTACCTATGTTCACTCCCTAAGCACTCTGAACAACTTTGTGAAGAAATCGCTCAGGGCCCAGCTCACGCACTCTACACCTCTTATCTCTATCTCTTAATAGTTATTCGTTGAGTGGACTAATAAGTATCTATCTATCTATACGAATAAATAAAATTGGAGTGTCTGTTTGTAATATTAAAACAACCGCTTCTTACTAAATGCATATGAATGTATACACGGTAGGTACAGTCAACCTCTAGACGTCCACTTACACCGCAATGACCATTATCGCCTGCGCTATACGGGCTGCGGCGTCTATACACAATGCGCATATTTATCCGTGTGAGTGATGCTCCAACGCTAACAAAATAACATGCCGTGTAGCATCGCTACGAGTAGTTAAAGATGTGGTCAATGCTAGACAAGGATGACAATATCAGTAACTTGTTTTTTTTATCGCCGTCTGATTATTTTTTTCATAGTAATGCAAAATTTCGATAACATAACATAAGTAAACATTAGCTAGATCGGTAACGAGGCTGCACTCGCTAATATGATCGGGATAGATGTGAGTTCAAATCCGAGTTGGGCCAGTTTTTTTTGAAGTTTTATATAATTATTATTATGTGTTAGTAATTTATTTTTGTAAATTACTTTGAACAAATAGATATTACAATAAAGGTAATTTATTATTATAATATGATAACAAATGAAATAAATTTTGATATGGTGACATTGTAATATTTTTTATACATAAGAAATCCTTTACACTTACTAATGTTATTATTATAGTATTGAATGTTAAAAAACACACCTTAATTACTAAATAACGGAAACAAATAAAAGTAAACAACATAAACATAAAGCAAAGTAGGTACATAAAAAAAAAACAATTAAAAATAGAACAAAGTATACCAAAAAAACGAAATAAAAATAAAACAAAATGTCTTGATTGACGCAAAGAAGATCCTCCGACTGGGATCGAACCCACGGCGAGAAATCTTAACCAGGCACTATGCCCCGAGACCAACTGGTTACTTGTATCCCGTGGCGAATATGTTGATCACTATTTCACGACGAATCGAAATAAGGCAGCTTTATCAATTGAGGCCGGAATACTTATGCCTGAACTATAAGGTTTTAGGTTAAATATTATGGATATTATGAATTTTCTGATATCATTTAAGAGGTTACAGCTTAATTATTCATTTTCTCAATGAAAAGAGGATTGAAACTTAACCTCAATATTACAATAATATAAATACTAATTTGGTAAGTTACGACCACTATGTCCCCTAACACAAAATTACCCTACCTGTTTAGGATTTTTAATATTTCGTGTGACCTCCGTTAGCCTCGATACAGCTAATGAGACGTCGACGCATAGACGCTACAATATTTGCACAGATATTTTTGCCGCGAATAGTGGAATAATTTATGTGAACTAGTAAAGTAGTTAAAAAATTAAGATAGATTTGAAACAGAGTGAACTTAACACTTTGTTTGAAATCTACCCTCATGTTTTAAAAACGACGCTAAGATTGAAAATAATTGTAAAACAAAAGAATCTTCGTTTAGTTGTGGAATATTTAACATAATTATTGGTTAGCAACTCGGCATTCTAATTTCACATGTAATACTTAAAAAATATTTAAATTTCATGTTTGATGTGAGACTCGAACCCGAACGTTCGCCATGCGAGGCACAGTGCTAGCCACTTTGGCCACCGTAACGCTTACGAAACTTTTTGAAATTTGTAATAACAATCATGTTGCCAATTTGTAGTGTTGTCAAACGTTCTTATAGAAGAAGGTCATAAGTACTAATATTGCTATGCCATAGTTTTGTGAGATTGCTAGTCGACTTCTGACTGTTAAATTGCACATATACCAAAATATTTTTTTTTATAATTTTTGTCTGTCTGTCCGTCTGTCGTCTGTTTGTTCCCGCTAATCTCTGAAACGGCTAGACCGATTAAGACGGGACTTTCACTAGCAGATAGGTGAATAAGGAGTTACTTAGACTAGGTACATTTATTTTAGAAAAAAAAAATAAAATAGGTTCCTACGAAAAAAAATTAAAATCAATGAAATGAAATATTGAATAATATCCGATTCAAATAGGGAGGTTGTATTATACTCCGTTTAATTAGGTACTTCCAAATGTAATCAAATCATAATAAAGAAACGGAGTACCTATAGTTATGTTTATAAGTGGATCCTATACGTGAAGATTCCTTAATCTCCATAGAAATTGATTGAATAAATAATATAATAATATACTTAGTGTTTTTGTTTAAGAAAATCGTACACCAAATATTGTATATAAAAAGGCTAATACGAAAAACTAAAAATAAATAATAATTAAACTAAAAATGCAAAAACGATCAAAAAGAACTAAATGGAGAAATATTAGAAGAATTTCATTAAAATTAGCATAGGTATTTCTTTACGCGGAATACAGAATTAATAAGTTATCGTAAACTCTGCGAACTCAACAATAACTTTTTCTTAAATTCCACGCGGACGAAGTCGCGGGTAACAGCTAGTACAAAATATATCAGTCTTGCATTCGCCATTCCCTTCTGGAATCGTAGGCAAAAATGGCGACCTACGTGCGGCATGTCTGCGCCTCTGCATATTCTTTGATCATCGTTTTAGTGTAGCGCGCCACTGCAAGCATCGGGAGTAGGACGCTTAGCTCCGCCCATATGCACAAGGTCAGTGAGCCATCTTTACACCTTAAATACTTCTTGAGACTTAGACCCCCTTGTACTCTTCCTTTTGTAATTTCTCATTCTATAAAAAAAACATGCTTATTGCCAAAAACACTCGTTTAATATCACATACCTACATATGGGGTAAGTATTAACAAGTTAATACTGACCCCACTCAATTTGTTAATTTTAGCCCCAAGGTCACTTTTTATATTTCATCAATTACAGAAAATAAACTAGTCAAAATAATTACAAAGAAGTATAATAGTTTTAAAATCAATAAAATAGAATTCCATTTAGGATAAACTTTGATTAAATTTAGCGAAAAAATAAATCTTAAATCAATTTATTACGAAGTACAAAAAGTTTGTTTACCTGTCAATTCGAGGTTACTATGCACAACTATCACTAGCGACGGCCGATCGATAACTGACAAGTTAAAACACGTTGGGCTGTGTATATAGTTATTCTAAACCGAGTCTCATTTTTTTATCATTTCACGTTTGGCGAGAATAAGCTTGTTAATTCTTACCTCCGTTAAAACCAGCCCCGCCCTCCCCTACTCGTAGATTGACAACTAAGAATGCTCAATTTTTATAAATTAAGGTATTTGAAAACATTTTTTTTTTATTGTGAGTAAGTATGTAGTTATTTTCTAAACAGTCAAAATAAAATGGCCTGAAGCGGTTGTTTTAATATTACAAACAGACACTCCAATTTTATTTAATTTTATTAGATAAAGTTTTAAAATTTTTTATTTATAAGATTAAGTATAGATAGATAGATACTTATTAGTCCACTCAACGAATAAAGCAAATAGAGGTGTAGAGTGCGTGAGCTGGGCCCTGAGCGATTTCTTCAGAAAGTTGCTCAGAGTGCTTAGGGAGTAAACATACTAAAAGTCCCCGCGTCTAGGAGGTGAGCCGGAGTGGGGGGTATAAAAATTCCCACTTTTGAGTTTTTCGCTAATATCTATAAAACGGTGCGTCGTCGTAGAGAAAACGTATTTTTCTTGACTTGCTTTGCTTTAGCATTTTTATTTATTTACAAATTATCTTATACATATTTACAAAATAAACAATATAAAAAAAAACAGTATTTAGAAATGGCACCACTAATAAAGCGTCCATGCGGACAATAGAAATGGGCCCTCTGCAGCGAGCTAATCTATAAACGCATACTGATACAATTCGTTCATAAATATTTGCACTAACACAGCCAAACGCGCGTACTCGATCGATAGCCAGGCGGAGCAGCGAGCGACACAGCCACCCCGTCTCAGTGCTAACGCACGACTGCCGCCCGCGCCCGCGCAGAGCATCTCTGAACCTATATCTCAAAATGGGGCATTGTCTTTGCAACTGTTGATTGATTTAAAAACGCTATTTCAAATATGTAGTACCTCTAACCACCAATTTTTCAGTGTAAAAATATTTCCAAACATCAAAGCCGTTTAGAAGTTATAAGCAAATGTTAGCGAAAATAGCGTTTTGGTAAATATTTTTTTAAGGCAAAAGTATTAGCCTTATGAAAAAACCCTGTTTCAAAAATGCTGTACATGAATCTATAGCAAACATATATTTTTTACAGACCTTCTAACCAAACCGTTAATGAGTTATAAGCTTCATAAAGTGACCGAGTTACGGTACTAAACGAGAGTAAGGCCCTTAAAATAATTATGAAGTAATTATAACTTCTTCTGACAGAAAGATTTGCAATGAAAATTGTTATAAATTCTTATGACTAAGCTATCTGTGGTGCTTAATTATTGCAAAAGAGTCCACCTGTAGAACGATGATCGATATTCTTCATAACCTCATCAGCAGTAACTAATTAAGTACCAAATTACAGTAAGGCTTTAACACACTTGTCTTATGACAGACAGGTACCGTAGAATGTTTGGCGTACATACAATGAAATGATTTATAGTTTTGATACTACAATTATAGTTATTTATCTTGCGAAACGACGCGCGCTTTACTTGTGGTTACCAAACGTACAAACACGCCATGAATGTGAGGAGACATCGTGGAGTTTTAGTGGGTTAGAGTCCTACATAACTGCACTATCTCCCCGTGGTAGTGCAGTATGCATGAGCATTTCATCACGATAAAAAAAGCGCAGGTGTTCTCAGTACCGTCCAAGACAATGGCGAAGTCGGAAGTGTGTGTGTGTTATGTCCTGACGCTACTCGTCTTTACACACACATTCCCAACATGTTTGTAAACTAAGTTATCACGTGGGCAGCAGCTGAAAATCAGCGTCAGGTGATGCACTTTGTGTTGCCATCTGGCATTATGCTGAGCTGAGGCCCTTTTGGCATTATCATTTTTAATCATTTTAAATTTGTTTTGTTTATTTTTAAGGTTTTTTTTTGCCAAATAAACGCAATTTTCTTTCTTTTCTTTCTTCTTACATGTAAAACGTGTGTCGCTTCGTGAGATAAAAATACTGTAACACTTTGCGGGACACTAAACGCCCCCAGACGTAATAATAATAAAACTTCTACTGTATATCGTTCAGTATCCTTCAAGCGATTAAACGTGTAACATAAATCAGGTGTTATTCTCAATCCACTACAACTGCAATAATACAACTTTTTATCTAACGAAAACGTCACCTTTACAGCAACGCTCCAGATTTCTTACAAAGGGTTAATAGTCCATTTCAACCACGATTCTTTACGGTACAATTATATTTATGAAAAGCAAATGGCGACAGATTATGTTTACAACACCTGCCGTTTGATAATTGTGTGGACAATCGATTTTAAGATTACGTTAAGTGGATTGAAAAGTTCTTGTTATTGAAATAGTGTTTAGTACGTGACCTAGACTGGTTAATAAAATACAGATGCTGGTGAATGTTTCAAAATACAATTGTTACCTTTTCAAGAATTTAATTAGTTAATAAGAATAAGACATGGCGACATGGCTCCTATTATGGCGGAGACTGACTTGCCACGTTTATTTGTAATGTATCATTCGACACGTGCTTAGTTACAAAACGGCGATACGCAAGACGTGGCGAACGTTCGCTTTGAGCATTTGACTCAAGCTTACTCCATTTTTATTCATAATGGCGGACGTAGAGGTTGTGTGTGCTTCATTAATTTTATTTAGTTATTGTTATTGAATGAAGAAGAAGAAAAAACTATATTGGATGACCTGAACTGACTTGTTTGTAAGCATGCGCTCGCGATGCTCGCATCGAGCGGCTCGGCTCGCTGCACTGACTACTGTAACACGTTACAAAAACTCGATACATTACAAACAACTGTTGCAAGTTAGTCTCCGGCTTTAGAAGTTAGATTCTGAACTACCTATAAAAACGCATCAAAAGATAAGTTACGATTCTTTATTTTTTGTAAGACCAGCTTTCGACAATAGATTTACTTAGTGTTATTTTCAAACAACAAGAAGCTAAAAGTATATATTTTATTAATGCCTTTCATAATTTTTCGAAACCACAGATTATGCAAGGTTGACAATAAATATGTATTAAGATGATAATGAAACAATACGCTCAAGTTAGTACCTTCGTGTCTTAATCTCGTTAATTAATTAACACAAAGAAAGTATTGTACAGACGCCAGCACGTCAAGCTACTACAATCTGTCAAATTTCTTTAATAGATTTTCAACTTTATCACTGAAGCATAAGGTTCAAAGTTGAATGGGAAAATTTGACAGTTTCGGGTAGCTTGATGTGCTGTCGTCTGTACAAACAAAAGCTACTATAAATTTCATACAATATGAAGAAGCGTGAAAATTATACTGTAGGACAAAAACATTGACCCAGTTCCGTAATATTGGAGATCGAATGAAATCTCTTTATTGACAATTACGATACTTTAGAGAGAACAATGAGTGAGATGGAACGTTTGTCGACATAATAGTAATTAACAAATCGATAAAAAGTTAACAAGTGAAATGTGTGGTTCCTGTCGTGTTTTCTATACTGTCATTCTTGTGGTGTAAGTTGAGTTTTAATTGTGAGCCAGTCATTGAAATGATTGATTGAGGTAGATAGTCAATTTCTATTGTTGAATATATCACCTTTTTGATTTAAAAGATTGAAATAAACAGTAAGTAAACAGTTTACTGTTCACATAATTTTATTTTAGATTGCATAATTAATAAAGCATTATTATTCAGCTGCATCCGGTTAGACTGGAAGCCGACCGCAACATAGTTGCGGCAGATGATGATGAATTAATATGGAATTATGACATTTGAAAAACTTGTTAGCGACGGAAGTTTAGTAGGACATTTAAATAAATCCATATTAAGGATGTTCTTACGTAATTTGTCTCATCGCTGTTTACAAAAACTAACGCGTAATAGGATTTATAAAAGTTACATAAACCATCATTATAGGTACACCATTTTTTAAACATATTGACATTGATAAATATTATTTACAAAATGACATGAATATTTACTGTGTAAAGTATCATTTTACTTTAATTATTGTGAATGTGAGGACTATGTGGGTCATTCTTTTTTTTTTCTCTGTTAGTTTTAATGTTCGTCTGGCAGTTTGAGTACTTTATGCGGCCTACCCAAATGTCTTTTTGCTATTGATCCTCGAGTCGTTGAACTCCTCAAGTTCTGAGCTGAGCTACACGATTACTGACAAATACTTGCACTGACTGGACTGATCCACTCAAATATGTGTGGGAATTTCCTCAATAGACCATTTCAGACATCAATCTACATGGTCTTCACATGATGTGACTAATATTATGTCTGGACTTTAAAAGAGACTGTCACCTCTGAGTTTGTTTCAGCCTTTCCTCTCAGAGTAGTCAGATAGGAAACGTTGACCTCATATACCTTTTTTTTATAATATAACGTGTAAACGTGATTCCGATATCCTATTTACAGAATAAACAATTTCAGTTTCATTTCATCTCATTACACAAGGAAAAATGGATATTACAAATTGCAAATACCTTGGGCTACAAAAATCACATATTTGAGTGTAAATATTTATTTACTCTTTAAATTTACTAAACATAATTTTATGGAATTCCTGATTTGCTTGACGATAGAAATAGATAAAGAGATTATAATGACTTTTCGACCACAAGTTTTTGAAATTCATAACAATTAATGTAATAACATTTTTTTTGTTTCGCCTGTATTGATTGACTGCTGAACGAAGGTCTCCCCCATATTTACCTATTTTATTTATGCTGTGCCTTTTCCGTACAATCGCTACTAACATACTCTGATATGGTCAAGGTGTTCACAACCCTGACAAGAGAATTTATAGCTCCTGTAATAAGGTAACAATTGAAAACATGCAGTCTTGTATTAATAGCACGCTACTGTGGTACTGCCACATATGTATTATGTATGTATTCGTATTACTGAGAAACATTCTTAACTCATGAGGAAAAATCTATCATGAAATACAGATACGCATTTCCGCAAAGAAACAGCTATTTAGCGGAATACTTCTTCTATACAATTAGTTTATACATTACGTTGGTTCACATGAGTAATTACAACACGCTTGCACCAGAGAAACGGAAAAGTAAAAACTCGATAATAATTGTGCGAACCAATTCTCTCACTGTATTGTGTCGTAAAATAATAATGTGGAGCATTTTTGTTGGCCGCAAGTGTATTATCGGGAAAACAGCGCGGGCGTATGAATGGATTTTAAATAGCAAGCTTATGGTAAACAATGGTGTAACGTTAGATATAAAAAGTTAAAAAAGAGTTATTAATTAAATACTGTACTGCTTCCATACATTGCATATCGTGTTCATCTTTATGATCATGGTGTTTTCTCGTGAGAGCTGCTTGTTTCCTAGTGCGCCTACTTACGGGCTACTAGTCAAGCCTACAGCTTTAATAGCTCTTCCATGAAACGTCTATCGGAAAATCGGAATGCCTGAAACCTGAAATTCATGTTGAGACACGAAAGTACACCTCTACCTTACCCTTAGGGGGAAACAAGCATCATGTTATGTTATGATAGGTTAGTTTCCCAGCTTTCTACGTTGCCCTCCATCGTTTCCATGACAACATATTTCCAAACAAACCAACACCTCTATCATCGACACTACAAAATAGATGACTCAAGCAGTGACTATGCCAGAATAAGCGACAAACTAAATGAGCCATAGCGTGTCAACACAAATTATATGGGCACTTTCTTTTAAGGGGCTTACATGACCTAAAGCGCGGTCACTGTCGGACTGTGTAGAAAAGAAAGAGAAGCGCGATGACACAACGCTGGTAATTTATTGCAAAATATGAAGCAATTATTTAATTACAAAAAATCTATTGGACTAAAAAAATTAAAACACTAGTATTTTAGTATGTTGCTTGTAGAATAATCTGACAAATCAGAATGATTGTATGTGTATCTTCATGTTTATTTTCTTGCGTTTTTTTGTGTTTAGGTCCTGTAAGCCCCTTAAGTAGGTCCGCAAATGTTAGCTTTAGTAGCTACTTTATGCAATGTCAGTTTGGTGAGTTAGGATTCATAGCTAGCTTCGAGCTTCTAGTTGAAAAAAAGTAGGTCAAATGTGACTAAAACAAAATTGTAGTTTCATAATCCTGAAATCATTTGAAAGTCCACTATAGAGTCGAGCTTTTGTCAATAGAACTGAGAGATGTATTGTTCTCGATAGCCACAAAATCAATCTGCCTGGCCGTTTTCCAACTATGTTGGGGTCAGCTTCCAGTCTAACCGAATACAGCTGAATACCAGAATTTTACATGGAGCGACTGCCTATCTGACCTAAACAACTCAGTAACAGGATAACACGATAACCACAAAAAAGTGAAAAAAAAAATTATCAAAATGGTAATTTAAATTCGATGCTAACAATAATATTTTATTGAATCTATTGATGAAAAGAACTTGTATAGAAAATATGTTCATTTAGGTAGTGTTTTAGAAAACACAACAAGTATTCGTTATAAAATGTTATAGCATTTATTGTTTATTGGAAACCTGATGGTGAAATATGCTAAAGAAACTTGTTCGAAAATAGCATAATGATTCAACAAAATGACTTCCGATCACATGTTGTTGTTGTTGTAGTAGGAATATTTTTAACATGGAAATGGAAATTCAGGCAAGAACCGAAACTATGATAAATAGGGCAATAAATCAATCAATCTTCCTAGTTTTTTCCCAACTATGTTGGGGTTGGCTTCCAGACTAACCGAATGCAGCTAAATACCAGTATTTTACATGGAGCGACTGCCCATCTGACCTACACAACTAAGTTACTGGGTAACACCATACTCCCTGGTAAGATTGGTTGGGTACATTACTTTTGGGCTTCTGACTACCCACAACGACTGTCAAAGATCCATGACAGCCGGGACCAACGGCTTCACGTACTTTCCGAGGCACGGAGGGGTCTCGATATATAATGGATGATCACCCATCCAGGAACCGACCGCGGTAAGCGTAGCTTAACCTTTGATCGACCCGTGCGGTGGTTATAATTTAGCCACGAGCCCCTATGATAAATAGAGCCATAGTAGTCAAATGAACCAACCCCGGTTTTGGTGAAAACTTTGAAATAGCCCCTTGTATGGCCAGGAATCAAACCAGAGGGGCAATTCTACTAATTTTAACAACGTTCACAGTCTGATCTCAGTCTCAATCTGTCAAAAAATACTTCAAATTTCCCTACATTTTGACAAGTTTTTGACATTTCTTTGTCGTTGAGATGAGACTGCGACTAGATTTTGAACGTTTTAAATTACAAGAATTGGCCTTCAGATGTTTTTTTACAAAAATAAAAACTACCTTGTGTTGTGGTATTCACTGATATTGTTGGTGGTACGTATGTAGTTATGCTTACGAGGTGTTATAATAGAATTTGATACGAATCTAATTAATTCCGTTTTACTATGCTCGTGGGATCCCATTTATTGTTCTATACAATATTACAATGTAAAAGATTTTCTCAAACGATAGGTTTGTATTTCGATTTGATCAATGACATGAACGAACGGACTTCACCTCAAAATGACGGTCAGATAATAATTACGATTATTTTGTTCTACTATGTGATACATTTTTCTGGAATGAGTTTTGCTTAGTAATTTTATTATGGATGTTATTTAATGGTGTTATAATTTCTTAATAAAAATAATTAATAATTTGTAAGTCGTTAGAGATTCCAAAAACCTTCGTAGATTAGACCATTTGATCCTCCTATCAACTAGTTTTAAGGAAAGAGAGCATAGAGTCGGGAAGACCGATTGTCAAAACTCGAAACGCTTTAAAAAATAGAAACTGTTAAACCGATAAAAAGAAAATGATGATCAGACAAGGACTCTGACTCTATAAAATTTTGTCAAATGATGTTAAAACAATTCTTACCTGTGCAAGATTCAGCGGTGCTCTCCCAGGTGGGGTACTAACTTGGCTGGACACTAGCGACGCTAGCGCTACCCTCTGGTTGCCCGACATCGCCCTGATGATGGGCACGATTTGCGCAAACTTGCCCACGTGGTCCTTCCTCTCCAGTGCCCTCAACACAGCATCCTTTATCACGCCCTCCTTAGCCCTTATCTTATGAGATGACTTATAGTTCTTAACTAAAGTCCTTCGGGGCGAAGGATCAAAATTTTCCAATGTATCATATCTGTCCTCAAAAGAATCCAAATTGTACTGAGGTCTATGAGAATTCGTCACTCCCGTCGGCTTCACTATCCTAACAGGAGATTTTACTACAGTCTGGTACTGTCTAGACTCCTGCGCAATCATCACCTCGTCAGGGTCACTAAATTCAAAGTCTGTTAAATCATCTTCAGCTTTCAGGAGCGCTATGAACGCCGCGACGAGAAAAACTCTTGATAGAGGCGCCATTTTATTTCATTAAATTGTTTATTTAGTTAATTAGCATTCTATATTACGATTCAGTTTAATCATATTAGCACTTTGCACGTACACATTTTAGGTGAAAAAAAAATATTAATAAAGTTTTAGTGAGCGCGCGTTGATGTCTTTTCCGCAGCGATGCGCGCACGCAGAGCTCCGCGATTCAACGTCAAATGGACGCGTGCGCTCCCCCACACACGCACACAAACATACTCTCTCATCTTGTATACAGGTGTCGGATAATACCGGAACTGTCGACTTTCACCGTGATGCTGAGGTCATCCCTGGTCATCTGATATCTCATTCTCTTATCATTGGACAATAGATCTATAGATTGTAGGTACAAAAGTTAATTCCGCTGTCAGAATTTGCAACTTTTCATTCATTGATGGCATATTATGTAAGTGAGAAGAAAATGTATGGGCTCAATATTATTAGTAATGATGATACCGCAATTATTTTTGTCTTGTATGGAAAGAAGCTTTCACAGTTCAGAAGTTATTGTTACGAAAGACATCAGTCGACGACGTATTGTTATCGACAGACTTCGCTACAACTATGAATATTGCCTACCAGTGTATAAGAAATTCTATTTCAATACTGTAAGGTAGGATTTTCCTTGTCTAGAAGTAGCCAAATTAAGTTGGTCAACAAAATTAGATAATACTTTACATATTCATCAAGAGATATTTTCATGCGTGTCAAACTACAGTAATAAGAATTATGTCAAGTTATCGTATTACGGTATTTGAGTGACATCTTATAAAGCGGTTTTTTTTAAAGTTGAATTTGCATAGATTGGCTTTTTTTTGACGTAAATATATATACTAGAATTTGACTCAGATATATTTAATAACTCTTAAATGTTAGGTAGTCATCTACATATACCTACATATAATAAAATAGTAACGAAGTAATTTTGTCCGTTTGTCTATGTATGTTCCGGATTGACGCAAAAACGGCTGAACGGATTTGGATGAAATTTGGCACACAGATAGTTTATAGCCTCGATTAACACATAATGTACTTTTAATCCCAGTAGTACGTTAAGACGAGATACGAGACCAATGAAATATTGGTCTGAGCCTCTGTAACTTAATTTATGGAGAGTAATATCACGAACATACTCTTCATTGATATCATATATTATAGCAGTATATTACATACTGCTATAATATATGATATATCTTCGTTATGACTTATGATAAAAAACACCTCTACAAAAGATAAGTTACGTACAAAAAAGGGAGTTATGTGAATTGTCTCGCTCTGGTTGTCTGCGCATAAAACATAAACATCGTATTATTGTGAGACAGTTATCATTACCTAGTAACTGTTGAATAGATACATGTTAGCAAGTAAATATATAAATCAGCCTATAAAGTTCCCACCTCTGGGATACAGGCCTCCTCCCTTCGAGAGGGAGTGGATAATCTAGCACGTGCGCCCAGTGCGAGTTGGTAGGTGTGTTACAATCTTTGAATTTTTGGTTCTAGGACATACCGGTTTCCTCACGATGTTTTCCTTCAACGTTTTGTGCTCGGTCATGTCTATCAAAAATTTTATGTTTCCAATAAAGCTCTCCAATTTTGTAAATATTAGAGGTTTTGTAATTATATCATATATTACTTACCCTTCCTTTAAAGCTCACCAATTTTTTTTCTAATTATTACATCTGTCTCTTTTCACAGACCGACCGAATACTGTAACAAACTTAATAAGATTACTATGACGTCTAAAATATATGTACTGTGATAGACGGATCAATAATCCAAGTAATTTATATATGTACAGACGCCAGCACATCAAGCTACTACAATCTGTCTCTGTTTAATAGATTTTCAACTTTATCTCTTAAGCATGAGGTTCAAAGTTGATTAGGAAAATTTGACAGTTTCGGGTAGCTTGATGTGCTAGCGTCTCGCGTCTGTACAAGCCGTGCGCCCGGTGGGTTTCGATATATGCTGTGCACTGTTTGTCCGAATCAATGAATTAATTTAAGGTAAAAGCGTCATGGTAGCCCATGAAATTCAAATCTTACGTTTTTCGCAATTTACAGGTCAGTGTCATTTTAAGAATTTTATTTATTAGTTTTTTTTATTTATAAAGTACTCGAACAAAGTGTACCTAATACAGGCTGATTGTAAACCAGAAAAAATACTACGAATACTCTGCGAACTCGTTGCATTAACTTTCTTAATCGGTGTTTTCCCACTTTGTATTTAACAACGAAACAGTAAATAATTTCAATGATAGTTTTCCATAACAACAACATTGCCTCGCCAGCTAATAAATGAAAGAAGGAAACAATTTAAATATTAGAAGCGTGCGGTTTGTCGATACTTGTTACTTTCTTGGTGATTGAAGCTTTGTTGTGCCGGTTGTGCGTAACACTGTCAAGACGACGTATACAAGGTGTGTTGAAATTATTAACGACGTTTATTTTAAGGATTTTTATTATGGGTTCATTGAAATGGCCTGCAGTAGGTACCGTTTGAAGGAATTAGCTAATATATTGCACCTATTGCTTATAACATTTTTATGTACCTAGTTTATTATGTTATTGAATTTAAATTAAATAAACTGCTTATTCTGTAAACAGGAAAAAATTCAAAAATCATTGTACATAAACACAAGTCATATTAAAAATAAGCTATAAATGAAGTTGATATTTATGAAAATAAACTCAGAGGTCAGTGTTATAATTATGAATTCATTTTAAGTTGGATCTATATCTGGAAATAAACGATTCCATTTCATATAAGAAAATTAAGCGGCACAACACTTAATCCAATGAGTCTGAGAAGATTATTCGTTGGAGAATCAAACATGAAAAATGCAAGCGGATTACGACTATAATAAAATTTATTTTTGAGATTACCATTGCAATGAACTAAATAGCTTACAGTAATATGACGAATAGATGCCTGAACTTTAACGCTATCTAAAATACGAAGCACTGCATAGTGCTCAATAAATAATATAGGCGCTTGTGGGATTGTACTTTATTATCATACTTCTGTCACTGCGCCTACCTTTTCCCTGCTATGTTGGTATCGGCTTCAATTTAACCAAATGCAGCTGAATAGCAGTATTTTACATGGATCGACTGCCATCTGACCTCCGCAACTCAGTTAGTTGGTAACATAACCCTTTGGTAAGTACTGGTAAGTACTGGTTGCCCGGACTTTAGGGTTGTGCATGTACCTACCTATGCTCATTAAAATACTTGCTAATTCATTCTGATATATTAAACAGAGTTTCAATGAACAGGCCAGTTGGCAGCAGTTCACTTCCGTGCTGGACATGCACGTTTTGGCACAGTTGCGTACATTTGGCACCTTCGACGAACGTGCCAATTATTCACTATTAGAATAGCAACAAAACAAAAGAGGTAAATACTCAGTTTATTAGGTACTAACCCGATTGCGTCAGGATTTAGACCCGCCGCTGCTTCGCACAACCTTCCAGAACAAATTCTCTAAATCATGTTGAAAACTTTTTTTCAACATCAAAATCGAAAAAAAAAAATGGAGTTTAGAAGATTTACGAAAGCGGTCATACAGACAGACACAAAATGTAACATTGTTTTAAACTACATTTGTATAGATTCCTCAATCTTAACATACCCATTATTTTGAAACAGCCTGTATATTAAAGGACATCAAACAAACGCGTTAAGCAACGGCGCACAGGCTGCGGTTGAACGAAAGTACACTGCGATTACACTGGCGTGCACTATCATTACCACAGTATAGACAAACGTTCAGCTATCTGTGTTGCACGGTGATGGCACCAAACGTAAACTTGCGGTATTTTATTGTTGGGTAAGGTGGGTCTGTTAAATGTGCAGCTGTGTACTTTCCCTTTTGGATTGATTTAGGATTGTGAAGTTGTATTTAGTTTTCAGAATTCTGTTCTTTATTCTTAACTGACTTCAAGTAAAATACCTGTAATTTTTGTTCCGAGGATGGTCAGTTCAAGTCAGTTAATAATAAAGTTACTGTCGGTACTGGTACTGTTATTTTACTATAATTATGCTGCTTTATAGGACACACTACGTTTCTGGTTCTTTTTTATGACGTCGTTACAGACGTTGATCTTAAGATTTCTGAGATCCGCCTCAAAGGACCCATTTCGAGGATAGCTTTTGTTAATACTTTTCTCAAAAGACTGGCCGATCAGACAGAACTGAATTGATAAAAACTGCACTATTTAGGAACAGTGTTTTTGCAATGGCTCCAAGGATATATATAATAAATTACCAAAATGTATAAGAAGTGAAGAAAATGTCCACTTTAAACGTCATTTGTTTTTGTTTCTAATTGATGAACCGTATTACTCTATTGAAGATTTTTTAAATAACAAATTATGATACAATTCCTATAATATTATCTGTCTTTGACATGCGTGTAAAATTTAATTTAATTGACATCTCTTCATTTAATTAACAAAAGCCTACCTACTTTTTAATAGTTGTATTATCTAGATTTTTTTATGAAATATAACAAAATTTACTAATTGTACACCAATTTCATTGGTAGAACAGAGCTCGACTACAATAATATGTACCTATATTTAAGACCTTTTATGTATACCTATGTTCACAAATAAAGATTGATTGATTGATAAAATTAATAAAACCATCCTTGACAGAATTTGCAAAGTACAGACTGGCAGCACACACACTATTCAATTCTGTCAAATTTCTTTAATAGATCTTCAACTTTATCGCTAAAGCATTAGATTCAAGATTGATTGGGAAAATTTTACTATTTCGGATAGCTTGATGTGCTGGCGTCTGTACTTTGCAAATGGGGATTGTTCAAAATTTCTAACCATTATATTTTATTTTATTTTTTGTAAATTTAGAGCATTTTGAGAAACTAATTTGAATATTTTGATGATTGGCTCAATAGTTATTTTATATAATACTAGCGACCCGCCCCGGCTTCGCACGGGTGCAATGCTGATACTAAATACACTACAGAAAAACTGTGAACGTTGTATATAAAAACATAGCGGCCCGCTCCGGCTTCGCACGGGTATAAAATATATAGCCTATGTGATTAAAATCGATTCAGTAGTTTTGATTTATTCATTACTGCCCGTGGCCCGCACGCGTTAAATTTGGAGTAAAACAATCCCCCTTTCCCTATACCATGAAGATTTCCTGCTATTAGTCAATCAATCCGCCGCAAACGCTACGTCCCGCAATTTTTAAATCTGTAATATCTTCGAAAATATTCACTTAAATCATACGGTGTAAAGGGCCATATAGATCTATATTAAATGAACAATGTATTCAAGGTATTTAATTGGTTAAGGATTAATGCTGTATTGGTTAAAATCGCTTCAAAAATTAGCCATTATTTGTCGTAAAAAGTAAATGACAAAAAAGTTATTGTGGGTTATCCATAAGAGATAGACATATACCATCACGGACTTTTCTGTAGACCTTTTCAATGTGTACAATACTTAGTACATTATTTTGATAAAACTCGTAGGGTTCAGCCTGCGTTTGCAATGTAAGCGGAAAAAATGTAATTATTTACGACATCACATTAGAAACCTCAAAAATAACAGTACTTCTCCACTATTTAATGGATGTTATTATACATATAAACCTTCCTCTTGAATCACTCTATCTATTAAAAAAAACCGCATCAAAATCCGTTGCGTAGTTTCAAAGATTTAAGCATACAAAGGGACATAGGGACATAGGGACAGAGAAAGCGACTTTGTTTTATACTATGTAGTGAAGATTAAGTGCCGTTGCCTTACTAGTACATAATTAAAAATTTTAATCTGTCAACACAACGTTAACAATGTCACATCTGTCAAAGTGTCAATATAATTATATTATTATTATATTTAATATACTGGAAGAGTTTCCATAACTCTTCCAGTATATTAAATATTGTCGAGTGTTGAAATAACGTATGTAATGTAATAATGAGATATAAACAAGAATGTTTATATTTTTGACAGATTGTAGACAATACTTGCCTCTTACTTTTTATTTTCTGAGGCAACGATACAAAACTGTACGGCCAAAGTCGTACGTAATTTGAAGGGCAAAGAAGGTCAATCGTACTTTATCAAAAATATCAATAACATATGAATATTTTTCAAAATTAATTAGTCCGTAATGATCAGTAACGCTATTCCTCGAAATGGTTTTTCAATTACAACATTTAAAAAAATATGAACAATGCCCATTCTGTCAAAGATGGTTTTATCAATTTAATTCTGTCTGATCGGCAAGTCCATCGGGTAAAATCGAAATGCATTTCTAAAAACTGAGTTAACCAGCTGGGTATTAGGTAAAGGTAGAAACTGGAACCTGTTCTTATAAAGGCTAAATAAAATTACCATATAATTTTTCAATATATTTTAATATTTATTTATAATAAAATAATTCTTTTTAAACTTAAAATACAATCAGATCTTACTATAACCAATTCTATCATACAATCATACAATTTTTGAGACTAGACAGCGATATCTGGAATAGAGAAACAATAGATAAAACTGTGAGTAAATAACATAAAATACAAAATGTTATAAACCTAACACTCAATATATAATAACATCTGATATTTACAGTACGCTCATAATATAATGTATAGCACCATTATGATCCAACTTTTTATACATTTGATACTTTAAAGTTTTTTTTTAATGAAGCGAATACTTGACGTTTAACTTTTAAACTGGAGATTAAAGGTTCAATTTTTAGAGTTATAAGCGAACTTGTATAAACTTGCAATCATTATCATTTATTTGAATTTAAATAAACACTTACTGCTTTTGCGCACCAATTTTGTTGTGTCGCTACGAAAAAATTTCGTATGTGAGCGAAAACTTGTATCAAAAACGGTTTTCTTCTTCATATTTCTCCAGTTTTAAATAGTTTTCTACAATATTTTATAGAACGAAGGTTTAATATGATCGAAATTGTTGTTGAATGTTACCTAAAGCACAGTCAAGTTTAAATATTTATCAGGCCTGTATCAAATACGTAAACCTATCGACATATAGGTAATAGGTAATACGGGCTGGTGTCCGCAACTCCACGTCAATGCGTGTATTTTGCGTACACAGTTATCTATATTAGTATTTTTATGCACCTATAACACATACATAATCAACATACAAAACAGTTCTTTATTTACAAATTATTCATATGAAAACCACGGCATACATTAATATAAAAATACTGTTATAAATTAACAAATTATTTACAATTATAAACATAGTTGTCAAGTTATAAAAATTTCAGTAAGTATGAAATTCTAACTTGTAATGTCATGTTTCCACACACTAGTGCAAAATTATAGTGTTTTGTCAAATCAGTGCTAGTGTTTGGCGGATTAAGCCTAAATATAAACACACTAATTAATTACATTTCAGTCGAGTTTTACTGAATTAGTGGGAAGGTGACGTTTGAGATTCATCAGGCATAACTTAGTCTTTTCAACTTAAACTATCAAAATCTGAATTGCTCTATGTCAAGTATCAAAACTCCACGTTTCAATATTAAAATAATAAAATTAAGATCATCTTCCTACTCCAAATTCTTCCGACTTTATTTACAACCGCATTTCGTATACCGTATCCATATACATAATCAGGCGATTATTGCCTATCACTTTAAAATCACTACCAACTAAATAACAAGGCTAAGTTATGCCCACATCTTCACCAAAGTGCGTTGAATTCACATGGCAGAGTTGGCACTACTGAGGAGTGTTCCGTTTTTGAACTAACTCCGCCATCTTTGTGACGCGCTTAAATGTCACATTCAAATTCTGATACCCTCTTATTCCTGCCGTCAGGTGCCAGTTGGAAATGATTGTCCCTATCCCTAGTCCCTACTCGGGGAAACCCATTAAAGCTGTTTCTACTGACCAAAGGGTTCTCCCTTTCTCTTTCCCTTTCTCGATGAAAACTGGAAGTCGAGAGTTTTCCATCTTTGCGTTCGGTAAAATTCGTATCACTGAAGTTTTCTTTCGGGAAATTCCTTTCGTTGAATTCGCCGTCGGAGAAGTTTCTGTCGTTGAAGGGAACGTCCCGGATGCCAAAGCCTCCCATCCGCGGTGTGCCGATACCGAACTTGTTCCTTAGTTCCTCATCGCGGAAGTTGAACGCTCGGTTCTCGAATGTGGCAGGACCGGTTGTGAGTCTAGAAAATAAATTCCATAAATATTGTGCAGATGTTCTGCTTACTAATAGATCGAAGGGAAGCATTCTTTATTTTTATATACCTTAATTTTAGTTCATAACCCAGCGAAACCGTGGCCTATCTTAATTTTTGTTTTTCCTCATTGGAGTGAATAATTGTATTATTTTTGAGTGAAATAAATTATTTTACACCATAAACCGTAATTGAATTCATCACACTTTTTTTAACATGTGAGAAATACGCAGTATCGAAATGTAACTCTTTGAGAAAGGGGTCCCATAAGATAGTCTTCCAAAAATTTCACTGAAATTGTATTTGGAATGATCAGGTTATTAGTCACATTAACAAGGTTCAGGTGGTGCGAGTAAATGATGCCCTTTCATAACACGTCAAGTCGTGAGCAGTGAGACAGGTTATATTAAGTATGTATAACTTTTGATACAATTTGAGTCATTAGTAAATCAAAGATTGATGGACACCGTTCACTCCCACCACCGCAACTACTCACTCTCTAAAGCATCGTCTCTCCCTGTCATACTCCGCCGAAAGCCCTTCATCATCATTAATAATGGCTGACGGGTCGCTATACACCGAGGATTCCTGGTAAAAGGAGTCCAGGTCCACGTAGTTTCCTTCTGAAGGTTCATTGTCTAGGAGCTCTGCAAGTTGGGACTTGAGGGTTGCGAATGAGGGGCGCTGGGAAGGGTCGGCATGCCAGCAAGAATGCATGGCGCGGTACAGTTGGGGCTTGCAGTGTGGAGGACGCTCTAATCGGTAGCCTTCTGTTACTGCTGCTAGTACTTCGCGGCCTGACATCGCTGCGTACGGCGTTGAACCTGCAAACGTAAGGTAAGGAATTAGTCAGTAAGCTACTCAGAATTTTCAACGGCTTTATATTTATTGGAAACTGTCTCTTTGTAAAGTTGCTCGCTTATTAGGCTCGAATCATGAGGAATGATTTTGGTTTTTCTAGAAATTCTTGTTGGAGTTAGTTTGGCGGTTTCAAATTTCTAACTCCTCTTCTAAGTGCCACATTCACTAATGTACTCGTATACTTTGCACAAGACATTGGATACCTAAAAGTAAATAATTTTAAAATCATCAAAATTAAGATTTATTTTATCCAATTATAGTACTGGTATTTTAAATCATTCCTTTTAGAATTTCTACAACTACAAGCGTTTCTCAGAGTATTCTTACGAAAACTACCCATTTTATATTTCGAAAGCTGATTCCTACTTACCTAAGGTTACAATCTCCCACAGCAGTATCCCGAAGGCCCACACGTCAGTGTGATGGCTGTACACATTGTACAGCAGCGCCTCGGGCGCCATCCAGCGCACCGGCAGCGCGCCGCGCGCCGCGCGCGTGCCGGCGCCCGCGCAGCGCGACATGCCGAAGTCCGCGATCTTGCACAGCTTGTTGTGGTCTACTAGCACGTTGCGGGCTGCTAGGTCGCGGTGGACGATCTGGAAAAGTAAGCAACAGCAAATTAGTTTCCAAAAATATGTTAGGTACAATAAACAAACAATATAAATACAACAAACATTATATTGCCATTGACGCGTGGTGCTCGAGTGTACACTAACCCGTAAGGTACAGGGGACACCAAAAGAAAGGCACTTCTAAGGATTTCAATAATAACTACATAAGTAATCTCTTTATGTTATTGGAAGTTTTACTTATATTACGTGAGACGTGAGACTAAGTATGCAGTTATGTAAATGAAAGTTAAAGCACCAGTTTAGGTAAAAATGCAAATGACTTACCCCTTTGGATGCGATGTAATCCATCCCCCTCGCCACACAATACGCAAAGACCGTTAGGTCTCTAGACGTGAGCGCTCCACTGCCGCTGAACCGATCGGGTCGAGACCGACGCTCACGGAGGTATGTGAGCAGCTTGCCGCACATCACGTACTCCATAATGAGGAGATAGGGTTCTGAAAACGAAAGAAACAAGGGTGTGTTAAACAATAACGAAAAATAAGTCGGTTAATAAAGCTGTAGTTAAAAGGGCAACGTAATAGTTTGGATTAAAATACTGACAACCAACTTCATCTTGCTGAACAGAACTAAAAGCCTTCTTCAAGATACAATTTTATTGTTACTGTATTAAGTGTACCTACTAAGTACTGCGAGAGGAATTATAAAAATCATATTATGTTTGTGTTTATTATTTTTGTTAAATCTCTTTATTTTATTGTGTGTTTAACTGTTATAGTACTTAATATGATTTTAGTTATGTTTTATGTTCACAATTTGAGGTTTAATTTTAAGTAACTTTGCTCGTGTCCTAATGTATTAATGTAAGCGACAACGTACCTAGTTCAGTGCAACAGGCAAGCAACGTGACAACGTTGGGATGTGTCCCTATCTTCTGCATTATGTAGATCTCGTGGAGCAGTTCCTGCTTCTCTTTCTGCGAGGCTGTCTCCTTGATGCTTTTGACTGCAACAAGCCGAGTCAGTCCATCGTGACCATTCAGGTCATCTGCTTCTGCTTTCCATACCTGCAATGTGAATAGTTTTATGTCAGTTACTGTCACAAAAATATAAATATTAAAGAGTAGCCTTGACAGGTTTTTATAACTAAGTGTCATTCAATTTTCAATAAATTAGAAAAATATGGAACTATGAGCGAAACATCAATAAAATAACACTATGAATTTATGATTGAACTGTTGTTATTAAAGCTATATTTAAGTAAAGTTTAAAACCATAGCGTTAGAAACTAAGTAAGCTCACCTGTCCAAAATTCCCCTGACCTAGTAACGTCTGTAGCCTCAATTTATTTCTCGGGAACTCCCACTTTTGGTCAGGTTTCGTCGGCGTCGGCAGTGGAGGCCTCGCCACAGGTGTAATAGGAGACTCTTTCTTAATATCTCCATCCTCGAAGTACCCCTCGTACTCCGTATCAATCTCTTTGGTCTTCTTATTTAATACACTCCTTAAAACAAAAGCTACTATCGCTGCAACTGGCAAGAAACCTAGTCCAGCCAAAACGTATGATGCGGTATAAGTCTTCTCAGCTTCAATGACTACTTCCTCATTCTGTGATGCAGGGTCCTCAATTTCTTCACCATCAGTTCTGTTGACAGTTTTATCGGTTTTAGATGTAGAACTTGCAACAAAAACTGGTTTTGAGCTTGATTCTGATGATGTTCGGGAAGTCACCACAAATGGCTTGAAAGCTGCTGTGGTCACTGGAGGTAACGAAGTTGTGAGAAAACTAGAAAAGGCTGTTGTTGCCTGAGTAGTTGATATTGGGGATTCTGAAGCTTTGTCAGTAGGTGGCATAGTAGGTACTGGAGTAGTTGTAGTTGAAGTAGTTGTTGGTCGCCTTCTCCTGTGTTTATTGGATCTAGTCGAATTTGTCGCATTTTCGATGTTTCTCTGTCGGAATAAATTCGCTAATCTATCTGATATCTTCGATTCAGTTTCGTTTTTGACCAGCGCTGTATTCCTCGTTGACAATTCACTGGCTATAGGAGACGCCGTATTAGGACTAGAATTTGGATTCTCTGTTGTTGTTGTTCTTATTCGAATGATGTGTTTAGGTTTGAAACCTGAAGGCGGAATTGTCGTAGTCTCTGTTTCATTAATAATTATTGCTTTCGGTATTGTACTATTACTAGTTTCTGAATTGTCAGAAAGCTTACTGTCTTCGTCTTCTTTTAGACCACCATCTGTTTTATTATTGCCCTTCATAGACGAAGTTATAGATACTGATGTGACTACCGCTGTATAAACTGACGTAGCTGCCTTTTCAGTTGTTGTAGCATTTATTAGCAGAGGGGTTAGGACTGGAGAATGTTCAGTACTTGCAGCTGTCAGTCTCAAAGGTCGTCTTCTTATATTTGAATAGTTGCGAGTAAAGTTTCTAGGCGAAGCGGAAGTCACATTTGTTTTGATCAATGGATTTTCTCTTGTTGAATTACTAGAATTGGGTTTAGGCGCTATATCTTTATTTATTGTAGTACTTTTGTTACTTTCTTTACTTTTATCGAAAACGCTGGGCGTAGAATGTGGAACGATTGGTTCAGTAACATTTAGCTGAGCAACGTTTTGTGGTTTTGTAGTGGGTGATACAGTGGTTGAAAATTTTTTATATTGATTAACTAATCCCACGTGTCTTGCTGGGGCGGGCCCTTTTACTGTATTTCGGATTTTATTTTTCTCAATAATATTCTTAACAACTGATACATCCATATCTTCATTAATTTCTTCTTCATCTACGCTAGTGTTTTTATATTTTTCTGTAGCTGAGTATCTTGCATTAAATTTTCTCTTTTCTAATGGAGCTACAATAAAATTAACTGATTTGGTAGATGCTGATAATATCGGAGAGTTTGTGAGGTTATCACTTATAGCTTGCCCACCTATTTTCTGTCCAAAGTATTTGAAAGGTGCCATTTCTTCAACTGGTAATTCTGTTTCAAGTGGTCTAAAATGATTGTAAATCTCGTCAGTCATAAAAAGGGTGCGATTTTCTTTTTCATTTTCGACTTTTATAAGCTTTGTATTCTTACTGTCAGTACTGTTGACTATAATGTTGTATTCGGATTTGTCTTCAGATTCCTTTGTGATTGTTTTTTCAGATATTTCTTCTTTGGAAATATTGCTAGATGGTGTTGTACTTTCCATCACAGTACTATTGTCTTTAGTTTCACTTAATGTGCTATTTATATTCGTGTTCTGTGTTACATTTTCTGGGTCAGAGTAGTTGAGTAGATACAGGCCATGGTTCGATTCATCTACTTGAAATTCTTCTTCGGGGTCTAGCTCAACATCCTTATCTAGATTTTCAAATTTTTCAGGTGGGACATAAACTATGCTACTCTCAGTTATTACACTGCGTTCAGGTATTGTTACAGCCTTGTTGATTGCCTCTCTTCTTCTGTTATTCATAAACCCTGCTCTGTTTTTGCTGTCCTGGTACACTCTAGGGACGAAGAGGTGTCGTATTTCGTGTGGTTTTACATCTTGTCGGATTTCCTTTGATCCGTCGGAGGTTATTAACTTAAGAGTTGGCGCTGGATCATTGCTTGAGTTGTCAAACGTTATCCTCTTCACTGTAGAGCTATTTGAGTCTCGTATTTCTAACTGGGCGAATGTTGTGTTGGTTCTGAAAATGGGATAATCAAAGTATTACATTTTTTCGTTCATTCACACAAATATTTTAATAAATAATATTTTCCAAAATACTACTTTCTCGTCTAATATTGATTCAAACTTAGATTCACATTAGGCAGACACATGTTTGCAAAATAAATTTAATCTTAAATATAGATAATAAGATATTATTTGAGTTTTAGTAAAACCCGCTCTATTTCTCTACTCCACAAATATTAACCAATCTACAATTCTGATTCTCGCCATACAGGCTAAACTAACCCACTTCACAATCCCTTCACCTAGAGACAATACATACTTGTTAGCCTTATGTGCTAATGACGCTAGCGTATTGATATGCGTCGCCAGTCTTTCGTTGAGAAGCTGTCGCCTCCGCGCGGCGAGCAGGGAGAGTAGTTGCGAGTCCCTTGTTGCGTTTGCACTGCTCTGTGTCGTTGTCCGCCTTCCACCGCCTGCAATGGATAGAGAATTTTGCGTTAGAGTCATGTTCCTTTTTGTGGTAGTGTTAAGATAGAAAAGTAGGTTAATTTTAGTACGGGTATAATAATTATTTTTCTTGTTAAAGGTGTGTTTGACGTTAAAGTTGTCGGTTGTAATTAAAAAAGATAAGATACAACTTATTGAAACTTATTGAAATTCTGGTATTCAGATGCATCCGGTTAGACTGGAAGCCGACCCCAACATAGTTGGGAACAGGCTCGGTAAATGATGATGATGAAACGTATTGATCATAAAGAGGGCGAAAAGGAAATTAAAAGTCAGGTTCTTATCCTTTTTAACAAATAAGCAAGATACACATTATCGTTTTAATGGATTAAAAAAAAAAAAAAACCAACTAATCAATATTTTAATTACTTTTCCAAACAGTCTGTCACAACCATTGTCATCAACAATATCCTAAAACCTTCAAAGCTTTATGATTACATCAACGGAGACATCCGACCACAATTACTGGTGACCATAAACGACAGATCGCATGATGACCACAATAGACATAATTGCACGTTATCTAGTACTTAGAATAGGGACCTTCACCTACAATGGACTGCAGTGTGGAGGAAGATGACGGTTTGATGGTTTTCTAAATAATATGTCGATATATTATGGCCGGAAACTTAGGCCTTGTAGAAATGATTAAGACTACATATATTAAACTTCTAAAGGGATGTAAGGTTTCCTGCTTCGAAAGGACAGGAATTACACGAGTTCATTTAATTGGATCGTCAGCAACTAACTGAAAGAAAAATGCTTTTACCACCAACTTCAGAAAGTTTATTAGCCAATAAACGTCTTCAAGATATTATACCTACTCAGCAATTCATTATAGGTTTCAGTTGTAACAAAAAGCCTTATAAAATAAACTACACTAAATTTTAGGTCATTACAAGCCATCTAAACAATTTCGCCTAATAAATGCAGGCATTTAGCTTATATGCCTCTTTCAGCCGTTCATTCTTTTGACTAAGCATATTAGTTGCTGCAACTCTCAATACAAATTCCCCAACTGCCATTTCGAAGGCGCAAGTACATGTACTCCTCTTCAAAAATCCTCCCATTATACCATTCGCTAAGTACCTACACATATGCCTCAATGTCATCACCGACATTAAAGCCTACTCTCACGGTTCAGCGATTAAAACAATAAGTGGAACTTAACACATTAGACCTTGACACGACGATGCAGAGAAAGTGTCGTGTGTAATCCGCTTTATACATGATTCTTTTATTTGTATTTACACGTAGTTAGCCAATTTGCGGAGTCAACAGGACTCATAAGTCCAGTTGAAACCCAGCGTCAGGCACCAGTTGTCTGGCATTTTTGCTGAACTGAGCCTTTTTGGCGCAGCTGTGAGGCACACTTTCCTGCTAATTCCTTACATCGGAATTTGCACTTTTTATTTTTATCTTTTTTTTTATCTGATGTACGACTATTATCTAACTATCAGGTGTATTGTGTGTTTTTAGTCTGTGCTAAATAAATGTATTTTCTTTGTTTCTTTTTTTCTTCTTTCTTTCATAATAGCGCTTTTGGAAAGTTATTTTTAAACTGAAAATTAATTTTATTTCCTTTAATAAGTTCAATATACACATATAAAATACATTTTTAAATATTTTTACAATACATTTATGAAAAAACCTTAAAAAATAGTAACCCGCTGGTATCGGGAACAGCATGTCGATTCTGTAAAAATCTCACCGTGAATACTTGCGTGGAGTGAGCTGTCTTTGTCATCCTACTGATGCTAGGGATTGACCAAGCAAACATTTACAATCATAATCGATTTTAATAATATTTTTTAATGCTAATCCTATTGATATTTTTATATAATTCAAAGCTAGTATTTAAGTGGTCAAAACATTAATATTTTGTGGGGTTTTACTTACAATAAAATTGCAAAACAGAAGCGCAGTCAGAATCTCAACCTTGTTTTTTTTTTCTTTTTTCCCTAGACTAGTAAGTCCTTATATAGCCAGACAGCGCCAGCGCCTAACGCGCTTGCGCGGCGTGAAATATGGCTCATTCCGAATTAAGTCATCATCGCACACAGCGCTCACATAAATAATTTGCGAAAACGTATTCTCTATGACACAATGACCGAAACCGGTTTGAACTGTCAAAATACCACGCTTGACAACCGTACGGCGTGGTAAGATTATGCGGGGAATAATAGATAAATACCATACAGCAGAATAATTGGGGTCAAGGTGTAAGCACGCTGTAGTCGATTACAGTGCAATTCGGAATGTACCATATATCACTCCACTCGAATCTCGTAACCATGGCAACACCACCTCGGCGTCAACAACACCTCCACCAGCCGCGTTTTGATTGACGAATACCTCGTCTTTTTCTACTTTAGAGTTACACATTTTGAAAATCGCTCAACGAAAACTTTGCTTAATCTGCCCCTTGGCAGACTCTAAGGCAGGGTCGCCATGGTGTATTATATTAATTATTAATATTATTACCATAATTTCCTAATGTTCTTATACATGACGCCTTACAAGTTAAATATGTAAAAACAAATCTCTAATGTGATGAGTGACTAACGCGCAAGCGCGGCGTGATCTTATCACTTCACCTTCACTCCACCCGATTCACGACATTAAATGTCGTGAATCGGGTGAAGGGAAGGTGAAGTGATCACGCAATCTGCAATGTGATAATGACAGTGATTAACGCGCAAGCGCGGCGTGATCTTATCACTTCACCTTCACTTCACCCGATTTACGACATTTAGTGTCGTGAATCGGGTGAAGTGATCACGCCACACAAACTACGTGGGATTACATTCTATGGTCCGTCAACTAGGCATCCGTTAGCACTCGATGACTTGACACACTCGGTTATCTCTTCTAATTCAATAGTTTTGGGTTAATGACAACGCTGAACATCGTCGCAGTCTTTACTAGACTCGATCTACAATTGCTCATTGACGCACATTCGTGTAATTTACATGCGGGGCCGCAGTCTGTGCGACATGCACTAAGTAAAACCCCACAAAATATTAATGTTTTGACCACTAAAATACTAGCTTTGAATTATATAAAAATATCAATAGGATTAGGCTAAAAAAAATATTATTAAAATCTCTTTTATGATTCTAAATGTATGCTTGGTCAATCCCTAGTATCTGGTAAGATGACACTGACAGTTCACTCCACGCTCACTTCACCTAAGTTTTCACGGTGAGATGGTTACAGAATCGCACTGCAGGGTCGAAGCATCCGGTGGCCAGGGATCCTGAAAGAGTAACCTCTTAACTATAAGCGACGTATCCAGAAGTACCGCTTTCTGGATTAAGCCATTAATCCAGCTGACTAACGAGAACCTCCTCAGGTGTTAGCCGAGGCAATTGGCTATTATGCCATTGGCCGTCACGACTAGAGCGTCACGAGCCAGGTCAAGATACCTAAATTGCTTATCTTTCTCTATACGATAGTATCTAATTTTATTTTTCTTTATTGAACTAAATACATATAAATCATATTTTTAAATATTAACATAAAAAGAAATTTAAAAATATAAAAAATAGTAGCCCACCGGTATCGGGAACAGGGTTAATTTAATATATTATTATTAAAGCAGGTTATTGGCAACTTATTTATTTTTAAAGAAATTCGGAGGTAACTATTCCACTATATACAAAATTACGCTACTTCTATTTGATCAATGAACCTGCCTAGCCTTTTCATTTGATAAAGACTATATAACGTTTATTTCGTGTGTATATTGTGCCTTAACCTGGATCAATTTATTTTCTTTGTTTTTTGATACTCCCAAGTCAAACTTGCCAGAAGTAAATTGCCTGAAAGTAACACTTTTTACAATGCCTTTTCTAATCGATCAACAACTGTGCAAACGACCGATTACGTATTAAAAATATCTTTTTACCATTACTTTGGTCATCTTTCCTGACTTTTTCATCGAATATGAATTTCCAATCTCGTTTTTATTATTGATATAAAAAGCTGCGCACGAGTCGCGGACAAGTTTCACCGACAACACGCTAGAGAAACTGAATGTCGAACGAGTAATTAGGTAGCGGTTATTATTGATAACCAAACATATATCTTTACATGATAATATCGACGGCGAATTGCCAGTAACTCCTAACTGACAAAGTCAAAAATTTACACATACTGGAAAAAAACGTTCAAAAATAGACACGTTGTTTTAGTTGGGAGGTACATATTTCCACTTTTAATTTAATGCTGTTGACACTAATAAATATTTCACTAAAACATGCGAATAACGCCTTTAAATTCAAAACGAAAAAAAAGGAATTTCTCAAAAAAAATCAGGCGGTATTGGCACTTCGCCGTCGATATATAGTTTTTGTACTCTTATGGTGTATATTATGGTGATATTATTTTGGTACCGTTATAAACGTAATCGTTCTTTATTCCCTCCAATCAGAAACTCATCAATTTTGAAGTCATCGGAAAGATTTTAAATCATGATACAGACCTATAATAATGTGATGAAGTCCAAACTAATGGAAATAGGCTGGCCCCCTAGGTATAACATGAAACTCGATAGCAATATATCGCTATGCTTACCCCTTTGGAGCATATAGGCGTGCTGTTGTGTTATTTCAATGATTCCTCACACATACTCATATTAAGGCTCCTACAAACATGCGAGACACGCGATATAATCGCGCGCGACACAAAGGCACCGCTCGTAGCATGACTTGCGGTGCCTTAATCTCGCGCGCGATTTTGTCGCATGTCGCGCCTGTTTGAAGGAGCCTTTATGGCAGTTTGTAGACCGTGAGTAGCACTACACTTTGTTCACAAAGCATTTCTAGATTTCATAATAGGTATCTAGCTTCTGCTCGCGACTTCGTCCGCGTGAAATTTCACCCTCCCCCATTCACCCTCTTAGGGGTGGAATTTAGAAAAACCCTTTCTTAGTGGATACCTACTTTTCACAAAGAACACACTCACCAAATTTCCTGTCTCTAGGACCAGCGGTTTAGGCTGTGCGTTGATATTGTTAGGGTTAATGGATGAACACCAAAGGAAAGATCATACTAAGGATTTCAATAATACGTTTATTAATCCTTTTATTTACATATATATTGGAAGGTGTGTTTACTAATATAACGTGAGACGTGTGATCCCACACAAGGCTAATAGTAGGTAGTATTGTCACTATACGAAAGTAAGGATTTCGGTCAAGAGGTTCAGGGCGGGCACGGACACATAAATAAAAATTATGAGTTAGAATGAGAAAGACGATAGTGTTGAAGTAAGATGGATTTGTTTTTGCTATACTCCAACAGATATATCAGTCAGTCAAGATTTTGAATTTTGTATATATAAAAAAAAAGTGAGGTGTTAGTGTTTACGGCACCTAAACAACAGCCCCGTCGTGTACCTCCAGTATATCTCAACGGCGTTGAACTGAATGTGTAACTCAATTTAAGTACTTGGGTCATGTTGTCACCAGTGACCTACGTGATGATGGGGACATAGAACGCGAGCGCAGGTCGTTGGCGGTGAGGAGCAATATGCTCGCCCGTAGGTTTGCTCGCTGCACGGCAGACGTCAAAGTCAGTTTATTTAAAGCGTTCTGTCAGTCCTTCTACACGAGCGGCCTATGGGTGCCATATACGAGCCGAGCCTACAACGTCCTGCGCGTGCAATACAACAATGCCTTCAGGATGCTATTGCGGTTGCCGCGTCGTTGCAGTGCGTCGGGAATGTTTGCTGAAGCACGTACGGATGGCTTTCACGCCATCATGCGTAAGAAAGCGGCTTCCCTACTGCAACGTTTGCGTAGCACTCGGAACGGCATCCTGAAAATGATTTTTAGCAGAGTGGACTGCCCCATCCAAAGGCACTGGGTAGAATTAGGTATAGGTTTATGTTAAATAGAAATAAGTACTAACAACAATAACATAGCATGTATGCACAGTTTGTTACTAACCACTAACTACGTATGGACTGCTTAGGTCTGAAATAAAGATATTTTATTTATTTATTAAAGAGATGTATGTATTACGTCTACTTTCTAGTAACGTGTCTACTTACCGTAGAACTGATAACACTTCGCACTCCATAAATTAAAGAGACCGTAAAATAAATAAACATAAGAACACAATTTAGTTAATTGCTCAATATACGATAAAATGCGTACCGTCAGACTATTTACATGTAACTTGCATAAGGTTATGTAAACTGTGTTCGTGCGAAATACTCGGATTTGTTCGTAATCTCACGGTTTTTCAGGTACACGTTCTTTACTAGTTTGTGTCACGATTCTGTGTGGTGTAAGTCGTGAGTATTTAGCGGGGACGTGGAAAAAATGACTTTTTAAATACCTACTTGCTCGGAAATAAAATCTGTGTGTTACCTACTAAGTACCTGAACAATTTAGGATGGCTAATCAAGCAGAAGAATCTTCTTAAAATTCTCTAAGATTACAAATATCTTTGTGACGAAGCGTTTTAAAGTACATACTAATTCCTTTGTCAGATTAGATTTATAAAAGCTATAGAAGCGTTTGCCAAAGTTTATGGATAACGTGAAGAACACGGTGTATTGTCCCGTCCTGGGCAAGGGTCTCCCCGATATTTTTAAACTTTTATTTGTGCTGTGCCTTCTCCGTCCAACCGGTTAGGAATGAGTCCAAGTGGAACGCTACTAATGGAAAAGAAACTTAACCTTTGTATAATTCATGTCAAGCAAGGTCAGAAATGATTCCTATCATATATCACACTGTAACAATAACTACATAATATAACTTCTTAAGACAACAAGCCCGAATGGAAAATAAAATACCTGAAGGCGCCAGGGCAGCCCGCGAAATTCAAATATGCCATGATATAGTCATTCAATATCGAGATTGATGATTTCCATGATTATAATTCTGTAAATATATACTTGTTACGGTCGCGAATCATATTTGTTCAACAAACAACCTGACACTGACCTACAAATTGCAAAAAGGTAAGAACATTTGAAATTAGGGGGCTACGCTGACGCGTCCCCGTTAAGTGTTGAATAGTAATGAGCCAAGTTCTACGTGTAAGGACACGTAGAACATGGCAAAATCAAAGTGACAAAGTGTTGGCTGTTAAGGAACAACCAAAACTTTGTATACAACATCGCAAGAAATAAACAAAACAATCGCCTTGTTAATCCCACATTTCTCCTGTCTTAAACTACAATCCATAGGATAACGGTGCGGCGTTCGATCCGTTGTATCAACCGGTTCCCTGCGATGCAGCGGTTGTGCGGTCACAACAACCGTACCTATGTCTATTGATTGTTGGTTGCGCAACCATCGCGTAACCGCGGAGGATGTCTCGTAATGAAAATTCCAGAGAAAATGCGATATTATATTATTAAATAACGAAATGTAATACGAGACTTTTCTGGATTAGAAAAATTATCGATTAGATAGAAAACGGTCAGATATTCAGGATGGCTACAAAGTGGACCTTTTTGAACAGTACTATTATATTCTGTGCTTTAGCGCAAAAAAACGTGATTTATTATAAAGTAATATAATTCTGTAGATTTATTTTAACAGGCATTCTTTGCAAATAAAATACATGTGTTTTAATAAATTACAAGTTTTTCATGATGTAACAGACTCATGTTTCATCATCATCTGCCTGGCCTTTTCCCAACTATGTTGGGGTCGGGTGACATGCTTCTGTATCTACTATAATGTAATATACGAGTATGTAACAACTGGCAAGCACATGGCAATGACTTGTCACACAGAATTATTACACTCTTCGTGTTAAAAATAATACCATAGGTACATTTATTCTCATTTAGTAGGTACCAAAGAAAGTATTACGATTTAAAATAATTACACGTTCTCTCAGACAGCAGTTGATTACAATTATAATTACAATTACTGTAACACCTATTAATTACAATAATGTAATCAAATAATTAGTTAATGGTTAAGGATTAACATTTAACACGCGATTTCATGATGTTTCTGTGCCAAGGCTTGTGCATGGAAACAATTGAAAACAGTAATTTAAAGTAGTTTTGAATACAACTTAAACGTTTTTAATTAAGCATGTAATTAATAGCTGTAATTGATAATTAATCTATTTTCTTGTTTTTTCTCCATTATTCAGTAGCTCTAATACTATCTCTCTAATTGTAATTAATTAGGTAAAGGAGACTACTATTTTGAAGACGTTTAAAAATCTGAAAAATAATCTCGTCTTCATTGAATGGAGAAAAAGAAGGCTTTCTCGATCTAATTATGAAGCTGACTGTATTTCTGGAGTTATAACGTACAGTACTGTTATCCTGACCACTAAGATCTTATCCGCCGCGCTAGACTGCAGATCACGTCACCTCTTATCACAAAGGGGGGCAGCAGGAACTCTTACTATTCTATGATCACATCTGCGCCCCCTTCGTGAATCAAAAGCCTATGAATATCTAAGAACAAAATGCCAAAAGACCAGTTACTACAACAATCACCAAGTATTGGCTAAATCCCATTCCAAGATCTAACAGTTTCACAATGCTAAGAGTTCACAGCCAGTACCTACGTACCGACTCGTAAGGTCCGAAGGCTGGGAAAATTTACCTTTCGTAACGAAACACTAAAATGTTGTTCTGTGCAAGAAATGTACCTACGTGAAGAAGGAAGGTAGTAGGAAATCTCATGTGTGTTTTTAATGTGATAAAAAGAAAGACAGGTTGTCTTGATTCAGTTTGATAAGAACGTGAAATCACGCCTAATAAAGAAATTGTGTGCTCAGTAGCAGCTCAACAAGCACTACTCAGTTGTTTTCCTCATCTATGAAATTTTTACACTCGCCAAAAGTTACACTTACCTACCTTAATAGAAAACAGTTAGTGAATTAGTGTTAATGCAGCCCATCCACTGAGCAACTTAATATTAAACTAAGCTAAGACGGAACTACACCAAAATTACTCGATCCTATAGTTTATTTAAAATCGAACCAACACTAAACTTCCTAAGTACTTCTGTGCCACAACATACAAATTGACAAAGCGCCAAAATAAGCGAAGCAACATATTAGCGCTCCAAATTAGGTGGTCAGTTAGATCGTCTCGTAGAATCCAAGCTATGTGCCTTTCGCCAGTCACTGGACCACTCTAGTTTACCTACACTTCATGTCTAAACTGTATAGTCAACTACCTAAATGTCCTAATGAGACAGCCTATTTTGAGCGGGGACTTGGATTTAGTGTTTTAGTCTAATATGTACATATGTGAAGGGTTTATATTTAAGACTACACGGATGATAAACTTAATCGAATTAGTATTTGCTATACATACAGCCCAATTGTTCTTCAATGTTTCGGCTTGATGATACACCTAAAAAAATACCTAAAAATTAAGGTATAAATAAAGAAAATATAATAGAGAGGTTACCTACTCGATTAAAAAGTATTTACTTATTTTACTTAATACTTCAAGCACATGAATGTTCAGAGGCGGCCTTTCTTTGCCATTTAGGTGATACAGAGACAAACAGTGGTAAGTGCAATCATGAAAATTGAGGAATAAATATTTTAAATATAAAGATATGCGTAAACCTATAAAACCATAAATATAATATATACCAAATTACATAGAAATATAAGCACAAATAAATATACAGAAATACATGAATATACTAAAAAGAAATAAGACAAACAATGAGAAAATATTACCGTTGTGATGATACTACTAGCTTCTTGCGAATGTGCTCGCGAACCATAACTTTAAAAGATAATCGGTTGGTTGCCATCCTGATTTCCTGGGGGAGCGCATTCCACACAGAGATAGACTGAACAAAGAAGGAAGAGTGAATGAAATCTGTGCGGTGAGTGGGACATTGGAGAAGACGATATTTACTTATTTCAGTATAGTTTTTCGCAATAAAATTAACAATTGACTAACACTACATAATGCAAAATGTAATACAAAATATGCATGCGGAACATCTAATAGATTTACATATAAATAAGCGTTAATACTTATATAAATTATAACTCATTTGCATCCAGAAATACCAGTTAGTCTACAAAGTAACCACTTAAAATACGGTAGAAAATGTTAATTCATTTTAAATCCGTCCGTTTTTATTTCCTTTACATCCTTCCTTTGATTTCTCTGAACACTTAAGCCATGAGAAGCAATTTCCTTTTAGTTAATGTGAAAAATATTTATGATGAGAAACTGTCAAAGGAAGCAATGAATTTTACGTTTTATGGTTATTTTAATGTTTTGTTGTAAACTTTAAATGCAGTTGATTTAAGGGCACATGTCGTTGTTTTAATTAGACATTGGTTTTATGTGTAGTTTCTGAATATAGTGATGTGGAATAAGTTGGACTTGAATAATGTGTTGAACAATTTACCATGCTATCATAATTAAATATGTACGCAACATATTTTATTTGTATTGTTGAAGAAATCAGCCTGTACGTTGACAACGTATAGTAGGTGAGTTTTCTTGGGTAACATAATGGGACCAAATACGCAATATTGGTTCAAAAGTTGGGTCCAACATTGCACCTGCCAACTGACATGTTCCCAGCATAATTGTTCGCAAGTTCTCACAGGTACATTCGTAACACTAGATTACATTCCTTTTTCCGCAATTTGGCAAAAAACCTCGCAATATATACCATTGCACAGCATACGCATTGTTTATACAATGAAACGTATTACAATTAAGCTTGGTAATGTCTGCAATGCCTTAATTGTAATCATTGTGATTGAATTAATTCATTAGTGTTCGTTTTTTTGTGTGACAGTTTGAAATCTGGTAGGAGAAATTGTGGGAACAACGAAAGAAAAGGTATCTGTAAACAGAAAGTGACATGTTTGAAATTGTGACATATTCGAAGCAGCTGCACGCTGTCCAGTAGATTAGCCGTTTTTTGACAGATGGAGCTAGTGATTGCAGCAACGTAACATTTTGATTATTTACACTTTAATTTGTATGTACCTAATATCCATTATCGACTTTTTGCTGTCGAATAAAAAATATATAGGTAATTAGGATTGTTTAATTTATATATTTTACCATTGTTTCACCCGCGTAAAGGTCAATCCCGTGGGAATATTGGGATAAAAAGTAGCCTATCTGTTAATCCAGACTGTCAGCTACCTCCATACAAAATTTTATCAAAATTGGTCTAGCCGTTTGAGCGTGAAGAAGTAACAAACATATAAACATACACACACACACTCACAAACTTTCGCCTTTATAATATTAGTGTGATTGATATTTGAGTAGATATAAATTCAAATTCAAATTATTTATTGTGGTACACAGGTAAAAATATGGTGTTACAGTTTATGAAATGAAGTATGTACATCTATGACCCGCCTTTAGGCATACAATAGTTAAAGACTAGCAACATTATAGTAGTAGTCAATAGTCAATAAAGTTTGTCTATACTGATTCACCTATAATATAAAATGATTATCTTCGATTTATTCATTTGCAGCGAATACATTCGATCCCATCACTTAGTACACATGGCTACACATTTCCAATTTTATCTGACCTCGCATTTTATAGGTTTTAGGTCTTATACTGGTAATGTATAGCTTGATGTGTAGCCGTGCGTACTATCGAGTGTAACTATATTTAATACGCATAACAATATTTTTTGTAATTACTGATATTATAATGCCTGTAAAAAGTCTTATATAAGGTAATTCAATAAGATAAGGGAGTTTATATACTTATTTATTTGATTACGCACTTAAAAATTATCGTTTACGTAATAGTTACGTTTTAAGGCAGCTGTCAAAAAACTAATAACCTACTGGACAGTGATTGGTCGGAAAAAACTATTAATTTTTTATTTTTTGTAATTTATTTGTTGTTCCAAACTATGCTGTAGAATCCATTTATTTCTAACACACTTAACCTATTTTACAATTTAACACTAAAATAATATATATTAAGTAAGTATATACAAGTTTATAATAAAAATAATAGAATTATTATTTTTAGTCTGTGTAATCCCACTGCAGGGCAAACGCCTCCTTTTCTTCTTTCCACTCCTCTCTGTCTTGAGCTAGTGTGGGCCAATGCTTTCGGTAGGTGTCAAGGGACTTCTGAAATAGGAGGAGGTTCTCAACGTATCATTATTTTTTTATAGCTTGCAGCATATATGTGCGAATAGTCTAGGTAACTAAAGTTGCCAATAGTCATCAACAGATGTTAGTAAAACTGACACAATCAAAACTAAGCCCGCCCAGAAATTCAATATCAAACGGTAGTCAATAGAACATTAAATAAAATACTCTCCATAAAATAGAGAAACAAATTGCATAAACAAGGAGTCAACAAAATGCCCGCTTACAATCGCAGGTCATAAGGTAGTAAGTACGACAACGCACATAAAGACACGAACACATTTAACTGCAAGTCTATAGTGCGTCTATTCGATGTAGTGAGTATAACGCACTACAATAGAGAGGTACTTTAACTCACAATCGCACAGTAGCAGGTGGCCTGTTCGCATCGTTACCGTAGGGAGGCGAAAGCATTCATAGAGAATGTAGATATTGTGGTTAATATTAATAAAAAACAACAAACAAAAAACAAATTGAAACTTTCGAAGTTGGATTATTTAGTAATTAAATCTGACTGACCCTGACATTAATGACGAATGTAATACAAGAGTAATTAGAGATAATAATCTGATCTTTGAAGACGCGAAATATCAATTAAGACCGAATTTATAATTAAAGAAAAGATCGAAATATCGCAGCTAGAATAAAGCAAAACAATAATAGCGTTGCATTTATTTGGAAACATAATTCGGTACAATTTAAGGAACAAATAAATGCTGTTGGTCGTATAGTTGATTAAAGTGTGAAATAAAAATGAGAATTCCAATATATCTGTGTATTGGAATTCTCATTTTTATTTTAGACTAGCGGCCCGCCCCAGCTTCGCACTGTGCAATTTTGTTTTTTCGAATTTCCAATATTTTCTTTCATACAAATCTTGTCCGAACACAACAAAAAAAAATTATCCAATTTGGTGCAGTCGTTCGGAAGCTATGCGTGCACAGACATGTCTGCGACTTAGTTTTATACTATATAAGGATACAGATCCATAACCCGTTTTATTAACGTCTATGCATAATTTTAATTTATAAATTAAAAGCAACATATTCCATTTCATCGATACAATCACGCTACATCCCTAGCAGCAGCTGCATCTACTACCCGCGTGCAGTGACCGGCAATGGGGTCGCCTATGCACCGCGTCGCGTCACCTAGCGCCTGCGCACACGCATATGTGCAAACATTGCTGTCACTAATAGCTGACTGTCATAGATTCAGTTCACTGTTTTATACTTATTTAACGTCTTTTTGTTATATTTGTTTACATACATAGGTGCAACTACTACTACACAATGGCTTTCGTTTTGAAGTTATACGATGTTCATTACAAATAATTATTTAAGTTACATTTCTGCTGAAAATCCATCTTCTCAAATCTAAACCATCGCAATCCATCAGCTCCAGAAGCAGCAGCTTCAGTTCTTTCTGCTGTCATCATGGCAAATAAAACAGAATACTCTGTATTATGTACACCATATAAATTATAAACAAAAATATAGAAATTTTACAGAGGGTGACACAATGGGCGGTATTATTGCTAAGAGCGATCTTTTAAAGTCAAACTTTAGATGGAAAATATTGCGTCTGCAAGAGAATTGCCTAAATACGTTTAACCTGACGGTATCAAGATTTGGAACAAGATAATCATCATCGCCATCATCACCTTTTCCAAACCATCATCGATCAATCAACTCCACTTATCTCACAAGATTTAAGACAGCGTTGCATATCTTATAAATAATATTCCTAATCTTATGTCACAAAAACCAGTCGCCAATCTTTATAATTCTGTGAACAGGACGACATTACTCGTTGCAACACAATTCTTAGATAAACCAGTCAGCATGAAATTAAAAACGCACAAAAGGCCAGTCGGCCCGGGCTGGACTGGCAGGTGGAAACGCAGTCTGATTGCCAAGCCTAATTCACAATGGTATTGCGACATTTATTTATAAAGGAATGGCGGATTATAATTTCCTGGCAGGATTAGGAAATCTCGCTGTGCCCACCTCGTTTGGTGTTGTGGACGCAAGCGCTACTGCTAAACATGAGGGCTTAGGTTTTCCATCAGAAATTTTTCAGTAGTAGCCCGGTGTCTGGATTTGTGCCCCGGAATTGGGTACAAATACAAACACCGTCACACACACTGCGACACATTTTGTCAGTTATACAGGTTGAAATTGAAAACATGCGATAAACCGAAATGGGAGATTGTACTCATCATTATGAACAACTTTTACCAAGGGATCAAAGCAGCAATCACGAAAAAAAATCAGCTGTTCCCTACATATCCTGTCCCATAGTAAAAGTTGGTAATAGGTAGGCACACCTCTGCCGCATCTTCCGAGGATAATAGGTGTGCTGTTATGTTATCAAGAAATCTTTAGAGAAAATTGGCAAAAGTTGTGATATTTTGTGTCGTTTAGCGGGCCATAGATGAGTTGTCTGAAGAGCTTATCTGTTATCTATTCTATGCTGCGTGACTCTTCATCTAGTACACTAAATTTTACCAGTTCGTCCGTATACATTATAAGTTTTTCTAATCATGTATCTTCAGCTTAGCACAGTAGGGTAACTTTAAAAGAACAACAAAATCCGGGTTTTCATAATGGCTTTTAAGAAAGTAAAAAATACAAAACTCCCAAATCGAAATGTCCATTCAATCTATCACACACAAAAGGCCCTTCTTAAATTGTTTTTCATTGAAAACATACTGGTGGTAGGTATGAATACACTTCATTTTCAATTAGTGCCTTTTCACACGTCCCGGCAACTGGGTAGCCAGTGCCGGGAACCCGGCGGCGAATTGTATAGTCATCAGGGGCGGTACCTTCATAGAAGCCGAAAAGCCCGGCTTGCCCTAATAAAATCATAATTCACAACAAAAAACTTACTTAAACCTATCAATAAATAAATATATTAAAAAAATACCAATCAATGAACTCGAACACAAACATTAATAACTGAAAATCAGCCAATCCCTCAGTTGGGCGTTTTTTTTATACGTTGAAAATCTGTGGGCTTGCCCTAATTTTGACCCCTAGGCACGCCACTGATAGTCATGTACGCTTGTACGTGTGAAAGCTAACGTACAGACGCCAGGACCTCAACCTACTCCAAACTGTCAAAATTTCCCAATCAACTTTGAACCTTATGCTTTTGGCGATAAAGTTAAAAATCTATTGAAGAAATTTGACAGATTGTAGTAGCTTGATGTGCTGGCGTCTGTACATGGCTATACACTTCGCCGCCGGGTACCCGGCACCGGCTACCCGGTTGCTGGGACGTATGAAAAGCGCCTTATAGTTTAGTCTTAGATACTCCTCTATATAGCCTCGTTTCAACTGAATTGAATAAAGCAGTTTGATTGAATTCTCCTGACCATTACTGTTATGTAGTTCCGCTATCACAATGGTCATTATATTTGCTTTTGTATAGTCCACAAAGATTTTGTAATTATCTACTGTTGTGCAATAGAAAGTCTAGCCTAGTTTCTTTTTACTCTAGGTATGACAGGAAATTGTAAAGCAGGTGTAGAAGTTGTTTTGATACAAAGTTACATACAAATCATATAGACTTTTTTCACTTTGAAGGATTTTCCAAAATTATTTTCAATTAAGTCCAAATTACATAAGTTGCACGTTTGCATTGTAAGTGCTCCCTTTTTCTCTTGGATATCCTTCGACTATACTCAATTTGGAGACAAAATACTGGCAATACTAATGTATAAGAGTATTTTGGAACTATCAAACAAACCGTAGCAACGAAACGAAAAAAGTGACTTTCAAAGAAACTAAATAGTAGTGATGGACCGACTATGTGTTTTGCACTGGATATTTTGATTGAGTTTTCGTATGCAATCTGGGTACGGCATTAGATATACGATTTTTATTTTCTGTCGTATTGTCGTCTCCATCTTGCATGAAAAGAGAGTACCTATGTTATATAAGGTATTTAGAATTTTCCACCGCATAAATCTTGACCCAATTACTACAATCGTTGCGTAATTCTCGACCACAGAATATAATAATCTAGTGGCATACTTTGAGGTGACATTCTATAGCTTCTACATTCGTATGGTCTATGCTTACCCCATTTTACAGTGTAAAGTTTAATAATTATAATAAAGTTATGCTGCTCACGAGTCTGAGTTAATTGGCGTAAAGCGCACTGAGGCGATCAGCGGCGAAAGTTGAATAATTAATCATTGTTGTAGATTTTATCAACATTAATTAGGCTTAGTTTAGTGTGGCTATTATAGTGTAGGTACTGTGTTAGTAGTTGTGTTACAATCACAAACAAGTTATCTAAAATAATGTAACCTAATAATAAGGATGAAGATGTAAAAGTTCCATATCGACGCCTTAGAGTGAAAACCTCGTAAGTGTGAAAGAAGTATCTTTACTGGAGGAAGAAAGAACTACGTGCTGTAAAATTTTTGTACGGCGTCTTTTATGTTTTTTTACCGACTTCAAAAAAGGAGGTTCTGTATTCTTATTAATTAATATGGAAATTTAACCCGCTTTTGTATCCAAAACTATCCGAAATGCATAAAATGCTACTTACATTCCCGAGGTTTTCACTCTAAGGCGACGATGTACATAAAGTGCTAATACCTAAGATTTTATACCAAAACAAAAACGAAATAAAGATTTTCAAGACGGCACCAATCCCTATAATCCTTTTGATCCTACCGAGTCAACATACAACAAACAAGTTAATTCATAAATAACACAATAACAAAGCGTTCTATGTTGTAACACTTAATGTATGTAGATTATATACCATAGGGCTCATTCTCAAGCTTACAAACAGCCTATTGATGCCTGCGCGTGCGACGCATGACAATATTGCACTATAACATTATAATCTAGGGGAAAAATGGACGGTTCGCAGAATTGCAGGATTGCATTCATAAATGTTTTGTTGTTTTCCTTAACTAAGGTAAATATGGAGCTTTGTATTAGACTTTGTACGAAACCTTCGAGTGATCATGGACTCGCAATGACCGTTATCGATTTATTTACAAAAAGCAAAGGAATAGCGTAAACCAAACAGCTAGGTTGCTCCGAAAAGTGTGGCAGATAAATTGGTTTATCCAGTATGATGTTGTAGCCAGTTACTGAGCATATGATGTTGTAGCCAGTTACGGAGTATATAATTTTCCCACTACTATGAAACAGGCCTCCTCTCGTTGACAGGGAGTAATCTACCACGCGGGCCCAGTGCTCATTGGTGGACATCACATGTCTTCGAAATTTTTGCTCTAGGACTTTTTTTTTTCAGGATGGGAAATCATCAAATGACCCCTCCCGCTCTGGTTGGAGCCGAAGGGAGTGTCAGACTCTTACTGACTAAAACCCACCCCTGTTCCTTTTAGCCCTTTATGGGCTAAGGAAGGAACACGGGTGGGTTCCATGCCAGCGTTGAAATCGTTGAGCTCCTTAACCTCTCAAACGTCGCCGTTACACCATTGGATAATAATAACAATAAAATTCTATTGTGTCTGCTAATTGGACGCGCGAAGGATTAAGTCTTGAGTTGAGCTGCTCGATTTCTGACAAATGCGTGCACTGACTGGACAAGTCCTCTCGATCTGTGTGGTTCTTTCCTCAAAAAATCATCTCAGACATCGACCTACATGGTCTTCATATAACCTGACCAAGATTATGTCTGGACTTTAAAAGAGACTATGACCTCTGAGTTTGTTTCGGCCTTTCTTCTCAGAGTAGTCAGATAGGAAACGCCGACCTCATCTAGTTTAAAAAATATGATTGACGAGTAAAAGTGTTTCTGCAAACCTACTTACAAAAATAAAATCATTTATCATTTAGCGGTAACCCTTTCGGACAATCTCGCTGATAGTTCTAGGACTTGCCGGTTTCCTCACGATATTTTCCTTCACCCTTTTGAGAGTGGTGTTGATGAAATTAAATACACAAAATAAAATACCTGCCTGGGTGCGAACTGACGACCTTACAGCTCGTAAGCCGGGGCCGATACTACTGGACTCTACTTGAAAGTTACTTTTATAATCTGCATTCGTGATTTATTTGCCAAAAATGTAAACAAATATGAGTTTATGGAAAAATAACTTTAAATCCTATGCAACAAAGTTCAGTTTACGCTACAACTTCAAACATTTTTATAACTTTTTCAATGGTGCTAGTCACTCTGAAATCAACTTAATTACCATTAAAACAAAATTTATATTTGTTTAACTTGAAATAATATTAAATGGAAACCTAAATTTAAATAAACTTTAGAATCATATTATATCGGTAATATCACATGGATTTAATTAAGCAAGATGAAATTCACAAATACGTACAAGTACAAGAATATTAAAAAGGCCTTCAATAGAGAGAGCGGCAAGGTTTCTCAATTGACAAGAGGAGAGCATACTCGTATACATCTGGGTAAACGCTTTTGAGGTCGTAAGTACCTTCTACTTAGAAGTAAAACTTACCTAGATCTTTAGTTACCACATTCAACTATGTCCACGTAAAACTGATAGGTAGGTAGATATATTGCTCGCATGTATTATTGAAGTGACCTCAACTAATAGATATTTATTGATAGTGTACCACCGACCGAGCACGACCTGCAATAAATACAGGTAAAGGAATTCAAAGTAACAGTTTGAGCTATGACAAAATAGTTTAAGTTCATGATGTCAGATTTCAGATATGAGAATACTTTGATTCTGATGTCATTTGATTCACTACTTTATAGAGGAAATAGGATAATTATACCTATCAAGTAAGTTACACAACCCTTTGCCTCTGTAATTCAAGCAAGATTAGGGATAAAAAGAGGCCTACACTAAACTGAAATCAGTCCTTTAATTAAAATTGTATGTAAGAACTAGAACTGTTTTAGTTACTAGTACTTAGTATAAGTATAATCTTTCCAAACATTTTTAAAAGCATACCATGCTAAGAACAATGATAAAAATAGTCAGCTATTACAACGTTTACGGGTATAATGTATAATGTAAAAGTCCTTATTCTACACCTAATTCCTTAATGATACGAAAGTGTCCAGAGCTTTCGCAAGCAACCAGCAAGATTTTATAATGTATTCCATAACTAAAAGTACATGGTCATTATTTATCACTCAAAGCGAGCCGTGAAAGTCCATTGCACGAAAGGGTAACTAGCTCCAGTCCACAGTCGATGAAATAGCAACGTAACTAGGCACAACATTATCAACCTCTGACCGATAACCCCAATTGGAATTCCGAGCTGTTTCCTACAATTTCAACGACGATAAGCCGCGTATCGTTTACCACATAAATTAAGTTAAAGGTGTAACTACACTGCTTTATATCGATAGTGATCGCGTGGCTAAATATTTGATATTCCAAATCGAGCGATTTTTCTTCCTAGGGGATTCAGATAGGAAATATCTACTCCATCTAGTTCTTTTTTTTAACGCTTTGTGCAAAATAGATTCCGATATCCTTATTAGAGAATAAATCATTTCATTTCTATTCATTACATTTCGATCGATGAACGATCGACAAGCGATATGTATGGGCGATCAATACGACCAAGCTCTGCACAATCGATCGACGTCGAATGAAGACGGTTGACTTCGAACGAAAGCAGTCGACTTCAATCGACCGTAATCCAGCTGTCATACACCACACTAGATCGGCCGTTCGACCGCAGTGTGGTTGCACCTTTACGTAACAAATAAATTAGGAGCTAGACAATTAAATTGCTTCGACACAATCGCTACTTGGATTCCTGCCTTATCGGTATTTCCTTCACCTGTTGGTCCATGTTGGTCGCTCGCCCACAAACTTATCCGATGGAATGTAAATTATTATTGTGGAAGAGGTAATTTTAGTGAGCAATTTTATAGGTGGGGCTTTAAAGAAATAAGGTATGAGAACGAATTAATCCAGTTTATAATTATTATAATAATTTTGCATTTAGTATAAAATTTTAACCTAACATTTTCGATAATTCTAACCGGTCACCTTAATACAGATTGTTGTGATGGAACAAAAAAGGGCGCAAGAAATCGTATAGCAAAGCTTATTATACTCGAGTGGTAAACAGTACTAGTCTGAAGAAGCAGTTCATGAAAGTTTCATAACGTTGCACATTTAGGAGAAGACCACTGTTGAAATACTCTACTGAGAAGGACAACACTGTCTTCTAATTGCGATCAACTAAATCCAATCAATAATTCGTCTGGTGATTGTACGTGCAATGTTCCTTAACTTTTACTTAACAATAAAACTTTACGAGCCGATTATGATAATGTAGACAGCAACACGACACATTACCTGAAACAAGAGAAATTATCATAAATACACAAAATACAGCAAGACCAGCGGTTGGTGAAAGTTCCTAACATTAGCTAATAATACCTAAACAGTCATAACATGACACTGAAGAGGCTTCTCATGTGGATGAGTAAGCAACCACGCATTTTCCAGAGGAAAGTTATTACAGAACATTCACTATGATGTTGTAACTTTTGAGTAATATTCATATTCGGTAATGTGGTTACGGTTATTTACAATAAATTACCAAATGGTTAGAAAGTCTTGACAACAGTGCTGTTTTAGAGTAGAATACGTACAGTGTGACTGAGTTTTTATCAGAGAAAAGAATTGCGTGCATTGCTCTGGATTGATGGCTCTGGTTTTTGGACTAACTTAAGTGAATGTTAATATAAATGTTTATATGCCAAATGGTGAAATATTGCTGATCTTGAATGTATCATAACACCTATTATTATACAGTATTACCCATATTTGCATAATAAATGTATATTCCATTCTATTCTGCTTGTAAGTGTAATGACTCGTTTACATTAATTACCACTTTGTAAGAAACTTTTCCGTCTTAGTGACTTTGCTAAGACGATTATACAAGTCTGAGTCTAAAATGTATAATATTATGGCTGTTCATAATCTTGTTCAGCACCTATAAATATAGCAGTGCACTTCTAAGGATCTGGATACCAGTGGACAGATCTTGGCCAGGTCATCAATAATGAATTTTATGTAGGTACACCTCTAATAATTACGTAGGAATACATTAGCAGTGCCAGTGGAAATGGTGTCGACTTACGAATTGTAGGTCGTAGGTTCATCCACCAACCCGCCCTGGGCCCGCGTGGTGGATTATGGCCCACTCCCTCTCACAGAGAGGAGGCCTGTGTCTCATCAGTGGGAACATAATAGGGTGATTATGTTATACAATTCTACATTAGTAGTAATACCTTTCCTAAATACTTTCGTAAGCAAATGATGAGTGTATTGTATATGCTATTGATGTTTTGGATTAAATAAATAGGAAATCATGATTTAGACCAAAATCAATACCGATACCGAACAGATACCAATGAAAGTGCTAACCCCATGAATAAATTAAAGAAACTAGTGCCATACAAATGATTAACTTTTACCTTTACCCCCAACATGCCTTCACTAACACACAATCTATTTATCAGATATTACCAACAGCACAGTGGTAGGACGTGACATTTGGCTCCCAGGCCAGGCACGCCTCCACAATAATTAACGATTACTAATATTGATATTGCACGTACAATAATTATTTAATTTCAGATTTCGGAGAAGATATAACTAAATGTTAAACAATAAGAGTTGTGTCCTATGCAAATGTCATGTTAGGTAGTTAATGTTTTTTTGTGGCTTTAATAGTTTGTTGTAGTCGTTTTCTTCATTTGACCTCCATTAATAACAACATTGCTTTAAAGAGATGAAAGGTCAAAGCAAGAAAAGAAGAAGAAGCAAAAGCATGAAGAAGAAGCATGAGGAGAAGAGGTGAAAGCATGTTCAAAGTGAAATTCGTTTTACATGATTCATTGTACAGTGGACGGTTCTTATCGAAAAGAATCTATTCTTCCTCATTTGCAAACAAATAACTTTTGTGTGACTTTTTAGGCCTAGGGGCCGCGGCTAAACCCTAGAATTGTCTATTATTTATGTTTCAATACCGCTATCTTGACTGCAGTTTATCAATATTTCAATCAATACATCAGTCTCGTCTTCGATTGACCGATAAAACGTTATTCAAACATGCATAAACTTAGAGATATGGATCTATCAGTTCAAGGCTTATGAATCTATTTAATTTACTAACAAACTTCTACATGAGCAGCTTAGAAAAGATAGAAGACTAGACAGACATGCAAATGCAATCCGCGCAAGTAGTTGCATGGTCTGCATTTCCATTTCATGAGTAATAATTGAAATCACATTTGGCATTAAAAGGCGTTCATAAAATAACATATACCTATAATTATAATAAATATTTATTCCACAATGGTCTGATTGCACCTACCACTGTTTGTCTCTGCATCACCCGAAGGTTGACTGGTAGAAAATGCCTATGGCATTAAGTCCGCCTCTGTACATTTATGTGCTTGAAGTATTAAATAAATAAATAAATAAATTATGGCAACTTTACCTTCCATTTATTGGCGTTAAACTTCTCATTAAGACTTCCGTTTATCGTCATTTTGGCTTCGTTCTCAACCTAGTTAAAAAAGTTAATGGCAGGAAACAAAATATTTGTATCCCGCCCTTTCTGATTTGTACTTACCTACCTCTAAGTCCGTTTCCACTGATAAGATAAAGTTCAATCAGTTCTTTCACCTTCAAATCTCTGATTATTTTAGACAGTGTAAATAATTTATTCGCTTTTATTAACATAAAATCTGAATCCTTTATGGAAAATAATCCAATAAAACTTTACATTTCCTCGTTCCACCTTCTTATTATACTAAACATAATCATGATGTTAATGTTAATACTTATATGACATGCTCATTAGATCGCAGTTATTTTCAAGGCTAAGTCATTTATAAATCAAAATGACCATTGATAATTGGGGCTGACAGATAATGATTATGACCTGTGTGCAATGTGTGTGGGAGGAATCGGAAGTGCAGAATTTAAAATACAAATTGATAATGATGATGATAATAGCCTTTTGACTACTATGTTGGGGTCGGCTTTCAGTCTAACCGGATGCAGCTAAATACCAGTATTTTACATAGAGCAACTGCCTATCAGACATGATACTACTTGACAAGACCGGTGTCACATTTTCGGGCTTCTGACTACCCATAACGACTGTCAAAGATCTACGAATGACAGCCGGGACCAACCGAGGCACCGAAGGGTCTCGATATGTAATGAGTACCCGTGCAGCTATTATTATTTAGCCATGACCCCTTCATGATAATAATAGACGCATCAGGATAATTGACGCATTGTGGGGGAAAAACTTGGTGGATGTATGTCATCAGTAAATACACATTTGAGATCTTCGCGAAACCAATGACACAATCATGACTTCAAACACAACACACAATCGACAAAGAAAATACCTTCAAATGCTTACCTGAAAATATTTACTTGTAAATTGTCACTGCGCTAAGAACGTCTATCCATAATAATATTATAAATTCGAAAGTAACTCTGTCTATCTGTATATTACCTTTTGACGCTTAAACCACTGAACGGATATCGAAAAAATTTGGCAAGTATGTAGATAGATAGCACCCTGGGTAAGGACATAGGTTTCTTGTCCCGGTAGCACATTCCCGGGGGATAATTTCCGACAACCACGCGGCCGAAGCCGCGGGCTGAAGCTAGTCTAACGATACGATCATTTCATTTTGATAAAGCTTATACTTAACCTTCTAAAACAAGGTGATAAGAACCTAACGAATGGCATCGAAAACAGCAGTAACTACATCGCCTGAAGCTACATCTCCAAGTACCACGGAACTACTTACACGCTCCTACATATAGAGCCGCATTGGTTTGTCAAATTCACCAAGGAATTTATCTATTGACTGAGTTGTAATGGTTTTCGAACAAGGCATTAGCAATGGGCTTATCGTAACATGATCTACAAACATGAGAACATTGAATTAAGGTCGAGTTAAATCTTTTCACACGAGTACTTGCAATGGTAGATGAAGAAACTGTTGGTGCCCTTGTTGTAGGAACCATTAATGTGGATACTGACTATAATGGTGGTCTTATGAATTACGAAAAAGAAGAAGGAAAAGCACCTGCTATTGTTGTGATTTTGATTTTTAAAAAACGAAAAAACGTGGAAAGGAACGCAATGACAGGGAGTTCCGAAAAGGAAACGTCAAAAAAGTAGTAGCCGGTGGCGTTTTTGGGGTTAACGGTTCTAGCGGGAGATCGAGTGAAAAACTGTAAAAAGAGTTAGGCACCGATAGTTCCTTGTTTGTGATTTAAATATTGTAGTGCCAAAAATAAAGGTAACAACTTATTCAACTGGATTAAGGTGTTTTACTTCAATTCAGAAGTGTGCGTAGCCCGCGCGCCATGTCGGACATAAACAGTAAGTAATTTTGAATATCCTTGTTATTAGACAGTTACGTGGCATTACATTAGTGATCCCATACGTAGGTACACGAAAAAGGCGGTAACGTTGCGCTTACTTAGAGCATTAAAGCAATTGTATGACTACTTGTAACTTAACGAATTGTGGAAGTTGTACGTGTACCTACTTCATGAGATAAAATGTGTCACCTTGTATGTTCGTGCGCAGCACATAAATAGTGAGCTAACAGCCATGTAGACCGTGTGCTGCTCAGAGTGCAGCCGCGTATGTATGTGCTAACGGCCATGAAGGTGTGCTGTTTTGCATCAGTGCGGCTACGTGGGTGTGCTGCTTATAGAACTATCTAACGGCCACGTAGGTGTGCTGTTCAGAGTGCGGCCACGTAGGTGTGCTGCTTATAGAACTATCTAACGGCCACGTAGGTGTGCTGTTCAGAGTGCGGCCACGTAGGTGTGCTGCTTATAGAACTATCTAACGGCCACGTAGGTGTGCTGTTCAGAGTGCGGCCACGTAGGTGTGCTGCTTATAGAGTGAGCTAACGGCCACGTAGGTGTGCTGTTCAGAGTAAGTGCGGCCACGTAGGTGTGCTGCTTATAGAGTGAGCTAACAGCCACGTAGGTGTGCTGTTCAGAGTGAGTGCGGCCACGTAGGTGTGCTGCTTATAGAGTGAGCTGATGGCAGGGTTGCCAACCATACTGTTAAAAACAGTATTATACTTTTTTCATTCGTATATACTTTTTACTGTTCAAAAAAAAAAAAAAAGAAATATTTTGGCCAAAGAAAAAAAAAAAAAAGTCTTGAAAACTATTAAAGAGTCAAGATGATTTTAACAGAACTGTTGATAACTTGATACTTTTTATTGATGAAAAGCTATTTTATATCTGGAGAAATGGTTTGATTTCAATGAAACTAATTGGCTTCCTTTGATCAGTCATTTGTCACTAAAGTATTTGGTCACCGTTGATCATTTTGAAAAGTTATTGAAAATCTTAATTTGCATAAACTTAAATCAATATGGATAATTTATATTCTAAATTAATACAATTCCAAGGTATTTATAAAAAAAATAGCTGCTTATTTATATCAAATAAACTTAAATTGTAGAGAGGCATATGAATATTTTAAAAATGACAATAAGTTGTTAAACTGCGCAAGAAGTAAAAAAAAAAAAAAAACTGTTTTCTTTTGTAACATACTGTTCATTTTATTTTTCCGACCTTGATATACTTCTTATCTCGTACAAAAAGTTGGCAACCCTAGCTGACGGCCACGAAGGTGCACTGTCTAGCGTGAGTGCGGCCGCGTAGGTGTGCTGCTCTTAGGGTGAGCTAATGGCCACGCAGGTGTGCTGCTTAGCGAGTGTGGCCGCGAAAATGTGCCCCAAAGTCAGTGAAAGTCAAAGACAGTCAACGTCAATCAAAGTCAAACTCAGTCAGTCCGTCAAAGTCAGTCTGTCAAAGTCAGACTGTCAAATTCAAAATCAGTCGTAGTGAAAGTCAACCAAAGTCAAAGACAGTCAAAGTCAAAGATAGTTAAAGTCAGTCAAACAAAACGGTCAAAGTCAGACAGTCAAAGCCAATCAAAGTCAATGTCATTCAAAGTCAGTCAGTCCAAGTTTGCCAAAGTCAAAGACAGTCAAAGTCAAAATCAGTCTGTCGAAGTCAAAGTCAAAGTCAAAATTATTCAGTCTGTCGAAGGCAAAGTCGTTCAAAGTTTAGGTCAGTTAAAGTCAAAGTCAATGTCAGTCAAAATCAAAGCGCGTGGTTCTTAGGAAAGAACATAAAATGCGCTTAACAATTTCAGATGAGGCGAGCTACACGCCGAAACGTCCCAGACGCAAACGAAGGCGGCGCTCGTCATCAGAGGAATCCAACAAGAGTCCTGCACAACGCAGCCGAACGGGACTAACTGCCGATGAATTGCTGAAGATAGTGTCTGTACTGCAAGGCGTACCAAGTAAGAGTACTTCAACCAACAATGTAGTTCCGGAATTCGACCCCAACAACAAAGCACAGGATGTCGAACGCTGGCTGAGAAAGGTGAATGAATGCGCAGAAATCTATTCTTGGGATGAAAAACAGATAATTCACTATGCATTGCAAAAGTTACGCGGTTTAGCCAAAAGTTGGTACGAGTCCCTTCCGTCGCTTAGTTACTCGTGGGAGGTGTGGCAAAGTAAATTGATGAAAGCTTTTCCGAATGACGTAAATTATGGTAAATTATTGGATGAAATGCTGAACCGAAAATCTCGCACGGACGAAACCCTTAGAGACTATTTCTACGAGAAATTGTCGCTATTGAGTAGGTGCGAGATTGTCGGTCGGAAGGCAGTTGACTGTATAATTTATGGGATCACTGATAGTTCAGTTCGAAACGGTGCGCAAGCTCTCAAATGTGAGGAACCAGAAGATCTGTTGAATTACCTAGCGTCGCAACAACCTTCGCAATCTAGGGACGCAACACGAGGCTCGTTATCATCAAGCTCGGTAAAGAGACGTGACTTTCGCGGTAACGGTAGGGGCGCCACAAGTAGCAGGGGAGCAGGTTCTACTTGTTTTAATTGCAACGAGCCGGGTCACATTTATATAAATTGCACCAAGCCCATTGTCAAGTGCGGGAGGTGCTTTAGAGTAGGGCATAATACTGAGAACTGCAATAGGAGATCGGTACAACAACAAACACGTGAAACCAGCAGCAAGAATAATCAGGCAGCTGACAGGAAGGTGTTAAAAATTGTAGTAGATACGGACAATATTTTGGCTGATGAAGCCAAGTCAAACCCGACTTACAAACCAGTAATACCAGAAGGTCACTCTAGCCATGCTATTCCGCTTTGCAATGGCACAGTCAATGAGGCAAATAATAAGTTCCATAAAATTGTTAGCGTTAATGGAAAAACGCTAAACGCCTACCTTGATTTCGGGAGTGACTGCAGCTTAATTCGGCATTCGGATGCAGTCTCTTTGGGGTTAGTGGAAGGTGAAAGCATGCCATTGCCCACAATAAGAGGCTTTGGCAATTCTATAGTCATCCCGAAATTCAGGGTTACTGTGCGTGTTAGAATTGACGAAATCGATACTAACTTAGATGTTTTGGTAGTCGACGACGCGTATTTGCAAGTTCCATTGTTAATAGGACAAAATTTCACCGAAATGTCGTCAGTTACCGTATTGAAAGACAACGAGAGTTTGTTCTTTTATCATACTCCCACCGATCCCTCCTTGAGCCAAAGCCGGACCCTTGGTCTTTATGTCTCCAAAGACGTTACTATAATTAGGGGAGGATTAATAGAAGTGTGCACCAGAGAGGCCTACACAGGTAGTGTTTATTCGGATGGAGGTACCAGGATGAGTCCCCATCAGGAGTATCACCTCCATCAAGGTTGTTACGCGGTGACCGAGAATAAGGCGATAGTGTTCATTACGTCATTGACTAGGGTGCCGCTTACCTTCAAAGCAGGGATGTTAATAGCTAGGGTCAATCCGATAGGAGAAGTTAAGGCTCTGCGGGTTCAGACCGAGCAAGGCGAAAAGCCGATGACACCAATTGTTAAGTCAGAAATAAAAGTAGGCGAAAGGGTCGACGAGAAAACTCGCGAAAGACTACACCAGCTTCTCCAAAAGTATAGATCATGCTTTGCTGAAAATCTTGGAGAGTTAGGGTGTGCCAAAGGCGCGACGATGGACATAGGCTTACACGACGAAACGCCGGTGGTCTACAGACCTTACCGATTGTCACACCAGGAACGTCAAAAGGTGAGGGATATTGTCGATGAGTTGGTAGCAAATGATATTGTACAGGAGTCGAACTCTAATTATGCTAGTCCCATATTATTGGTCAAGAAAAGAAATGGAGAGTCTCGACTCTGTGTGGACTACAGAGCCCTTAATAATAAAACAATCAAAGATAAGTATCCCCTACCTTTAATTGACGACCAGTTGACAAACTTGAGCGGGAATAAATATTTCATCACGCTGGACCTAGCTTCTGGCTATTACCAGATCCCGATGGGGGAAGGCAGTCGACGCCTGACAGCGTTTGTCACCCCAGACGGGCATTATGAATTCAAGCGCATGCCCTTTGGGTTGGCAAACGCTCCAGCCGTGTTCCAGAAGATGATGAATAGTCTATTGGGTACGCGGAGGTTCAAGAGTGCTTTAGCATATATGGACGACCTTCTCATTCCCGCGGCGTCCATCGATGAAGGATTTGAGAGATTAGAGGATGTCCTCAAGCTCCTTCAGGATGCTGGGTTAACTCTCAAATTATCAAAGTGCAGTTTCTTTGATACAAGCATCGAGTATTTGGGGTATGAGATATCCGCCGAGGGTATCAAACCAAGTGGAAGGAAAATATCGGCGGTGCGAGATTTTCCCGAGCCTCGTAATACCCATGAAGTCCGACAGTTCTTAGGCCTGGCGAGCTATTTTCGTCGCTTTGTGAAAGGGTTCGGTGGAATTGCCAGACCACTAACTTCGCTCCTTAAGAAGAATGCTCAGTGGCAGTGGAGTATAGAGGAGGTCGAAGCATTTAGAACGTTAAAGGAATGCTTGGTTAGACGTCCTTTGCTGGCATTATATAATCCGGAATTAGACACTGAGGTGCACACAGATGCCAGTTCGTTGGGATTGGGTGGAATCCTCATGCAGTGGCAGATAAGTCCCAGGGTATTAAAACCCGTTGCATACTTTAGCCGGCAGACCACACCCGAGGAACGCCTGTACCACTCGTACGAATTGGAGACTTTGGCGGTGGTCTGCTCGTTAAAAAAGTTTCGTCCCTATCTTATGGGACTGGCTTTCACGGTGTACACGGATTGTAATGCGCTACGTACCACACTTACAAAGCGTGACCTGATCCCGAGGATTGCGCGCTGGTGGCTGACAATAAGTGAATTTACCTTTAACATCGAATACCGACCGGGATGTCGGATGAGTCATGTAGACGCCCTTAGCCGCAATCCTCAGGGAAAAAGGGAACCGTCACTGCCGGCAAGTGTTTTACACATAAATACTGATGATTGGATTCTTACCCTGCAAATGGCTGACCCAAAACTCGAAAGAATTTTTAAGATATTGAAACCGGGTTTAGATCGTGAGGTTACAGATGTTAAAAACAACTTTGTTGTTAAGAATCATGCACTACACAGAAAATTGGAGGATGGGTTGCGGTTGGTAGTTCCCAAAGATGCCAGGTGGCAGATTTGTAGGGCGAACCACGACGAAATTGGGCATTTTGGGTTTGCCAAGACTTTGGAACGCATTCAAAGCCGCTACTGGTTCCCCAAGCTAAGACGTTTTGTCAAAAAATACGTGGCAGCTTGTATAGATTGCGCGTACAATAAAGATAATGCGGCTCGGACGAGTAGTGGCTTCTTACACCCGATAGAAAAAGTGGCTCAACCGTTCCACACCTTGCACTTGGACCATTTGGGACCATTTGTCAAAAGTAAAGCCGGCAACAGCTATATTTTGACTATAGTGGACGGCTTTACAAAATATGTTTTTGCTAGGCCGGTTAAGGATACTAAAACGAAGAACGTAGTTAAAGTATTAGATAGTTTATTTCACGACTTTATGATACCACACAGGATTATAACGGACCGCGGGACAGCATTTACGTCAGCCCAATTTAAAGACTTCTGTGTGAATAAAGGTGTCAAACATGTGCTTAACGCAGTCGCTTGCCCCAGAGCAAATGGGCAGGCTGAGAGATATAACCAAACTATCCTCGCCGCCTTGTCTACACAGAATTTCGAAAGTGATGAACGCGACTGGGACAAGCGACTGGGTCAAGTACAATGGGGCATTAACAATACCATTAATACCACAACAAAAAGGAGTGCTTCCGAATTACTTTTTGGGGTTAAGTCGAACTGTCCCATTGATAATAAGTTAACAACGGGTCATAATGACGAAACGAGTTGCGAAGGCACGGCTTCGGCTGTAACGGGGGGCATGGGAGGTGAAGAAGTGCTTCCACAGCGTTTCTCCGTAGTTAACGAGATTTTGGATGAGGATCATGGCAACATTTCACCTCCATTTGCTGACGGAGCAGACGAATCTGCGTCTGTCGTAGAAGAGCCGGGTAGGCGGGTCGATGAAATCAGGAAAGAGGCGTCGGCCAACATTGAACATAGCCAAGCAAGGCAGAAAGAAGCGTATGACGCAAAGAGAGTTCCAGCAGTTTTGTACTCGATCGGTGACCTGGTGAAGCTTACGAAAACCAGCTTTTCCAACACTGGAAAGAGTAAAAAGCTGTTACCTAAGTTCATCGGCCCGTATAGAGTTACTAGTTGTCTAGGTAACGATCGTTATAGGGTGGCTAATGTACCAGGGTTTAACACGAGAAAATATGATAGCGTGATAGCATCTGATAGAATGCGTCCCTGGATCGGTATACAAGCACTGCAGGTAAACAGGTCATCTGGGTCCGAGTCATCGGACTCTGATTCGGGTTCTGAAAAGGCTTTGTAAAAGGGTAGGGGAAGGAGGTGATAATTACCAGATATTGAGATTGCTTTTGTTTCTCGAAATTAAGTATAACCAATAAGTAAAGGATGGATATTTTAATGACATGAGTCAGAATGGTTTATATAATAAGTAACATGAATAATGTGCAACATATGTGTAATGTGTAGTTAAGGTGATATGCTAATGTTAACGATTGATAGTTTAAATGTGCTTTTGTTTCTCGAAATTAAGTATAACCAATAAGTAAAGGATGGATATTTTAATGACATGAGTCAGAATGGTTTATATAATGTCTAACATGAATAATGTGCAACACATGTGTAGTTAAGGTGATATGCTAATGTCAACGTTAACGATTGATACAGTTTAAATGAGAGTAACATTGGGACTGGCTGAAGTGTTGTGTTGTGATTTACGCGTGCTCCAGAGATAGCACGCAGTCGGATGACCGAGTGTTGTGATTTTGATTTTTAAAAAACGAAAAAACGTGGAAAGGAACGCAATGACAGGGAGTTCCGAAAAGGAAACGTCAAAAAAGTAGTAGCCGGTGGCGTTTTTGGGGTTAACGGTTCTAGCGGGAGATCGAGTGAAAAACTGTAAAAAGAGTTAGGCACCGATAGTTCCTTGTTTGTGATTTAAATATTGTAGTGCCAAAAATAAAGGTAACAACTTATTCAACTGGATTAAGGTGTTTTACTTCACTATTGAGTAAGCATTCTCATCAGTAAAATAAAAACATTATATCGTTAGTGGTATATATTACCACACATGAGCTGTTTTTCTTGTAAACTTACTGTTAGTAAAAAATGAACTTTTTTTTTCTAATAAAAAATCATCAAACGATTTCAATTTACAATGACAATGTATTATTGACAGTAATAAAATTGAGTAACTGAAATGCTTTCTCTTTAACTTCTTACAAGTCGCTGTCATTATAGGTAAATTACCGCATATCCGCTATAAAGACACGCCCAAAATTAATTTGTACACCTTTTTTTCCACGAATGTCACAAGCAATTACGTCCTTGTTTTTTGTAAAAAAAACTAGTACTTACTTGAATTGCATAAAAAAATATTTTGTTAAGTAATTTGATTACTATCGGTAGTTGGAATTTCAGATCAATAAATCATTAAGAACCAATTAACAATGCAATTAAATCCTTCATACGTCCCTATTACGTTACGAATCGCCTTATCTTGATCCGAAGCGTATCATGTCCTCAGGCGACGTCCGATACGCAAAGATATAAATCTTACATCGCCATTCATTCCGGCAGTTCATGAGCATTGGCAAAATACAAGCAATAAACTTGACAACAATTGGTAATCTTTAGTCTCTCTCAACTCTTAAGTGATTTAAGTATCCTTGCTGTGAAGTATAACTTCTTTAACCGATTTCATTCCGACATCTCCATAATATACGGACTCCACCGACAGAATTTGGAACCACGTTGATTATTGAATTACTTTGACTTTATCGAAAAGGAAATATTATCCCAGGTTTGTTTGATTCCCGAGACTTTGTTAATAGGTCCCGTAGCAGGTGTATTGTACATTTAGCAGTTTTAGAATACCAATATCCAATCCTTCCAATTATTAAATTGAATTATTATTTAATTATTATTAGATTACTATCACAACATTTCAAACAATTATAAAATATTTATTGTTTATTCAAAATTCAAATCATAAGAACCAACAAAAGCTTATAATTAAAAATAATTATTAAAACGCCATTGAAGTTTAATTGATGCGCTATGAGAATGAGACTCAATACTACAAGTACTGTAAAATCAATATAAATTTTTAAGTGGCTGTAACAAAAGGTTAATTAAATTGTACCTATGTACATACATAGATACTCATAGAAGTCGGCCAAGCACTTCAACCTTCTCTGGTGTCTTATACAAATGTTCATAATTACTATTGTGTACAAGCAAGACTATGCATAAGCACGTTTAATAACACATAATTATTTACAAAATTAATCTTTTATGCCGTAAATTCCTTGTCATCATACTAATATTATAAAGGCGAAAGTTTGTGAGTGTGTGTGTGTTTATATGTTTGTTACTTATTCACGCTCAAACGGCTGGACCAATTTTGATAAAATTTTGTATGGAGGTAGCTGACACCCCGGATTAACATATAGGCTACTTTTTATCCCGATATTCCCACGGAATCGACACTTACGCGGGTGAAACCACTGGGCGCAGCTAGTTTTCTATAAAACCCAACGAAGACTAGAAAATAATAGAACAGCTTTAAATAACAATTAAATTCTATACTTAGTTCACAAAGCCGGTCACATGCCGTGTTTAGTCACTTACTTCCAGTGTACTATTTATTAAGTTATCATTATCCGGTGTTCATATAAAATGATGATCATGATAATTGTCACGCCATGCCAATTGTTGTGGCAATTTTAATACAACGTCGGCTGCCTTTGTTGTTGTTGCAAATTATATGGTATTGTGGTTATTATAAGAGTTGTTGACAGCGGTTATTTACAGTGCTATGGCATTTTATTATATTGGTTCCATTTATGTCAATTTGAACCTCTACTTCCTCCAATTAAGTAATAAACTAATTTATACCCACTAAACTGACTGTAAATGTGAGTACAGTCAGCAACAAAAGTCGATTAACACTTCAGTTTTTTTAATCTCAGTTATTGAGCAAAATATTTGTTCAAAATTGCAGAAAAAGTACAATGCAATTTTGAACAAAGATTTTGCTCAATAATTGAGATTTAAAAAAACTGAAGTGTTAATATTTTGCTCCATAACTAAGATTAAAAAAAACTGAAGTGATACTCGACTTTTGTTGCTGACTGTACCATGCAGGCTAAATACATGACTTTATACATGTTTGGCGATTTTAAGTGTTTTGTATATGGCTAACGCAAATGTCTTCAGATCTGGTAGCGTCGTGTGACGGGTCGTTGAGCTCCCTAAAAATAGGGTTGACCAATGACTGATGCATGCATGACGTCTGTTGGGACAGGTCCACTCAAAACAGCAATTTCTCTTTCTTCCAGACATGGGAATGTTAGACTCACAGAACACGATTAGACTGACATAAAATCCCAATCATAATTATGTATAATGTTTGGATTTTTATAGAGACCATAACCTCTGAGTTTTTTTCCGCATGTCTTCTCAGGGATCAGTCTGATAAAATATTGACGTGTGAAAGTGCCAGTTGGCACCACTGTGACAAAAGGTCTTCCAATATAAAATATATGATGACGTTCATCATTCGATTCATTCATTCGTTCATCATTCAGTCATGACTAAAGAAAATATAGGCTCTTTGACAGATGCCTGGACCTGACGTGTCAGTGCTGCCACCTAGCGAACGTCATTTCAGAAAACCCTCATTGTATTAGCACAATGTAAGGAAAGCAATTGTAGCATTATATTTTTATTGTATCTTACTGTTTTTCAGCAATAAAACTAATCAAATTAAAAATAACCCGTTCCACTTTTGGCTAGTAGTAACAATTATCCCAGCTATCCATCAGACGGGTATTACTGTCACATTGTCAACGTCACAATAAACAGTGGATATAATATCTATTGTTTATTTATTGCATTATTCTTCCCACAATATTGTGATCACCGGAAGCGGACAGTTTGGTCACGCGATACTCATTTTGTTCCAGTTCCGATGTTTTGTCGCGTTCATTGCTAATACAAAAATCATGTGTGGTATGGTTTTGACAAAGTTATACTGTAGGTCACTTTAATACTCAAAATTCTCAAACTAAAGCATTCAAAAGATATTTTTTTACACAAAATACATTCTGGTAGAGAAGCATCATCATCTGCCTAGCCTTTTCCCAACTATGCTGGGTCGGCTTCCAGTTTTATCGGATACAGCGGAATACTAGTTCTTTTTTTTATGGTACAGACGCCAGCACATCAAGCTACCCGAAACTGTAAAATTTTCCCAATCAACTTTGAACCATATGCTTTAGCAATAAAGTTGAAAATTTATTATAGAAATTTGACAGATTGTAGTAGCTTGATGTGCTGGCGTCTGTACAACTGCCTGTCTGATATCTACAATCCTGGGTAACACGGATACCCTTTGTTGTCAAAGGGTGAGTGATATCAACTCATGCAATGCGGTGAAAAAGCATAAATGTCAAACTAATATTTTGCGTAAGTATTTCGTAACTATTCGATTACCTACCAGACACATAACACAATTGCATAATTTTAATCAAACACTGGCAGACAAAAATAAAACAAAAAGAATCGCCTTCAAGATTGAAAGTAGCACCCAAAATTACATAGTACATGCAAAAACAGATAAATAGCAGTTGCACTAAAATATAATAAACAAATTATAGCATATGTATAACTGCCTGTTCGTTGTATGTACTTGCGTAGAACGGTTATTATGTACCGAAGTGTTAAATTATATACTATAGTTACTTCGACCTTTCGGTTATAGTTTGGTAACAGTTAACTGGCGTATGGTAATAGTTAATTTAACGTTGTGATGTGAGGTTACCGGCGTTTTAAATTCATACATGACATCCGATTGTTATCCACTGCTAAACGTAGGCCTCCCCAGAGACCTTCGCATGAGGTTTGATAGTCATGGGAGGCTGATTATAACTGCCTGTCATTTTAGGCGCTCATCATGATGACCACTTTTATGCTCCATATTATTTTCTACAATTACTATGATTGAACTAATTCATCGTTTATGTTTCTCACAAATTCTTCCGAAAGTGGTAATGCTTTAATTTAGCGGCTCCATTGCAACCTATGTATATGACCTATCACAGCGCTCTGCCAAAGAAAACCATCTGAAACTTTCTTAATAAAATATTGTAAAAGTAAATCTCAATCAACAACAACAACAATAAACAACGTAACAATCAACATTTAGAATTGGGTATTGTCTATTTATTTTATTCCTTATCGTGTTACATATTTATATCCCATCGTATACTGCACCGCATAGTTCTGTCTCGCATAGCTTTGTAGCATAGGCTCCTTCAAACAGGCGCGACACGACACGCGACACAAAGGCACCGCAAGTCGCGCAAGGAGCGGTGCCTTTGAGTCGCGCGCGATTATATCGCGTTTTGCGTGGATGTGATGCATATTTTCCCCCAACTTGTTATTTTTTTGTGTTTGGGTTCTTTTTCGTCATATTTGTAGCAAATAAACGTATTTTCTTTCTTTTCTTCTAAAATAAGTACATAACTCTTAAAATTTTCCTCATTTATTGAACATTTGATTTTGATGGGGCTAAAGTAGGTAATCACCCGATGATGTTTTGCTGTAATTTTTTAGCAATGAAAGATTTTAGTTCTACTTGTGGATTATGTTTATTTAACGAATTAGAATTATTTTCATCAAGTCGAGAAAATGATATCGGTCAAACGACCGCCTTCAAAATTGATGACTCGTTTTATGGCATTTGCAAAATCAAAATCAAAAGTAATTTATTGCAACTAGTCTGAGAATCAGCACTTTTCGAACGTCAAAACTACAAAAGACAGTCCCCCAAAACGCCCGCCCTTCACCACTTCCTAGTGCTTTCGCTGGGAAGAAGAAGTGGCGCAACAAACTCGCCAGCAGCACAGTTGTCTGTTCAGTTAGAAAATACTTGATTGTATACATATAATAATACTAGGTATGCAAAGTAATTAACATTACAGGACACAGAACATTAAATTAAATTATTTGCCATATTATGTTACCTAGCCACGCCAACAAATATGTATAATAAAATCTATACATAGTCAAGCAAAAAAAAATCAAAATTAAAAATGTAAACAAAAACTTACTGCCTAAATAAAAGTCTCCAGTTTACAGGGCGTGACAGCTTACATATTTATGCAATGCTGGGTTCTGTTCACATAGCTGTCACTTGAAGTCACAAATGATAAGCTAGGACCATCGAAGTAAAATAAATAAACAAGTTATTACTAATAAAAACAATAAAATCATGGTCAGCAAGACGACTAGTCACCACAAGCAGCACCCGTTCACGAGCATAACGCAAAGATCAGACATTACCCCCCTCGCCATATTTGAGGGAAGGAGGCAACCCGACCCCCGACGCTACCGCAAGTGACATATCTAAGGGAGCATGACGAACATGCTACCGGTTGCTCAGGCAAGAATAATATGATCAATCGTAGAGGTCGCTAGCTAACCACGTATTGCAATCAACTCATTAGAAAACATTGAAATGAGTGGATTATGTCAATAATAAATTAAAATTAAATTAAACTGAATCGACCAATCAACTAAAAATAAAGAAAAAACAATTAGGTATATGAAGTCATATAAACTGTCAGTAAACTAATTCTGGACAAAGAACATAAACATTGTCTTGAGTTAGTCAGGGCGACCATCACTTGTGTGTGTCAGAACTTCCGGCGACAGGTTCGGGTGATTTGGCCGCCCAGTGCAAATCGCCAAAGCGAGAGATTAGACGCCGCGGACAATTATTCCGTGTTTTTGAGGAGTGTAGCGTTCCATGACTTATTGACGTGTATTCTGCATCTGTTTACTTCACAAATGTCAAAAGAGAATTGACATTTGCCGCCATTTCCAAAAGTTATACCGCATTGCAATAGGGTGATTACTTTTACCCCACTTCGTATAACGCCTAATCTAATCCTTCGGCCCGGCCTATGTCCAGCCATAGCCGTTAATAGATCGTAAGTGTAAAGTATTTCTCACACATAGTATATTTCGTATCAGGCATCTATTTCCATACACCCACAATGGCTGGACTGGACTTAATGACTCCGTTGTTCTATGGGAACTGATTGAGAGGATAAAGAAGTTCTGTCCATTGTGTGGTTGTTGCTGAAGGTGGAGTGGAGCTGAAGAATTTATGTTATACATAATAATTAAGTCTTATGAGGCTGGTAACTAACGTACCTCAGAGTAATACTTAAATGTTGGTTTTGTTTCTGAAAGAATAGTCTTTCTCTCGACTTTTCAATAAGTAGTGGATATTACTTACTATCAATATATGCCATCTCCATTTTCTCGTAGGTGCTTTTACTATTTGTCGGTCATTGAGCATTCTCTCATTTTACATCAAGCGACTGGCGGCTATTGCAATTTAGAAAATAAAATTATTAGAATATTTATTTATTGATCTACATTTTATTGTACCTACACCACAAAAATACATAACATAAAAAAATACATCAATCACTAAAATACTACGATCTCTTACAGGCTGCCTTGAAATGGACAGTGATTTTCCTGGACATAAAATGGGACTGTCATTGATGCAAATATTATATATACAATACACTAAATAGATACACAGATATATACATAAATAAATAGACAGATAAATGCAAACATACTAAAGCAACGAAATTACATGTAGACTGTAAATGATTGCAGGTACGATAACAAGATCACAACGACAAGATAGTGTTCCTTCGAGTCTTTTAAACAGATGTAGCGACTGCACGCGTTTTATAATCATTTAAATATGGCTGTAATTAATGATGATACATTCTGCGAAATTGAGTTTGTCACCTTTCACAATGCCTCTAAGAGCGTTTATGACGTACGGCATTTCATACAAACTTTCAAGCCTTTGTTTTTCGAAATGAATGAACCAATTTTATTGAAACTTCATACGCATAAGGCATACAAAGCAAACAAAGGTTACAAAGCAAACAAAGCAGCATACAAAGATTTAAAAAGTTACTTATGATCATTTTCGAAATATCTTATTTAAAAAAAGATAACTGGAAACTTATACGTCTGAAGTTTCATTAAAATCGGTTCATTCATTTCGAAAAACAAGGGCTTGAAAGTTTGTATGAAATGCAGAACGTCGTAAGCGCTCCTAAGATGCATGAAAGACAATGGTCTTTTTCCAAATCCAGTATCTAAACTCAAGTCTTAATAAATCTTCGGAATAGCGATCGAAATCTTCAATAACAGTGCGTAAGTTACTCAACAGCTACAAAAACAATAGCAACTAATCTTGATATCAGATAACAGTTAGAACAAAACATTGGCGACCTCACCTCGACCCGGTCTAACAATACTAAGTGAAGCTGGGCCAGTGTCACCGGCTCAGAGGTGTTAACCAAATTGTATAAGTTATTATACAAGAGTTAACATAATGGACATAATCAGATGAATGTCAGATGTTAAACCTTCTTCATAGATCAGTTCAAGTAACTGCTCTATAGCAGTTATAGCAGTTATTCTAAGCAATGGCGATTATGACCCCTATGGGTCATAATCGCCATTGCTTAGAAAGTTAACAATACAAGGTGGCAGGGATATCAAGGAGCAAACTATAACCATAGATTCAACGCATGATTCTAGATTCTAGACCCCCCCCCCCCTAGCGCAGAAATTTATCGTCGGTTATCAAAAAGAAATCAGCTGTTTCATTGAAAAGTGCAACATTTACGCGATCAAAATACATTAAAAAGCTATTTGCTTTTGTTAATAGACGAAAAATTTCAACACTGGGTGGTTCAAAATGAATCCACGGTAACAGACGTCCCTGCCATCATGTATACTAGAGTCTTTCAATTTTTAAACGTTTTGAAAATAACAATTCGAACACAATTTTTACGATTGATGAACGTGAAAATATAAGCACTTGAAAATTTCAAACTTTATGGTTGTAGAGGTGTCGCGACGTGTAGTTCGCGAAGTAAACAGGTAACAGAGTCAAATTAATATTGTTAAAGCGAAACGTGTAACAAACTAGTCATTTAAGACAGCTTGAGGTAATCTGCCGACATGGTGGAGATGCTGGGATTGGTGGTAGCTTGAACGGGAACCATCGTCAGCTAGTTAGTTTGGGACTAAATGCCATGCAAGAGATATCTACTCAAGCATCTATATAACGTGAATAAGGTATCCAGACACATAAGGATATTCATCCAATATCAAGATATAAGATTATAAACTATTACTCTGTTTGCTAATGTGGTACCAGTGATATCACATAGTGTCCCATATCCTCAACTGCACCTCAAGAGGGATATATTATGCCATAACGTACAGACGCCAGCACATCAAGCTTCTACAATCTGTCAAATTTCTTAAATAGATTTTCAACTTTATCGCTAAAGCATAATGTTCAAGGTTGATTGGGAAAATTTTACAGTTTCAGGTAGCTTAATGTGCTGGTGTCTGTACAAAGCTTACTTTTGGAATTTAAAATTTCTTAATTTTCGAATTCTATTTAAACCAGAACGTCAATTCCGTTAATTGATAACGTTCAAAATCTAGACGCCATCGCCATCTCATCTCAGAGACAATCGATGTCAAAAATATTGATATTTTTGACAGATTGAGACTCAGGTCAGACTGTAAACGTTCTTAAAATTACTGAATGGCTCCTCAGTCAGAACGACAATATTATATTGTGTAACACAGCAACACTGCTTAGCGGCAGAAACATCAAATAATCATATGATATTCTTCTACAAAACTTATATAACTTATACAACGGCGTAATAAAGTATCTACTATTGCAAATCAAACGAAACATATCGTGTGTTTAAGATACTAAGCGTAACCTCAGATTAACCCAATATCGGACAAAGAAGTAACTTGTAACCTTGCGTTAGTAACCAACAAAGCTATGAATATATAAACACGTTAAACATGCAACCGCCTCTATTTACATACAGTGCAGGCCAAATGAAAGGCTACAGTAGTGTTTAAAAGATTGTACACTTACAAGAGATACATAATGGACACGCATGTATATGCTGTTAATTTAAATGGTACAAGAGTGGGTGGCAAAAGGAGAAAAAGACGGTGTAGCTAGTGCTTTTTTTTAAATGCGTTTTTAAAGTGCGACCATGTAATGAATAATTACGTTATGCAGCCTAAGGTAACCTAATTATTTTTCCGACTTTTCATTGGTAACTTTATGAATGAAAGTTCAGTACAAAATCAAAATCAGAAGTCATTTATTCAAACTAGGCTGAGAAACAACAATTTTTGAACATCGAAATGACATAAGACACTCCCCCAAACCGCCCGCCCTTCACAATACATACCTAGCCCGTTATGTGGGGGAAAGAATGTTTGAAGATTGCTTAACATTATCGCTCCTTGACCGAACCAAGACAGGCAAAACCTGAACAAAGAAAATGAAATCTGAAACCGAAATGTTGTAACTGGAACGTCTGAAATATCAAAGTAAAACGCTTCTGCTAATCTGTAGCGTTTGCTAATACTAATGTGCAATCTCCTCAAGTGTAGAGAGGCTTAGCAAATATGCAAATCCACTGTCACACAGATTGAAATGTCGATTACAGCCCAGCACCGGTCGACATTGAGCGTGAACATACGCCTATGATTGATACAACCACTTGCGAGAACAGCGGACAGCCGCATTATATGCTAATTGAAGATACGATTACATTTTTCAGGAGGCGTTGTTGCTCATATCGTGATAGTGGCTACACTTTACTGATGAAATTATCAATTTCATAACTATATGTTGCCATACATTTTTCAATAAAAATATTTTTTCAAGTTTTGTTTACACGAGTACTTTGTGGCCACCTACTGGGCTAAATCTGAATAAAAAAAACAACGAGGAAGAGTACCTACCATCGACACGAAAAGAAGAAGCGGAACACTTTTTTCTTTTCTACGTGGCCATTGGATCCATCTTTGGTCATTCACTGTAATCCATTGAAGACCACCACAACCACTTCTTCGATTTCACATTTACTAAACAATTGACAATCAGTTAGGAAATACCCGAGATAATAAGGTGAAAGGATCACGTTGGATTAATTAGAAGACAACGTTACTAGATATAACCGACCGTATTACTGTCAGTAAGATGATCCTATTACCAACCGTATAATTCTGTAATGTCCGTTTCATAGCGTAGCTCTAATTATAAGCCCCGCATTCATTAAAAGTGGACATTTATGAGCTCATTATAACATGATTAATAGATAATGTCATTTGCTTAACCCGTAAATGGTAAGCAAATGATATAATGTAAGTTGTGGCAATAGTTAAGGTTTACGATATTCAATTTAATGTAAGTCGTTGGGCAACTTGTGAACAGCATTATATGGTAATTGTAGATGTAGTTGCAATAGGAAGTATAAAGGTGTGATGTGTTAGGGAGGAGTTATTTGATGGGCTTGCGACACAATATGACATGGCACTATTCACACCTTTGTCCTTTATTTTATATTATACAGTCAACAAAAGATTTAAGTATGCAGGATCGTCGGATATAGTTGAAGTTTAGTATTCGAAAACATCCATCGGTTTCTTCAACTTCAACTATATCCGACGATCAGAATAATAAAACACAAATCATATAAAACACAGGCAAAACACAGTAAAGAAAACATCACAGTTTGAAATCGTCAAAAAACTACACCGAGTAAATATGGTGATCAGTGCTAGTATTTTTGTATTAGAGATGTAAAGTATTGCATAATTAATAAATCGATTTATATTACTCGCATGTTGCACACCTACATGTCGCCAAAAAAATATTAGTTCTAATTAAACGCTTTCATCAAAACTATGAATCTGTCAATACGTTATGCAAACATAAAATTAATAGCTGTAAGTATATGTTCTCATTTACCATTGCCCAATAATGTATGTAGTACACAATTAAAAATACCAACAACTCTTAGATCTGTGTCGTCATATTTCGTATCACGTTCGTTGTGTCCAAGCTAAGGCCAGGCTAATGAGGCAGCCAACTAATCAACATACTCACTGAACTTTACTTCTCGTTTATTTGATTGTGGACAACAAACGGTATTTATAACTAGTCTAAATTAGTCTGTACACATACCTAAATAGTCAGAACATATATATTTAGGTGATTAGTTTTATCAGGATTTGAGGAATATTGTGTCAGGTGGCTGATGTGATGTTAAGTTATCACGGACAAGATCAGCTACAGATTATCAGTTACTTCGAAGAATTGTCTAGGTACCCGATAGGAGACATACATTGCTGAACTCCATCTGGCTAACTTGCACGATGGAGGGCTGGGGTGCAATAAGAAGAACACGTCCAAAGCTATAATATTCCATGTCACGACGTAACACATGGTCGCACTATCGTCAAAACCCCTTGATTCCGAACTTTCATCCTAAAGTGTTCAAAGACAAGAGTTTAGACGGTAAAATTAAAATTGCTGCAACTTGATACCGCAATAACATCAAGTCAACAGGTTCTTATCTGTCAGTAGCAAGTCATAAGTATCCGAATTCAAACAGGTTAGTATTGTACTTGTATTTAGATCTAGACTAGTAGACTAGTCACTCGTCTGGTATGCACTTTTGAAATCCTAGGTTCTATTGAATTGATAAATGTCACTGACACGCGATGGCGGAGTTTTAACAGGTTTTAATTTAAACACAGCTGTCTGTCATAGCAATCACCAAAATACTTGATGAAGATAATAGAGAGATAAAATTAAGTCAATGAATTACACTTAATTCCAAAGAGGTTTATTTTCGTTCTAATATTTCCAAAAGTTGCAATTCGTATTTTCTTACCAAAATAATTCCAAGGTTTGAATTGTTTAGTAAGCCTGCTATAAAGGAGCTTATAAAAGCTAAGTCCTGCGGTTAGACGAATAAACAACCTCATTGAGTTTTTTTGTGACCATTTTTAGGTTCTTTTAAAAGTTTAATAAGAAGAAAATTACCAATATAATACTCTAAGAATAACAGAACCAAAATTGACCAATCCAAACACTTATAATATTACAATCACTTACAATGAAACCCATAAACAGCATGCAGTAGCAATATTGAATAATAACAATCGATTGGAAGGTTGCAACACTCGATGCAGCCCGCGATCGATGTAACGATGTAATCGATATCCCCTTGAACCGAGTTCTACCCGTAGTCGAAATAATGGCTCGCATCCTTAGCGTTTGTATAATGTGCTTTTGTAGCGATATTCAGTTATCAGTAGGGTTATTGACGGTTTCGTGATGACCAAGAAAGGGGTTAAATAATTTTCTGATTAATTTGAACATTATACCACTTTCTTTTAATTGGTAAGAAGACTTCTATTCTATCAGACTCCGGGTCTGGTTGGCCGAAGCGAGGAAAACCTGTTCAGGTGGAGATTCATAGACTCCTACGCCTTGGAATGCTAATGTGATGCTGTTCCAAAAACGATGCGATACCCTGCGTATCCTGTCGTCACACCGTTACAGGAATTGATGGACGCTAGAGATGACGCCAAACACAGCCGAATTCTGGGCCGAGTTCATTTAGATCGTCATCGACACGCTAAGAAGAACACTTTTTTCTGAAAACATTTTAGTTCTCCGCTCCTTACTGATTGGATTCAGTATTTTATATTTAAATAATAGTAAAAGGGAGATAAGAAATATAATTGAAATTCCAGATCTAAGTATAAAGTTAAACTTTACGATTCAGTAATTAACTTTATGTACAAACACCAGCACATCAAGCAACCCGAAACTGTTAAATTTTCCCAATCAACTTTGAACCTTATGCTTTAGAGATAAAGTTGAAAACCTATCAAAAAGATTTAACAGATTGTAGTAGCTTGATGATGCGGTGTCTGAATGTATAATTAACAAAACTGAAACCATAAACCAAGTTTATAGTTCATAAAAAGTCGTGAGAAATTAATTAAACGTTAGTTCTTGAAAACTGTTAAAGTAACAGCTAAATATTGCGGTGATATTCAGGTCCTGATATTACCTACTAAACAATGTATTGATAAAACCAATAAACGTGAATGCAACGGAAACATAATTACTCACTTATAATCCACAATACATTATTACTCACTTATAATCCAAAATTTGCTCGCCAATTAAACAAAATATCAAACCGAACAAAACCAATTTTCATAGCAAATACACATAACACATTACTAATAGGTCACGGTTCATTTACATAAACCGATCACTGCCATAGATGGTAGCTTATAAAACTATGGTTTATAGAGAAAGCACATTGTTTTAAATATTTATTTAATGAAGGAGCTGTGAATTAGTAGGAATCGTTGAACCTAATTTGTTGAATGCTACGTGTGGAAGATTTATATTCGTGGACTCGAAGAGATGGTAGATCTTATTTTTCTAGCAAGCAAGAGAAGCCAAGGAATAGAATAGAATAGAATAGAATAGAATACTCTTTATTATGTACACCATATAAATTACAGACATAAATATAGAAACTGTACAAAGCTTGTTGTAGGAACTTTTAGATAAGACTCGTACAGGCCAGGGAAGCATGGCACAAAAGGGAGAATGCTCAGCAGTAAGTGTCAAAGTCAAATAATAGCATTTTTGAGCCTCATATTTTACAAAAAAATTTAATTGATTTTAGTCGCCCATTCTAAAAATTGTTTTCGTTGGAGAAGAATGTGCAAGAAACTACACCGTTACCTACTCTTTTATCAAAGCTCTTTTAAAAACGTTGAATGCTCAGCAATCATGAAACAAGGCAGCCAATTATGACAATGGCGACGATGATTTGAAGGGCACCAATATGGCGACACGTATGCCTGACATAGATATTTCTCAATGTAAATAAAAGAAAAGAGGACCTTGAATTTAAATATATTTCTTTTCTTCTTTCGAATCTGTGTGCAACGTACTGTTTCAACCCAAGCGTGTGGGTTTCAAATTATTCAAGAAATATAAAGAAGCGATCCATCAGGTCAATATGACGCAACCGAACAGACTCTTTGACCCGTGTGCAAAGTATAATGATTCAGAAACTCCATGTTACCACACAGCTATAAAACTAGGCGCCGTATATGGAACCATTCGATACTAAATATTACTTCTAATCGTTGAATCAGTTACATCACTGGTTTGGCACGTGTGATAGTTCTCTGAGATAAATATAATTTTAAAAATGTTTTAGAAATATTAAGGAAGACCTAACATTACGGCTAAGCCCACTCAATTCGTAGATGAGCATTATTCTTAACTAACTTTTGCACGCGGCTCCACCCGCGTGATTGTCGGAAAATAATAGAAAAGAAAAGTACCCTATGTGTTAGTTCAGGTTATAAACTATTTGTGTCGCAAATTTCATCCAAATCCGTATAGTATAGATGTATGGATATACATCTATAGGTACTATACGTTACGTACGTACTATACGTATAGTTGCCTATATGGTATGACTGTGTGAACTTTGGTTGTCACATTTCAGAAGATAATGGGGTCATTCCATTGATGAACAATTTGCGGCATTTGAGAAAATTTTGGTGTCAAATAATAATCATGTGCGGTCATCGACCTACTAGCACAGCGTGCGAAGTGTAACCTGCCATAATAAGAGAATCTATCTATGTATATCCGTGTACCGGCGTGTCGGATCACAGCTTACAGCCCACTCCCTGTCCCTTCCTTCCTGTCGAAGATAGGAGGCCTGTGTTCAACAGTGGGAACATTATAGACTGATTATGCTATACTTACATTATTAACCTATAAGTACAGGCAAACATACTGCATCTTCGATAACCATCGCTCTTGGAAATTTTTATTCGTATGCACACGCACGGGAACCAATCGTCCAACCGATTCCTTGGCATCGGCTGTTTTTCAGAAACCCAGGGAAAGACAAGGCTTGGTCTGTTCCCCAACAACAAACCCTCTATTAAAACCACAATTTTCCTTATATTACCATAATGATAATGTTCCATATTCCAGCATTCTTGGAAGCTTGCCCAGCACGTCGCAGATGATCGACAAACGTATAAATCTGAATAATGCGCAGTCGCTGCGAGCGCGTCGTTCTCACAAAGCGATCAATCGACAGCGTGTGGTCGTCTGTCACGCATGCGCAGTGCCGGTGGTCGGTGAATGGAATTGTTATGAATGAGATGTGGGAATAAAGAGTTTGTTGGAAGCATGATTATATTCAGAGCAATAAATCTGAATAGGTACAGCTATGCCGTTTGCAGAGAAATCTGCATAGTACCTAAGTGACAAGATTATAGCTAAGCAAACCGAGAACTTGGTTGCGTGGTAATTGCACAAACTTGCGTAAAAGGAGATCATCAGTAATGTTGATATAATTATGTAACTTTTCTACCATTATATTTACGATGCACGGAGAAAGCGCTTTCTTTGATCTGGCACAAGTACTGATAAAGTCCTCAGCCATGGCGACCAATCTCAGCGAGGATCTGCTTTTGGTGCGGGAGATTTATAGTACAGGCGTGTGCGCGCAGACACAGGTGCACTCTCTCTTTCCTCACTCTCATAGTCCGATGGGACGGCAATCCGACACGACCGGAGAGAGATCAGGCGCGGGACTAGCAGGTCAACGTGCTTTCCGAGGCACGGGGGTGTCACACCGACAACTTTCAAAATCCGGGCTGTTACTGAGAAATTCCCAATGGAAAAAATACAATAACATTTTTCCCGGGAATCGAACCCTGGACCAGCAGCTCAGCAGTCGCGCTTGCGACCAACTTACTAATACTTTTACTGGATGTACAAAAGCTGTATTCAAACGAAACTATGTAAACTTATTAATCAATGTATCAGAGCTCAACCAGTAACAAAAACCCCATCATACCAGTAATCAAGCCAGTCGAGTGCTCATAAAGGCCGGGCACACGACACGGACGCCAGCACTGGGACGAGCGAGTTAGTGGAGCGGCAAACTGGCACTGCAATCATGTGAAACAGCTTTCCAACTACACTGACACTGTGGACTTTACTAATATTGAAAATAACCTCCACGATTGGCGATCATCTTCATGTCAGCCAAAAGACGTCTACTGCTGGACAAAGGCCTCCCCCAAGCACCTCCACTCCGACCGGTTCTGCGCTTCTCACATCCAGCGGATTCCTGTGGCCTTCATCTGGTCACCTATCCAACTGGTGGGAGGCCTTCCAGCGCTACGGTTTCCGGTACGCGGTAGCCACCCCAGAATCTTTCGGCCCCAACGACTATCTGTTTTGCGAGCAATTGTGCCTGCCCACTGCCACTTAAGCCGATTGAGACGATACTTAGATATAATATGTATGTTGTACACGTATAATATGTTTAGCGTACCCTGTCTTGGCAGTAAGCCCCGCAACGTGCTAAAACGTGACTGGTTTGGTGGTTGGGTGGTTTTATCGCAGTATCGGCATAAGCTTTTCTCGAAAAGATGTAGAATTAGAAAGGAAGTGCGATATGATAAGAGATAAATATGATACGGATTGTATTTAATTAACCGTAATTGATTTTTGTAGGCAGTTATACCTTAAAGTGAAGGTTAATTTTGAAGAGCTCTTTAATTAGTCACGAATAACTCCTTTCAAGTATCAAGCGGACGGAGAGCCATTTTACATTCACTCAGTGGCGTTGTCATTTCAATTAGCTGAAGTCCGCAACTTACGTAGTCATTCTAAGTGCATGTGTCTGATTTCATGGTCCAAATAAACTTCGCATTCATTGGAACCGGATGTATCGGAGACAATTGTACCCACACACATATTCATACAAACAATAATGTATGACATGGTGTGTTAAAGATATCCATTGTGACACAACTATTTTAGGGCTAATAATGTACAGCAATTATTGATATCTCTTCCTTATCATGGCATTTCTTGGCATGATAAGGAAGAGTACATAATGTCCTCTTTAGCTGTTTATTGGAGATTAATGTTTAGTAACAGTAAAGGCTCCTACAAACAGGCGCGACGCGCGACGCGAATCACGCGCGCCACAAAGGCACCGCTCGTTGCGCGACTTGCGGTGCCTTTGTGTCGCGCGCGATTTTATCGCGTGTCGCGCCTGTTTGAAGGAGCCTTTATTCACTGCTCAGCTGAGCTGTGGTAATGGTGACCCAGTGGTAGCGGCCGCGACTTACGAGTTTTAAGTCGTGGGTTCGGTATTTAAATAATTTACACAATGTAAACCGCCTGTATTCTAACAGGCGCTTTACTTTGTGTAAATTATTTTATCACCACTGCTCACAAAACGGTGAAGGAAAACATCCTGAGAAAATCGGCACGTCCAAAAACCGAAAATTGGAAGACATGATGTCCAGCGTAGTGGATTACGGCCCGCTCCCTCTCACAGAGAGGAGGCCTATGTCCTGGAAATGGAAACATTACAGGCTGATTATGCATCCAAAGTACCTAATTTTCAAGAAAAGAGAACCATTCGGTCAATTTTGGTCCCATTCAAGTGTCTATGCATTCTCACTTGTCCGTAGACTATAGGTCACTTACCTCGCTTCACACAACAAAAATGTCTTTGTTTACCTCTCTCCCAAAAAGGATGAAAACGAAACTTTTGTTATTCATAATTTGTTCAGTTATGGTAATAATTTAATACGTCTCGCCGACTTTCACTGTAGGTACCCTCTCTTTTATGTAAGAACCACTTACCTATTGACAATATTCAGTCGTATCTTTCAGGACATAAGACTTATTTTTCAGTGAGATCCTTACCTGCAAAAGAAAGAGATGGTCATTAGATTAATTAAGATTACGAATGCACTCTTTGTAAGTGGAGTTAAACGATTAAAAGTTAATGCGAATCTTGAAGCGGCAATTAAGTGCATTTAAATGTTGCTCAATTATAATTTCTGTTGCAAACTGTATTCTCTACTTCATAATATATTTCTTGGCTTTTCTTCATATACTGTCAACTGTTTTCTTCATGACGTCTATCCTATGTTACACTGTAATGTTTATATAGGTTATACTACCGTTTATCAGTCTCACAGTCTCACAAGAGGGTCTACCGGACTCGCTAATTTTGTTTTCTTTAAAATATAATATTTTCATCACTACTAATCAGCCTATAATAATTTTCCAATTTATTTTATAGTGATGGAACGAGGACCGATCACGATTCCTTAATGCAATGATGGGAGGTTTTTCATAACATCAAATTCAGATTTCCTCATAATAGTTTTCATCACCGAAAGTCAGTGCTAACTTTAGAAGAGCCACCAAACCTTCAGGTGTTCAAACTCTTGCTGCAACCCCGTACTTGCCACCTGCGTTCTTGATACGTCATTCTGTCACTTGTGACTAATGGCGTGCCTTGGCGCCAAAAAAGGGCTAATTTAAATACTTATTTTGAAATCATATTTTTTGATGAGCACACAACAACCACACTTGAGTGACAGACAACAGAAATAACAAAGCGTACCGTGTTATAATATCAGCTCGTCGTGTGCATACTAATGAGACGACAATGAGTGACGCAAGCACGCAATGCGTGCGCGCATACCAAATGTACAGGCTGGGTAATGCAACCGCTCTAGACTGGGTGTGCGTAACTTCACATGGATCATGCCGAAGGCTGGTTTAAAAAATAGCAATCGCATTCCAAATGTTTTTTTTTCATTAAAAACTCGTTTTGGTTTACTTACAAATATAACCCAACAATGCGTGGGGGTATTTTTAAATTATTTTTAGCCGTTAATGTCCCACTGCTGGGCAAAAGCGTCCCTACTCTCTTCCCACCTCTCTCTGTCCAGAGCTACCAAGGACCAATCTTTATCAAAGGGGTGGGGAAAAAACTATATGAAAAACAAAACACGTCCAAATTTTACTACACTTCTTGTCTTCCTTACAGATGATCTATCTCACGAAGTCCGCTCGCCTTGGCTGCAGTAGTGACGTGCCCCGATATGCGTATTTGTGTGCGTTATTGTCTATTAAGAATTACAAGGCCTTTGACACTTTTCTATAGAAAAGAGAGTTCAATATACAATTGCGATATTAAAAATGAAAAAAAAGTACCATTTCAAACATACAATGGTTTTCGTGGACCGTTTTACCAGCACCAACTTAACTGTGCACACGTAATACGCTCTATTTTTTACGTTATAAGCATGAAAATGGCTTGATATGGCAGCTGTATAAGTTTATAAAGTATGGTTCGCGATGTGTTGCAATACGGACGACAACTTGTAACCGCCTATTGCGTACACGCATACGTTTTCCAAACTGTTTGAAATAAAGACGCGACTATGACTGTAATGAAAATTCAACTTTATCGTAAGGAATTTAAGTATACTTTTATTTGTTGATCCAAATGAAAATTTTAATGACACTTGGACGTTCTCCATGGCAGTTATTGTTTATGAAACAAGATGATCTGTATGGAACGTGAGTTTCTTTTTGTCTTTTGAAAGTTGTGTACCTACTGATAGGAAAGGTTCTTTGAGCATAATCTTTGGCCTCAACAATATAGTGAAGCAAAATGCAATCAACTTATAGGTTTGACGTGGAAAACAAAACAACACAAACATTTTCGTGATTATAAAATGTGCAACAAGTTCTGTGTACCTAGTCCTCAGGAAAGAAGAGGTACCAATGCAGATTACTAAATATGTTTTTAAGCTAGCCCAATGACAGTCAATTGCTTAAGGCAAAAGAGTCAGGGTAGCCTGCGAGATTCAAATTTTCTTAAATTTTTTGCAATTCGCATGTCAGTATGCTTGTATGTTGATCGAAACATAATTCGCGGCCGTAACAAATATTAATTTACAGAATTATAATCACAATCTCTAAGTTCATACTATTGAATGACTATTTCATGAAATCAAAACATTTGAAGCCAATTCTAACTTAAGGAGTTGTATCGCATATCCTAATGATTATAATTCTGTAAAGAAAAAGAAAAATATTTGTTACGGTCGCATTCATATTTTAATCAACATACAACCTGGCATTGACATGCAAATTGCAAAAACGTAAATAAATTTAAATTTCGCGAGCAACCTTAGCGCATCCCACTTAACAGACCTGACGCAAAGCGCAAACGCACTTCCTCTCAGAAATTAGCATCACAGTCACAGGACTACCTCTTACAATAATGTAACTGATAATATACATAAATCATGAACATAGAAGCAAAGCTAACATGATGATGTTTGTATAATCATTTCAGTGTATTACAATCGTAACGCAATTTGCATCACAAATTAGATGACTTAGAGAAGGCCTGCTTCATACAATGCACGATAATGAGCTTGTACACGTCAAGACCGCAACCATATCGAAACAGACGGTGAAGAAAAGAAAAACATTATATTAGTAGGAATAAAAGCAAAACAATATTCGCCTTAATCACGCCGAACCGACATGCATGAAGATGTCTCAATAACTGTCTACTGCTGTCAGTAGATAATAGGTACATGTAAGAAGCTAATCAATCTGAAAGTCATATCCTAACATACAATTGTATTGCAAAAACCTGTTGCTAACTCCCAAACTAGGCACTAGGCCTGTATTTTGAGGGCGAGTGATCCAACCATGATATTAATTTGCTTATAAATAAATCTTTAGAGGAATATGGCACTCTGTAAACACACGTTTTTCGATTTGCCACGTGTAGCACGGTCGTCAGTCTTATATGGATTACTATGGAAGTTTGTTGATAGACACGTTTTTTCTACGGCACGGTTTTAACGCCGCCGTGCCGTAAAGAAACCATGCCATGTACGAAGGGCCTGTCGATATTAAGTCGGGGTTCTGTCATACAAGTAACAGTTTCAAATGTAGACTACCACTGCACCTGTCTGCCCAAACCGCCCGTCCTTCACCATTTCCTACTGCTTCATCTGGGAAGAAGAAGTGGTGCAACAAATTCCCCAGGAGCAGATGTGGACTGTCGTTGTATGGAATGACTGAAACAGAAGACTATGCAAAACACAATACTGAAATGAATGGACCTTCTGCTACGTGTCTGTTCAGTGGTCTCGCGCACGAGCACTATCGCAACAGCTACTGTTCGCATTGCTCATGTGGTGATCATTAGTTATTGAGCAACTTGGCGATTAATGCTGGGTCAATGGTGTTGACAAATTATTGCTTTCATGACTGCTGCGAAATTAAAGTGTGAATATGATAGTAATTGATTGAGCACGATTGAATTAGTTATTGGCGTTATGATTAATTACTTGTTTTTGAATGAGTTATGTAGGTACTTAGCTACTGTATACATTGACGTTTTCTGGTAGTACAGGGTGAACAGAATATAATCAATTTTTTTTTTTTGGAACGTATAAGAGCAATATTTGGGCAAATATTTGCACAAATGTGAAACCGTTATGCATACTCATTACGAAGATACATTTACCATTACTATTATTGAAAACATTAATAAAGCTGAGCATTAATTTATACTTTTTTTTTAATGTAGGTCATCACATAACTGTATGGAAGTTGCTGTTTCAAACAAAACGTCAGCGTTGTCAAAGACAATATTAAAACAGTTTATACAGTATCTCTTCCTGCTTTGCAACGGTAAATAAAGATCGAGCAAGAAACATAATGAACTATCTATTATTACAAGAGCCATCAGAGACTACACAGGAAAACTAATTTAGAACACATCACTGCACTACGGTACACGTACCGTTGTTGCACGACACTTCAATTACTAACGTATCTATGTTTTTGACGACTAGACTAAACCGTTTTTACAGTGGAAAAAGAAGTACAGAATGCCCAGTGCGTGAGCATTATGTCCTTCCAAGAGTAGCGCTAGGCGGGATTATAGAGGTTGATCTATTATGAATGATGACATTTCCCAAATGTGATGATAACTGGTTTACTTTTGCAAGCAATGTGAGTGTCTATGTAAGTTCGTTTTGCAGAAAAAATAGTCTTACAACACTCAATATTCAATACTTTATTTGAATGCCACAATGTATACTTAGGTGATATGTTATACTAACTTTTGCTAACACCTCGCCCTACTTTTCGTCGTTTTACGTGAAATATACAATAGAATGCGTGACATACTCACAATGTATGTTTTCACGTAAATTGTACACTGGTTTTTCTGGACTTTTTGCAATTAAGATGACCAAAGAATAACAAACACAGAAACCTAAGCCAAATGGGGCAAAAAAAGCCACATGAAAGGAACAGGGTCACCGAAGTGAACCAAGCCGTCTTGTTTACGTCCGATGGTCGAGAAACCTACTATTAATGACTGTCTCATTACTGTATTGGATCATTGCGTGTGTTGGATCATTGTGTCTTTTTTTTTACATTGTTCTCACATATATGTAGAAGCAACAAGAATAATGTACCCAGGATTTTGTAATATCTTGACTTAAAAGAGTGTCCAGGAGTTTCTTGCCCGTTCTTCTCCATAGAGATATACGTTTTGGAATGGGCAACTAGCTTCAACTTTCTAACTGACAGACTATTTCATTTTGACAATTCAAAAGTGCCTGTACAAGATTTAATTGAAATAAATGCTTTGATTTTGAGTTTGAGTTTATTGAGATGTGTGGGCGCTTACTGAGGAAGGCCTTGGAGAAAGTAAGAACTGACTAATACGTTGGATTTTGTATTGTTAAAATAAATGTTCCACTGAACCGCACTTGTCAAAATTTTGTTTCATTACGGTTAGTAGAACAGCTTAGGTGTCGTTCGGTCATGTGCCCTTAAAATCAGTGCTTTGGGTGGAATATTTCGTCTTGATGATAGATAAATCTGAATGACAACCAATTATATCGCTTAATTTTAATTCTTTATTTCTTCCACCAGTGCGTTTTTTCTGTATATAATTGTTTTCATTTATTTATAAGAGCTTAATGTGTCATAACTCATAATCGAGTCAAAATTTGAGATTTATTGTCAATTCAGAGCATGAGTGATTTTCAGAATCGCTTCGAACGTCGCTTTGTTCCAAATAAACTGAAAACACAATTTAGTAACATGCTGATTGTACTCCCTTCCTCCTTCTATTCCTCCACCATTAATAACCACATTGAAAAATTACTTCATTGTTCAGCCCTGTTAAATATTCATATAGTCATCACCATCAGATACCTACTCATCAGTGCCAATAAACCGACTAGGAGTCGATACATACAAGTTTGGTCACCTTTAATACGTGAAAGCATTAGATCTAACTGTGACAATAAATTAACACCTGCATCATGCACAATTGTGTTAACTATTACAACAGACGCATCACATTGCATGTTAAGTGCGCATGATATTATAACGAGTTGTGGTTGTTGCGCAATGAAACGGGTACGTTGTGAAATGGTCGCATAATCGGGAGTCAGCGAGCCTTATTAGTAGTAAAGGATTCGGTTCGATGTCCTAGATTCTAAAGGCTGAGTTTTTGAAGATATGTTCATGATTATGGAGATGGATTTTAACAACCCGAAACCCCTAAATCTGACCTAACCTAACTTTCGTAGATACCTACAGAGCAGAGATTTATCTATGTATTTCGATCTAGTGATAATAATAACTGATGTGATGACATATCCATAAAAACAGAAATCATCAAAACAAGAAAAAGAAGTTCATTTCCAAAAGTTTCCATATAATAATATTCATTTTGGCTGTCGTTGTGTGGCTAAAACCAAATTGTAAAATAGGCATGGTTTTGGTAATAAATAAATAATAGCAACATTTTCATTTCAAGGCCTGCGGATTTTTTTTACTGTTAACACACATATTGGCAAAAGTTAATTTACAGCCAGTAGGTAAACAGAAGAGCAACGAATTTTCACCGGCCTTCACCTTCAGGCCATTTATTCTGGGAAGTAAATTAACTGCAAGACACGACCTCTGCTCAGCCTCAACCCTGAAGGTCAGACATCGCTATAAATACACGCTAAATATATTACACCTTACACGACATCCGAAGGTATGTCCAATGTCAATGGAGTTATGAAATACTTATGATATTACTTAGAGATGTAAACCAATGATATTACATGTAGGTATAAGATGATTATGTAGTTCACACCATCCCGTCAGTTTGATACTCAGAGTACATTGAGGAACTATAGGTATTTAAATAAAGAATGGCCTACTGGCCTAGACGTATTTCTCCAACGGCGAATAGGATTGACATAAGCGTTTCGGTGGCCAATGTCTATTTAAGGTGAATGGATAGTGGTAGACCGCGAAATTCAAATTTTCTTACGTTATTTGCAATTTGCAGGTCAGTGTCAGATTGTATCTGGATCAAAATAGGATTCGCGACAATAACAGGTACATATTTAGAGAATTATAATCATTAGAACCATTAATATATCTTTCTAAGTTAGATTTCTACCACCAACCACCAATCTCTTATGGAAAAGTGTTAGTGGTAGAAATCTAACTTAGAAAGATGTATTATTGATTCTAATGATTATACTTCTCTAAATATGTACCTGCTATTGTCGCGAATCATATTTTGATCAAGATACAACCTGACACTGACCTGCAAATTGCAAAAAACGTAAGAAAATTTGAATTTCGCGGTCTCAACTACCCATTCACCTTAAGGCTAAGCGGAAACGAGCCACCGGCACCGATGGCACAGCGGCAAGCAGTTCACGTGATTTTTCATGTAGGTTTTGTATGGATTCGCCGCACACCCGGCTTGTTGCTGGTGGTGGCGTGTGGCTGGTGGTGGTGTGTGGCTGGTGGTGGCGTGTGGCTGGTGGCGGCGTGTGGCTGGTGGTAGCGTGTGGCCGGTGGTGGCGTGTGGCTGGTGGTGGCGTGTGGCTGGTGGTGGTGTGTGGCTGGTGGCGGCGTGTGGCTGGTGGTGGTGTGTGGCTGGTGGTGGCGTGTGGCTGGTGACGGCGTGTGGCTGGTGGCGGCTATCCGCTACAGCAGTGCACGCCACCGGAGCAGGTGGTTATAGCCACCGATCGCTGCGTGTATTTACCCTTATACATTTTTGACGTTTCCATTATCGTTATCGCTGATAGAACGTCACTTTGTACTTCTTTTTCAGGATAGATTTGATATCCATATCGGAAATACTAGTCATTAGAGATATTGTCCAAAAACACTTTGCCGAAGGTACGCGACCGAAGTTCCGCGGCTGATTTTACGTTCCGACGTATTCGGCCGATATGACACACCATAAGTGCCGAACTTACGCGGCAGAAATTCATTGACCAACTTTGTGTGTATTCAGTGTCTCGAGCGCTGTCGTGGCTTCGAGTCTGTTATCTAAACAGCCGGACAGACAGACGCAAAACAAAGTGATCCTGTTAGGGTTCCGTTATTACTTTTGAGGTGCGAAACCCGAAAAATGGACTATTTTACAGTATAGATATGTATATATAATAGCAATTGCAGAGGCTTTAGAAGAGTCGAACCGAACCGAACTTCGGTCGCGTGTGCTCTACAGAATATGTTGCCGCCGAATTCCCGCTGAACTTACGCCCGACCGAAGTTCGAATGTACGCTATAACGCAACGAAAGTTCGGCATAATATGTCATCAGTAATTCAAATAGCATTGCAGGCATAATCATGCCGAACTTCGGTGGCGTACCTTCGGCATAGTGTGTTTAGACACATAGATATGAAATGGCGAGAGTTTACTACATGAAAAAGGTAATCACGTCCAATTGAACAGGCATATGACCAGCATTAGACTTCTAAAGCCTGGTGATCCTGAAATGGGCATAGTTAAGGACAATTTATCAATCAGGTTATCCTGAAATCATGTAACTGATGTCATTGACATTTTGTTTTTGTAAGTAACGCCTAATGAAGTGTCAAGAAACACTGCATGGGTAACATTACTAGCTGAGGTGACAAGGCCGGTGTAAAGTCAAATGTTAACAAATAATATAAAACAATTAGGTACTTATATTGTTAATGTTACATAAATTATGTTATAGTTATTATATATGTTGTTAATTAGCACATTGTTTTAATGATAAATTGGTTGGTACTACACACAAAACGTACAACACTTGTTTAGTTACGGTTTTTATGAAATATGGCCATATATGCATAGTATATACATATGTATAGTTGTTGTTTATTTATTCAGCTTTAATGTAAAACTTAACACTTATATTACAGATATCTTATTAAATAAAATATTATTCCTGTTAAGGCTTTACGAAGATCGACCTGAACGTGAGCATCAAACTCGAGAGATGATTTTATAAATAATTCAAATCACGACCTAACCAAAAACAGCTATCTACTTTAACTATCTACTTTAAGCCCGCTCGCAAAAACAATTGACAGTACCCAAACCATTATCATTTCAATGATCAAAATTAGCCATAACGCCTCAGGCTGTAACTTAGTCTAGTTCCCATGAATTAGCAGCACGATCACTAATCACGGCTAAGTAAGAAGTCGTGTCTTGAACAAAGACTCTAGCCACGCTGTAAACAGCTCTCATCAATATGCATTCATTTAGAAAGCTCTGCTAATGACTGGTCACCATTCTATTTGTTAAGAATTTAACGGACGATTGGCGTATTTGCCTAAATTTTGTTAAGTCATTGTAGCTTTACTTCCGTGGTGATAATTCTAAGTTCATATTTTAGCACCGGATCATCAATCACTATTAAAATATCATCGCTTACTGTTTCTTTAAGCTGTCTCGCTTATTAACTTCCATGTACACTTTCAGAATCTTCCGTATGAAATTACCATCAACATTCTAAGTTTATGGCACAACTGCCTCGTTATTATTATCATCCTCAGTTCTCACTTTACTCACTGCTGGGCATATACATAAGTGTCTTTGCACATTCATTAAATGTCGGTACATTTTAGCTAGAACCATTTCATGCTTTTTATCTAACTGTGTCATTAGTACATTTAACTTAGACCCTACCACTTCTTGCTCTCTATTCGCAGCTACGTCATGAGTACCACCAAGTTCTATTCCTGTCCTATCAAGTCTATTACAACTACTTGTTATAATTTGTATTAGTTTCTATTTCAACCAGATCAATGAGGCAATAGTCTAAAATATGCACTAATATCCAATTTCAGCCTCTCTAAATCCAAACGTTACGCATAATTTCGCACAAACTAGTTTCTTATTACCGGCACTATGAGTATTGTTGGTAAGAACAGGTAAAGAGGTGATTTATACAATGGTTGGAATTTGGACAACAAGTACCTGCAAGTTAGAAATGCTGGCAGGTCACGTAGAGCTGATTAGGTTTTGCAATTCAGACATTCCTTAGTGCTAAGGGTCAGACGGTTTGACGTCTGTCGCTTGCTTCGCCTGACAAGTTTACACGTTGTTGTTAAAATATTCAATTCCATTGTTGTCATCTTGATTATTTGAAGAGGTCTTACATTATTGTGATTTGTGTGGCAATGTTTTAATAAGCAATTGTAACAGCATTCCCACATTCCTTTCCAGATCTTTGCAATCAACTAATTGGTAGTTGATTAATTATAATTTGTAATCAATCATACATAGGTATTCGATTTTCATCTTTATTTTTTTGAGATGAGAGTTGATGAGAGTCGAGTTTAATGGCGTGCATATGGAGAAGTCTATGGCCAACGGTGGACTGCTGTAGGCCTCTCATCTCATTAAACACTACTTTGTAAAATAATCTCGCTGTTTCCAGTTGTTATGAACTTTCGTCATGTTATTGAGAAACATATTCGTAATTCCCAAACCTACTACACAATCGTTTTATCTGTAAATAAATACCTGTTCCTATTGATATATCTCATCAATCATTACCTGTTCTGTTGTTATTGACTTTGAAATAATTACAATGTCTTCCTTTCACTTCAAACCTATCATCGAAATAAACAATTGCGATCACCATGACATAATTACAGGAGAACAAAGCTACGAATTGTGCGCGGACGCAGATTCTATCGCGTAGTAGACAAATATTTATGAACATGCTCGCCCATTCAATAGACTTAGCTATTGTTTATAAACAATACGATTTTGTTCTCGCTTAATTTGTGAAGTATCTACTTTGTGATTAATGCTTTATTAATCTTGTAAATTATTTTCAACTTTGGGAAAATCGTACGGAGTGCTTTGTACCTATGTGACGGCAGATTTCCCATCAGTAACCTCGAGTGCTCTATTTGTTACAACTGCACTAATACTTCATAGATCACGTCCCTCCGTATTATTGCATCACCCAGAGACAAAAAAGAATCTTATCCTTTCATAACTCCACCAACACCTGCAAACCAGAAGACAAAAACCCCTGTAGCTACTTCAAATAATCTTCTGTCAACCTGAAATCATCGTAGCTAATGATCATTTCTTGGTAAACCTCAAATAATCCAAATTAATATCCAAAGTAATTAATTGAAAGCTCAACAGGCATTAAGGCATGCCGCAATAATGTCAATAGAGGCGTGCTCACGCATTCCAGGCGAGCTTGGCGGTTCACCTACACTTAAAGGCACAGCTGTTACTACCGAGTCTACCTACTGTATCATTTCGACTACATAAATAGATTCATCTGAGGTTACTTGCATAACATCTGTAGGTTTATCTGTAGATTTGCATGAATGAACTGGGTTCGGCTATACTAGGTACATCTTTAAAGAAAAACGTGCTATAGAAGTTGAATGACTGATTTCAGAATTTTATTAATACGTATCTGAATTACCCAGTAACTGGGTTGTCGAGATCAGGAAAGCAGTCACTCCATGTAAAATACTGGTATTCAGCTGCATATGGTTCAGCTGGAAGCCAACCCCAACATAGTTATGAAAAGGCTAGGTAGATGATGATCTCATATCTGTACAGGAGAAATGATAAAATTAAACACACCTTAGAAATAATAATTAGCTGTGAAGATCGACTCAGGGAAGATAGAGAGAGAGATGGAAGAGACATAGCTGTTTACTAGATTCCTCGAGCTCAATATTTGTCTACGATTAGGTAGTCTAGCTATCAAGCATATTATTAATAGCATAAGCGTATATGAATAGCATAACATTCATATTAATTAAGGCCTTTAACGATAAAGCTCCATAAAATCTAGAACTACCATTTAAACAGAACCTGAACATGATCAATCTTTATCCAACAAGATTTACATAATAAGTTCAAGACATAACCGTAACACAAGGTAGGTAGGGCATCTACATGGTATGCGGTACTTCCAGTGCACTTGTAATAGAAAGGATACGGGACCAGTCCGCATCGAGGTCACATATGGAGATTGGACATTGGCGAGCTAAAACCGTGTTTGGCATATAAATAATACATGGTATAAATTTAGCTAATACTCGTAAATCGTATGGGTGTGTTTTGTAAGGGTTTTGCGGTCAAATCCTGATTGGAACGCAACCATGAACAAATAGTGAGAGTATAACAAAAAGTATGCAGCAGACGATGAGGTGTAAGACACTACAATAAGTAGAAGTAATTTATAATTAGCAGCAGGCTACCAAGTCCCTAGACAAATCATCTCTTAGCTAGAAAGGAGAATACGATGAGGTAGATACCTACCTACTATAGTTTATTTCTAACAACTGCTAGTTAAACATGTCTGTACTAATATTCTCAAAGTAGTATCGAGTACATTTAAACAACTGTATCTACCAGCGACTATATGCCGTCTTTGTTTGCACTTTCTAGTTCCTGTATGGCGTCTGTGGTCACTTTGCACTCAATAAGAAACGATCTAGATACTATCGTTTCTTTGGTGTTAATTACAATTTTTTTCTAGAAATATAATTTAGTATGTGTTGCTTCTTTTTTCACGAAAAATTCTCTAAGAACTGTTTTTGTCCTTAGCCGTTAAACTATCGCCGCCATTTTCTAATATTACCTATAACGCTTTTAGAGAGGAGCGTTTAATAAGAGTGTTATTTATTTGTTCAAGTAATTTCCTCGCCTTCTTTTCTGGGTCCATTAGTAGTGAAGTAACCTTTGCAAATCCAAAACTAGGTTTAAGCGACAGCTTACAGGTAGCTGTGATCTATTCCGTACTAGGTCGCGCCAATTTTGGTTAACCACAAAAAACTAGGTAATAAGTTAATAACTAAGTGCTAAAGGTTAAACATTGCAACTTCAGCGTACTTAATAATGTTTAAACAGTTATGTTGGTTCTGCTGTTATTAAGTTTTTGTCTTTCATGTCATGATTTATGACTAATTTCAAATTATTATGTATCTTCAATTTTCGTTAAATAATAGTTATTATTTTAACATCAAATTTATTTAAAGATTTAGTAATTGGTCGAAATTAAATTAAACATAATCATTATTATTTTAAAGATAGGCTACCAATATGAACAAACCTCCATTAATAAGTAAAGATTTTAAAAAAAAAAGATAGGCTACCGACGCGAAATATCAACATATACGTTTGTATTTTGCGTCGGTAGCCTAAATATTTGAAGCTAAATATCTCATAGAAGAAACTGCTAGTGGATTATGGAAAAACTATTTTAGGAAAAGTCTTTAACTGGAAGCTAGATTCTACATATTATTTCAAAACAGGAAAAAAATAAAAAGGATATTATCATTAGAATCTGACTAACGCCAGTTAGATAAATGCTTCAATAGCCCAATTTCACGTGCTCCAATAACGTGCTCACGTTACTTAGTCGTATGAAGTAATACTCGATTCTACTAGTCATGACAGATAGCTTGACGAATCTGGTAACAATAATATCAGTTTGTGGGTAGATGAGTAATGTACCAGTTTCCGAACATTTGCATTGTAGGAAGCCCTAAATCAATGTACATCGTGGGATGATGATGAATGAGCTCAGTGAAGGAATAGGTTCCCTAAATCACGTTACAATTTCGAAATCCAATTCTGGGTTTGGGATTGAATTAATATAATTTGGTAGATTTCGTTATCATCGTCTATTTGTTTTGAATGTCCACTTGCCAAAGATGCTTTCAATAAGGAAATTTAAGAACTTTAGCTTGTGTAGCGAAAAGTCAGCCATTTGCTGCAAAATAAAAAACCCGACTACTGAAAAGAATGAAACAAGAAAGTACCTTCCCGTGGTCGCATGCCGCTGTACTAACAGACTTATAAGCTAGCATGCGACCACGGGAAGGTACTTTCTTGTTTCATCCTTTTCAGTAGTTGGGTTTTAGTTTTTAAACTTATTTTTTATTTAATTATTTTGGGGATTATTTCAGTAATATTTATATTTTTGAAAAGTGCTAATTAAGCCATTTGATACCCCACAAGGCTAGTATCCCAAAATATTTCTTTTAAACTAGCAGCGCCCCGTGGTTTCACCCGCAGCATAAGTGTCGATCCCGTAAGAATATCGGGATAAAAACTATACTATGTCCTTTCTCGGGACTCAAACTATCTCTATACCAAATTTCATTTAAATCGGCTCAGCGGTTTCAGCGTGAAGAGGTAACAGCCAGACAGACAGACACACTTTCGCATTTATAATACTTATTAGTTTAGTATATTAGTATGGATTAATTACATTATGTCCTCTAGAGGGCGCCATATTAAATTTAGTGTGACGTCACGTATCGTATAACTAGCGGACGGTCAAGACGCTTCTAACGATACCTCATTTGTCAAATTATTATAAGTAATTTTGAAGTTATGAGGGAACAGATAAACATACATACACACATACATACCGGTCAAAATCATAACCCTCCTTTTTACTTCGCCGTAGTCGGCTTAAAAAGATAGACGATATCCTAAGAAGTAGATATTAACATTACCAATAAACTCTGCAAGAAAAACCCGTTGTTAAAAGCTACTTACTCATGGGGTGTCGCTGTCGACTCCGTCGCGACGTTTACTTGAAAGCTGTCGACCTTTACAGCTGTGTTTTATTCTTCCGTCGTCGTAAGAAACTCGTTATGAGGTAATAACAAACGGTTTAATAATTATGCCTTAGTTTGTCGCTTTGAAAAGGAATTTAATTATTTGATTCCTTATTAAGTTAAGAAGTAAACAATCTTAGATTTTCAAATGCCCATAAAACTAGATGTAAATGAAATAGAAATAACTTTTTAACTTTTATTACAGATAGAACAGTAAAAGACACTAGGGTCACTAGGTATGTTTAAGAATCTACGAAGGTATGAAAATTAACACTTTTCTGTTTCATTTCGGAAAGTTAAATGGTAAGCCTGAAAGAAATCGTAGAAAGCGATAAGGCCGCCCACTGTATGTTTTGAAGGGTTTCGGTCCGAAAATATCTCACCGCAACCGAAGTAGTACCTACAGAATGACTTGGGACATGATTGACTCAAGACCATAAAGTAAGTATAAAAACATAGATTAGTATGATTAATTATTATCCAATAATAGAAACCCTATCACTGCTCCAATATTTAACCTTTACACTATTTTACAATTATATATATATATATGGCAGCCTTCATAAATCGAGACCACGTCGGTCTGCAATGTCACGATATTGGCTGTTTCCCGGCAAAAAGCCAACCTAGCCTTATACGGAGTAGAAACTATGTATATCTAATCCTAGCCACACCTAGGTGAACGACGTGGTACGATGAAAATAAATGAGTAGGTAATTTATTATGCAATCGACACATGGAAACCTAGCTTTATTAGTCCATCTGTTCTTGAGCTAATAGCAAAACCTTCTGCACCTAGGTACTATGTACCAGTTATTATGTTCAATACTCAATACTCAATCATTTATTGCATTCCACAATGTATATGTTTAGGTGGTAGGAAACATTTGTTGTAACAATCGTGGACCCTGTCGGGCACAGCAAAACATAAAATTTAAGGAAGAGGACTTATTTATACATGAAAACTAACTTATTCTAAGTACAATTTAAGGTAACATTTTATTAATTTAATCTAATCTAAAAATTTTATTACTAATTTATATTATTATGTCTGTTCTATGGATTTGTCAATTAAACATTCATATATTAACATTTATTTAGTAATATAGTTAATAGTTTATTTAATTATATTTAATATTGCTTATTTCTTTACTTGCTTAAAAATTGTTCATTATTATTAATGTAATATGTATAAATATTAAGTATTATAGTATAATATGTATTTTTTTTATCTTTTATGTATTATTGTTATTGAATTTATCCGTTAGATATTCTTGTACTGTGTAATAACTTTTTTTTATTAAGAATTGCTTTAGTGTATATTATGTTATTATTATCTTGAAAGAGCATGGCAGTTGAGAGTATTTCATGATCACTTAAATGTCTCACTGATGGTAGCGCGTGTGTTGGATCATTCGGTTCCCTACAAAATGGCTGAGCTGATGGATGGTACTGATGCAAGCGTCATGTTCGTGAACAGGTGCTGTCGGATGAGACAACGTATTAGGGCAACAATAGGGGGACAAGCTTCAGGGCTTATTTTTAATCTTCATACAATATTCTTCATTCAATTGTTTCTTCATTGTATTTATTTCATAATACATATTTTTCACCAAGAATAATGTACCCAGGATTTTGTTTGACTTGATTGTAAAGAGTGTCCTTGGAATTTCTTACCCGTTCTTCTCCATAGAGATCTTCTGTTTTGGAATGGACAACTAACTAGCTTCCACTTTCTGACTAACTAACCGACTCTTTGATTCAAAAGTTTAATTGAAATAAATGCTTTGAGTTTGAGTACAGTAGGCCGCACGCCAGTGGTTACAACACTAGTACTAAACAAGGCCACCACCGACGAACAGTCTACTGTACATACACAAGAAACGTCGAAACGTAAGTACAATACAATGTAAAGCATATTATTTCTGTCAATCTATCATTTAAAAGTTCTGCTCGATATGTCACAGCACTCGCAGCCCAATGCCGGAAATAGGCCTCTCCCTAGTCGAGCTGAAGTCCTATATGGCCCTGAAGTGGCCTTGTCGGTCCATGAAATAATTTATTTATTTTAAATATACATACTTCATTTTACACCACAAAAATACATAACGGAAAAAATACATCAAACACTACGGAATATACAATGGGCGACCTTCTCGCTTTCTGCGATCTCTTCCAGGCAACCTTGGATTGGACAGTGAGTTATTCATCAATGTTCTGCATTGAAAAAGTCAATTAGTCAACTGTAGGTATAGGATTTATTCTACTACCTCCTTCTATTACTAGTAGGGCAGTATAATCATCAGTTGAAGTTCCAAAGAATTCCGAACAGGACTTAATTGACAACACCCTACTTTTTTCTTTTCGTAGCCCTAACGTATCCTTCTCTTCGTAAATCTTTAAATTTTCCTCCAACTTAATATACAACCTAGGACCCGTGGAAGTATCTTTTCTTATGACGCGATATACAAAAATAAATATTACTTTGGCTTCGTAAATATTGAGCCCGTATATATATATATCTGCTACTGCAACCATATCGGGAAAAAACCTCGAACTGTTTGCCTCGTCATACATACGTATGAATTATCTCTTATGTGCATAATGCATACAGCGGTATGTATAAGAATGCATCATACATTTATACATACATTTTCGCCTTTTTGTGCCTTAAGTGAAAAAGTTTTGTGCCTCTATAAGGTAATATCATTCGATCTATACGAAGAAGAAGATATATTTTCGTAGAACAGTATTTATATTTATCAAAAGTGACTTCATATTTTTATTAGTTCAATATTTATAGCCTAATTTTGAAATAATATAATTTTGATGACAATCGCAATGCCTTTTGTCATGTCAACCAAATGCAATATCTGTATGTATGAACAAGCTCGTCTACTTGACATCAAAATCAACGCTACCAATATTAAAATGCCAAATTGAAGTATATTACGCAGTCGAGCTGCCGTTCTTGCTACCATCCTCTTAAACAAACATCGTCTTTTTAATAACACAGACTAGGCCGCTGTTCAACAGCCATTTTGTACGCATACTTACTTAATTACAGCTTTTATCTTACTGTGGAACTCTTATAAGCCCCGATGACTAAACTATGTTAATGAGAGTATCTACTGGAATAGTCAATTAGTCACTCTATTATCTATCTAATACGCTATAACAAGTTATTATAATGTTAAGGCATGTAAACTAAAACACGGTATTGTTTCATATAGTTTTGTTTAAATTCCCACGTAAAACACAAAACCATCCCACATTACTTACTCTATAAGAATCAATTACTGTTCAATCTGACATAATTTTGTAAACACTTTTCGTTCAGTAATAGACGCATGTAATTGATAAATAGACTCTTCGTTGAGCAGCCAGCTCGCCACCCATCAATATGCTGGAGTACAAATTAAAATCCCTCCGTATCGCAATGGCGTCGTAGTTTCGTCTTTTGTCGTGTAAGATTGAAAGCGGGACTAAAAATATGTACCTTAGCATCGTCGAGAATGCTCTTTTAATGCATTACAAAAGACAATCGTGACTACGATGTGTGCTCCAAAAATAGTAAGAAGGAATTTAAGCAGATGGCAGACAGACACACTTTTGAGTAAAACATAGCCATGGTAGGACTGGAAGTCGACCCCAATATAATAGGGAAATTGTTAGCCCGGGTGTTACATATCCATATAAAATAGTTTTTCACTAAAATATATGGACGGAAGCGATAAATCTAAACGAGTGTTAAATAATATTATTAAAAGACTATTAAGTTTGTTCAAATATTATTGAATGGCTTCTCAATGATATCATTCTTGGGTGAACGAACTGTTGGAAGTTCGCCACTATAAAAGCGACGCAATAGATTTGAATGAAGATTTTTATGGTATTTGTTTAGCTAGAATTTTTATTCGTATTTGTTTAGAATAAATACATCACAGTACTAATTAAATTAAATAATTAAAAAATGTGGAAGGTGAAGGAAAATATCGTGAGAACCAAAAATTAGAAGACATGTGACATCCACCAACCTGCACTGGGCCCGCGTGGTGGATTATGGCTCACTCCCTCTCATAGAGAGGAGGCCTGTGTCCCAGCAGTGGGAACATTATAGGCTGATTATGTGACTTAATAAATATGTGATACCTACATGGAACGTAATATTAAATGATTTAAACGACTTGGCCGTAATCAATGTTACAAAACATCGGTACATAGCATTCCTTTAATTTTAGCGTGTCGATGGAAATCTAAATGTCGGCAAAACAGCACTACCGTACCTACGAATGTAACATAATCAAGTAGCGTCTCTTGGTTCTTGTAACGTGCAGCTGCGCTGTGTGCCAGGTCATAGTTTGATGTGTCCCAGAATTCTTGTTACAGCATTAACATCACATGATTTTGCAGTCCATAACATTCTCACGCAAGTTGTTTGTAACATTGCGAAAGTTTTATGTAAGAAAAGGCGGGGTAATAAAATGATGTTAATTGAAAATAGGCCCAGCATGCACCATACCATTGATCAAATCCTTCACACTCGTGGCACTAACCTCTAACCTCAAACGTAATAAAGTTCTTTCGTAACATAATAACAGTGATCATGTTGAACTTTACCCGGCTATCTAAAGATAATAATCTACAAACTGACGAGTTAACTGATCATACACTAAGACAAAGTCGTGACGTGTGGAAAAACTACGATTATCGTACTGACGGCCAATCAACACACGTTAACGATGTAGAAAGATTATGGACTATGATTTTAATAACTTTTGATGTGCATTGTGATGAATATGATGGCTCTATTATCGTTACAGCGAATCGCCATGAGGCCCATGCTTCGCAAACGCGCTGATGATCAGATTACGTTTTAGTCTATAATATGAATAAAAATGAAATATTGTTTTTTGGTAAGCGCATCACTTGTTATTTTTCGTTTCAAAATGTTCATGAAAGTCCGAATTAGGTTTTTATGGAAAGAAAGATTGGAAAAGTGGCTCGGAAAATTGTAAAATTTTCTAATTTTTCGTGCAAGTTTTACTGATTTTTCTATGGGCTTTTTGTTTAAATTATTTAAATTTGTTCAGGACAACGTCTATCGGATCAGCCAGTTAGAAATAAGAAACACAATGATGCTCCTGTTGTCATAATCCCATAGGAGTGTTATTTGTAACAGCCAAGGAAATGAGTTTCTTGTCAAAAGTCACAATATCAAACCAAAATCTGAATGAAAATAAACATAAACGAATAATTAAAGCATAAATAAAACCTGCATAACATTATGCAGTTTATTCGTCCTAGTTTTATTTTAATTTGGACCAACTATTTTCCGTAAATGACGTAATCAGATTAACAACCCGGTTTTATTTGGGTGTCCAAATCATTTGGATTCTGATTTCCAATTAATTCAGGATGGAATTACAAAGTTTATAAAAACGACGTTGATCGGTCTTTGACCTTTTCAAGCGCTCAATATGAAAGTTCCTGTTTTCTGCATATTATCTTTTATTGTTTAATAAATATATTAAAATATACATATGGTCAGTGATTTATCTCGTAGATATAACGGGATGACCTTCTCAAATGTCAGTAATGTTTAATACGAAAAATCTCCTTAGTATAGGTTTTTTTCCGTAGAGTTCACTTCCCACGCAAGTAATAACAATGAACTAAAGTTTTAATAAATCCGCCATTCACCTTTCAATGTGGATTGAACTTATCAGTCCTTCTTATAGTTCAAAGCAGTCTGACTCATCCTTTATCTATGAAAGTAACATCGCCTCAAGATCACAAAATGTACGATATACCAACCACCGCAGATTGAGGAAAGTCGTCAGATAAAAGCGGCTAAAACTCGTGAGATAGAGATAGTGTCCCATAGATATGTACGGGTTTTAGGTTTTTATGGAGTTATGGACTATTCTATAATATATCATGAAAATCTGTGAATTTCTAATAAAATCAGTTGATTCCAGAAGACCAGACATAACAAAAAACCTTAAAACCCCATTATATAATCTTCAGTCTACAATAATGTAAAATTTCTCCATATGTAACCGCAAGACTCCCACACGAAGCAGTTAACATTAATAGAAGAAATATATGGTGTAATGGGACCATAAAACTGGAGAAAGTGTTCTGTTACCTTTCAAAGTAACGTTCGTATTGAACGATATGGATTGTTTCAAATGTCAATGAGATACGTAGAAAGTTCCACATCCTTGTCAAAAGTTGGTGTTATATAATATATAAATATACGAAGACAATCTTGACAGGAAGTTTTTACTTAGTTCATTGAAGCGTAAAAAATCGTGTTACTTTTTACGTGGTAACATTCTCATGGATAAGTTCTGCCTGAAGAAGACAAGGGGTTATATCAGAAATTCAATTCTTCTTGGCCTCTAGGCCTTGAGCAAGTTTTGTTAAAACGTTTAATAAGTGCGTAGTGTTGATACTTGTAGGTACTGACGAAAACTTAATGAATAATGTAACGTCTTCTGGTATTTTAGTTTGCGGTTCTATGCAACTTCACTGATTCACAAAGGTCAATGATCGAATATAATAAGGCATCTCGGTATTTGGATATTAACTTTAGCAGAAACCTATCTTTTATTCCGGACTTTCAACAGAATAATGTAAATGATTAAAATTAAATACAGGTTTAGTGAATCATTTTTATGTATTGCAATCATAAGTCCGGTTTATTTATTTATTATTTATTTATTTATTGGATCGCCAAAAGAGGCTACACAGTTACTTGCATGTCAACATGAACAGGGACAAATACAAGTGTGCGTTTCCAATTACAGGCGACCACATCATTCACTTAACAACTAGGTGGGTACAACAAGTTTGACATAAATCACAATACAATACACGAAAATTAAAGAAAGAAAACAAAATTAAAAGCTATAGCAAAACAGTAAGTACGGGTACAAATAAAAAAATAAGTACGGACTAATTTCAAACAAATTCAAATAAAATAAACTAATAATTAAAAAATAACCAAATATCAACAGAAAAAGAAAATATATATATTATTACTTGGATACTAGGACTTTTAGGTCACTTTTAAACTTTGTTAGTTTGCATGTGATATCCAATTCGATATGCTTCGATACTTCGTTATACTGGCTACAGAGCCTTGGCAAAACGGCGAAGTGTCCGAGGTTTGTTTGGGATCCCGGCACATAGAAAAGGTTATAGTTACATTTCCGCGGCAAGCGAGATGGTGCGCTTATAAAGTATAAGGAAATGTTACAGAATGTTAGATAGGTGCAGGGCATTAAGGGGGACTACATGACCTAAAGCGCAGTCACTGTTGGACTGCAAGAAAAAAAAAGAAGCGCGATGACACAACTCTGGTAATTTATTGCAAAATATGAAACAATTATCTATTTACAAAAAATCTATTGTTTGGACTAAAAAGAATATCATATATTTTTGTGATTTTGTTTACTGTAGTCGATCATGATTACTGTTAGGCATTATAAAACTTGCGTTTTTTCCGTTTAGGTCCTGCAGTCTCCTTAACCTAATGACTAATATGAGTCTATCAGAGATTTTGTCCAATATCCAAGTGTGATCAACATTGACAACTGATATTACACATTGGTGACATTTTCAATTTCCGTGATGCATATTGCGCACTACATAGGTAGATATTGGCGTTTCGCCTGCTTTTTGCAGGTAAAGCTAATAGCATGAAGATACATAGAAATCTTATAGCTCACAGAAACAGAAATCCTCTTAGCGAGGGGCCCGTGACTAAATAATAACAGCCGCACAGGTCGATCGATCAGGTTAAGCTACCCTTGCCGTGGTTGGTCTGTGGATGGGTGACCATCTGTACATACCGTGACCACTCCGCGCCTCGGAAAGCACGTTAAGCCGTTAGTCGGCTGTCATTCGTGGATCTTTGACAGTCGTTACGGGTAGTCAGAAACCCGAAAGTCTGACAACCAGTCTTACCAAGGGTTATCGTATCCAGTAACCGGGTTGTGAAGGTCAGATAGGCAATCGCTCCATGTAAAATACTGGTATTCAGCTGAATCCGGTTAGACTGGAAGCCGACCCCAACATAGTTGGGAAAAGGCTAGGCGTTTTTGATAAGATTTCCATGATGACATGGAAATCTTATCAAAAACGATATACAACCTTGAATTGAGGCCAATAACCACAAAATGACCAAACACCAACACAAATCCGTCAATCAACCTTTCGGAATGCAGTCAGATCAAAAGTACTCCACACAAATTCGTGACCTATTTACATAACATACACCCAATAAGCACCCTTATCTAAATTAGAATAAAGCAGTTATTGGCTTGTATGGATTTGGTCAAACTGTTAGAAAGCGGTCGTCCTTGTAAGTAAAAGTTATCCAGTGAAAGTGGACGGCTTAACAAAGTAATGTATAACTTGTATAATACCTACAACGAGTTCCATTACAAGAACTGTTTTGTACATATTTAAGCCCCTTTTGGAGTTAGTAGAACTCCACGATCAGAAACGATGTCTTCAGACAAATCAAGTCAAGTTAGGTGGAGAAATGAGCTATGGAGGGTGGCTGGGAAAAACTACGTAAGTGAGAAATAGAGGAAAATTTCGCTAAATAAAAGAGAGAATATAGTCCTACATTATATAAAATTATTCAGGGTCATGATGCTAATAGTGACATTAACCGCAGACCAAGGTGTACAATGAGGGTACTCCAATTATCTCATACAAAAAAAAACTACTATTACAATAGTAAATCATCACAGTGTTTACTATGTTTGAGGAAGAAGCGTGTATCCGGCGCAAACGCAACCAAAACGTTCCGCGTTTGAAAAAAAAAACGTTAATTAAATAAACGGCTTTTAATATCAGCCCTTTGTTTAAAAAGCATTAGGAAGCTGTTTTTTGTTTTTTTTTTATTAGTTTCCGCACATCTTTGATGAAGATAGAGTTTATTAGTTTTAAACAGTAGTTAGTATTCCATCGGAACGAGGTAATATCTTTACAAGAAAAAAACTATGTGGAAAAATGATCTTTAAGGGGCAAAGTCCTTGATGGAAAAGCAGATAATGGTGGCGAAGACAAAGAAGAAACCACACAATGCTTCTAGTAGAAGACTGCATGTCTAACAGAGATTTAATAGAAGCAATCTAATATGAAAATTACATAGCGCTCCTAGATAGCATAAAAAATCAGCATTTTAAATAATACTTTTTAATCACGGTAAAAAAATTCACACGATAATTCGTAGCAACAACTCAAATTGAGTCCACACCCGGTACTTAAATAACAAATACATGGTAAATAAACAATCAAACATCCTCATTATTTTTCATCCACGTAAAACCTTGTAGTGTCATAAAGGATGTATGGCTTCCTGAAGGAGTTTACCTATATAGAGATGCTAAATAAATAATGTATTGCGCTGTGTCGTGAAATAATGCGCTGACCTAGAAATTCTGTAAATGCGGTATAAGGAAGATGTACGAGTATGTTTGTTTTGCCGGTTTTTTTGTAGGAAATTAATGGGTGATTCGTGTAGTGTCATTTAATATGCACTTAGCTTTTTGCTCTTTTGCTTGGGTTTCTGATGTGATAAATGATACTTATTTCTGAAATTGGTTCTAAAAACACTTATACACGTCTTAAATAACTTAGGATATTTATATGTAATCGTATGCTGCACTGGTTGACGTCATCACGTCAACGCCGGCTGTCGCTGAAAACCACAGCGCCGGGGCTCTGTCTCGTATAGGGTCTTAGCATTATGCTGAGCGATGGCCGTTTTGCGTGGATGTGACGCATGTTTTCCCCAAACATGTTTTTATTTTTGTTTGTGTTCTTTTCCTTTGTCATGCTTACCGCAAATAAACGACTTTTCTTTCTTTCTAGATATGTTTTATAGCTAGACGAGTTCGGTGTTTCATTACCGACTCTTAGAAGAGAGACCGAATCTAACTCAGATTTTCGAATATTACTAATGGGTGATCTCTTTAATTTATCGCCAATCTTACCACTGGCAAATACTTCACTACTGACGTTTGAAAACTAATAAGTTTACATTAATCGCAGATTATTTTTCTGGGATTAGTTTACGTTTCCGACGTTTATTTTAGTGGAATACCGATATTTATATAATAAATGCTTGTTGATTTCTTATTCTGGATCATTATGGAAACTCGGCCATGGAATTGGAATAATCTCATGAATACTGAATGCTACCCATGGCTCTTAAATCAACACAGTTACATTTGCATGCATATTAAAAACTTATTCAAAACAGTTACCTAACTAAAGGTAACTTTAACAAATAGGTACGACACACCTATTTCCTGATTGAAACATTAATATTTATTCAACATTTTTGCATCCGGTGTACAAATAATAAATATTATTCCAAAAGTTATTATTTATATAAAAATAACGGAAATTGGTTCACTAGACAGGACCGATTATTTCAAATGCATCCTTCGGAGTTGACTAATACATTGCGCGGTTTGTTCCCACGAAACTGTTTGATTGCATTTGAAAGGATGTAAAAGCAGAATTGAAAGTTGTAATCTGGTTTAGTACAACAAGTAACGGCGGCCTTTAGAGGATATGATAATGTGGGCTCTAGTTTAAACTATGTAAATGGGTCCTACAGTTATATAGGATAAGTTTGTGGTATTTACTAACCTAAAGGCTCCTTCAAACACATTCTTGCTACATTAAGGCTCCTGCGAATAGGCGCGACATGCGATAAAATCGCGCGCGACACAAAGGCACCGCAAGTCGCGTAACGAGCGGTGCCTTTGCGGCGCGCGCGATTCGCATCGCGCGACGCGCCTGTTCGCAGGAGCCTTAATGTAGCAAGAACTACCTAACAATTTCGATATTTACGCCGCACAAAAGTAAAAGTAAAAGAGGTAATTTTTAGGGGACTTTTAGGGGACATATTTCAAAGTCCAAACTTTGAAATATGTCCCCTAAACAAAGAAAGAAAGTTTGAAAGTCAAATGACCTATTACTTACATTCGTGGGTATAAATACCTACTACAGGCCGCTGCAGAAATAATTTGTCGAAGTACCACTAACCAATCCAACACCCAGCGCGAGTGCGGTGCGGTCTGATCAGACCATGTCTCACTTGCTGGGCTGTCCCAAGTGCCTCTTACTTGCATCTTTGATAACGTAAAAATGCCACTGATGCCGCAATCAACACGGGCTCTATGCTCAAACAATATAAAAAAAAAAGAAAAAGGCTTATGAACATGAAAAGAAGAAGATGAATTCATCAAAAAGGTACCCCTGACCGTCATTACTAGGAGGAATACAGTGGTTGTAATGGCAACCATGTCATTTGGTTTAAATAGGTTTTTATATTTTATTTATATTTTAGATAAATTCCTTTATATGTATATTGTGAATGTGAGAACGTTCTAGGCCTTGTAGACTGCATATTTGAAGACCATTTTCTATTTTATACCGGATACTTGTTAACAGGTCTACACCTGTCCCTGTACCTGTCCTTACCTATGAAGGAGGCATTGTAAAAACCAATTATTTTTAAAAAAGCAAAGGTGGAGTTTCTTGGTGGCTCTTTTCCATAGGAAACGACCAATTGGAACCGTGCACCTTCTGATGTTCTTACCTTCTGATGTTTCACAAGTACCCATGTAGGTTTATGAAATAAAAGATTTTGATTTTACGATTAAGGGAGAAAAGCTTACCTACCAACCACTTCTGAAGTGCCTCTACCTTTTTCCACCATCATTTACAGCCTATTACATAATCAATTAACAGTCTTAAAATTATATACCTACCAGGTGTAAAAACGTCAACCTACTTTCCCGGACCCATCAATTTAAAAACTCCATAAAATGCAAAGCTTTCTGACCGTTCAATTGAGCAACACTTTACTTAAGAAAAACTTTTACTTGCGATATTGTGACGTAACTTCCTATAATTAAATGTTTTAATTATTCATCTTGCTTCAATAATATTCAAATGTTCACATGATGTAATTGTGTCGCATATCAATTTATTGATAGTGATCAAGTAAGCAAACATGACTGATTAGAATTACTTTTATATAATCTTTCGATTTTGTGTAGGTATTGTTTGAGGTTGATTACCTACATAACCTCGTGCTAAAATCCTATTGAGCAAGGTGACTCAAGTGTTTTTAGTTAAATTACGCCTTAGCTAGCCTCTGCCCGCGGCTTCGCCCGCGTGAAATTTCTTGTTCCCACGACCCCGTCGCATCGCATCGCCCGTCCTCCCTATTACCTACTTCGTTATAGCTTAGCGTTCTTTCCGACTTTTTATCTTTTTGCTCGACTCCTAAGAGTCCTAGCGATCACGCTATATATTTCTTGAGAAAGGCTATAGGCTATTTAACATCAGTTAAATAGCCTATAGCCTTTCTCAAGAATTAGGCTATCAAATGCAAAAAGTTTTTTTTTTTTAATTTGATAACCCAATTTTTTTTTATTTGAAATCCATCAGTCAGTTCGAGAGATTAGCGCGTTCAAACAAACACAATCTTCAGCTTTATTATTACTATAGATTTAAGTGAACTTTGAAAAGAAGAATAGCTAATCATCGCACTCGATATTTGATTGAAGATCACTGTAGCATACAATGAAGAGCAGGTCCCTACTCCGCTGCCAATCCCCTTGACATTTCTCACTGTCAACAACTACTTAACCATCAAGCCTTGCGGCCTAGTTACGACTACACTTTTTAATCGCACAAAGAAAGGTTTATATAAAGAAAAGACCCCTAAGGCATCAAACATCTCATTTCAAGTAGATAGGTTACCTCACTAACCATTGCTCGCGGCTTCAGCCACGTGTCAAATTAAACAACGGAAACGTACTACCGGCATAAAAACTCAAATCCTATATCCCGCAGATCATGGTCTACCTGTGTGACAAATTTCATCAAAATCCGTTCAGCCGTTAAGGCGTGAAAAGATAACTAACAGAGTGACTTTCGCGTTTATAATATTAGTATGGATTTAACATCATTTTCACCATAAGCCCCATACATTGCTCAACGGCACAATTTTATCGCCACCATCCTTACTCTATGGGTATGAGAACCCATGGTTACGTAACCCGTTGCTAGATATTATTATTATCTAGATGATCCTCTCTGACCTCTGCGTCGTAAGTTCTGTATGAAAAATTATTACCAGGTGTAAAGGTTGTCGTGGTTTCTTCATACTTTTACTAATGATCGGTTCTTATTACAGAGAAACCATTAAAATAGTTTTTTTTTTTGTAAAAATATAACCCTGCTTTTAGGCTTCCCTGCATTTGGGTAAAATACTACAAAGAACTAAAAACTATTGCTACTTCTCACTGAGGAGTTTTCTGATTACCTTAGAATGCAACCATCGATATTTGCATTCGTCGTAGTGTCAGGATTTTCCTGTCCCGATATTCTAAAGTCATCAAGACCAAATTTCTGCCACAGCGACCAATCTCAGCGGAGACCAGCTTTCGGCGCGGGAATATTATAGTGTACAAGTGTGGGGGCAGACACAGATGCAGTCTCTCTTCCTTTACTCTCATTGTCCTATGGGTCGGCAATCCCGATACTATAGTGTAGCTAAACAGAAAACCAATAAAATCTCTTTATAATGTAATAGCACAAGATATTAATAAACAATTAATTATACAACTAGTAATTTTGATTTTTTGTCGCCCAAAATTGTATACAATTCGATTACTGTTGAAATTACTAAGACACTCATTTGGAAATAGACAAGTAGTTTGTTAATAATAACCGAGAACATTTAGCAATACTTGATTGTTTGATATTAACAAAGCTGTATAGCGCGTTTTAAATAAGTCTTGGTTATCTGTAGCCGTATAATTTTTAGCCAAGCCAAATCGGTACTTTGCTAAAGCTTGATTTTTTCCGTGTATTCAGTCTTATTTTTGCTCGTTCATGAGTTCAAAACATAGGCATTGATGTATTAAAACGAATGCCTTGCAATTTATTACTCTGACAGGATAATAACATATGCAAAAAGCGAACAATGTCGGGGACGCGAGTGTTGTGTCTCTAATATCATCATTAATCAATGAGTTGACTAGTCAAATATTTAGTTAACCGAATTGTACCATCCGCCTTGTGACATAGGTACTGGTGCTACGCGTGTGTTGCGTTATAATTGAAAAAATACTTTGACTTGAATTAAGTATATATTCACGACTTTACATCAACACGTCACTTCTAGCACTGCTACTACTAAACAAAAAAACCATAATAAAAATATTTGACAATTTCTTGAACGTTCGAATGGAACACACCGGCAATTATAACCAGCCTGCATTTACTTCTAAAGGCACACACACCCACACACACACACACAAACACACAGCCACACAGCCACACACACACACACACACACACAGCCACACACAGCACACACACACACAGCACACAGCGCACACACACACAGCACACACACACACAGCACACAGCGCACACACACACAGCACACACACACACAGCACACAGCCACACACACACACACACAGTCCACACACACACAGCTACACACACACAGCCACACACAGCTCCACAGCGGCGGCAGCGGCGACACAGTCTCTACAGTACCTATCTATATATCTTTTTTAACACGGTGTTTTTGTAGAATTGTAGACGTACTTCTGACGATTCTGGAGCTGCTGAAAATGTACACCAAAGGGGGCTGAGGGTAAAAATCATACATACACCCAGACCCAGGTAATCGAGGATCTTTTTCAGGTTACCCAAGGTTGGTTAAGTAGATATATTATTTGCGATTAGAAAGAACAACTAAACTTTAGTTAATAGAGAATGTTTAAAATTGCATTATGCAAAGTTTAGCAATCATGCTGATTTTGACTCCACCCACAACTCGCCTTGAACGTCCACCTTTTCACAATAAACAAAATCCCTTTACAGTAAACATCACAGCGTTTCATCACAACCACAATAAAGGATCGTCATAGGTCACTACAGGGTGCACCGATGGAATCAATTCGAGCTAATCGATTAGGCACACTACGTGCATCGATTCGCCGCACCCGCTCTACGTCACTATTGTTGAATTATAGAACATGTTTCCTTTAATATTTCGAGATTCGAATGTGTTACAGTAGTTAAAAGTCGTTGAATAAGAAGGGTATTTCATTCAAAATAGGAAAGAAATTTGTCAGATAGCTGTCTATCGTTGGGAAAGTGCAGCTATTACAGTCTGCCACGACATGAGGTGATCCCATAATTATAACTTCTTCTACTTCCTTTGTTTCCTGAAAGCCAGTCGATAGAATGAGAAGCAGCATCTTTGACCAAAAAATGACAATTGACGATCATTTCCAACAGATTTGCTAGGTGTGGACAGTGACTTTTCTTTGAGGATTTGTATAGGTGGTGTAGGTAGGTACCTGCAATATGTAATATCATAATCAGCTTATAATGTTCCCACTGCTGGGACGCAGGCCTCCTCTCGGTCAGAGGGAGTGGGCCGTAAGACCCCACGCGAGCCCAGTACGGGTTGCTAAATGTCGTCTTCGAATTTTGTTGTTTGGTTGGCAATATGTAATATGTAGCCTAAATTCAGCAATGAAAAAATTGTTGACAGCTGCTAAAAAAATAAATAATTAATCATTGTTCTTATTACATTCATCAGGCCCGACCTTTATCCTTAAAAACTAATTAATTTTATTAATCATTATTACGGAGACTTCCAAAGCTGGTTAATTAATCAAAACTAACTGACCAATTTGTCTCATTTATCTTGTCTGGCTAACAAAGGGAAACTATGAAATCAAGTTATGCGCCATTGTGTATTGACGACCTGTACAGCCTCAGGCTTCACGAATATTGAATTGATATTCAATTTTTCAAATCATAATTGAATCGAATCTAATAAATTAAGTTTCTTAGATTGATTCTTAATTATGTCTCACATCGGACACCATATTCCAAAGATCTGCATGTTTCATATTATACTTAGTTTCTAAACAATGATTTGACTAATTTTTATCTCACGTACCTACTAAACAAATAGGCACGCACCTATATAACACGATATGTTCACACAAGCACACATAACAGTTGAACACTTATAATTCTTATGAAACAAAATAATACGCATCAGTTTCGGTTAATTTCGATATGATTTCGAAATACTTACTCTTGAAATATATTCTAAAGGACTTGAAGAACAAGCTCAGTACTTTCTAAGTCTAAAGTGGGTCATCACTACTAAAATAATAGCAAATTATTAATAACATAAGTTTTGCCACACCTGTATAATTTAACATTGCTGCAACTACATACACGTATATTTCGTTCAACTCAATTATGTTTTTAATAAATATAATGTAACAATGCAGTAATTTCGCCAATTCTTATAATTGTATCTTCGATCTACCAATATTACTGTCCTATTAACAATAGGATTATCTCAGTAGCAATAAATTGTCTTTTACTGTTCCATTATCAGATGTACTAAATTATTATGAAGAAATAAGCTCTTCCATTCCAAAGTAAACTAATCCATAAAGTTTCATCATTTTATTGGGAAAATCTACAAGAGTTAGTTTACGGAGTAAAATCTGTAAGACATACTCGTTTAAGTTTAGTAAAACTATGGTTTCCTAGAAGATTGTTGGCCGCCACATATATAGCGCCAGCAATTTACAGACGAATGATATCACTGAAACGTAAAGTTGGTGTGTTTTCCTAGATAACTTTTTTTGACAGCGTCAAGATCAAACCGCATTGCCATCATTTTTATGACAGCCGTCACCGCGGCTGGTATGTTGCGGCCACCGCTCTTCTTAGGAAACTGTAGCTTAAGTAGCTTTATTTAACAATTTATATGTATAGTCCGACTTTTAATTTGCTGCAGTAAAATGACATTGTTAATAACTCATTAATGACATTCTATTAATGACATTCTTAATAACTCATTTCGCACTGAGTTTAGAGATATGCATGTCAAATAAGTTTCGTTTGTTACACTATTCTGTAGGTACTAGAAAAACAAGATTTGGTTGATGGCCGCGAAAAAACAAAAAGACGCCAATTTCAGTCATTTAAGTAACACATAAGCTGTCATTTTACTGCAGTTAAGTCCGACTATAGATGTGCGTGTGCTCTTAAAATGCTATAGGAGTAAGACAAAGATGGGGCTGACGTCATCCGAGTAGTAGGAACTGAGACAAACCTTTTTTTGTAACGTTCATAAGATTTGCACTAAAAGTAACTACAAAGTCAAAGTCAAATCATTTATTTGAAATAGGCACATTAAAGGCACTTTTGAACGTCAAAACTTACAGTAAAATTGTATTGATTCTACAGTCGCCCCTTCCAAAAGGTAGTGTTTGTATGGAGAAGAATGGGCAAGAAACTCCACCGTTACTCTTTTAAAATGTTTTACAAGGTTTTGTATACATAATATAATTATATGTGAAGACGATGCATCTAGAATACAAGTTAGCTATTTGTGCTCGTTACTTACAACAACCGGATCGGTCATCGTGGTATGAAGTCATCAGTGTACATAAATATCTTTAAAACTTAATCTGATGAAGGCTTTATCATAATCAACTTTTCTTTCGTTTGATATTAGATTTAGTTTTAAGCCTGACATGCTCAGCATCCACATTGATGTACATGGATGGATGCTGGCTTTTTTATGCGTTTTGCGATCGGACGATTTTCTTCCATACATTCCTTTTTCTCACACACTCGGCAAAACTGTAGTTTTTTATGAATCTTTCATTCCTAGAAAACTACAGTACTTACGCTTAGCTACGTACTTCTAGAGACTACCTCATACAAACAAGCAATTACACCTCTTAACAATATGAGTTTAGATAGACATAAAACAAAATAATCTACTTTAAGATTATAATAATAAGAAAATGCTGTATTCACCTATTATAATTGTATGTTAAATTTAGTTCTGTATTTTCTGTTGATTTCTGTAATGTATACGAACATTGGTAAATCTAAATAAATAAATGAAATTTGCCTTCTATAAAACTTTCAATTAGGTACCGATCACGTACAATTTTATGGTAAATCTTAACGATAGAGATTAAGTATTATATCATGAGCCATCATTACAAAGCTTCCATCCATCATCATTATATCAACCATGGGAACTGACTTTCCCATAGGTTTGCTATGTTATTACAAATCAGATAACGCTTTTTTAAGCAATTTATTTTCTATTAGTTTTTGCGTGGATAATGTCGCTTTGTGTATTCTGTCTCCTTATCGTAGTTTTTATTTGTCTTTTGCTATCTTGGTTCTTCTAAGTGCATAATCAGCCACTAATGTCCACACTGCTGGAACAACGGCCGTAATCGACCACTCGAGTCCAGTGCGGGTTGTTAGATTTCACATGTCTTCGAATTTTGGATCTAGGACGTGCCGGTTTCCTCACGATGTTTGCCTTCAACGTTCTAAGTGCAAAACGGTGTCAATTCTGCATGCGCTAAGGAAGCTAAGCTTCTTAGAACGAAATGTTGTAAAAATATGTCCACAGTGGATTGTCTTGCAAGTTAAAATTATGCTAGTGCCAGTAGGAAAGCCTGCAGTATGCAAGTACTTGGTGGATTGACGAAATCATAAGAATACAAATCTTTACTGTACCAATGCAAGACTAAATTCATTTGTGAGCCTAAGACCTCCGACCCATTTTCCCATCTATGATTACTGCATTCATCTGTTTCAAACCATGCAATAGTTCATTTAATTTCAAATACTGCATTCGCTTGCCCTCATACCTTTTCAGATGTCTGCAATACAAGGAAGAAACCCATAAGACGAAAGTGTAGAAAACCATTGGGTAATTGGGTTTCTGGTAGCGAAGTTACCGAGTACCGAATATTTTGAAACTAGCAATTCCAAGCTATCATGAAGCTACAGTTAAACTCAATAATACCATAACTGTTAACACAGAACAGATAAATGCCGAAGGACCACGACTAATTGCCACAGAAACGAATGCACACCAAGACACAACAATCTGGCATGGTTGTGTCTTGTAAAACTAAAAAGTCAAAGTAAAAAATCCGTGCAAAGTGTGAATAGGAATACTATAGACGAGAGTGCTACTTTTCCTAATACCGTAATTTCCTGTGACCTACAACAAGGAAGACACACCATTTAGAATGCCCGCTCATCAAACGCAGCCAAGGGATTTCGTCAAAATTTTATTCATCTTTCTGATAAAGACTGAAAAGAGGACACTGCTCCATTATGGGAAACTATAGTGCTTCATTAGAATACTCAATTTTAATTTCATTCCTTCCATTTCTTCTTCTATGAAAGGATCATCAGGTTATACATCGATATGGTACCTACAGTGAGCCTACTGCATTGTTTTATAGTCTGACATAACTGTGTTCTACCGAAATGCTATTACGTGATCGAGTTTGCAATTTGATACGGTCGCGTGTTCCTGCCGCTATAATATTATTGTAATACGTAAACTTTCAACATATTTATTTTCATACTACTATTATTATCTAAACTCAGGTGTATAACCGTTACATGTAAATTGTGGATGAATACTATGATAGAATGATTTGGATGTAGCGGTTAATATTTGAGAATAATGAGTTGGACGACGACCTGGTGAAGGCCGCAGGAATCTGCTGGATGCGAGAAGCACAGAACCGGCCGAAGCCGACGTGGCGGTGCTGGGTGCCTATGTCCAGTAGTGGACGTCTTTCGGCTGAAATGATGATGATGATGATGAACGAGTTAGTTGATCAGGCCATGGATGGAAACAACCTGAATGTTGACTTCTTTTCAAAAAACACAACATTTGTGGTGGATTCGCAAATACGATTTGTACTACTTCCAAAGGTACGAATCAACTACATATTTGTTCATAGCAAAACTATCAATCGAAAAATTGTTCTTAGTACCAACTATATTGATTACGAAGCTTTACATAACAGCCCTTCTATACAAAAGTAATGACAAGCGTGACGAGTATACGTGATCAACTGAAAGGTTCGTAGTATGATTTATTAAACGGCGATATCGCGTGCAACGCTCTATAGGGAAGAACACTTTCACCGAGTCGTGTAACTTGGTGGAATGTGCTCATGATTGCCCTGTTATACAACTTTAAACCGACCTTTGGCTGTCCACTTAAGACGGCTATTTCTAAGGAGGTAAGTATCAGTAATGGTGAGCTAAACTTTCTTGTGTTTAAATCAAAGCGTGTCTACTTGGCAGCTATATCAGGAAAACTTGGAAGATTACATTACCAGATATTAGGTTGGAACTTCATCATCCATCTCTTACAGACGTGCTGTTTGTTTAGTTTTAATTATTTTTTTGATTATATTCTTGAGTAACTATATTTGTATAAAATAAAAATAAAACAAGTAAATAATATGCACTCATTTAAGATATGGAAGAGCGAGCCCCCCACACAGGCGTTTTTGCTTAAAAGGAGGAACCAATCACTAGTAGTTAAAAATAATAAAGTATTATTCATTTTCTTTTCGTTTTTCACTATCCTGCTTTTCAAAAACGGGCTCTGATAAACTCAACAGATTAAAATAGAAAGTCAGAGCTTTAAATACTTCGACAGTTTACAGGATATACACTAAACGAACATAATTATTCAGGAATTCATTTTCAGATCCGGTATATTAGCACAAACGTGATGTAATTGTGTACTCAAGTTAGCTCCGTATGGTGACTGCTCAGGTACGTATTTACCCGTATATTTAAGTTGCACTCGGCACTTACGCTGTTACAAAACTATTGGGACTTGTGCATAGAAATAAGTTCTTATCGGAACCCGGAAAATCCTATTATAGAGGAGTTTTCCGTTTACTGAATTTAATATACAAGCTTCGTTTTTCTTTACTTAAACCTCTCAAGGGGACATTGTATTCATCATTGAAAAGTTTTGTTATGGGACTAATACCCTTAAATCGGGAAAAGAAAATCAGCTGGTCTTTACATTACTTGTGGTCACATGTTCAGATTCAGATTCAGATCCTTCCAGGAACACTGGGTGGGGACAGTCCTAGGTCTGAATTAATCATTTTAATACTGTTTTGAAAACTAACAATACTAACCTATTTACATAAGCATTATTGTTACTAAAACCAAAATACTAACAATATTGTGGACCTAGTCTGAAATAAAGTTTTACTTAATTTAATTTATAAACCAACAAATCGTACCTATGTCACAGCCAATTTAAGATACAGGTTGCACAGAGAATCTGCGGAATAATTACGTACCACACATAAGATGGCAATCAATCGCAATGCCTTTCATCTTGACAGTTCGGCCATGTTCATTGCTTTATTTACGTAGTTGAACAGACGATTTTTTCAAATGCATGAAGCAATTGGAATTAGTGTGCTGACTTCAATTGACAAATATTAACAAGCAAAATTAAGTTCTTTAATTATACATTCAGAAATCAGACTACAGACTAGCTTGCGTGATTTGATAATCAGCGTTATTACACCCAATTGGTCGGATACGATGCACCTGTTTTTGAAATCTCGGTGTGCCTTTCTGCAACCGTACACCCATGGTTAATACACTATAATGTACTACGTATACCCCTGAACCCTTAGGCGACCACAGAAGTGGCTATGCTCCACTTACATTTGCAAAACCATGTTCCATGGCACCTTGCGTAACTGAATTAACTGGCCTTTTGTGGTTACCTATTAAATTCAATATTTCACAAACTGCGCCCCGCGATCATCACGTAGATCTTCCATTTTGCGTGTGATGGACTTCTTGCGTAACCTACTTGTACGTTTGATTCGACTATGAAGTTTTGGTATAGGTAGGTTAGACAAGCCCAAAATTGTTTATCAGAAAGATTAGTCATCGCTTGACTAAGCTTATTAGTGGTATTCATGATAAAGCCTAATGAAAAAACCCAGTAACACTTGTCTCAATCTAGGAATCAAAACGAAATTCACTCTCAGAGTCTCAGCAGTCGCGCTTGCGACCGCGAGACCTCAAATCTCAAATCTCAAATCGTTTATTTGCAATCCATAATGTAATTACAGGTGGTAGGTAAATAAAAAATCTAGAATCAATTACGAACCCTGTCGGGCACAGCAAATTTTTTAAGGAAGTAGAGAGAGGAAGAGCGCTTTATTAATTTTCCTTGCTAATTAGTTAGAATTATTTTATATCTTATTATTACCTATATTTTTATATTTCCATTCATTTACTTTTCTATTAGATTTTATATGCAGGTCTATCTATTAATTTGTTATTTATTTAACTTGTTCATTTTTATTAGTGTAATACCTATAGTTATTAAGTATTATGCTATAATTGATTTTTGTTGTTTTACTTAAAATATATCTGTTATTCATAATTATGTATTATTATTAAATATTGAATTTATCCATTAGAATTATTTTATATCCTACTATCTATGTATTTATATATCCATTCATTTACTTATTATTTAATATATTATATGCAGGACTGCAGGTCTATCTATTCATTTATTATTTATTTAATTATATTTAATATTGCTTATTTCTTTACTTGCTTAAAAATTGTTCATTATTATTAATGTAATATGTATAAATATTAAGTATTATAGTATAATATGTTTTTTTTTTTTTTAATCTTTTATGTATTATTGTTATTGAATTTATCCGTTAGATATTCTTGTACTGTGTAATAACTTTTTTTAATTAAGAATTGCTTTAGTTTATTTAAAAATAAACTGGTTTTATTTTGTTGTTTTATGTCTTCTGGTAATTTATTATATATTTTTATTGACATTGAATATGGACTAGATGAATGTAGCTTAAGGCGGGAGGGGGGCAAATTTAGTCTATTTTGATGTCGCAACGAATAATTTGTTTGTAAGTCTCCCCGTGTGCTGTAAGAATCTGGATATTTACGGACTAGTTTACATAATTCTAAGATATAAATACCAACTAAGGTGAGAATCTTGTGTTTCTGAAAGTAAGGCTTGCAACTATCTGTTGGTTCTATATTTGTTATTATACGTATAAGCTTTTTTTGGAGGGTAAATAGAGAGGGAGCGTCTGTGCTATTTCCCCATAAGATGATGCCATAGTTAAACCAAGCGTGGGCATACGCGTAGTATGTGACTAGTGCGGTTGGTAGGTTTGTAGTCTTTTTTATTTCGCGGAGAGCATATGAAAACTTTGAAATTTTTGCTTTTACTGTCTGTATATGTGTTTTCCAGTTTATATGAGTGTCTATTGTTAAACCTAGGAGAGTGAAATTGTTAACTGTTTCTAATTTATGTTGGTTAAAAGTAAAATCTATATTTATTTGTTTTTTCTGCCAAGGGTGAAAAGCTATTAATTTGGTTTTGGTAAAATTTATTTCGAGATTATGGTCGCTCATCCAGTTTACAGTTTTTTCAAGAATAGTTGTAAGTTTTTCATTTAATTTAGCATTTGTTTGGCATGAAGTCAGGATCGAGATATCGTCCGCAAAAAGTACACATGGCCCGTCTATGGTTTTGGGAAGGCCATTTATGTATATGAGGAAAAGCAGGCAACCTATTACACTTCCCTGGGGAATTGAAGCATGTATTGATTTAACATCAGATCTAATGAGCTGTGCTTGTTTTGTTTTTTGATTGTAGTATTCAATCTCAACTAATTGTTCTCTATCCTTTAAATATGATGCGAACCAGTCATGAGCTTTTCCACGTATTCCTATTTCGTATAGCTTATTCAATAGTATTTTAAATTGCACTTTGTCGTAGGCCTTAGTCATATCAAGTAAAATCCCTATTGCATATTGTTTACTATTTATAATATTTAATGTTTCTTGGATGTATTTATAAACAGCTAGCGTTGTAGATCTGTTTTTGCGAAATCCATTTTGGCAGTCATCGAAAATCTTATATTTTTCACAAAAGGAGTATACACGATCACACATTGCTCTTTCGAAGACTTTGGATGCTGTAGGAAGAAGGGAAATTGGTCTATAGTTATTTGGGTCTGTTTTTGCGTTCTTTTTATGGATAGGTTTTATTAAAGCTTTTTTTAGTTGATTGGGGAAAGTGCCCTCTTCGAAAGATTGATTTATTAATTTATAGAACGGCAAGGTAAGTTCATCAGCGCACTGTCTGAACAGAGTCGGTGGGAGTTCGTCTATGCCGTGACTATTTTTATTTTTAAGGTTCTTTAAGATCTGGTTTACTTCATATCCGTCGACTGGGGTAAGAAACATGGTATTTTCAGTAGGGTTAATCACTGATGTTTCTCTCCGTATACCGCCGGATCTGTGGGTGGTATTTTCCCCGATAGATGCGAAAAAGTTATTGAAAAAGTTAGCTACTTGTTTAGGTTCACTTACTAGGTTTGTTGTTTGTAGTGTTATGTTTTGTTTCTCATTTTTGGTTGTTTTGTTTGTCCGTTCCTTTACAATATTCCACATGGTTTTAACTTTATTTGATGATTTATTCATTTTATTTATGTAATGTAATTTTTTTGCTGCTGTTACAGATATATGAAGACCTGCAGCATATATGAAGGCTATACACCCATGATACACCATACACCATCAAAGGACGGCTCAGTGGCAGAAACAAGCATTGCTCAACACATTTCGATAGTTCACCACCATTAGCGAGACGATATGTTTTCGATCTGTAATAACATGCAGAGAGATGTTACCGTCGTTGTTCTATTACAATAATGATGCTAGTTGCCGCATCATTGACCTACATGATTGACGTATTGTTACATTGTCACGACATTGAGAGGGTTATGAAGTTGCAGCTTTTTGATAACTCATTGGAAGACTTAAATTATGGAAATAGGGAGCGATTTTATGTCTCTAACTTTTAGCAGTGTTGAAACGAATAAATAAAACTGGTTTTCGTCTTCGATCGCAGAAATAGCCTTTAAAAGGACACCCAAAAACAACATTAGGTATAACAAAAACCTGTATTTATACCCTTTACAAAATTTTAGCCAAGTCCAACTTCGGATTACAATAGGTAGGTAGTTCTTATTAGTTTGGACTTCTTTAACAAAAAGGATTGCCATTAAATTTTATGAATGTTTGCACTGTCACTGTCAATTTCAAGACCAAAAAAGCAAATTAGTAATGTTCAGAGTACAATAATATTTAAAGTAGTGTTCAATGATTAATATATAAGTCAATGGTAAATGTTAAGTTTTCTAAATTGTGGTGACTCATCCACAAAATCCCCTAGAATCACGAGTTGAAGCTAATTGAAGTTGATATTTTTCAAGTGGTGTGGATGTTACATATTTCACAAAATGCAACAAAAATATTCGATTGAAAATATTATATCAAAAATAAATTGTTATTCTGTGGTGTTTGTGCTAGTTCCTGGGACCACTATCTTCCAACTAAATATCGTATATCCGTATCTTGTCGTGAAGTACGATGCTGGTATCGCAAAACAGTTGATGCATATTTGTTTAATATCGTTCTGCTTCATAAACGTTGTTGGTAACTTGATGCTTAGCATTTTCATGGACTCAACCCTGAAAAGGCCCATAGTTGGTGAAGGCACGTCCTACTGCGAATACTGTAAAATGTTGCGGCCAGCGAAGAGTTGGCATTGTAAGAAATGTAACGTTTGTATAATGAAGCGGGACCACCACTGCTTCTTCCTTGCGCGCTGCATCGGATTGTACAACCAGAGATATTTCATCTTATTCCTCGGACACGGGATGCTCACAATGCTGTATATAACTTACTACAACTACTATTTCGTAACATCGAACTCTATAGCACTAAAACCATTACCGGGACAAAACTTTTTTATGTTTTACTTGTTCCTAAACTTTACTCTTTCTTTTTTGTCTTTAATTTTTTTTGTCATTCAATTAAGGAATGCAGTGACAGGCGTGACTTGTTATGAGTCTAAGTTCCCTGAACTAAGAAAACCTGCGAATTGGAGGAAAAATTTGCTCAACATATTCGGGACTAGATGGTACTTGGCCATAGTGTGGCCGCTGTGTGAAAGTGCTTTACCGAATGAAGTTAAAGATACTTGAAGGAGCTATGCTATTTAAGTGAAGAGAAAATTAAATATTAGAATGTTTGTAATGTGTTGTATTATTTATTAAGTTTTAGAGATCTTGCATCTTCGGATCTTTCCCAAGAAAACTTTGATTAACAATCAAAAGTAATTTATTGAAATTAGGCTGGCACTTTTTGAAAGTCAAAATTACATGAGGCAGATGTGGTGCTTCATGAGTCGTGCTTTAAAAAGAAATTCCCGGTGACAAGATTCAAAAGTGATGACTGATGAATACCATTTTCCACCTTGTTGATTTTCTAATACTTATCATAATCTCTACTATCATCATTCTTCAGTATCATATCACTTACCACCAGCAATTCCAACCACGGACCCAACATTTCAACACTCTTATTCAACCTAATTTGCGACTCTATTGGATAAGTGACAGGTGCTATTATCACTAATATATAACAATGAAGAAAATGGCTATTGTTCTTTGACGCCATCGATCATCAGTATAGGTCTAATGGAGCTCTAATGAACCTGCAATGATATACGTCTTAGAATGGCGATAAAACGGTGCTTTGGGACTATCACTTATAGTATAGTGACAGATCAAGGACTGCTGTTATTTTGTTTTATGGTTGTTATATGCCATGGGAAATAAAATGCTAGGATATTATGTAAGTGCTGGTTCTGCAACTGCTCTAAGACTTTGGACTAACATTTCATTTGAACTAACGAAATACGGAATTGCAAAACGATGAAGGAAAACATCGTAAGGAAATCGGCATGTCCAAGAACCAAAAAAATCGAACACATGTGACATACACTAACCTGCACTGGTCCCGCGTGGTGGATCACGATCCACTCCCTCTCACTGAGTGGAGGCGTGTGTCCCATCAGTGGGAACATTATAGGCATATAATGCTAAATGGATGATGAGGGATGATGCAGGCTAACAATAACAGTAATGCTAAATACGCCAATTCCCAAAGAAATAGTTTTTGCCTGATTGTTTCTATGATGGAGGTTTCTTAAAACTAATTTCCTTAACAATGTTTGCCGCTCAATCCTCCGTGCCTACAAAAGTCAATTTAAGCTCGGAGTTTATCTTAATTTGAAACATTTGAAAGCGATACACCACAAACTATCAAACTATGGCAGTAGAAATAACAAGCATTGCTCAACACATTTCGATAGTTTACAACCATTACCATGATGATATGTTCTCGATCTGTAATAACATTGATTTATTTCAGAAATCCCCACCGATAAATCCCCACCAGTGTTGTGTAGAAAAATTTTACTGTAGTTTTCTCTACGTACATACATCCCTCACGACAACTTCCCATAGGAGTAGGCAGAAACTACAGCACGGCACCTGCTACGATCCTTACATACTGCTTTAGCTACGTCCACATTTTTCGTGGTTTTTCTATTATAATAATGAAGGTAGCTGTCGCATTATTGGTCTACAAAAATATGAAGTGTATAATTGGTGCGGGAGTTTTCGTGAGTTTAAAATGTTTAATAACGCCTGTTTGGCTGCCCAAGGAAGAGTTAAATTAGTACATTTTAAATTCAAATGCAAATGGTGACCTTTCAGCATTTTCTTTTTTATACATATAAAACTTGTTTTCCTCTGAGATCCCAAAAACTAAAACATTCATTAACAAAAACACTTAACACCCTCATCCTTTGGACCATTAGCCGTTTAATATAATAAATTATCCTTTATGTATAAATTTCAAAAAAAAATTAAGTGTAAAACAATCGATATACCTAGCGTCTGGTGGCTTACTGTCAGTTGCAGACAAGTAAAGGGCCGAAATGCCAGGATCGTGCGCCGGCGCAACGGTACACTTTCGAACTGATATCCTCTAGCTATGTATATTTCTGTGTATTTATTTGTAAGTACGAATGTGGGATGTTATGTGACTTACGATTTATGACATGAAGAAGTTGGTTTTTTAACCGACTTAAAAGGAGAAGGTTCTCAATTCGGATGTTTATATTATTTTTTATGTATGTTCGGGCATAACTCCCTCATATATTATAGACGGACTTGTATTTTTTTTTTGTTCGAAATAGGGTTATTCCGAAATGGTCCCATTTAAATTTCGTAAAGATCTGATGATGAGTTTCGGAGACAGACAACGGAACTCTTCAATAAATGCGAGCAAATCAACCGCGATTGCTGCTATAGCTTTAGTATGCATTGTTTACGCAATTACACAACATAACATCACGTCTGTACCCTTTAAAGGGGTAGGCAGATGTGTTCAATAGCTTCCTGCCACTGATATTCACATAGCAAGTAGTGTTATATGAATTTGTTTGGGGTACAACTACAAAGTGAAAAATAACTTTAATTTCGAAAGTCGGTGTCAAAAAACGAAAATACAGCACCAACGACACAAATTAAAGTTATTTTTCACTTTGTAGTGTTTTATTGGAAGTCGGTTGTTTTTTATGATAGTTTTGGATTTGATGAAATGTTTATCTGACTCACGTGCGGCTGAGGCACAGTATACGAACGAACATGTTAATGAAGGACGTCATTCAACTCCTACGTATCGAGGTGACTCCGATACGACACGCGCCTGTGACGGTCCAGCATAAATCATCCCTCGAGAATACAATACGGCCGTAACGCGTAGCGGACGTGGTGCGACGCCCTCCCCCTACTGTCATGTTATACAAAAAAAATCTACCTAAGCACCTACATAAAAATGTGCGTTGAATTCTAAGCACGTGGTATCATAACATACCGATAGCAAAAAATGTTCGCATGACTTGTTTTCCTGAACTTTAGTCATTCTGCGGTCAAAATAAATCTCGTTCAACTTCTTTCGACGTCATATTAAAAACTGGTTTCCTACAATGCAGTTGCCATTTAAGAAATTTTGCGTCTTGTCAAATGTCACTGTCAATCTCAAGACTGAAGGACTGAAGATATATTTTGATCACAGACTACAATAAGTTTAACAACATTGGAGAAATTGTGGTCGACGTTAAACATTTCACACAATGCATTTATTTCATCGTGGATCCATAATTGGAAACATTATTTCAAGAGTACCATATTACTTTGTGGTATTTCTGCTAATTCCTGGGATCTTTGTCTTCCAACTGACTATCGTGTATCCCTTTCTTATCGTGATGTTCGATTGTGGCATCGCTAAACAGTTAATACACAGCTGCATAATAGCATTCTGGTTTGTAAACGTTGTTGGCAACATGGTTTTCAGCATGATGATGGACTCAAGCTTGAAAAGGCCCGTGTTCGGCGAAGGCACGTACTGCGAATACTGTCGAATGTCGCGGCCAGCGAAGAGTTGGCATTGCAAGATATGTAATGCATGTATCATAAAGCGGGACCACCACTGCACCTTCCTTGCGCGCTGCGTAGGGCTATACAATCAGAGATACTTTATTCTATTCCTTGGACACGTGATGCTCGCAATGCTATATACAACTTACTACAACTACTACTTCATAACTCTGAGGTTTGACGATGACGCATGGATACTATCTGCTGCCCGCATCATCAACCCGATGCTAAGGTTCGTGATCCCTGAACCGCTGAGCCTCGTAGACATGTATGTGTTGTACGTGTTTATGAATGTGGGTGTTATATTTTGGTCTGCTAGTTTGTTCTTCTATCATTTAAGGAACGTAGTGATGGGCGTCACTTCCTATGAGTCTAGGTTTCCTTCACTAATGGACTCATCGAAATGGAAGCAAAATTTGCTAAACGTATTTGGGACTAGATGGTACTGGGCCATAGTGTGCCCGCTGTGTTCAAGTCCATTGCCGAATGATGATAAAAGTCCTTGAAGAACCTGTAATATTTTTGTGAAAAGGCTTTTGTAAATACTTTTTTTATTTAGTTATTAAATAATTCACAACTATTAATCTAATTTACTGTTTGTTTCACCGCCTCTAAAAAAACTGCATGTGATAACATTTTCTGTTATCAACAAGATCTGCCATTCAGCCATTAACTTTATTATTTCGTAAATTCAAGAAGTTGACACCAACCCGGAAGTCAAACAGACATTATAACTGGTAACCAGATATAATCTTCATACAACTGGCTCAATAATACTGATCCACATTCTTCCCAGCTACTTGTAAGCCTGAAGCGATAGGGATCTTGCAAGGTTGCGGTTGACTCCATAAATATAGGTTCCATTGCTGGCTGCGCAGGGCGCGGGGGGCACGCGACCGTTACCTAAGCGGCGATAAAGCGGCGGACACCCGCTGCATGCTAATGTCCAGGAAGTGGGCTCGGCTGCGGCTATACTATGATGAATGCTTGTGGTGGGGACCGTGGGGAGTGTGTACGAATGGTTAGAATGACGTGCTTTGGATAAAGATTTGGTTAAACTATATAAAATGAACGTTGAAACTAGTGCTAATCTGTTAGAAGTCTCTTACTGATAGAATAATTGGCACACTTTGACTTATTATAAAAATTTTACAAAAATTGAATATGCTAAACGCTAATAAGTATAATATTAATTAGGTACTATCTAAATGACAAATTTTAAATTACATTCTTACTAACTTTATAAATTCGAAAGTAACTCTGTCTGTATGTTACCTTTTCACGCCTAAACCACTGAACGGATTTCGATAAAATTTGGCAGAGAGATAATTGCATTCCGGGGAAGAACATAGGATAGTTTTTATCCCGATATTCCCACGGGACCGACACTTATGCGGGTGAAACCACGGGCACTGCTAGTATCTTATAAAAAACTATTTACTTAAATAATTTATTATAGTATAACAACATAAGTCAAATAAAAGCCCTATTCCTATCTCCTAATTTGTTGTGCCTGACAGGATCCACTATGACCATGTAAAACCTTCCATCTAAGTTCACATTGTGGAATGCACTAATTAACCGACGGTAATTAAAAGCTTATTAAGTGAAATGGAATCGCACTACAATTCGTGGCATGCGCTGTCCGCGATGGGCACGCGACGTCGATGTGGTCACCGTTACGCAGAACCCGTTACCACATATTGTACATACACTATGCCTGTACATTCGACATAATGTACGGTGAGGACAGTGGACGATAGAAGACTTGGTGAATTTTTGTCATGAATTGATGATGACTAAAAGATACAACTACAGAATAATGTAGTTTAGAAATTCAATAACACTCTCTTAGACTAATAGGAAGAAGAGCAACAAGATAAGAAGACTGTAAGTAGGGATATATCATTATTAATTAGCTTATGGAGAATCGTAAAGGCTCAATCCTACAAATAGGCGCGACACAAAGCTACCGCAAGTCGCGCAATGAGCGATGCCTTTGTGTCGCGCGCGATTATATCGCGTGTCGCGCCTGTTTAATGGAGCCTTTACTCATTCCCTCATGCTGCTATGCGTTTAGTGATAATGATGCTATATCATTTCTAGAAGTCACTGCTGATATTAAGTATGAGTGACATCAACATCATCGTCATTTAGCTAAAAGACACTAATGACCTCCCCAAAGCCTCGCGACAACTACCGGGCATGTGTTCTTGCGTCCTACACCAAGCTATCACATATTATTGTGTTGATATACGACTAGATAGCTATACGTACGTAGTTGATAGTATGCACAGGGTGAAATTGGTTAGCGAAACTCCATATATGTGATGGCTCTTATGACGATAAAACAAAAAATATAATTTTTTTAGCTCATAATTTCAACTACACTACGAGTTGGCTAGCTAATAAAATTTGACCCTGCAGGTATAGATGATGATATATTTACAGGTACCTACCAGGATCCCATGTTCATAAAGATGATTCGTTTCATTTTTGTCATCACTACTTTGAACTTTATCTAATTTCCCATTCACGATCTCTAACACTTCTCACATCAATCTATTAACTATCTCAATCCTTTGACAGTCGGTTGCAACATAAATACTTGCGTTTGATGTCAATCCTTCATCTTTATGTTAGTATCACGAGCTTAAACTGGGGCGAGGAGATCGTTCGCAGGTGATGGTGTATAGTGGTGATCATTTGTTTGTTTAGCTTGTCTGTTCTTTTGGGAATGTGACCTTTTCAATGTTGCGTTGGAAAGTGTAAGCGAAGAATCGGGTGTTATTTAATAGTTGAAGCGATTGATTGTCACGTCCGGCTGGAATGATTTCGATCAGAAATCAATCTCTGGGACAATGGGAGCTCTGACTTATCTATATATTTTGTTCATTTTAGAAAGTAAGTATTCTAAAATATAATCTTGCTGTTTGAAATATCTAGAAACTAGTTTTTACCCGTGACTTCGTCAGTGTGAAATGTCTTGCCCTCCCGGTGCACCCTGTCGCATCGCTTCACCTGCCCGCACTATCATTTTCATATCATATCTTTCGTTTTCGCTTAAGGCTCTTCTGTCTTTTTTTCTTTTTGCTCGGCTCTTCAGGGCCGTAGCATTAAATAGCCTATAGCCTTCCTCAAGAATAGGGGTATCAAATACAAAAATACTTTTTTAAATCCGACCGGCAGTTCCAGAGATTAGATAATCAAACAAACAAACAACATCTTCAGCTTTATTATAAGTATATATAGATATATATTAGTACAGATATAGATAAAAGTACCAGCTTCCGGCTTATACTAAGTACCTAGATAGATCAGAAAATGAATAACTCTCCTCGATTGTAATCACCATACTTACTTATAATAACTACGTATACTCGAGAAACACCGACCAATAATCCGCACAGCTTATTACATACAGGATAGAAATCGTACGGAAACATTTAATATTATCGTACTCGAATCAACCACATTACCAACTTAATACTACATCTGCCAAAATTATCTTCCATACATTATCTACGTACAAATGTACGCAATCAACGTGCTGATGGAACGCAAATGTAAGTTTGTAGACAGTTATGATACTGCTGCCTGCTTTCGCTTCGGCTCATATAATTTATGTACTAGGTATATACAGCTATAATGTTATGTATATGTATGTTAAATAATATAGGTAGACGGGTCGATTTTTTAATTTTTGCTATTACATGTTGTCTAGCTAGTAACTACTGTGTGTTACCACCACTTTACTAGTTGATAAGTATACAGTAGAATTTAAACAAAATGACAAATAGGAACTGTGACTATGGATAATGAAGGGTCATAGCCGATCCTTGTCTAAAAATGCAATGACGTAATTCGTACCAGTCTTTGTAGAAAACACCGATGGACCTACACCTGCGAAAATTTCAGTAATGAGAATGAAAGGGCGAGATCCAACGAAAACTGAAAATTAATTATGCGTATAAGACTAGGGTTGGGAGAAGTATCGATCTTTCCTACCCTAGTCTTATACTCTCAGTCAGTTACTCAGTCAGTTAGTCAGTTACTAAATTATCGCTATAAAAAGTGTCAAGTCGACAATGAAACCTAGTTTAATGTAACAGACAAACGCTCCTGTATTCCCCAAAGGAACAGGCAGGATGTCTACCACGACCACATTTCGCCAGTTGTGTTAAGTCTCATGTAAAAGGGGTGAGCCTAATGGCAATTCAGAACTCTGACGTGCTGCTGAGAAATTCCTAAAGAAAATACCCAAAAGAAATCAGCCCGAACCTCTTCAAAACCTTGAAGAATAAGGGCTAAAATGGTATGTTTTGAACCGATCCTTCTCCTCTAGCCGTCTGGCCTTTTGGGCTATTACTGTCTGAATGAAAACGGGTTACCTACCCTGTCATTAGTAGGCGGAGAGAAACCAACCTGTCTGACTTATGCACTATCACGACCGCAATAAATATTATACAGCACATTCTGTTGATTTCTCAGTCCGATTTACACCTAGATATTTATGTAGCTTTGTGATTGTTTGAGTTAGAGAGGACATAACCACCCCAATTGTGTAACACACTTTCCATCACAAACTGAATCATTTTGAAGAATATTACTAATCCATTGCTTCATTTGTTCGAAAAATTTGTGTGCTCAACAACTTAAACAACGCAATGGATGTTGTTAAACTATCAAAATGAATGGTATTGCTACTGATAGTGTTATGCAATTAGCTACTCCGCCGGTTTTTGGAACGATTGATCAAGTCTTTGTTATGAAATCTGATGATAGCGTGGTTGTTTTCCAAAATAACGTGACCTAGATTCTTAAAAAAGAAATAAAAAACATAACCTACTGTAAAAGTTTTATGAGGTTTGATTAATACCAACCGATTTTCCTAATAGATTTTCAGAATCAAGAAGTCAGTGTATTTAAAAGTAAATATTTAAAAAAGGCAATTTTTAATCCAACGATACATAGTCAGTAATTTTTGAAGATACTCCACTGTTCTATCCATACAGAGCTAAGTGGTTGTCCAAAATACCAACTATACATTATAACACGAGGTTTAATAGGCGTCTAGAATCCGGGGTTAATTTGGCGTTGCTCTTGACACTCGAAAAACCCATCTTTAGTTTAATTTGTGAACCTAATGCACCACGTTTTTGCGGCACGATTTTGAGCTAAGTTCAAAGGGCTAGTGAAGGGAGTGTTCAAGGAAAAACGAACGGTAACTCATTATACTGCTCAATTTAATAAAATAAAACGGAACTCGCGGCAGCAATTAGTATGTTATCGTGAATTACAAGTTCTGTTATAATTTTATGACATCGGTATTTTATTGACGCATTTACGCGATGCAGCAAATGATACAAAAAAATAAGCGCGAATTTTAGGAATCACACACGTACAATGCATAATAATTAAGCTTGAATATTTGTTTCTGTATTTCTCAGTAAATAATTGAAATCGAATATCAATGACTCATTGAACACTTCTAGGAGAAGGCAATGACTCAAGCATATAGATCCTTGCTGAATGTTAAAGTTACATTTCCATCTTGAATGTTGCTCTCACTACATAAACTACTTTACAGCCACTGGGCAATCTTTGTAGGAACTAATATTTTACACAGAAATAATCACGATTCAACAAAAACTATTGAACTTTAACCACAGAAATAACTCATTGATAGCGTGCGAAGCCAGTGTACTATCATACTCCGATTGTAACGTCAGTTACCAAGCGAACGATTTCGACAGTCATTATGAAACAATCGATTTCCGATCAACAATAGATTGAGCGATTATGTCAGCGAGATGAGTTTTTGATTCGATATAAATCGCCTGTCAACAAAACCCGACAGTTGAGTTAGATAACTTCTCTTCTTCGTGCAGACTTATATCTGCAATAAATCGCATCATGCCATCATCAAAACCATATTTATTGAGAAAAAAAAAATGTTGCCAAAACGGCGGGAATTTGAACATTGCATCGGCAACCATCTTGCATCAGTAATTTTTTTTTACTGAGTATTTTCACAAGAATCGAATTAAATAATCGTTGATAATCGTGAGCTATCATTAACGCAGTAGTATTGCTGCATTTTACATAATTAGTGAGTAAGAATTGCTGTTTCTTTGGTTTACAAAAGGTGAAAATAATTGTTGTTAGTCAAATAGTAGGTAAGTAATTTGTTTACCGTTGTAAGCGAAGAATCGGGTGTTATTTAATAGTTGAAGCGATTGATTGTCACGTCCGGCTGGAATGATTTCGATCAGAAATCAATCTCTGGGACAATGGGAGCTCTGACTTATCTATATATTTTGTTCATTTTAGAAAGTAAGTATTCTAAAATATAATCTTGCTGTTTGAAATATCTAGAAACTAGTTTTTACCCGTGACTTCGTCAGTGTGAAATGTCTTGCCCTCCCGGTGCACCCTGTCGCATCGCTTCACCTGCCCGCACTATCATTTTCATATCATATCTTTCGTTTTCGCTTAAGGCTCTTCTGTCTTTTTTTCTTTTTGCTCGGCTCTTCAGGGCCGTAGCATTAAATAGCCTATAGCCTTCCTCAAGAATAGGGGTATCAAATACAAAAATACTTTTTTAAATCCGACCGGCAGTTCCAGAGATTAGATAATCAAACAAACAAACAACATCTTCAGCTTTATTATAAGTATATATAGATATATATTAGTACAGATATAGATAAAAGTACCAGCTTCCGGCTTATACTAAGTACCTAGATAGATCAGAAAATGAATAACTCTCCTCGATTGTAATCACCATACTTACTTATAATAACTACGTATACTCGAGAAACACCGACCAATAATCCGCACAGCTTATTACATACAGGATAGAAATCGTACGGAAACATTTAATATTATCGTACTCGAATCAACCACATTACCAACTTAATACTACATCTGCCAAAATTATCTTCCATACATTATCTACGTACAAATGTACGCAATCAACGTGCTGATGGAACGCAAATGTAAGTTTGTAGACAGTTATGATACTGCTGCCTGCTTTCGCTTCGGCTCATATAATTTATGTACTAGGTATATACAGCTATAATGTTATGTATATGTATGTTAAATAATATAGGTAGACGGGTCGATTTTTTAATTTTTGCTATTACATGTTGTCTAGCTAGTAACTACTGTGTGTTACCACCACTTTACTAGTTGATAAGTATACAGTAGAATTTAAACAAAATGACAAATAGGAACTGTGACTATGGATAATGAAGGGTCATAGCCGATCCTTGTCTAAAAATGCAATGACGTAATTCGTACCAGTCTTTGTAGAAAACACCGATGGACCTACACCTGCGAAAATTTCAGTAATGAGAATGAAAGGGCGAGATCCAACGAAAACTGAAAATTAATTATGCGTATAAGACTAGGGTTGGGAGAAGTATCGATCTTTCCTACCCTAGTCTTATACTCTCAGTCAGTTACTCAGTCAGTTAGTCAGTTACTAAATTATCGCTATAAAAAGTGTCAAGTCGACAATGAAACCTAGTTTAATGTAACAGACAAACGCTCCTGTATTCCCCAAAGGAACAGGCAGGATGTCTACCACGACCACATTTCGCCAGTTGTGTTAAGTCTCATGTAAAAGGGGTGAGCCTAATGGCAATTCAGAACTCTGACGTGCTGCTGAGAAATTCCTAAAGAAAATACCCAAAAGAAATCAGCCCGAACCTCTTCAAAACCTTGAAGAATAAGGGCTAAAATGGTATGTTTTGAACCGATCCTTCTCCTCTAGCCGTCTGGCCTTTTGGGCTATTACTGTCTGAATGAAAACGGGTTACCTACCCTGTCATTAGTAGGCGGAGAGAAACCAACCTGTCTGACTTATGCACTATCACGACCGCAATAAATATTATACAGCACATTCTGTTGATTTCTCAGTCCGATTTACACCTAGATATTTATGTAGCTTTGTGATTGTTTGAGTTAGAGAGGACATAACCACCCCAATTGTGTAACACACTTTCCATCACAAACTGAATCATTTTGAAGAATATTACTAATCCATTGCTTCATTTGTTCGAAAAATTTGTGTGCTCAACAACTTAAACAACGCAATGGATGTTGTTAAACTATCAAAATGAATGGTATTGCTACTGATAGTGTTATGCAATTAGCTACTCCGCCGGTTTTTGGAACGATTGATCAAGTCTTTGTTATGAAATCTGATGATAGCGTGGTTGTTTTCCAAAATAACGTGACCTAGATTCTTAAAAAAGAAATAAAAAACATAACCTACTGTAAAAGTTTTATGAGGTTTGATTAATACCAACCGATTTTCCTAATAGATTTTCAGAATCAAGAAGTCAGTGTATTTAAAAGTAAATATTTAAAAAAGGCAATTTTTAATCCAACGATACATAGTCAGTAATTTTTGAAGATACTCCACTGTTCTATCCATACAGAGCTAAGTGGTTGTCCAAAATACCAACTATACATTATAACACGAGGTTTAATAGGCGTCTAGAATCCGGGGTTAATTTGGCGTTGCTCTTGACACTCGAAAAACCCATCTTTAGTTTAATTTGTGAACCTAATGCACCACGTTTTTGCGGCACGATTTTGAGCTAAGTTCAAAGGGCTAGTGAAGGGAGTGTTCAAGGAAAAACGAACGGTAACTCATTATACTGCTCAATTTAATAAAATAAAACGGAACTCGCGGCAGCAATTAGTATGTTATCGTGAATTACAAGTTCTGTTATAATTTTATGACATCGGTATTTTATTGACGCATTTACGCGATGCAGCAAATGATACAAAAAAATAAGCGCGAATTTTAGGAATCACACACGTACAATGCATAATAATTAAGCTTGAATATTTGTTTCTGTATTTCTCAGTAAATAATTGAAATCGAATATCAATGACTCATTGAACACTTCTAGGAGAAGGCAATGACTCAAGCATATAGATCCTTGCTGAATGTTAAAGTTACATTTCCATCTTGAATGTTGCTCTCACTACATAAACTACTTTACAGCCACTGGGCAATCTTTGTAGGAACTAATATTTTACACAGAAATAATCACGATTCAACAAAAACTATTGAACTTTAACCACAGAAATAACTCATTGATAGCGTGCGAAGCCAGTGTACTATCATACTCCGATTGTAACGTCAGTTACCAAGCGAACGATTTCGACAGTCATTATGAAACAATCGATTTCCGATCAACAATAGATTGAGCGATTATGTCAGCGAGATGAGTTTTTGATTCGATATAAATCGCCTGTCAACAAAACCCGACAGTTGAGTTAGATAACTTCTCTTCTTCGTGCAGACTTATATCTGCAATAAATCGCATCATGCCATCATCAAAACCATATTTATTGAGAAAAAAAAAATGTTGCCAAAACGGCGGGAATTTGAACATTGCATCGGCAACCATCTTGCATCAGTAATTTTTTTTTACTGAGTATTTTCACAAGAATCGAATTAAATAATCGTTGATAATCGTGAGCTATCATTAACGCAGTAGTATTGCTGCATTTTACATAATTAGTGAGTAAGAATTGCTGTTTCTTTGGTTTACAAAAGGTGAAAATAATTGTTGTTAGTCAAATAGTAGGTAAGTAATTTGTTTACCGTTGTTGCTTTTAATTACTGTGACGGAACTGGTGCTTACCTGTAATACATATATAAAAATATATTGTTAGTACAGCGAAAGTAACTTGGGTTCCGCAAGTTACTTCATCACGCAAGCATACATATATTTTATGGACATAATAAAACCGTAGGTATATACGTTTTAAAACCAGCAAAAAAAAGTTGGTACCTAAGTAAAAATAAAGCCGGTCAGGTGCGAGCCGGACTCGCGTACTGAGGGTTCCGTACAAATTTTTAGGTATGTAAATAGTTTATCACGGGAATCGTGCTCGAATATTTTTCCCGTTTTTAACTACAATTCGTTGTAACCCGCTCCCTCGCAATTTGTTACGGTCCCGTGGCATTCTCCTTTACGGTTTTTGGATTTCTTTCCTCTAACATGCTTCTTGCCAAAGGAGAATGCCATGGGAACGTACCAACTTGCGAGGGAGTGGGTCACAACCAAATGTAGTACATTAAAAACTCCAATTTTTTAATTAGATTTACGTTTTGTTATGAATGCCGCGCTTGACTCGGTGGAACGCAGAGCTAAGAGGCTCATTGGCGACGAAGAACTGGTGGATGCCAAACTTCACAGCTTGGCTCATCGCCGCAAGATTGCCTGCTTGTCGGTCTTCTACAGATTGTACTGCGGTGAGTGTGCCCAAGAACTCCACGACCTCATTCAACCGACCCCCTTCTACCCTCGGACATCCATATGCACTGCAAGTTACCATCCCTACCTAGTTGCTATTCCACCAATTCGCACTAAGCGTTTTCAAATGTCCTTTATAATGCGCACAGCAAAAGAGTGGAACTCTCTACCTGCGTTTGTTTCCGAGTGCATACAACTCGAATCTCTTCAAAGTAAGTGTAAACAGGCTTCTTCTGGGTGCTTACCCAGAAGAGCCTGTTTAGTCTTACTTTGAAGTGACAAAGTCTACGATGCAGAGAGAGCTTTTTCTCCATCGTAGACTTTGTCTCTGTCACCTCTGACCTAGACTAGAGTCAAGAGCAAACACGTTTCAAATAAAAAAATGAAAAAGATTCCCGGATTTCGGACATCAAAAACAAAAGTATTTTTATTTAATTTTGTACGTATTTTCTCTTGTAATTGCCATTGCACTTTATTTCCGAATGTTACTACTACGTAAAAAATATAGGTAGTAGGTACCTCTCAACAAAAATTTCAATGAAGAAGATAATTTGTAAGTAGGTAAACTCAAATTCAAAGCATTTATTTCAATTAAACCATTTACAGGCACTTTTTAATTGTCAAGAAGTTGGTCAGTCAGAAAATATGAAGCTAGTTGCCCATTCCAAAGCGTAGGTACTTACTTACCTATGGAGAAGAACGGGCAAGCAACTCCATGGACACTCTTTTAAATTATATTTTTACAAACATATTAGTTACATCATTAATGTTGAATTTATAATTATATGTGAGAACGATGTAAAAAAGACGTACGCGTTAAAAGCGTCCAGAGTAAAACAACAATTCAAAATTAAAATAATTAAAAATAAGCCGAGGCAGCTAAGTGATGACCAGCCCCAACTGACGGCGCCCGTTCACGAACATGGCGCATAGATCAGCACCATTCAGCTGAACCATTTTGAAGGGAGCTAAATGATCCAACTCACACGCCACCGTCAGCGAGGCATTGGTGTGAGCATGACATATACTATCAGCCGCCAGGGCACATTCAAGTCAATGAAACCTACCGACACCGATTTGCTATATTATTACGTATGTTTTTTTGTGTGTCAAAAAATCTTTAGGTCACGCGTTGTGTCGTATTAATTAAAAGTATTATTTTGAAATACATTTTAAGCAATAAAGGAAAGGGGGACTCATTAAAAAAAATGTATTGTGACGTATTGCATTTGTTCTATCGCGCCGTCACGGGTGACGTTACTTTCAATATTGGTTTCATCTGCACTACAAAATAATTAAAATCCTTATTAACGAAAACGTTCTGAGGGGCAATTCTCGTAATTTTAAGAAGTTCACAGTCTGATCTCAGTCTCAATCTGTCAAAAAATACTTCTAATTTCCCTCATTTTGACAAGTTTTGACATTTGTTTGTCGCCGAGATGAGACTGCGACTAGATTTTGAACGTTTTAAATTACGAGAATTGGCCTTCAGGTGCTTTTCCATAACGTAGTCTTTGTGTGATAATCCTTAGCGATTCTTTTATCATTCATCGTCATCTTTCATTCGTCATTTTCTCGAACGTAACCTCAAAATATTAAGTAGGTACTTAATTGGAAAATAAATACAACTTGCGGGAATCCATGTAAAAAATAGTTAGCAATATAAGAAGGGCATTAAATTCTCCTCCAAACATACTAGGTTGGGTTGTGACAGCGGACTTTTCGTTTGATACAGAGCGCACTATATTTGACGGCATTCTCCTCTCATGATTCTAGGTCAACGGGACGTACATAGTTGTATAGGTTTTGATTCCCTTGCGAGTGTCAAAATATGCGGCATAAGCGGAACATAAACACCCATATCTTTTGATTTCGTTGACTTAGAAGTTTGATGTTTTCACTGCTTCAAGGGATTGCAGCCCTGAGTATTTGATATTAATGTCAACTTTATAACTTCATGCTTTCCTGTGAAAAATGGTCCTGACAGACGGACAGACAGACGGACAACGAAGTGATCTTAAGGGCCGTTTCCGTTTCCGGTTCCATTTTTCCGTTCATGGTTCCGTTTTTCCTTTTGAGGTACGAAACCCTAAAAACAATCTATTCTAAATTATTGGTAACCATTGTTTTTTGTTTAAGTAGTTCATTGTTGTGTTGATTTTCTTGGGTCAACAATACATAAAAAACCTATCAGCCCATAACAAGGCGTATCCAAGTATTAATGAACTTTCGGAAACTGCAAAATGCACCTTGAAAAGTTACACAGATTTCAGAGCCCAAGTATCATATTGCCGAACAGCTGGAAAATACCGACAATACACCTAAACGAAAACCGTAAAATTATTCCGCCAAATTAAATTTTATGAAAGTTGATCGTTTTTATCATTATCTTGAGTAGTGTTTAAAATTATATTTTATTGGGTTACGTAAATATTGCCAGTGAGAATTATTCACGGGAATTTTACCTACTTAGGAAATATACTGCTTTCTATAAAGTGACATCTGGTGGGACGATGGAAGAACTGTAGCAAACCGCGTGGAATCAGCCTTAATCGTTCACTGAAGCAAACAATTTAATTGATTTGTCATCTGTGACAGCAATTACAGAAAAAATTGCTATTTAATATTTTTAACGGGTGTTTTTTTGCTGTTGCCGAGGCCGGTGCGAGTGACTGGGTCCTCCAATAATTGATTTATTCTTTTGTGTTTATTCTTTGATTGGACCAAACTTTTCATGTCTTTCCACTTTTTCACTAAATCCAATAAAAAAAATGTCATCATAAAATTCATATAATTATTGTGTTTTAAGTTAAATAACACACATTCGATTAAGTAAAGCACTTGAAAGTGCACCGCGAAATTGATTTAATTTAGGCACATTAAAACAAATTGCAGCCATGAGAGCCTACTTTAATTAAAATTATCATTGCACTTTGATTAAATTAAACAGTTTCTACAATTAACCTAATTGTTCAACATTATTTAACTAAATAACATTTTTAATTGCATGACTAGTGCGCTTAGAATGGTCCTCGAAGGTAGGGTAATGGGCTAATGCAATCACAAACTTTCGCTGTGTCCATAATTCGCTGAGGAATTATAAGGACCCATCTACATTTTCTTTATTACCTAAGTGTTCCCAATCATGTAAGTACCTAATTCCATCATAGATCTAATGAGCAATTAACTCTCTAGTGGTTACACGCGCGACTGCTGAGCGTGAGCTCCTGGGTTCCATTCCCAGATCGGGAAAAATGCACTCCGGACCCATCATACCCCTTTTACTGAGATTTTCCATTAAGAACTTTTTCAAAAGCAGGCTGAAGTCTGTACTGTACCAGGTTTTATTACATTTCACCAGATATGTTTTTAAGTGCACCTATAAGGTCCCTGTAAGGTACACTTATGTGTACCTCTGCGCAACCCTTAGGAGATTACAGGCGTGGTGTTATGTATGTACATATGAACGATTACAGTTCATTATCAGCCGGTGAGAGTCAGTACACATGTTGGAATACACCTTCAATCTTCACGGTACTGAGATCGATCCTTATCACTCTCACCCAACCATTACCTGTCACCCCTCAAAGTGAATCATTTTTACTAATACGTCACTTCTACTAAGACTAGGGCTAGTAAACGATCGCTTTGTTATTCATCGTCATCATCATCTGACTGCCTTTTCCCAACTATGTTGGGGTCGGCTTCCAGTCTAACCGGATGCAGCCGAATACCAGTATTTTACATGGAGCGACTGCCTATCTGACCTCCACAACCCAGTTACTGGGTAATACAGGTAATACTTTGTTATTCATCGTATTACATAATATTATAAGTTTTTGTGGTAGTTATCTATAATTGTTGGTTCAATAAGGCCACGAGGGTCAGAATCGATAGCCGTGAATATTTTTTGTACAATTTATTAACTTCAACAATGAGTTAAGATTCTAATGCTCAATAATAATCGAGATGGACATTACGTTAAATAATAACTGTACGTAGTAAAACATGGGACGATTAACGATCGGTGAAGGAAAATATCGTGAGGAAACCCGAAGGACTTATAGTTAACTAGCAGCGCCTCGCGGATTCACCCGCATAAGTGTCCATCCCGTGGCAATATCGGGATAAAAACTATCCTATGTCCTTTCCCGGGACTCAAACTATCTCTATACGAAATTTAATCTAAATCAGTTCAGCGGTTTAAACGTGAAGAGGTAACAGATATACAGACAGACAGACACACTTTCGCATTTATAATATTAGTTTGCATAATAGTATTAAAAGGGGAGTAAAAGTCTGTAGACATTGATGAGTAATATATGAAGGTTTCACTCGAAACTTTTTGTAGAAAACTTTCGCACATTTAACGTCCCATTAATTTAACTAAAGCCTATTGATACTGCTAAAGAGAAAAGAAAACTACAAACCAAGATTTAATTAGGGCTTAGCTTGCTACAACACTTGAATAAAAATATCCTTATTAATCAGTCTAACAACCTCATTTATTCAATCTGCCTAGCCATTGCCCAACTGTGTTGGGGTCAGCTTCCAGTCTAACCGGATGCAGCTGAATACAGTATTTTACATGAAGCGACTGCTTATCTGACCTGCACAACCCAGTTACTCTCGAGGTCTGTATGTAAAGATGGTCACCGGACCGACCGCAACAAGCGTAGCTTAACCTTATCGATCCCGTGCGACTGTTACTTAGCCCCACGAGCCACGAGCCCTCCAACAGCCTTATTTATTAACCTTTTTAATTAGATTACGTACACAACCTCGCTTTGTTCATAATTAAATTAATTATAGTGACGCAACGTGGATTACTCGCCGGCTTTCACTGAGCGTAGATTATGTTAATGTCTGTGTTAATTATGTTAAATAATGTAAACGGGTCATCTTGGCTGGACTGCTAACTGAAATGAATGCATTTATTTGACGCTTATATGGCATGCTTGTGACGAACACATCCTTATGTGCCTGGTTTAATTGGGTGTTTATTTATGATAGTTTTAATGTAGTACATTGTTGTGTGGTTATCGGATTAGAAGAAGGTTATGTCCACTAGATGTTGCCAACGATGATAAGCTTTTAAAATAAAGTAAAGGTTAAGAATAGGACACAGTTACCTAACCTTTTGTATTCTACAAACCTACCTACTTAGCTACGCACAAATACAAACGTAGTGTCATTATTTTCTACATTTTCGTAACTTTTGTAGACATTTTGTTCGAAGTCTACTACTAGCGGAAAAAAAATTAACATTTTCCCATGCTTTACTTGCGCCTACAAAAAAGATACCTTCTAATTAAGTAATGAGGTAGGCTCCACCAAAATAAACAAAAATTCTTCTGATCGTAAAAAGTAAACAAAAAGCAATCCTAACCGTGTCCGATACCGAATCACATCCAAACACACGACACAATAGCTTACGTAAGAGAGCTGATACCGTAACTAGGCCTGTACCTCAGCGCCAATGATCGGTAACCAACCGTGACCGAACGGTAACAGAATGAAGCTGAAGCTTCGAATCAATCGGCAAAAAGTACGAGGCGTAACGACCAAGGTTGGTGCAGAAATAGATTGAGTATTGGGAGATGTTACTTTTTGTATAATTCTTTACGCTTGAGACATTTATTGGAGATAGTGGAATTTAAAAACTTTATAGAGTTGCGTAGGTAGGTATTTATAATCATCGTTTAACGCTCCAACCCCCGCTGGCTACAAGTGTGAAATCTTTTTTTTTTGTTTGTAATGAAATCTAAATAGGATATTGGAATCATTTTTACTCGTCTCATAAAAAAAATTAGTTAGATGGAATCAACATATCCTATGAAGAAATGGCGAAACAAACTCAGGCATGGGATATAAGCCTCCACTATTGCATGGCCTTCTTTCAAGTCACGAATAAAACAGATTGCTCACCGGTGTATTCCTGCGGGCAATAATGCTATATTATGTTATGTTTTGAAAAAAACTGACAAAAATGTAACGCTCTTAATTAAGTAACAGCGATGCGAACTATGGAGTTATTTAATAATATTGAAAGAGGAAATGCCAAACGGAGATTGCCGATGGCTAAGTAACATTAATAAAACATATAGAATAGGCAAGAAAATACCAAACTAGATTTTAGTATGTGATCTTGGATTCCAGTTGGTACCTTCAGCTCTGGTGTTTCTAGGAGTTATATGATTAGTTCATGCGGGGTTAAAAATACTAGCCAGTTAGCTAGATTGTGGGTGGAGCTGACTGTATAGGGTGCCACCCTAACACTAACCACCATTGTTAGATAAATGGGCTATGGTTCTAAGTTCTAACTCAGCGACAATAGTTTCGCTTTCTTCTATTACATTGCTACAAACACCATTAAAAAGACTTATGAGTGAGACAGAAGAATTATAGATGTTCTAATATAAATTGCAAGGCCTATATTTGGCAGCACTCCAAGCAAGGAAACCAATGGTGTTACATTCGATCACGCACAAGAGGGAGGAACATTTGGCGAGCATCCATGCATCACTTGTAATGCCTAGTGAAACAGCTGTTTGTCTACTCATGTGGTAACAGTCTGTGCTTACTGTTGCCTTCCATTGAATTACTTATGGTTAGAATTTGTTACGTCTGAGGTATAACCCAACACTCGTTTCCTCAATAAGTTGGATCTGTAATTATCAGTGATCGCAGTTGATTGTCATCATGTTGGCAATTATCATTTGCATACGAATGATTATGATTCATCATCATTTTGCTAGAGAGATCGTAATCTTTTTTGTCAGCCCGTTTTATAATCAGCTCAATTAAAATATTATATTATTTTTCCAACGAATGCGAATCGTGAGGAAATCAGAATTATCTCCAAGTAGGTACCTACCTATACATATGTTACTAGGCAACCGAGTTTTAATACCTGAAAGCAAATTCCCGTAATAAAAAACGTTCAAAATCTAGGAGCAATCTCATATCAGCGACAATCAGTGTCAAAAATGTAGGGAAATTAGAGGTATTTTTGACAGATTGACACTGAGATCAGAATGTTCTTAAAATTATGAGAATTGCCCCTCTGAACGTTTGTGTTGCTTCGTTCATAGGACCGAATGGAATACTCTTTATTATGTACACCATATAAATTACAGACATACATAAATACAGAAACTGTACAAAGGGTGACACAATGGGCGGTCTTATCGCTAAGAGCGATCTTTTAAAGACAACCTTTGGACCGAAGTGGTGTGGTAAGAAGTATTGGCATCGCTGTTATATTGCATGTATGACTTTGTACTTGTAACATGTCACCGACCGAAACATATTGCCGCCCCAAACGATGGGCGTCAATAAATCGCTGTCACTTATACACACCAACAAAAATTTCGCTAATTATACATTCAAAGTTAACAAATCGTTATACAACGCGGAAGTATTGGGTCGTGAGGACCATTCGTGACTCCAACTAATAGTATCATAGCTGGCTCATATGGAACGCCATGACATGGTCGCCAGTCCCCTGAAGGAGGCAAAGCTGATTGGAATTAACCTTTGATTTATAGCCACTTTATTATTAACTTGTATTGACAAACACGTGAGGTGTACTTTTAAGAAAAATCTTGAGTAAATGATTTGGTAGGTAGGTAAATGTAATTCATTCTAAGCGCATAATGTCATCATTCTTACGCGAGGTAAGGACATGCATGATTATAATCTCCGTCACGCTTGTAAGCCTCGGAGGCAGAGGTTTGTAACACTCGGCTGTATTTTTACCATTTGCAATTCTTTAGGTCCCCAGTACAAAGGAATAAGGGTTAGCCACGACTAGTTATGGTACATCTATAAGCATCAATCATCTTACTAATATAATTATATTGAACCTATAATTGTTTCGAAGCAGAAACGAGATCAATCCACTGCAATATTTGTTTTTGTTCGAAATTATATGTTTGTGCACCCACGCACCGACCCCAACATACGGAACAATCTGAATCGATTGTTTAATTCGTTTATCCTTATAATCTTAAGCTGCCAGCGGCCAAAAAAATACTAAGACGGCATTCCGATTTATAATAAATAAGATGCTTGAGGCACAACAGTGAAGAATGTTTGATATCTTTGATAAATTATTTAGACAGAACACTGCATGGGCGTTTTAATTGCTTCTTTATAATACAAATAATAGTTTCCATTATTCATTTTTTGCGGTGAGACAATTAAGTAATGAGAACATGTAACTAGCATGTGGGTTTCAATGCCATGGTCAGAAAAAAATCCATGGAAATATTTGAATGGAACCTCTGCTAAAGATTCAACTTGATAAAAAAAAATTGGTATTTTTAACCAGGAAGAACACAATATTTACAATAGGTACTAATATGTACGATTGACATGCAGAGATAAATGTATGATTTAAAGAAATCACGTTGCCATCCGAACATACCAAAAAAAAACGTTTTGACATTTTAAATCAACACTCTACACAAAAACTACCAACAGCCAAATTATTTCTCGGAACGATCCATTTGCAAGACGACGCTGATGCAAAAACCTAAATATAAACATGTCTAAATCTTTATACTGCATCACATTCATCGCTCCTGTAGCTTTGGAAAGAAAAACACGCAAAGGCTCATCACCAAATCTCATATAATTCATAGTTTCCCGACCTTGATAGGAGTCAAGAAGTCTATGTGTGTTGAACACCTAAGCTCGATCGATGTATCAGATTTATGCTTTCCGTTGATTTAATAATATCATAAGTTCATTATCCAGTTGAAGACCTCGCGGCATCAACTGCCGAGTCGAATTCCAACCCAGCAACGGACACCAAACAAAAGCTATATTTTGTCACTTTCGACCAACCTTAGAGCAATCATATTGACTGCTTAGCGTGATGCTTAAATGACTGTAAAAACATTTCTATTGCAACGTTTGTGCCGAAAAGATTGATAAATTAGAATAGCTAATGTTGTCACATCTCTATTATGTTGATTACATTTTGTTTACGAAGTTCACTGTATTATTATTATTCTGTTATTCTCCGGCAAAAAAGCACTATTTGAAAATACTGGCTAATGGCAGAAAAAGATGGGTCGTTCATAAGGACTTTGAACTCTAAACGACCGAACAAAAAATATTTAAACTTTTTGCGATTTGAACGATGCGAGATGTGAATAGAATTAGTATTCATTCTGCTTGAAGTTTTGCTTAGCTGGAAGAAAAAGCACGAGCACAATAATTATATGTAATTTTAACATCCGCTGTCATTATGAAAAGACCCACCCGCGCTGCCATTGAACAACAATGAAAATTTAAAACAAAAAACTGCATTCTCTGAAATTACATATTTCATTAACAGCAACGCAACACTGCTCTTTAAACATTCAGCAATCGAAAGTTAAGCGTTAACAATTGATTCGAACATCGATATTCAATTCCTATGATCCGTAGATAATCGATAAATTAGTCCCATTGACAAATCGAACCGACAACGACTGAAGTTTAAGCGAAACATAATGTCACTGCTGGACATTGTTCAATATTGCTGGACAGTTTTGAAAAGAAAAAGCGAAAGTAACGAGTTAAGACGAGCGTGCGCGTCTAATGTGCATAATATTAGCTTATTGAACTGACGGCCGAAGACCTCAAGTCATAACATATTGTGAAGTGCGACGGTCTGTTTTGAAATCTCAGAAATATAATTACTTAAACAAAAATATTTGAGTAGGTATGGAAGATTTTGTTCAAACTTAAGATACGCAATTATTTGAATCAATTTTAAAGTTAATTCAATTTAATTTGTCTTAGCCGATGATTTATTTTACTAGGATACTAAAATGCAGATGATTCCAAAAATAACATGCTAAACAAATATTAAAATGCCTTAGATTTCTTGACTGAATATGCTTAATATTTGAGATTCCTTGAATTAATTAATAGTCAGGTGAGATCACCAGTCTTTCGATACCTTTATCAAACTCCACAATAAGGCACGGACGAAGACCTCAACTAAAAAATAAGACAAAGGTACAAGAAATCCCCCAAGGTTGCTTATGAAGATTCGGGTCGGCTTCTTAGTAAGGATTTAAATGCATTAAACCTTTTTATTACTCATTTGAGAGCTTCTAATGAAAAATCGACTAACGCAGATGACGCAGGCGCAGGTATAAGATTATAAATTCAATGATAAAATACAAGTGATGAAGATACTTTAATACGATTTTATTTACTCCAAAACATCATAAGGAACAAATGAAGCGATAATCTGTATGCATATTCTATTAAAATCACACAAATCAAGTATAATTGACTTGAAGGTTAAAAAATAACTTAGTTTCAATAAAATAGCGAACCATCCAAATAAAAATTAAATGCAGCAAAATATTTACAACCGATTGATAAATAAGTTTTAAGTAAAAACTCTAGGATTTTATTTTTTCCGAGTTTTTTTTAACTTCATGACTGCAAATGAACTAGATACATAAAGAAGAGGTTTAAATAACAAGCATTAACTTAATAACTAGATAATAATAAGCATTTGACGAAAAGCAGCGGGAAGGCCAAACAAAAACATAATAATAGAATCATATAGTTTTGCAATTAATATTAATTTGATTCATGCGACAAACATTATCTAAGTTTAGAATTGAAAGAACTATCATTGTCATAATTCCTATAAAAACTTAGTATTACATGAGATCATAGCCGCAAGCTGTAGGAAATGCTTTAGGGTCAGTAGGGCTGCCAGTTCAACTTTGAACATTTCATAAATTAATTTAGCCAAACATTAACCTCTTTATTCATAAACGTTGCTTAAAGTTAAGAGACAATTAAACGTCAAAAATGTATTGATTTAACAGTAATTGTATTCATTCCTTAACTTTAAGCAACATTTATAAATAAATCCCAAAGCTGCTGGATGGATAAGTGTTATAATATTAATCCAAATCGACGCAGCGGCCGATTCTAATGAAGTTGCAAAACGGCTAGGCTGGTAAGGTAATTAACATTTGGAGTAATTATCATAGTCGTCTAACAAAAATAAAATATGACGAAAACTGGATAGGCTAGACCTGCTTTTTTACGTCGAATAAAAAACATGTCAATGTGTCAAGATTTACTTTAGTAGCATGCAACGATAGATTTTGACAACCCTGGTGTCAGAGTCGTATAAATAGCAACGTAACAACCCCAGTAATTACTGCAGGCATATGGCATATCCACGAGAAGGAAGCGAGCACAATGGACACACTGACTGCTTATGTAATTATATAGTCAGAGCTAGAGCCACTAGATCTAATAATTGTTTATTAAAGTTACGCACGTGATATTTGCATACGTCCGCGATAACTTAATTAGCAAGGTTTTTTAAACTTTGACTAATAATATTTATTTTTCATTAATTATTCACAAATGAATTTGACTAATTGGTAGGTACCACTTACTAATTCACTAAAGCATATTATTTAGTTCTGACTTCTCATAAATACCTAAATACACTTTGTCCTCTCTTCAGTAGCTATACTCAATGAAGCTTGTTAGTTATCACAAATGTAGGTCAAAGATACGGAGGCTAACACACTAAATCAAGCGTGAACCTCAAGACTAAAGGCAATGAATGTATTTCCTCTATGGCAATCACGCAGCCGCCTCTAAACAAATAACGACCTCATTGCACTGCTAATACTGTCTTAAGGCCAGTGCTGTGAATAGCTTCTCATTTTATTGTTTAGTTGGACATCTAATGTGTTCACTAAAAATAGTGCAAGTTTGTGGTGTCCTAGAAGTTTTAACAAAAGACGATTCCAAGACAACCTGTCTGAGCCCACAATTCATAAGTTGCATACAAGGTGGCAGGGACATCGACGCGCTACATACAGGGTGGCAGGGACATCGACGCGCTACATACAGGGTGGCAGGGACATCGACGCGCTACATACAGGGTGGCAGGGAAATCGACGCGCAACATACAGGGTGGCAGGGACATCGACGCGCTACATACTGGGTGGCAGGGACATCGACGCGCTACATACAGGGTGGCAGGGACATCATGCGCTACATACAGGGTGGCAGGGAAATCGACGCGCAACATACAAGGTGGCAGGGACATCGACGCGCTACATACTGGGTGGCAGGGACATCGACGCGCTACATACAGGGTGGCAGGGACATCGACGCGCTAACTGTAACCATGAATTCAGCACGTGATTCTAGAGCCCTAGAGAAAGAAAATTGTCGGTTATCAAAAAAAAATCTGACAAAATGTACTTTTTACATCGTTCTCACATTATATAATTTTAATATCAAAAGTAATGATGTAACTAATATTTTTGTAAAATATGATTTAAAAAGAGTGTCCATGGAGTTTCTTGCCCGTTCTTCTCCATAGGTACCTACGCTTTGGAATGGGCAACTAGCTTCATATTTTCTGACTGACCGACTTCTTGACAATTCAAAAGTGCCTGTAAATGGTTTAATTGAAATAAATGCTTTGAGTTTGAGTTTTACTGAACAGCTATTTTTTTTTTAATTACCGACAAAAAATTTTAACTCAGAGAAGTTCAGAATCATGTACTGAATCCATGGTAGCAGGTTGTACTTTAATGGCCCTGTCACCCTGTATAATACCTTAATGGAGGTGCATGACACTACCGAGATGACGACTAATAGAAGTATGGAAGAAAAAATCATATTGCGCCGACCCCAAATAAAGATATGGAAGCATAATGGCAAGAGAATAATGACTTTGCAAGCGCATGATATCGATAAGATCTCATCTCAGATTATGGCTGTTTACTGCTGGCCATAGCCTCCCCAGGCTGCGCCACAACACCCTGTCCTCCGCCTTCCACATCCAGTTTGCCCCAGCCACCTTCTTAAGGTCGTCGATCTATCTAGCAATGGGCGTCCCACACTATCCTTGCCGATACGCGGCAGGACTTGTCTGCACCACCGGCCATCGGTCCCTCGACAAATATGAACAGCCCAATAAAATCTAATATCTAGTAATTGTTTTGATTACAACAGTTTAAAAATCAAAGATGTCCTGTTATTCCATCCGACAGTTTTACAACCAGACCAATCAGATCATAGATCCGCAATACCACAACCCCCTACCTATATTACAACGGACACATTTAGAAACGGAACAACGATTTTCCATTATGATATTCCGTAAACTCGTTTTAAAGTTTTGTCATCCATTTTCCAGACATTGAAATTCGTTCCATCCACCGCCTGACCGTCGTCGTTTACAAAATTATCGCAAAAACTGAATTTACGTGTTGTGTGTTAGAATCAGATTTCTTTTTTGCGAAATCTGTGATGCTGCAAAACTTGTTTTAATGGGATTTTGATATACCTTTTTGTGGTTCCACACCGCATTTTTTTATGTTTGTACATACACATACATACCTGTAACAAGAGAATATTATAGTTTGAAACAGGGACTTGAAAACGAAATGAATTTCGATCCGTTACCACTAATGTTATCGTATAACGTTCCAAAATTTGAACGATACTAAAACCTAAAAATACCAAAAACGTTACATATCGTTCTAGCCAAGGAATTAACTTTGTTACGATCCTGGTGGTACGGAACAAATTATCGTTACCGGTACTACGCGTAACGTTATTTTCAGTAACGTCCCTGGTTTGAAACATACATCAAAATGAAAAGGATAAAATTTTGAACTTAGTTAAATTGATTTACACGGCCGCCTTCTAAATAGCAGTCTTCTTCTAATTAGTACCTGCGCAAACATCTATTTTAAAGCTAATTTAAACTTAAAAGTTCAGACAATTCCGGCATTTACAAATTAAAAGTCTTCTACAAAAACGTGGGAACTTCACCCTATTCCTTTGTTTAGATATCTTTGTGCATTAACTTAAAGGAAGGTCGGATAAAATGTTAAGTACCTACTCACATCGCTCCTCGCTAAACAATTGTGAATGAAAATACTTATAATGTTAACGTTAGAAATATTTCCATTGTTTAGGTACGTACGTCTAATGGCCTATTAACTCCGATAAAGCGTAACTAATTAATAGGTACTTTTCTTGTAGATAAAATTACTTGATGTATATGACACTAATGCAAATTATTGCAAACTCAAGTAAAGGTTAGCATGTGACAAAGTATGTAAGTGCATTTATTTTCTGAGAACAAAAATGAAATGAAGCAACGCATAAATGAACTATTGTTAATATCTGAAACATAATTATTTGTCCTAGAACGTATGAGACTACATTTCTTGTAACAAGAATGATTTTTCTCAAATATTAGATAAGTAATATACATTCTTATGAAAGATGAATATAACTTTTCCTGAAACATCAAAAAACCAAATTTCGTGTAGATTTCAGAAGTTTGTTTTATACGAATCATTTGGTTTTCGTATTACATTCAGTATTGAGTTTTCTTTAAGTATTTCCCGCAAGTAACTAATTTTCATATACTTTTTTATTCATATTAAATTATTAGGTAGAAAATGTCAGAAGTGCCAGGCACATGCCCTTTTTCCATATAAACCGGAAAACTACAATTTATACTTGACATTTGAATTTTCAATTGCGTCTGAAATTAGATCCTGTTCATCTGTGTCTAAGATAAAAATGTCTAGATGCTGCATAGATCTAGCTAGAACATAACAATTTCCAAATATCTAACAAAATCTTAATAGAACTTGTAGCGTTGCTTTGACAATACATAATCAATTAATATTCATACAATATAAGATACTCTGATCAGCATTCTCATAGCGTGTTCAAACAACTTCTGCACACAATTATAACAGACGGATTCTCTTGGCCTTGCCAGCGCGTGCTTTTTGCTACCAGCGTCTTCGAAAATTAGTTTTTACAGCACTAATTACGATGGTCGTCGTGATGCCGTCATTACTTACTAAGAGGATTCGCTTTTTGTCTGTTTTGACGTGAACGATGTTTGCTCTTCGGTAATTAAGGTCGACTGTGGCTTAGGCTAAGTTGCCTCAATGTTCAGAGGGTTTCAAAGCAAAGTCCATCGTATTACTAATATCATGTCAGCCGATAGGGTCCGGAAATGCACATGGTCCGCCTAAGTAGACCGCTGCCATCCAAACCGATGCACAACTAAATAAAATCTTTTAGCATAAGCTAAGCATGCTTTATAATATGCTGGTAAACCTACAAGGTGCATCTTTAATAACAGCTGCAAGCACGACAGATTATTCTATCATTACCACATTATCATGTTCGTGCCTTATCTGTAGGCCACGCCCATTGAATTACCAGTTATAATTTATACATTCATTAAATATTAATAATTCATATCTGGTTAGCCAAGCCCAATTAAGTAACCTGGAAAAGGATAACAAAAGATATAGCAAGACCTTTCCATCCCAAGCTTTGTTAAAAATAATCCATTAAAAACTATTTAGCAAGCAAATTATTTCGTATCCGAAGCTGTTTTTGTAAGCGTTAGACCATTATTTAAAGAAGAGTGGCAGTGAAGCAATATACTGCAAGCCTGTGACTAAACGGACCGAGCAGAAATTAGCAAATTGAGGAAACACAACCGGAACATTATTTCGGAATAAACTTAGCAGCTGATGATGGCGCAAATCTAGACCAAGATAAAGAAACAGAACGTTTCAAATCTTTTATTTTTCAATTAGCATTTAGTTTCTCTGGTTATCTCAGTGCTGATCTGTTTAAATTGATTTAGCCGATTTCTTGCAAAACTACAACTTACATTTTTTTCTGGAAGTGGTTTTTATTTCGGATAGTTTACTTGATTTCTATTTAAGTAGTTCTCGTTTGTGACGGAGACCATCTTAGTCTCAGAAGGAATAGTGACTACGTCTACGTAACATTGTAAACCACCAATAATAACTCATCTATCAACCATGGTGGCTAAGATTGGTGACTTTGATTGAAAATTAATGGCCACTTGTGCAATAAAGATTTTACGAGGCGACATGGAACCAAATTATGAATAAAAGCTAAGTACCCGCGAAAAGCGATAAGAAATCAGGTGACTGTTTATGTACTTTGCAAAACCTATAAAACAGTACTTATAAACACATTGCAGCAGATAAACTGTATATTTATGGACATAGTACTTTACCTATTGACCATTGTTTTGCTTGTGTTGCAGGCTATATAGGTGCTATAATATAGCACCTATATAGCCTGCTATAATATATGCCTATATAGCCATATATTATATGGCACCTAGTCCATTGCTAAACATAACATCTTCCTAAATTATTTTTTGTCCATTCAGCTTTCTTATTTATAATGATGCTGTTATCATGTGTCTCTAGTTTTTCTTTTTCATCATCATCTGTCGTTGTTGGAACGAAGTTCCTTAACGCGGCTTCCGTTAGGACTGACTGGTATAAATCGACACGTACGCGCGAGGTGTTATGCGACTTTCTCTGTCTCTCTCTCTCTCTTCTATTATATATGAGTGTGTGTGTGCGTGCGGAATTTAGTTCCTGATGGGGGTCCCCAGGCAACACGTTGTTTATTTAATTCATGTTATCAATTCGTATACAGTCTTATTTTTAATTGAATTTTAGCTGAACTAACCCACTATTAGAATTGGTGGGAAACGGATTTCCTGAACCGAACTACCTGAGAGCCTGTTATGGACAATCAACTTCTGGCGTCAGAAAAAGGGGAAATTTGGCATCCTAATCAGCTTTAAATATCTTGCTGACATCATAATCCAAAGTTCAATTACCAACCAGCCTCTTAAGAATATTGATCATAATGTTATGAATACTCCCACATTTTAAGACCGTATTCAAGAGCTGTCATGCCAAGATGTTATTAAATGTTATGATGTGTGTGCCATGGTTGTGTGCATCTCATAGAATGCGAGGATTGCTAGGTCATATCGCCTACACGTCATTGTACATTATACTTACTATGTGTGCTAGATTCTACCTCTAACACACATTTAAACTTGGGTAGATGAGGTACCTGCTTACAACAGTCGTTGTCTTGTTCACAAGTATTCGTAATTCATGTTTAGTTAAATATCTACTACTTTATTTTAATACTGACAATTGCACGTTACCCTGAACAGAAATCTAAGGTTTAGTGACACTCATATCATCATTTAAAGGTTGAGTAGGTATCTTATCGTAGGTATCTTTGTTTTAGGAAATATCTTACGTCATACAAAGGATCAAATTAAAAGGATATTTTTGATTTACATCATCAACCTTCTCGTAAATTGAAATTAAAAACATCCTGACACGATTTCACTAAACAGGTAGCAGTTCTACGAAAATATAATAATCTACATTTTTTACATAGTATCGGAAATCTAAAATAAATGTTTGAAACACGAAGCGCGTTAAGTGGTAAATAAAATCTCGATAATATGTCAGTTATTAACTTAACAAAAAATCAACAAAAAGAAGACATTTAAAAAATTCCTAACGTCACGCTTGTCTTCAAATATACAGTTCGTGACTGTGTTAATTAGCGGTGTATTTTAATCGATTTTTAATAATTATTTTCTGTAAACACAATTTTGATAGCAGCACTAGGCACTAAACAACGGAGTGTAATGTGGTACTCGGAGAATAATAACAAGATATCTAGCCATGAATAAGCCATCCATGAATCTTCAAAAACACAGAACAATGCTGGACTAAGAACCAAACACAAATCCAACCCTATAAGATTCAAGACGATTGTCTAAAGAATTAACAACTGTAATGATCACTACATAAACACTTCAGAAATAGTCTTTCTGTGCCAGTAGCACAAGCAAATAATGACACTGTCAAAATAGCTCCACAAATGCAACAAAACAAAAATTTCTCCTCGATTCCAAGTAGAACACACAGTGACATTGACTCACAAATCTCGTAAACTGGTGCTCCACAACAAACGCTCATATTTCCTGACACGGCGACCCCACTCGTGTGCCACGATTGACAATTGCATGCGCACGATTGTGCTCATGCCCAGGCTTGTCGCGACCTCCTCGACGAATTGAGTCCTGTCGTGGTGTGAGGCTTTCATACTGTTAAGATTTGCAATCTTTGAAAGCTTTCAACTTTTAATTGCAAAAATAAACTAATATCTTGGTTACTGATTAGTTAATAGTCAGTGTAGGTAAGGAATCTACTTATAGAGTACTTGGACGAACTTAAAAAGGCCTTAGATAAAAAAATTGGGCATCATGTCGGTACTAGATACTTAGGGTGGTTTGGACATTGGCAAACTTCACCAAATAAATAGGTGTTAAATATATATTAAACGTTTTGAAGAGATGCTATCCGCCTTCCAAATGCATTTACCTACTTCAAAAGAATTTCATATCACGTAAAGAGAACAGTTCTAATAGCTCTCCTGAAACTCTCGGTTTATTGACCTAGAACAAGTGTCTGTTTTTTGTTTCCAATTAGTTTCTATGATGAGAACATCACAACTAAGAGATTGAAAAGATTGAAGGGTATCTAACAAAATACAATTACGTTTAAGGTCACTGACTTCAGTAATAACAGGCCACAGCATGCAAAATTAGAGGCTAAACAAAACATAAATAACCTTTCGTAATTATTGTAGCAGCTGCGATCTTGTAATCTCATGTTTTCCTACAATTAGATGTATTCGTGCAGAATATGACCACAGTGTAGAGTCGTGATGCAGTGTGTCCATGCGAGATGGAGTACGTAGGTGTCGTGTCCTGACTCCTTAAATTATAAACTTTATTCCGTGAGATAAGGTTCTATGGCTCACGAAACAGATGTTTTCTGTATTTTGTATAAAGTAATTCTATGAAGGAGGTGGCGTCTTCGCCTTTAAAAGTGGAATGTGACGTTTTATTGATATTTTATAGGTTTTTTGGATTGGTCCTTTCTGTGTCATTTTGCTTGAAATTAAGAGATGTGATGCTTATACATGGTTATTGGTAAAACATTAACAACCTCTTAAGAGGTCATTGTACTCATTATTATGAACAACTTTTACTAAAGGACCAAACCCGAAATCGCGAAAAAAAATCAGCTATTCCCTACATTTTGAAGAGTCATACGAACGTAAATGTAGGGAACAGCTGATTTTTTTTTCGCGATTTCAGTTTTGGTCCCATAGTAAAAGTTACAAGTTCAATGACCTCTTAAGAGGCTGTTAATGTTTTTCAAGTTTTTTTTTGTTCTGAAAATCGAAAAGTCTTATATTTTGTCTTTTTCTTTGGATCTAAACTTCGATAAACAGCAGAGCTACCGCCAATATTAATATTCAACTCCCGGCATAATAAGAATTTTAGATAGATAATTACAGCGATGGAACTTGATGACTCCATCGCATCACATTGCCCTACAGATCATAACCCTACTCACGTCTATAACACGGATCATTTACTGCTAATCTCCACTCATCTGTCATTACACATGCTATAGAGAAGTAAATTATTCGCAGTGCACCCATGGGTCAAGGTTCGATGCCTGTGCGGGTCAAATCATAAAGCAATTAAAATTAAACGCTCTACAGTCCTGATCATACAAGATCGTGATGAGTTTATTGTTTTAAAATCGCTTCCTGATGTTTAATTAGTCGGTAGTTGAATGTTTAAAGAATGGAGATGATGATGTAGGTTGATCATGTTAAGGTTTTTAAACAGTGAGTGGGCTTAGTTGATAATATCCACGTAAGTGTTTATACTTATATAGTGTTGGTTAAATGTTCAATGTCGAAAAAAATATGTTTATTTATATATTATTTAAGAAAAACCGACTCTGTAGTGAGTAGTGGTGGCCCAGTGGTAACGGCCGTGACTTACGGGTTGTAGGTCGTAGGTTCAAACCGAGCAGGCGCTTTAGTGCCAGGCGTCAGTGGTGATCGATCGTTATAGATGTTTATGAGCTAGGTGTCTATGGGTCAATTTATCTTTTTAATCTTTATCATTTATTTTTTTCACCTTTTTTGATGTTTTTAATACCTGTATTGTGTGTTTTGTTGCACTGAATAAACGCTTTATCTATCTATCTTTACTTTGTGTAAATTATTTCATCACCACTGCTCTCAAAACGGTGAAGGAAAACATCATGGGGAAACCGGCATGTCCTAGAACCAAAAATTCAAAGACAAGTGACAACTACCAACCCGCACTGGGCCAGGCGCCGGCGTGGTGTATCATAGCCCAGTCACATGAGAGGGACTGGGCTATGCAGGGGCTATGGGCTGGGCAAGAGGAGGCCTGTGTCCCAGTGACAACATTACAGGCTGAGTGTGCTATGCTATGACTCTGACATCCAAATATTTAGGACCTTCCAAAACAAAGGATTAAGCTTCTGCAATTTCAAGTTTAATCAGTTATCAATATATTTTATTTTACACACCCCATCACTAGAAGCAACCGTAAGTACTCAAAAGGGAATAAAGTTGAATATTTTTTATTATTCTCCTTTAAGCACCACGTTAAAATATTGATTGGTGCTCAAATGGGAATACCTTTGGTGCTCTAAAAATAGGTGCTCAAACGGGAATACTTCAGTACATCAAACATTCAAGTTAGGTATTATCTACAAACTAAACCAAAAGGGACACAAGAGCTAGCAATTATTTACGAACATCAACAAGTAATGTTAACAATGCTTGGAATCCCATAAAACAAATGTATGACAAATGCAAACTGCAGTCCTCATAACAAATAGTTTCATACATTTTCCTCCATCAAACCTTGCATGGTTCAAGTTAACTGATGCCCTCTACGTGTTTCTTATCCACGCAAACAGACACGACCTCTGTCATTCAAAGAAACATATACGTAATCTTAGTAAACATTTACCTATTCGTATAAAGGTTGGGCACACGAAACCGGGTCTACGCAATGGACCAGGAACTTCCAACGGTATGTAATCTTTCAAACCATCCAGCATGTAACCTACATGTTCTGTTTACCACTAAAAGATACCTATAAATAGAATTTCAGAAGCGCTAAGTCTAAATCAACACAGAAGTGTTGGAGGCAAGAAAAAGCTGCTTCCCTCGGGTAGAGTGTAAAAATATCCGGAAAAAAGAAGCGGAATCTTTTGGTTCCAGCTCATCTCTGAGGCCGATTAGGTTATAGAAGTAGTCTTAAATTTTTATGGACTCGGGTCCTAACTTTTAGTGGTTTAAAAGTTTTCAAGATATTCGTAATTCGAAGACATGTGAACTCCACCAACCCGCTCTGGGCCCGATGGATTATGCCCACAATCTGTCACACAGGAGGCCTGTGTGACAGCTGTGGAAATATTATAGGCTGTTTATGCCTTTAAACCTTTGCAGGTTTTCAAAATCTTCTCATAGTGTGAATCGTACTTATTTATTAGTATTTGAACCCGCCTAACTATCGTAAGACATTACTTAACTAGATATATTCTGTACTAGCCTTCAATATGCAATAAATATTTTTATTTTTATTCGTAGAACCAAGTTGACGCTTACTTCTACGAATGCGTTAGACTCTTTCTAAGAAAGGACGTGCCAATAATATGCCTTCATAGAAACCGCGCCGCCTATGTTGTACTGTTTTATATGCAAACCAAATTAGGTACTTATCTTGGACATCTTAACTTTGAATTTATATTAGTTATATTTTTAGAGTTGGAGTGATTGTTTTGGCATCTGATTTTTAACGGTTGATTATAAGTTATGCTATTTTGATTTGTGATGTATATGCGTTCAATCAAAATTGATTCTAGGATTAGAAATATGATTTATGTATTAAGTGAAGCCAAGGTTTCATAATAAATATTATGTATTTCGAAAAACAACAGGTTGAATGTTTTAAGTAGGTAATTCCTTCACAAAATACAATTCTAAATGACTGAGTTGGAGCTAACATTAAGTTTGCGGTCTGCAGTCTAAACACTAAATAAACGTTTTGTGGGAACCTTTAACAGTACAATTCCAAATACATTACGAGTTATGATGAAAATTAGAGTAAATTCCAACGGTACGCAGTGTTTCTAGAACCTGTGCAGGCGCTACTTACAGAGCAAAAATATCAGAAGGCTAAAATGTCCAAAAACCCACACTTTCAGTCAACAGAAGGTGGAATGCCATCTACCTCCTTGCGCAAATTCCCGAAAAAGGATACTGACAGCGGTGCCATAGCTGTTAGGTACCGTGGAGTCCAATCCTAAACCTCGATTATGTTACGACGAGCAGAGCTGCAACCAAATTATACAGGAAAAAATGAACGCACGCAAACTGTAACCATTAGTTCAGCGTAGGTATTATGGTTCTAGGTATTATATTCTATTCTCTACGCTAGGACCCCCTAGCGTAGAGAATAGAATTTAATACCTAGATATTTCGCCGGTTACCAAAAAAAAATCATATACTTGAATCATAATGCTGCATTCATAGTTGCAGTTTGAGCACCTGAATTCATGGTTGCAGTTTGAGCACTGGTTAAATATTTGTCCTGTATTAAATGATAAATGATTTTATTTTGTAAGTAAGTTTGTACCTACATACACTTTTACACGTCAATCATGTTTTTTTTTATAATAGATGAGGTCGGCGTTTCCTAGCCGACTACTCTGAGAAGAAAGGCCGAAACAAACACAAAGGTCATAGTCTCTTTTAAAGTCCAGCCATAATCTTGGTCAGGTTATATGAAGACAGTGTAGATCGACGTCTGAGATGAACTTTTGAGGAAAGAACCACACAGATTGAGAGGACCTGTCCAGTCAGTGCGGGAATTTGTCAGAAATCGTGCAGTTATTGATCTCTGTCAAATCAAATATCACGCTTTTAATAGGATACAAGCGCTAAAGAAGGCAATTGAAGGCATATAATTAATTTTAGAGATTTTGAACGGCACAGTAAGCCCTTCATACATTTATAGAAATAGCTTTTAGTATTGATCTATTTGGACCTTCTTTATCTCACTTAGCGGTGTGCAGAGCAACATGTCGGCCTCCGGCGACCAGACAAACCACTTTCATCTCTACCACTACGAAACACATAATTGATTAGCGTCATAGCTTTACAGCGATTTGGACACAGGATATGTGTGCAAATTGAACCGGTTTCATGTCCATCAATAAGCTTTAAAAATAATTTTGATTGTAATTACTATAATGTGTACCAATATCAATGTGTATCGAGGTGATTCACATTGAATGCAGACAGCTATTTGTATTTATTTAACCTTTTGACCTCCACACGTTAAAAAATCAAAAACGTGCCCTCTGCGTCAGTCTGTCATGTAGTCGAACCGTGGCGTGCTGGGCACATTTTAGTTTGTCATCTATACATGACTGTGGCGGTCAAAAGATTAATTATATTATTAGTTATAGTATAGTACCCCAACATAGTTGGGAAAACGCTAGGCAGATGATGAGGTACAGTATAGTAGATTAAGCTACCACAGTTACTGGTACAAGTGTACTAGACCGTTCAAACGAGCATTCTACTTATAACGAGCTTTGGAGTTGTATTAAGACAAGAAGATTACCTCTATATCTGAACATTTGATGATACGTTGGCATTTAGAGAGAGGTCACAGGGGGCCGCTGACGAACACTTTCGATCACATAAGTAACGAAACTGAATACATACGTAAATAAAAAAATATCTTACTGTTATTTATATATTTGATCCTTACAGAAAACACTAGAAATTCGCTTGTATTAGATCATGAAGAAAATTACCTCTGTCTACACGGATAATAAAAAGTTTAAAAACGCAAACCCGACTACTGAAAAGGATGAAACAAGAAAGTACCTTCCCGTGGTCGCATGCCGCTGTACTAACAGACTTATAAGCTACTAGCAGCGCCGCGTGGTTTCACCCGTATAAGTGTCGACCCCGTGGGAATATCGAGTTAAAAACTATCCTATGTCCTTTCCCGGGACTCAAACTATCTCTATACCAAATTTCATCTAAATCGGTTCAGCGGATTAAGCGTGAAGAGGTAACAGAGAGACAGACAGACACACTTTCGCATTTATAATATTAGTATGGATAGCATGGATGGTAGCATGCGACCACGGGAAGGTACATTCTTGTTTCATCCTTTTCAGTAGTCGGGTTTTAGTGTTTAAACTTTTTTTATTTCATTATTTTGGGGCTTATTTCAGTAATATTTATATTTTTGAAATGCACTAATTAAGCCCTTTCATTTGATACCCCACAAGCACCATCCCAAAATATTTATTTTTAAATTCATAACTTTATGTCCTGAAGAATATCGCCATATTGAATTTAGTGTGACGTCACATAGCCAGCGGACGGTCAAGATGAACATACATACATACATGCATACCGGTCAAAACCATAACCATCCATTTTGCTTCGCCGTAGTCGGGTCAAAAGAAAAGAATGAAGACATCAAACTCTTATCTTACAAACTAATTAATCAGTCTCCTAATTTCCATTTTATCAACTTGTTTCTGGATAAATACATTTGTGTGAATTATTATTATTGACACTTTTAGCAGAAAAAGCCGAATGAAAAATTATAATCCTTGACATTTTGTGATAACCTATTATCTAAACAATTCTCTGACGTTCCAGCTTGATATTTTAATCAACAGGATACAAAAATTACTTGTGGAAATAGATACAATGGTCTACAGCGTAGACCATTACGTATATTTCGGCGTAGACGCTACGCTTTTGCGTAGCATCCGTCTCCCTGCTAAGCGTAATTACCTACCGTAAAAAGTTGGGATTGCGGTAATACCTATATTTCCACGAATAGTACGAATAATAGATATTTCCACGCCGAGCAGTGGTGGCCCAGTGGTAACGGCCGCGACTTACGAGTTGTAGGTCGTAGGTTCGATCCCACACAGGCGCACTAGTCGCAACAGGCGCTTTACTTTGTGTAAATTATTTCATCATCACTACTTTCAAAACGGTGAAGGAAAACATCTTAAGAAAACCGGCATGTCCTAGAAAAATTCGAAGACATGTGACATCTACCAACCCGCACTGGGCACGCGTGGTGGATTGTGGCCCACTCCCTCTCACCTGAGGAGGCATGTGTCCCAGCAGTGGGAACGTTATAGACTGATTACGCTTACACTATGATATCACTTGTATTAGCAAAATAACAGTCTACTAGCAGTCTACCAGGGTACTAATCATCAATTAACAATGAACAATAACAAATGAAAGGTTCATTAAGATTGGGAGCCGAAGGGCCTTGTCATTGTTCCTTTCCTTTACTTTTACAATTGTTTCTTCAAATGAATTCAAGGGGACACCTAAAGTATTAATAGATTTCAATCATCCTGTTGTGCAACCAGTGCCGGATTAGCCCATAAGCAAATTAAGCAATTGCTTTGGGCATCACGTCCCGGGGGCAACATAAGGCAGAAACGGCATCGAAACAGTATTTGCCAGCACATGAAAGTCAAGGCTGTTTATCAGCAAGATATTACAAGACACAAAAGTCACTCTAGCTAGAGATGTGCGCCAATCTTTACAAATCGCTCGTCGTTGTTTTGGAAAAATACGAGGCGACTAATGGATAGGAGGGCCTACAGGCGTGGATTGCTTAAGGCAATAAGTAGTCTTAATCCGGCACTGTATGCAATACCGGATAGTTTATTACATGCAGTGTTACTCGGCATTCAGTGACAACCTCACTTTATATTCTGCCTAATTCGTGTGAGGAAAATAATGACATAAGGAAGGAAACATTCTCTAAACATTACCTAACAGAGTTCATAAACATTAGATCTGCGATTATCGCAACATCTTTCTCAAACATTTACGATACGATAAAATCTAAAAATAATAAATCACTGTGTCATCTCACACGATAACCATCTCTAAAACAAAACAAATAGAGGCTAAAATAGCATCTTATCTTTATGGAATGTTGCATAACTTGTGGTGATTTCAAAGCTTAAACGTTTGAATTGATGAATTGCCAACATGAAGACGATTAAGCATGTCATCGTCGTTCAAGTGGTTATATTAGACATGAATGTACTTAAAATAACAAATTAACATCGGGACTTTACGAACACACCGATAGAACAGAAGTTAGATTTATGATCATCATCGTGATATTTAAAGTAATGGATTTATACTAATTTTAATATATTTAACACCTAAAACCTAAATGAAGGTGGAATCGATTTATTTGATAGACAAGATTATTAAATACTTTAAATAGTCTGATATTATAAAGATGAATATTGATAACAATAACAATTTAAATAACGGTTTCTAACACCATAAACGACTGATCCAAAGACATTTTGCGATAATAATCGTGGCGAAGGCGAGAATATTAATTAGCGTTAATGGATTTGACCTGAATTAGCTAAAAACTGTTAGGAATGAAGATAAGAAATAACAGTACCTAAAGCAATTAATAAATGTGCCAAGTTGCCAACAATCTTCTGTTACTTGGTTTGCTAATTTAAAATCTGAGGAAAAACCTAAATGCAATAATAGCAAGTACTGAAAGCCGAATAACAATATCTTCCACACATAGAAATAGAAAATATTTTATTGTTCAGATAGTACAGTAAGCAGGTTCACAGGGTAACAGCAAGTTGAGACGACATAAGTAGCCTAAAAGCCAGGTTTCAATATATTATTTGCCAGCGAACCCATGTACTGCTTACAAATTAATTTCCCATACACATTTTAAGCATTTATAAAATTATATTTAAAAAATACAAAAAAATAACGCATGTTTACAACGACATCCGCGGCCGCTGGCGCCAGTATCTCGACTCGACTTTCTCCGGGGAAAGTAAAAGTGGCCAGTCCACTCGAATATCGCACTGTTTCATACTATTTGACTTAACTGTTTAATACTCCTTCAGTGTTGTATAACGTGTCGTTATCTAAGCATTATGTGTGTTCTTATTGATATTTTACGTAATTTCCAGACAGCATTCAAATGTGTATGTTGGTAGACTCTTTTTGTCAGAGAGAAATTGCAGATTACCAAAGTATTTATTTCTATTTCATAGGCATCTACTATTTTCAGTTTACCAAAGTCTTATGTTTTGTCTTTTCAAGTACCTAAAGCGGAAAAATTAATTACTTTATTGTGCTTATAGAGTTGGATGGACAACCTACCAAAATCGACAATATCTTCATCGAAAGAGTTCCTTCATTAAAAGAGTTTAATAAACTTTGCTGAATAACGACTATTGTCTCCGTCACCCAATCATAATCGGTGACTTAAACATAGTAACAATACGTATGTCATATGTGCTTTGCATTTATCTTAATAATCAAATGCTAAAGCTTGGCTATCCACAGCTAAATACAGACCACTATAAAACACAATAGGAACTGTCATATCTCTACTACATTAGATAAATCAAAGCCAAGCTCTAAAAGCGATAAAGTAATCAATATTAACTCGTATCTCCATACATCTGCTTACAATTAGCAATTACAATAAACAACATACAAGACAATGGCAGTAGTAAGGACATTGCCGGAATGCCGTCAATGCGAACGGGTCTGTTCCACCCGGCAGTGAGTGAGTGAGGATTTACAAAACTCGTATTTTCTTACATAAATAATGTATCACATTGCTTTTTGAAAGACGACTTTTGATATGTCAAGAAGAATATTTTAAGGCTTCTTCTATATGCTGACCCAGTTATTGATACTTGTTCGTTTTATCTTATTATTTTTCCTATAGGGAAATAGAACGCAATAAGAAAATCAGACACAAACTATAAAATAGAATAAAATACTCTTTACACAGGCCTTATTTTCCCTAAAACTTGTATTTACTCGTAGATCTGGAAGACTTGTTCATCTTCAGATCAAAAAAAGAAACAAAAATAATATCCTACGCAGGAATGGCATGCGAGACGAGCTGGGAAAAACAAACGACCGGTGGTCCACATAAGCCCTAGATCGCAAGAGCGAGAAGTCATAGGGAGAGGCCTTTGCTCAGCAGTGAAATGATACAGGATGACAGGAACCAGTAACAAACATGTATAAGATTCAAACGGATATACCTAACACTATTATCTGATATTGTCTTCATTATTAGGTATCACATCAAATAATATATAGTATCACGTTAAGCCGTTGGTCCCGGCTGTCATTCGTGGATCTTTAACAGTCGTTACGGGTAGACAGAAGCTCGAAAGTCTGACAACCTGTCTTACCGAGGGGTATCGTATTACCCAGCAACCGGGTTGTGGTGGTCAGATAGACAGTCGCTCCTACTGTAAAATACTGGTATTCAGCTACATCCAGTTAGACTGGAAGCCGACTCCAACATAGTTGGGAAAAGGCTAGGCAGATGATGATTAGGTAGCACATCAAAGTCCCGCGAGATTTTTATAGCTAGTTTTAATGATGGCTCTGCTAGCTACCTACCTACTAAAATGTTGCAAAAAATATAAATAAATTAAGTAAACATGAGAACAGGTGAGTCACTTCCCGCAGTCACTAGTCAGTTGAGTTTAGTTTATTGTCATGAGTTCCGCTGGAAGATGTGAATTGTTTATGTACAGTCACGAGCGTAAGTATGTATACACTTAGCTTTATTCAAAGGCAATTTGCTCCTTTATTTTTTAATGAAATTTTATGTTATTACGAACATAGTATTTTCTAACCCATAGGTTTATGTAAAGTGTCGTATTTCAACGTTGCATTCGTAATTTCACGAAAAAATCGCAATTGAAAGTTGCCAAGTGTTGACATATTAGTGCTCGTGACTGTACAGAACATAAGCGGAAACGACAATCTTTTAGATTAATTCACGTGAGTTTTACGTTTTCGCAGCGTGTAACCACGGTTTTTATTCGTTATATTGGTTTTGTGTTTATTATCATCCTACTCTGTCTATCATGCCTCATTCATATGATTAAAAGTATAATGTTTATGTAACGTTAATGGCCGGCCATTGTATATTTTGTCGTGTTTGATTTATTTTTTGTTATGTATTTTTATGATGTACAATTAAGTATAAATAAATATTTTTTTAATTTAACAATGTTGGTGAACTGTGTTTGAAACTCATGTTTTCCATTAAATGTCTTGCTAAAAATTGGACACAAGGAATTATTCCTATTATTTATTTATTTCTTCATTCATTCAAAACTCAAACTTCCGTTAAAATCGGTTAAATTAAAAACCAATAAAGACAACACAATTACAAAATGACACAGCACTATTACAAAATCTACATAATCTTAAATAGTATACAATCAGTACCGACGCATTAATTAATCAAATATGTTAAGTTTACCTCCTGTACAATCGTGATCGTAAAAACTGATAATTTTTATAAATATGTAAGTCACGACATGGTCCTTTTGTAAAACGTTAATTCTATAGGAACTGATTTTTAACAAAAAGTTGTTATAAATACTTAATTTAGCATAAAAAATGGTAAAAAACTTAGTGAAGCTTTGGTAATGGATGTATGTGATGTAGGTACTTGAAACTGATGAAAAACGTTGAATATCACCTAAACCTAGGTAAGTCAATTCTTTTAGGAAAGTTCTTTTTGATCAGCCTGTTTTCTGTTACCTAAGTATCATTAGCTATTCTGAAAAAGAAACAGCCTATCAATATCAACAAACATTTCTTTAAAACAATGACACAATCAAATCGCGATAAAAACGTGAAACGCGGAATTACCACGTAATAATAAAAATATGAATACTCCAACACTTCAACATCAACACTTATCAATTGTTACAAAAAACACCATATCATTATGCAATTAAGGTACAATTTTAATTGACACGCCCCGGGAAAGCAGTGTTCGTGTCGTACAAATGCGGCATTCAATTGACGTGCGCCGGCGCTTTTCCCAAGCTAACTTCTGCTTTCTAGCGGCCCGTGCGTGACGCCAGACGAAACGCTAAACATATAGCTATCCCTTTTATTCCCATAGCGTCATCTACCTCTAAGTTGCAGAAGTTAGCACGTATACGTAGTTTTCATAGGATCATAACTGTTAAGCTATTAAGGTGCCACTAGTCGATATTATTTTCATACAAATTTCGGGAGAGTATTACTCCACTGATTGACGTTGTGCATCCAAAGTTAAACATGATATCGTTTTGATTTATTATTAATTTTGTCTGTACGGAAACAGAATAGTAAAATAAAAAGCCATTAAAAAGTTATGAGCCAACAAAGAATCGTTTTTCTTGCTATTTTTAACGTACCTAACTTTGGGTGTAAATAAGTAATAAAAAAACATAAAAATCTTCAATACCAAGTCCGTACCGACAAAGCTCAGTTATCGAAAAGTTCAATAAACTTTATTGTAATTGATTTATGCAGTAGTTTTTTCATAAAACTCGATTTTCCGAAGCACTTTTCGATTTTTTTTACGCGCCTGTCAGTGCGGAACGGTATTTCTGTGCGTAAGAACTAGACGTTGTTCGTGTAGACTAGGCTCTAACTGCTCATCACTGATACTAGCTCTGTCAGACACAAAGCTACATGACCACCAGTGGGTTCGAGCTCGCGACTAGTTTACTCTTAAAGGCCCCATTGAGGTCTTTGAAGTTATCAATGCGGTTAAATCGGTTTGCGTGTCACGTACTAAGCTCAAAATTCTTGGTACATGTTTAGAAAACTTGTGGCATGAGAAGTGTTCTCCAAAAGTAGATAAAATGCCAAGTTTTTAGCCATCACCATAAGGCTGGCAGTTGAATGCCTTAACTGAAGTCCCGTTTCCTGTAGGTTGATAGAAAATGTTTGTGTGGCGTATAATCCCTATCACATCTTAATCCAATATTATTTCAATTCTCATCCACACGTCATCTATCACATCATCTACGATGATCACGGCACCGTGACTGTAATACATCTGATGAATTGCTACATACACTCACATAGTACGCAAACATTACCAATGATATTTCAGCAATGTTAATTTCCATTTCATCAATATTATTAATCTCTTTGATTCAAAGTTAGTGTGGACGACGACATACATAATTTTGATGGTGTGGAAGATGACATGCCTAGAAAAGACACACTGGGAATCTTAGATGAAAAGCTTGTGGAGATAGAACCTTGCGATTTTTCCAAATAACATTTACCTATTTGATACTAGCTGACGGCGAATTTCGTACCGCCTCAGATTTTTTCCCATGTTTTTAATAATGAACCCTCACGCATGTCCCCAGAACACCCTACCATAGTTGCATTACAATCTGACCAATGGTTTCAGAACGCATAGAGGACAAACATACAACATTGATTTTTAGGACTCCGTACCAAAATGGTAAAACGGAACCCTTATGTTGAGACTGAGTCTGTCTGTCTGTCACAGCTGGATATCTCAAGAACTACTAATGCCATCAACTTGAGATTGGGAATAGCTTTAGATGACGTTTACCCAACTATTTTGCAAATAAGAAAAAAATTAAATATATGTATATTTTTTGCAACAGGGACTGAAAGGCGTCTGAAAAATTCGAAGTGGGGCTACTAGGGCATGTGGGGTATCATATGAAAGAGCGCAATTTGCACATTCTGAAACAGTTATCCTTTTTAGGCCGCATATTTTTCGAATTTTGATGAAAAATGTAAAAAAAAATACAGTTCCCCCCTTATCTCCGAAGTTTGCAAAAAAAAAACAGCTGTTGCCTACATTTTGACGAGTTATACGAACATAAATGTAGGGAACAGCTGATTTTATTTCGCGATTCAGGTTTGGTCCCACAGTAAAAGTTGTTCATAATGATGAGTACAATGACCTCTTAAGAGGTTGTTAATGTTTTACCAATAACCCTGTATATCAAGAAAAACCACAAATCAAACAACAAAACAAGCGTAAAATGATAATAACGGCGAATACAATACTACCCACATTTACAACAATCAGCCGTGTAAATCAGAAGACAATGGCGGACGACATTGTGGACACCTTGACCTGGGACAACCTCCGCCCCTAATGAGAAGTAATGAGTAACTATTCAATTACATAATGTATTAAGTAGACAAAGCTTAAATCGGTTAGGATACTTTTGTTCCTGGGGAAAATATCAAACAAGGGGTAGAAGAGTCAATACTTGGCGATTCTGAATTCTATATCACGACAATAGTTTAGTACCGTAGGTACCTATATGACTTCCACCATTGCACCTTGTGAATCAATCATACTAAACTACAAATCTTTCTCATTCATTGGTTTGCCTTTTATTATGGAATCAGCTAGATCGTTAAGATTTAGATATTCGATATAAATTCAAACTACTGGTAAAACATTACATTCAGTTTTAACGAGTACAAAATAACCTCCTTCCCTTCCTGTAATGTAAATACATCAGCTTCATCTGTTAGCCAATAAAATGCTGCTAATACCATTTCAATTGGACCTTTGGCAAATGAAGGATTTATGTCCTAGCTTCCATAGATGTGTTCGTTCGATTGAACTAAACTGTCGTTTAGCGTACTAATGAGAGTTGCAACATTGACATGACCGGATTACCCCATATTATGTCGACTGTTTGCTTGGACCTTACAAAATCGTGAGCGACCAAATCACATAGTACACTGCAAAATGATACTTGTATACTGTACCTAAACGTTTTTAGATTATAATAATCAAAATTGCAATTAAATAACCACCGTTTTAAAAATAAACATAATTTACTTGCAACAGCCGCTAGCCTCTTCGCTTTTCCGCCGTACAACCTCGGTGATAAAATCTTTAGAATACCTACACAGTAATCTTTACTGCTACTATAACTCCTATTGCGTAAACATAAAGACTATTGTCGATTGTTCAATTTCCGTTGAAAAGTTTGCAACTGCGCGCTGTGGATCGGACCCTGCTGTGTACATACATTCAGTATGTTTGAACGGCAAACTTCCCAACTTTGTTTTAGTACTAAATATTATTTGCATTAGACTGACAGATGTCTAATTTTCTACTCTATTTTGAAGACCGTAAGATCGATTATCGGTTCAAATAGTTTAATTAGTTTCCAAAGAAACGTTCCCTTGAGGTACCTTGGCATTACGTCGACGTCTTGTGAAATTTTACGGCCAACGCAGAAATATTTTAACATATCAATATAACAGAAACGAAACGTTTAAGTATTAGCTAACAGAACCAGATACATTATGGATTTCAATTTACAGCTGATAGACTTGAGCATAATATAAACTTATTGTGTAGGTAAGAACTGTTATCAATCTATGCCTTAAATCATCTTTATCATTACAAGCTTCATTAGAAGCTGAAATACTATCTACAGGAAAAGCACCAGCTGCTTTAATTAAGTAAGTACCTATCTCAACTTCAGTCTTCTCAAGTATTTTATTCAGGGATTTCGTGATTAGGAAGGTACCAATATTAAATCCCGAATTGGATTTGTCAATGCTCTAAATTCTTGACTATAACTTTATAATTCGAAGTATATGAATGGAACTTGCCTAAATGTATCCTAACAACATTCAAATCTATTAATTTGTCTGTTACTATTACTTCCCATGCCATTCAGAGAACTACATAGCATAACAACAACGGCCTCACCATGTTTGAGCCTCGCTAACGGCTCAATAGAAACTGACATAATAATTCGCCACATATTAATTACAGTAACCAATCGACTGGCAAATCGTTAATCGTAGTTTTATGGTTATGCGTAAAACTGATATAGTCAATTGTTATAAGTTACATTGTAACATTAAGATGGGTATCAGTTGCTATTTTTCAAGAGATAATTTTTCTGTAGATAATTTTGATGAAAAACACTAAAACTTTTCCGAGCTTTTTTTAAAAATCTTCTGATTTGGTACAAATAAATGCAAGAAAAATCGAAATTCATAAACTTTCTTCTTACAGCAACTACAGAACTCCAGATTTAGAATATAAGTGGCGAAGATGTCGAACGTAAAACTGCAGAATATTAATTATGAAAACTTGAAATAAATATACCTATTTCACAAAATTCGATTAACATATAACAGGGACCGATAAATTCTACTACCGTTTAATATTGCTAACGCTGTTAAATTAATAGTTTCAATAATCGAATTAAGCACCTAATTCAATACAATATAATTATATCACCCCGATAAGATCAACCTCTGTGGTTGTCTTTGATAGGACGCCAAGTAAACACCGACAAACCAAAGTGTAATGCGATTCCAATGAGTTTGCGCAACCGAATCTAGATCAACGCATACATTGGTGTTTCAAGAATTCTCAGTTCGTCGGTTTAAGATCCGTGTTTTTACAATGATTTCATTCCTGTAGCTATTAATTTATAGAACTTATTATTATTCTGTGCATGTATGAATGAAAATTAATGTTAGATGTATCTGGTTTTAAATGTCAATCATCTCGTTTGTTGCTGGCTACTGACGGATAGAGATCTTTACCAAGATGTGCTACAATATTACGATCTTCCACATTGTAAGTAGGTACCTGTTTGTGGGTATATTACACGGTATTTGTATTATATGTTTCTTGCGTGTGTAATGAAAACATTAGCTGCAAGTTAGCAAAGTTGGTAGAAGGACGGATTCAAATGGTCCTATTCAAGTTATATCGCTCGTACACTCATCAGCTTCACTAATATCAATATCATACAGACACAGTTCCCGATGTTCAATTACAATTCAGAAGAAAAAGGGTAGTTTTCATATGACTCCTTTCCATGTTCATAACAAAACATTAAAGGAAAAGTTGTTTAGCAAGCCTGTTACGGACGAAACGATATCACTTCAAATTCACCCAGAAGTTAGAACTGTGGAAATCAACACGCTATGTGGTTTCCACGCACACGTAGATTATCCCTTATGTAAGTTTAGATAAGCAAGTATTAGATAATTAAATAAAACGCAATTTTTTGATAGAGCTATATTATTTTTATGTAATACAAGAATCTAATATAACACCATCGTAATTGTTATGGCGGTACTTGAAAGTGATGTGTAATCGTGAGATCTTTAACCTACTGAACTGGTAAAATGGTAATGTATCTTTTTGAGATTTTGGTTGCAATACCTAGTCACTTAGTATTTTCACTTCCTATCATCTTCATATTCTTACCGTTATCCCAATTTATTTGAGCGCAACATGTATTTTTCTTCCATAGTTCTCTATCAGTCGTCATCTTGGTCGTTACTCCCTTTCTATATAGCCATATTATCATCTATCATCACACAGTCCATGAATCGAATTTTCACTCCCTATATACTTACATAATATATGTATATTATGATAAACAAAAAAAATTTATGATAAACTAATCCACACTAAGATGATTTTCGTTGATCGAATCATTATTTATCAAATGGAATAGTTTGTCTTAATAAGAAAACTGTTACACGTAATCAGACGAAAGTCTTGATACTTTATCCCTGGTGTTACATATTTTGTTGGTACTTTTCGTTGTAAACACTTTTTTATTGGTTGTAGGTAAGTGTTCTGTCTGTGTGTATTGCGTTGTTGAGATTTTTACAAATGACAATTTCAAATAGGTACCTACAATGTTATGGGAATCAAGATTTTAACAAATTAATCTAACTACATTCCTATTCCTAGTTCTAATAACAAATACCTATTGTCTACATTTTTCATTATAAAATTAAGTTGTATAAATTCCTGTAGCCAAAGGAATGTCCAGTATCTCAATGAAACAGAATAATCCATAAAATTAGTTGTGTTTCCTATTGAATAAAGTATTTAATAGGACAATACTACGTTATATATTTATTAAATCAAGGACTACCAACATTTTTCTCTATAACGATTAACGCGGAAAAATGTCATTGAAGGTTCTTAGTATTTAGAGGAATGTGAATATATAGATTTGAAAACAATTCACTTTTGAACTTATAAAACAAAAAGTAGGTTGACGCTCTACTAAATACCAAATATTTAACCATAAGCAGCCTACTACAACGAGCAACGTTCCCACTGCTGGGACACAGGCCACCTCTCTGTGAGACGGAGTGGGCCATAATCTACCACGTGGGCCCAGTGTGAGTTGGTGGATGACACATGTCTCCGAATTATATAAGGTAAAAATCAATAATAGAAATAAATAATGCCGTATAGTAAAAAATATGAACAAAACAACTTCGAAACAGAAACCGATACCTATAATTGTTTAGAGTAACAAGATTTTTGAAATTAAAAAGAAAAACAACAAAACTTAATTCACAAAAGCTATAGACAAGGAAACTCCGTGCTTTGTCATTGCGTAGTAGATTAAAATAAGAACGTCAATAAAAATCAATTCCAAGAATGTGTTGATACTGTAAAAATTAAAATATTAGACGTGGGAGGGACAAAAGAGACTAATTCGAACTCAATAGTTGTCAAAACAATCACAATCTTAAAAATGCAATAAAGATTTGTAACGCACACATACGAAAAATTTCCCAATACCTACATTTGGATTCTGTCATCTATAGAATAAACTCGATCTACAGTCAACTGTCTCGTCAACAATCAAAGAATTTGTTTACAATAAAATTAGTATTGCGCAGTCGAATTTTTGCATAATTTTATAGATATTGACAAATCATCATAAATCCTGATGTTGAAGCTAAACGGAGTAGAACTGACTGGGTAGATGCACGTGACAGTAAATCTTTTTGTTTATAACCTGACTTCGTAAAAACAACCAACGTTAGATACTAAAACGTGGTTGGTAACTTCAGTAATTTGTAAGAATGTACGAAACAGCTATATTACAGAGATATATTTGAATTCTCATTTGCAAGAGCATAACGCTCTGTAGGTAACTAGATAGGCAAAAGTTGTACTAGCCAGCAGCTGTAGGTCGTGATATAACTACAGACTTACAGCGTAGGGATTGAAATCTGGACCCTAATAACCAGATTTCGATCACCAGATCAGAGGAATTCAAGTTAAGTCAGAGAATTAACTTTTGGTGACTAAATACATTTTCCATAATCTTGTGTAACCATGTAACCGGCCCAAAATAAATAAATTAAATAGGGGCTATATTTAAAATAACATTAAGGTTTACCTGTTTAATTCAATCTAGCGTCATGTAATTATTCCATTGGTGCTGCGCTGCGTAATCTGACCATGAATACGTTATCAACCAATTTCGAAGAAACCTACGTTTAACATTGTTTGTTATTCATTTCCAGTCTTTATTGCACAATTGTTAAAATCAAATGAACATTTGAAATGACTCTATTTTATGGCTAACTAGCTGACCCGGCGAGCTTTGTACCGCCTCAGATTCAATAAAAACGAATGTATGAGAAAATGAATTATCTTTATTTTTTTGTGAATTTTTCCCATGTTTTAATAGTTATTCTGCTATTCGGGGCAGAGACAACTCCAACAAATCACAGATCATCAATAGGTCCAGCTGTTCTTGAATTATTAATGGTGTAACTAACCCGACTTTGTTTTATGTATATATATATAAATGGTATATATAGATACATATATATTCAGTATCTTCAGGGGTTAAGCTGCTTGATGGTACGACTACGAGAAAGAAAGACGTTTACAGTGACCCAAATTGATGAAAAAAAAAATGCACAGAATAAGGGTTATTGTACATTCGTCACAAAGTAAATTCGCCACGAAAAAAAGTATGTGTAAACTCGTCACAACTCTATGTTTATGAAAGAAAATCCGCCATATTGTTTATTTCCGTACAGACAGCAGAAAAATCAAACAATAAAGAATAAAACGTTATTTCTTTATTTTTCATAATCACAGAAATTCACATAAAAATCACACTTCTACTTACAGCTAAAATATACGGTAATATTGTCTGGTTTTGTGCGTTTTTAAGCCCGCGTTGTCAAGGATAGCGTGACATCATCATGATCATCTTTTTTTTTGGTAATTTGCATCTAAATAAAAAGGCGCACTTTTACTTGCAACTATATATATTTATTGCAATAGGCTGATTTTCCTGCATCATTACAGTTATAACAAAAATAATAGAATGACAATTAAATCACAGTAGGTAATAGGTAATACGGGCTGGTGTCCGCAACTCCACGTCAATGCGCGTATTTTGCGTACAACTCATAGTAATAATCACATTATTTTTTGGTAATTTGCTTCTACATAAAAAATCACAGTTTTACTTACAACTATATATATATATATCTATATTTATTGCAATAGGCTGTTGCCTGCAACATTACGATTATAACAAAAACAATAGAAAGAAAATTAAATCACAGTAATAATCACATTTTTTTTGGTAATTTACGTGTTACAAGTCTTAAAAAACTGCATAAAAGAAAGTTTTTTAAGAACTTCAGCCAGTTACTTGTTAACGTAATTGTCCAAAATAGTTTTCAATTCTTTGTCATATGCAATAGATCGACATGTTCTCAAATTTAGTGTTACTTATATTAAATTTAAAATGTTTCAATTTCCAATTTATATGATCAGCCTCATTTTTAAGAGTATCAAGAGACTGAAGCATTTTAGGTTTTCTTTTACCCCTTTTATTGTTCAAACGTTTATGCCATGCCTCTGCTAGATTTATTGTCCTATGGCGAACCCCTTGTACATTCCAAATAAACTCTATACTAGTGTTTTCTAACCACTGGGCTACAAAATAGTCGTTGAATTTTGCGTCTTCAATGTCCTGTTTCTTTATATGGGCCAATGCAACACACATGGCTAAGTGTCTCTTCTCTTCAATGTCATTCAATTGTAAGGCTTGAGCTTTTTTGGCCAGTGCTTGTTTGAAGTGGAAATTACATCCAAGTAGTTTAACATCAGGAAATATTTTTTTTTATGACATTTATCACAGCAATTTCAAAGTCAGCAATCATTGTAAGCGGTGTCAAATTAGGTAAATTTTACATCAGTGATGTAAAAAGTCGTTCATAAGACCGTTCCTGCTTATTAGGCATAAGAACGTAGATGAGTGGGACTATGTTCGAATTATTATCATCGCTATTCACATCTCCATGTATATACAATACAGCTGATAAAATGGTTTACAGCAGCTTGAAAATGTGCCATCCAAAAAAAATGTTTGTATATTTGTTATGGTTTCAGGAGCTATCTCAGTGCAGAAAGCTATTATTCAAATTTTCAGGCTCACTGTCATCATCGAATAATAAAAAAGAATGTTTATATTTTTGTGGAATAATAACATCTTCCGGTATAACATGACCGGTACGGCTAGAAAGAGATAGATACAGCGAGCGAGCGAGCGCGTGATAGCATGTGCAGAAGCGCAGGAGAAAAGAAAAATTTAGAAATCATTTTCATTTCAAGCGCTAAAAATCAATAACTTTGTTTTCTACCAGTACTTTATGCAAAAAATATGTACCTATGCAGACTTGTGACGAGTTTACACATATTTTTTATGCATGTGACGAATACACTTTCAATGTATGAAGTTTAAAAAATGTGACGAATTTACTTTGTGGCGAATGTACAATAACCCCAGAATAATAATATATGAAAGGTATTTTATTCTTTGTTTCTTTTTTATTTCCAGGTTTCAAGGCCCCAAGAAATAGATAATTCGCGATTTTCTTCCTTTCTTTTTTATCTGTTGCTTTTGCAAACCCATCTTAAGCCAGCTGTAGTATCAGAAACCCTTATATCTACACTATATTGTACGGGTCCAGTATGAAAGTATGTCGTACTCACACGATTGTATTCGCTGTACACCTCGAGGCGAGAGTGAAGTCATCGGAGCGTCGCAGGCGCATGTTTTAATAACATTCTTCGTACGATTTATATTGTTTGCGAGTTTCTTCTTGATGGCTGCAGTAACTGATGTGTGGTTAAGTAAAAGTTGGACTGAAATTAGTTTTATTGCGTTTTTGATCGGTAGTCTTTTAGTAAGAAAGAAACAGCTGCTACTTATACTGTGTAGATTTCTCTTGGACATTTGCGGTTAACTTACAATGTGCTTTAAGACTCCACAATCATTGATCAATATTGTTGGTATGTCCATCCATGCCACTGAAGACCATAAACAAAAGAGGGACCAAACTAATCAGAACATGAAAATTTATTTGCTTGTCGTTTCGTGTCTTTACTGTGCTTTGAATTTTTCAATAGTCTTCAGACCTGTTCTATAAAGAAAAGCCGTTGCCTAGGATTTTCCTACTTTTCCTGATTATCCTACTACTTACTTATTATTAGATTTTCGTTGAAATGCGGTAATACAATATCATACCTATCTCTGAGCCCGTCAAACAATTCTTAACGTAGGTACTAAGTACATTAAGTTGACTCGGCTCCCACGTACTACACATAACCTTGTCTTATTTAATTTTATATTATTAAGTAGGCGATGAACTTGAAACTTTTGAACAATAAATGTTGAACATTCCTCGCTTTATTTACTTAAGTGATTATACGCACCTCCATGTAGAGCTGAGTGCTGTAACTTTGACGTAATCTTCGTTATTTAGAGGAGCACAGAATAGAGCAGACATCCGCAGTGTATAAGGAATGGTTGGCTTTAACATACTCTTAGTAAACAAAACCTTGCTTCTTTCAATCGTTTAGAATATCGACGGCCGAAAAAAACTAAGGAAGAAGAAGCGGCACGACATGTTCCCAAATCTACCATGTTATTGGTATTGTTTCCAAAATAGAGCCTGGAAAGAGTAACGAAGCACATCAGCAGGGCTAATAATGACTGAGAATTCAATCACATTAGAGTTTACAGTTATTCAGCTGTTCAGCATTGTTCAGCTCAGTTCCAATAACGATGAATAATCTGACCAGCATATCAATGAAACTGCTAAAAGAGAAAACATAAGACAGGTTGTTAAACTCATTTAAAATACAAATACTTAAAAGCTTCTCACACGAATATCATCCAATAAACGAACTAAAACAGGAGGCTCGTCAGCAGGACGAGGATATTACAAAATAACAGTAGAACGCGTTTGTAATCGAAACCAAACGGCATTAACGTTAATTGCAACAATGTGCTCATGTAACATACCCGTAACTTCACCTAGTCCAAATATGCAGTACAGACGAATCTAAACCTTATGACAACGACCTAAAGTTTAGATCAAGTAGGGCAGATATCCAATATGTATTTAGTAAGTTTTGCGCAACATACATGTTTAAAATCAAGCAGCGTGCGCATAGCGGAACGCATTCTATTTTAGGGCTCACCTCTATTTTTCATTTAGCCTTATTTTCATAGAAATAAAGTTGGCAATCGCTTGCTGTTTATCGCGTTTCCAATACGTCACATTGTCAATTGGGAGTACGATGAAACATGAACGATGAAAAATGCGGAATTATGTAATTAAGTGGAGTGATAATGGGCACTGATTGAATTGTTCTCTTTGTTAAGTAATCAGAGAGTGACAGGGCAATTTGTTTTGTACTGATAGATATCGAATTACAGTAGCCGTGAGTACAGTCGCGAGTTCTTATAAAATGGCCGTTCATTAAGAGGTAATGAATGATACGTTAACACCTACGCAAATATTGCCCAGTATGAATAATTCTGATTATTCGGAGACTTAAAATGACAGAACAATAGAGAATACTTTAAACACGGCATTAAATTGACAAAATAAAACAAATATAAATCTTCTGTTAAAACGTGGAAGAAGTACAACATAGGCTTGGGATCAGGCTATGGATGACCGCCATGGGTGTAATACCTATGACTTTTCATTAAATCGCAGTACAAATTATTTGTGGATGAGATGATAATCGTGTGATGTCGATGAAATATCAAACTTCATGATATCTAGTCAACATTCCAACCATTTTCAGAGGCTATCTAGGAAGTTTGCAGAAAAGAAAAGCCAAATCTTCTCAAATCAATTGCCGGACGAAATAGATAGCAGTCGGATGCTGCTAGGCTGCGATCCATCTCCCAAACCCACAATCCTTTCGTCGGTTCTTTCAACATGTAACTGGTAGTAACCTTCGTCCACTTTCAAAGGTTTCTTCATGCTACGTAGCGTTTACACACGGCAAAGACTTCAACGGATGCCAGGTGCTAAAATATTCTGAGTCATTGAAATATAATCATGTATCTCGTACTTGCAAGTCTGAAGCAGCACATTTTTTTTATTTGTAAAATTTCTGCTTTTCGTCGTAAAATCTGGATTCAAGGCCAGGAGCCCATAGCCAAGGACATCTACTAATGAACTGTTTAGTTCGACCATCAACTTTCAAAACTAAAAAACAATCGTTAATGAAATAGAAAACAATAAAATTAAGGTTTTTCCGGACTTCACTGATAACGTTGGAATTTTCAGTTTCGTAAACACAGCCTTTCAAATTCCAGGGCTGTTGGATTAGCACCCACATATATTTTTATTTTAATGCCTGATGGACTTCAAAGCAAATCGTTGCTCCAATTGAATGCAATATTCGCATTTATCTCAGAAATCATAAAATTTTCAACACGCGTTTGATTTACGCATCCTTACATACTAGATTTTATTTTCATTGGCCAACGCTAAGTAATCTAGATCGACTTAATGCTTAGTGTATCTACGAAATATTTTAATTACTTAAAAAAAGCGCTCTTATTCCATAAAAAAATTGCTATTTTCGGAATTTCGAAAATGTGAAACTTGAAAGTATGTAGGTAACTGTGGAGTAAAAACTACGAATTTAAATGTAAAAAATTAAAAATGTTCTTACTTAAAAAAAACCTTTTTGGAGAACTCCAAGTTATATCTAAAACTGATATTATTGCGATGTAAATAGTTGAAGATGTTGTCTACTTTTAACTCGCATACAAGTGCCAGTGATACCACAAAAAAGCAGTATGACCTATTTGTATAATAATCTTCTAAACATTGGGGAAAAACACCGCAATAAAATAATACAAAAACAAAACTATAATATTGTGGTCAATCGAATCTTTATAATATCAGACACGAGGCTTCATAACCACAGTAACGTTATAAAATAAAATCCTAAAAAAAGTATAACTTACATAAAAAACGAATGGCCGCCATTCAAATTATACAATGCTTGTTTGTAAAACCGACAAAGGCCAGTGAAAACGCTCCCATACATACAATCAAACAGTAGGTATATATATACTGTACATTATTGTTCCACAAAGGAAATTCCGCTTTCCATTGTTTGGTGAATCTAACAGGAAGCGGCCGATGCTCACCGTTTTGATTGATTAACTCGTATTATTGGTATTGGATAATGTTAGATGGCACACGACACCAATCACGAAGGTACTTTGACATAGACGACATATAAATTAATACTACTGCCATTGTTACATATTTAAAGAAAACATAAAAAGAATTAGGACATTCCGAACTGTTCGTTGCTTTGTTTGTAAGGCTGAAGGGACACTGGCCCGAAAAGCTTTTGTATAAGGGGAGGGGTTCCAAAAATAAAACTTAGGGGATAATCAGGAAATCCATTTAACAACAAACAGAAAACGTAGTATAATTAGACAACGGAAACAATGAATTTGAGAAAGACCCTTAAAAGTTGAGTTTGATAAAGAGAACGCCTATGCGCAACCTGGAAAGTACGGAGTAGATGCATCACATTTATTGTATGTACCTACTGGCTCTCTCTACTCACACTTATTTTCAATAAGTTATTTAGCTATTAATATAAAGTGTTAGTTATAACACGCAGTAGACGGAGAGAGGACGAGGTGGGCGGAGAAAGCGCCAGGACGCAAATACTTTATAATAACTGAATGGTGAATGCTCGTAACTGCATGTGGGCGTTGCCTATTGTCAGCAGCTATGTAACACGTCATTACGATGAATGAATCCTCGTTTAGTTTGCTTTGCTGTCAGCTGCCTCTTACTCTCATCATTGGAGTAACAATATTTCATTGCGACAGTCTACTCGGAATCATCCAGTAAAGTTATACCAAGTGAAACTTGATGTAGATTTCACACACGTATCATGTGACATTGAATAACGAAAAACATTACCGATTCAAACAGAATTTACCCAGATTTAAGGATTAGCCTGAATAAAACCGCACAAGTGAAGTCGTGGGAATCGTCGTTCATAATTTTATTATTTGTCTACTTGGATACGAGAGGTAGGGATAAGATCCAAATAATGTAGATGAAAGTACCTATATAAGAAGGCAGGCCCTCCAATAAAATACTGATATGATTCCGATAGATGACGATGAGAAAGAAAGCTGTTATAAAAAAGTCAAAATCATAATAAATCATTTTTATGATAATATGGAGGTATTCCATGCAGCTAGTACATTAGTTAATATTGCACAAATGACCTAAACGACAGCAATCAGGAGACAGTAATCACCATAGAACCCAATATAGCAAACCTAACAATACATAAAAAGTCCTCAACCTTACCTGTTAGTTAATAAACATGAACAATGCTCAATAAAAGAAAAATACATCATGATGTTATGAGATAAGCCAAATGAAATGGACAATAAATCTGCAGTGAACATAAAAGTCTGTACATGGGTACAAAGTTGACACTCAGTATAGGGATAGAGGTCTTCGGAAAAATATTAAAGACTAGCTATACCCCGCGGTTTCACCCACATAAGTCTCGATCATATGATAAATTGACAAATAGTTTATTGCCTTACCTACACAAGGTGACTCTACCTTTAAACAATACGGTTTTATGAACCATTCACAAGTAAGTAAGTTATGTAATCTAAGCTAATGATGAAACATTCGAGAAGAAAACCCAATCAAACTTATTGCGGTACGGAACTGAATCGATATTATAATTACAATACGAAGATTCCAATTATTACTAACGATAGAAAAGAGATGCGATGCGCTAGGTACATATGTACAAGAGAGAATAATCTTTATTTCCCAAACAAGGCCGGTAACAAATAGACACGGCTGCAAACAGTAGTGCGTTGGGCAAGAACCGAAAAATCAATCAATAGAACTTTTGTGATCAAAATATATCGACAGGAAGGTGAAAAGTTGAAAACGATGCCTCACTAATCTTTTCTGAACACGGAGGCCATCTTCCTCACAATACTCCTCGATTGATCCAATGAAAAGTTACAACATTCTGTATTGTTTACAAGACTGATAAAAAATCAATGACAAGTACAAAGATCTTGTGATGTGTATGTATTAATAAAACATGTACCTATTGAGTTGATGGGTTTACACGGCCATCAATGGCATAGCGAATTGTATAAATTCATGTACGATATGAACTTGAAATAATACGGGTCAGATGAGAATCGTGTGTCGATATTTCATAAAAAATCATAGTTGTTTGATATTGATATATTACAATGATTTTGGAGTATAAAGTTTACGATATTATTAATAAGATAAAAGTGTTAGGTCGCAGTTCACTGGTGTTGCTTAATTTCATTGTAAGTACTTTAAGATTTTTACGACCAAATCACGCACAGGTCAATTTGCAATAGAAATCAAATTGGATTTTTAACCGCGTTTTCATTGTAATTTCGAAATGACTCCTAGAAATAGTTGAAATATATATCATTAACCGATTTAATTACGCTTTTGTTTCATAAATAATTTACCCGTACCTTAGCACAGGTAATTTATATAATTTAAGAAATGAGTCTTAAAAATCAAACATATTAAGAAGCAGTAATCACAGAAGTAAAGCAAAATTCGTCACCTATCTACCCACTTTAGTTAGGTACACCAAACCACATACAGACTATTAGGATTAAATGTGAAGTAGGTACAATCTATTTTAATGTCATGCATAGTTTGATTCTAATGTGACCGTGTGTCGAGGCTAGCTGGCTGCTGTGGGTACTAACTACTACCTGTATGAGCAATGTCATCGGTAAAATGTAACAAGTGTCTCAGGGATAGTTGCTGACAAACATTATTGGCTGAACAAGGTTGATACAGAGATTAATATTTACCTAGCCAGAAAACAAAACTAAAATGTCAACAAAATACATATCTCCATTGTTCAATGGAGATATATTTTGAAATTGAAATTTTTTTTTCGATTACAATCAATTTTAGATTCATGATACGGCAATTTTCAGCCCTGGATTACGTTAAAGAAAGGATAGGTAACTGACGACTCGGCCACAAATACCTCAAATGCCTCTATAATTCAAAATCCTGTTCTAAAATTGAATCCTTCCATTAAATTGAAAGCTTCCATATAGCAGCACAGATTTAATCAGTAGCCTGGATATATTTCGTCATGTGTCTTGGCATTTAGGAGCCCTAGAGCGATGGACCAACGTGTAACCGCTGTAACATCCAAATGCAAGGGGTCATTATAAATCAAAAGGTAAGGTTCTCATATTTGAGCTTATGTTATGATTTTCGTACTCGAGCTTTATATACGTGTATTTATTGTTTATGCAAATGTTGAACCACCCTAAAAAAAACCCTCCCTTCCCTTCCCCCCCCCCCCCTTAACCCATCTCCCTTTAAATCTATCCAAAAATTGTGTTTAAAAGAACGCTTTTAGCAATAAGACCGTCCATTGTGTCACCCCATGTAAAATTTCTACATTTATATCTGTAATTCGTATGGTGTACAAAAAAAAGAATATTTTATTCGTAGGCGCGTAGCTCGTAGCCATGTTTTCTTTGTTACTTAACCCAGATTACATTTTTATAAATGTTTATTTTCCTCAAATAAAAAGAAAATATGTACTTATGATTTATGTTACAGCGGTTTTATGTTGTTTTTAAGAACAATAAAATAAAATGCTATATGCGCTACTGATTTATTATTTTATTGTTATCCATTATTGTAAGCGGAAAATGTCATGTATGGTGTACCTACAGAAATGTATCAACTGGCCTTCTAAAGCTAGAGGAATAATAACTTTGTTTTCCAAACTAACACTCGATGTATGAACGTAACAAGAGTAATTACGGTAATGTATTCGGTTGAGGATTTTAGAGAATTCAACTCTGTTGAGAATGATGGACAACTTTAAAACCCACACAAAACCGTAACTTTCATAGCTTATTTGAATGAAACACATATGTTACATAACCCAAAGGCTGCAACCACAGTCCTGGTAAAGTAGTACCGAGTACCAGCTATGTACGTTACGCTTTGTGATGCAAATGAATGGTTCGCACGCCTTGCGCAAGAGTTGTCAGCCGCGGAAGGTCGATGCCTCTGTTCGTCATCCACTCGCTAGGATTCTTCTGTTTATTTACCGTTTTATTTGACTATTTACGATGTTGTTCTTATCTGGTGTTGTTGAATCTAAGTGTCGTAGAAAGATGCGATTTTGCGAATCAATTTTGTGGTATTAGGTAAGAGTTTAGCATGTTATGACCACAATCGATCATCGCGAGTGGGTCCAAACCGTGGTCAAATATCTACTTCATAAAGACCGCTGTAGGTAATTAAAAACTCGAATCAAAATAATGATCTCCAATCAGGATTTTCCGATACCGGCATTAAATAATGAAAACCGTCAAAAACCACGTGTAATTTAAAAATAAAATCAACAAATGAAGGGAAACTTATCTAAGTAATTGCACGTGAGTCAATTGTTTTAATTTCGACGTAGGTATTACCTACCTAGAATAGTTAACAACGAAGAGTGATTAGGGAATCATTAATAGACAATAAATTAATCCGAATCGTAGAAACGATTTGGTCGATTTAGCTGGGATTGTAAGGCCGTTTTGGAGCATTTTAGTACAGTCAAACTCACTCAAACTCAAAGCATTTATTTCAATTAAACCATTAACTGGCACTTTTGAATTGTCAAAAAGTCGGTCAGTCAGAAAATATGAAGCTATTTGCCCATTCCAAAGCGTAGGTACCTATGGAGAAGAACGAGCAAGAAACTCCATGGACACTCTTTTTAACTGATATTGTACAAAAATATTAGTTACATCATTACCTACTTTTGAATTTAAAATTATATAGGTAATGTGAGAACGATGTAAAAAACAAAAAAGACGTACGCGTTAAAAGCGTCCAGAGTACAACAAATAGGACTTAACAAAACAACAATCCAAAAATAAAATAATTAAAAATAAGTCGAGGCAGCTAAGTGATGACATTACTACTTTGGTTTAAAAAAATTATATGGTTATGAAAATTATGATGAAAACTCATGCAGATATTACTATCGATATTACTGCAGATCCTAAAAAAATGGCCATAAAGATAAGACAGCAGTGAAGGCGTTTCACAAATTATGTTAGCACGTCAATATTTTACAAGTCTTCCTTTATTTACATATTTATAAAAACTTTATCCACAATTAAAAAAGTATTGTACAGACGCCAGCACATCAAGCTACTACAATCTGTCAAATTTCTTTAATAGATTTTCAACATTATAGCTAAAGCATAAGGTTCAAAGTTGATTACGGAAATTTGACAGTTTCGGGTAGCTTGATGTGCTGGAGTCTGTTCAAAGCGGACTTAAAATGACAGGCATTTTCTACCAGTCAACCTTACCTTTAATATTATGTCTGCGCTCTGCCACCTAAAGGTGGACTGGGGCAGACTTTTCTGATAATCCTATAGGTACCTGAACCCACGTTGATAATATCCTGGGTGGTAATTAGGTATTAGTAGTGTCACATTGGAGAAATATACTCGCCCAGGCCATGGCCCACCAGCGGCTGTGAGGCCTTAGATGATGTGATGATAAATGGTTAGATGGGCCTTCTATTTCTTTTTACCAGTGTGTGCCAAAAAAATGCTACGTTTTCGACTTTCATGAAAATGGTTCGCAGAAACAATTTCAGGGTGCATTTTCAGCACCCAAAGTTAAAACAGTGTAGGGACTGTGTCTTACGTACCCATCCCTTGCATAGTTTTAAGAATGTAATATTTTTATAGAGGAACTTATTGTAATTATTTTTAGAAAGTTTCATTTTTGTGTTTTTCCCACGTTGAACATCTGCAAGCAATTTAAGTTATAGGTACTATTGTCTTTCATGATTCTTTACTTTTAAGGTTCATTGTTCTATTTGTTTAGTTATCTTGTATTGTACCCATTTGCTATTTTTAGTTAAGGTTCATTGTTCTGTTATTTTCAGTTGTCTTGTATTGTACCCATCTGCATTTCTCGTGTTTTATTATACTTTTAAAAGGCAGATGTGGATTTGCCGCGTCCTTTGTTTAGTGAACGGCAGATTTGGGAGAGTTTTGGTTCTGAGCTTCAGTCTGTGCTGAACTACGATCGTGCGAGGTCCTCTCTGACCCCCGATCATACTTTACTCGCCGAAGCTCGCCGTAATAGTTTACGGCGAGCTTCGTGTTTCTAGTAGTTTTACCATTCATGTAACCTTATTTAATTTTACTTTTTCGTGTCAAGTGTAACTGCTAGCTTTAGTTACTTGATATCGTAATAAATTAATCGTTATTTACCTACAACTTAATTCAGTGTATTACTTGTCCGCACAGTCACGAATACCGCACAGTGGTGACCCCGACGTGATAAAAGCTATCATATAGCGTGAGTTCGTGACAGTGCGTAAAGAGTTTCGCGAGTGTTAAATCAAGGTACGTGTTAAAATGGCGAGCGATCCAGCTACCGACGACGTGAAGCATCACCGTCGCAGCAGAGCCGCAATGCGCGCATACAGACGAAACCAGTCGCAGCCGGGAAACGCCAGCGGGAGTCACTAGCCGCGGATAACGCGCATTCCCAGCCAGCCAGCTCCCACGGCTTCAACGGGTATCCTGACCACCAGCATGCAGCGACCGCGCATACCTGGTCATCACCCTCAGCCTCATCAGCAACCTCGGCACAGCACACTGCACTTTCGGCCGGTCAACAAGAAGAGCTCAATTCCTCTCCTGGTCGACGTAGCAGCCAGCCTCAACCCGGCGCTATACCACATCCGACGCACCGGAGCATAATGCAGCGCCCGCGCCACCCCGACTCACTGGGGACATCTCCGCAGACAGTTCCGACTCACCGTGAACTATGCGGCAACCGGTTCCGACTCACTGGAACCTAAGTTGGCCTGGCAAGCATATTCCTCGCCGTTCTGGTCGCTGTACCACATCCGACTCACTGGAACCATAACGCAGCGCCCGCGCCACCCCGACTCACTGGGGACATCTTCGCAGACAGTTCCGACTCACCGTGAACTATGCGGCAACCGGTTCCGACTCACTGGAACCATAACGCAGCGCCCGCGCCACCCCGACTCACTGGGGACATCTTCGCAGACAGTTCCGACTCACCGTGAACTATGCGGCAACCGGTTCCGACTCACTGGAACCATAACGCAGCGCCCGCGCCACCCCGACTCACTGGGGACATCTTCGCAGACAGTTCCGACTCACCGTGAACTATGCGGCAACCGGTTCCGACTCACTGGAACCTAACTTGGCCTGGCAAGCATATTCCTCGCCGTTCTGGTAGGCGAGTTAAATTTCCTGATTACTATCAGGCAGGTGTTTCGTGATCTTTATCACTGGTAGGGGGGTACTGTAGGGACTGTGTCTTACGTACCCATCCCTTGCATAGTTTTAAGAATGTAATATTTTTATAGAGGAACTTATTGTAATTATTTTTAGAAAGTTTCATTTTTGTGTTTTTCCCACGTTGAACATCTGCAAGCAATTTAAGTTATAGGTACTATTGTCTTTCATGATTCTTTACTTTTAAGGTTCATTGTTCTATTTGTTTAGTTATCTTGTATTGTACCCATTTGCTATTTTTAGTTAAGGTTCATTGTTCTGTTATTTTCAGTTGTCTTGTATTGTACCCATCTGCATTTCTCGTGTTTTATTATACTTTTAAAAGGCAGATGTGGATTTGCCGCGTCCTTTGTTTAGTGAACGGCAGATTTGGGAGAGTTTTGGTTCTGAGCTTCAGTCTGTGCTGAACTACGATCGTGCGAGGTCCTCTCTGACCCCCGATCATACTTTACTCGCCGAAGCTCGCCGTAATAGTTTACGGCGAGCTTCGTGTTTCTAGTAGTTTTACCATTCATGTAACCTTATTTAATTTTACTTTTTCGTGTCAAGTGTAACTGCTAGCTTTAGTTACTTGATATCGTAATAAATTAATCGTTATTTACCTACAACTTAATTCAGTGTATTACTTGTCCGCACAGTCACGAATACCGCACAACAGTTACCTATTTCATAACAAACAGGGTTGAATTGATCAAGGGGATATGACGCCGTAGACATGACTGAGTTCTGGTCGAAACGTATGCCTATGTGGAATCATTGATACGACGAAGTTGGGGAAATAGGGAAGTGGGGGTAGAAGAAGTAGGGGACCTATGGAAACATTATTCTGAGGGCACTTGTCACAGCCTAAAGTAAATTTTGCGTTTGTCAAATCTCATAGATAATTCGTCAACCGTTCTTGGTATGGGTCAAACGAATAGGTATGATTAAATACTAAAACAGATAAATAAAGGTCATGGGTAATTATGACACATTAATATTCAAATACCGTATGTCAGCTCAGTGTGGTATTTAAACCGTAAAACCGGTTTCTAGAGTTTGGTCAGTCTGAGTGCATTTTCGTATAATATGATACCCGCGTTGATCGTTTTAATTTTATGTGACTTATTAAATCATGATATCGCGCTGTTGTGAGAATACAAGAACTTCTTTTTGTTTTCGTGATACACATACTCGTAATATAGTGCCTGTTCTAGTGCCGGGTGCCAGTAGCTAACCAACATTTTCACCAGTTATATTTCGCAATCAGCCTATAATGTTCCCACTGACAATGCACTGACAGACCTCCCCTCTTCGGGAGGGAGTGAGCAGAATGGCACGATGTTTTCCTTCACCGTTTCGAGGGTAGTAGTGATGAATTAATTTACACAAAGTAAAGTGCCTTCCTGGGTTCGAACCTACAACTCATAAGTCGCGACCGTCAACAAACAGTCGGACAGTTATGTCTAAGTCCCATGTAACATGGGGGCGAGAGAGGCGGGTTTCGTCATCTAAACTAATATTTTAGTAACAGCTCTAAAAACGTTAATTGATTAAAGTAGACCATGATTAATTAAATTGGTCATTGCAATAGGTAAGTATTTTGGTTTTCGCGTTTAGAAACTTGATCCAGTCAATATATGGCTGTAATTATATTTTATGAGATTTCCAAAGAACTAATTATTCTAGGCCCAACTCTTCATTAATTATTGTCATATTATGCTATGTAGAGATGCATCTGACAAGCCTGGAAGACGAACCCACCATAGTTGGGAAAAGGCTAGGCAGATAGATGATGAAGCTTGGCAATGATGATTACAAGAGACTAATACCAGCAATTTCCAGCAACCTATTAGGTAAGTATCCATCTGGCAAGACTAGGAAGTTATTATGGGAATAACCTTTGGTTGTTTAACGAAGCGATCATTAACAATGATGATGATGATAATGATTACAATATGGATCATATTCTGTTTATTATTTGCGTGTCATCAATTCACTGACAGACAACGCACTGCTGGGTCAACATAGAAGCATGAAATTTTGCACAAGAGTTGCATCCTCTCAACTGTGGGAAAATCAAAATTTGATAAATAACAATAAAAAATTAATTGTTTCTAACTAGAAACAATTACTTTACTGTACCTAATGGGGTAGGTAAAGTGATTTTGAGCTCTTATACTATAGCGAACGTGAGAACTAAGGAATAATGAAATGAAAGAAATAATGGTAAGTAATGAAGCTCTTTTACAATGCAAAAAGATACAACAGAGTTTAATAAAACTACAACCACCGACTGGCGATAGTGAAACGTTCATCGTTTATAACTTTCCAATTTGGAGCTATTTTCTATTAATATCTTCACGCTTTACACTAAATAGGCAAATATGAACGAACAGCAGTCAACCAATACGTGATTTATTAGGAAAGGCGTACGTAATTGGGAATGTTCATTTAGTCATACGCTTCGAAATACGTGGGCAGGGATCGTGTGCGCAGGTTGAGCAAAAACTTGACACGGTATAAAATTAAATTGAATAAAAACATCTGTGTTTTCAATAACAACTATGAACGACGCGACATACCAACCTTTTACATTGTTATTATGTTTCCTTCGGTCGCATCCTCAGCAAAACAACAACACAACGATGCATCAGACTACCCACATCGCAGAGAAATCGCAGCTCAGTCCCTTCACTTCTAGGCTAGTACTTAGCCGTCATAGGTTATACAAACAGGCGCGCGGCCTCTACTCTAACATTCTTTACATAAATTAACAACCGTTACTATTTTTTTTTTATAATGTCAACATGGTTCACAGTTCAAATATCTTTGTTATGCCTATTATTCCTTACCTGGTATAGGACCTTTGGAGTCCTTCCTCTGCTCATTCTGATCCTCACTTCTCGGTGCTCCACCGTCCTCCAGTTCGGACACTTCATCCTCACACCTTGTCTCACGCACTGCCAGAAGCAAAGCGCACACACACACAAACGTAATCCTCATAAACTCTCTCATCTTCATTGTTATTACGTTGATAGAACGTCAATAAAGCCCATTTTCGATCAACGATCGATTAAAACTTGACATTAAAACAAACAGTCACATTTTCGTTTGTTGCAACTAGCTAAACGAATCCAATGACATACGTGGAACACGGGTGTGATTTATGAAACATTACACGAACACTGAACATCACTTCATGCTAACACAAAAACACTAGCAAAAACAATAAAAAATACAAAAAAATAAAAATAAAACGTAATTTTTGGGATTGATTATTTCAAATTCGAACGTAAATACGCGCGTCACTCAATGTTGGCAGCGATGGTACTGGCGCGCTGGTCGGTGGGAGATCGGTGTTGCCCCCACCTGCGCGCGGGCAGGCACGATCAATGGACGCGCTATCGAGAACCGGCAATAACTGTAGCTGAGGTTTCTACAGATAGCTTATCAGAGAAAACTGTCCGGGTAATTAACGGCGCCTTTTGTGGTTAGGTACCGTTGTAGGTAATTAGTGGGTGCATTGGATGCATGCAATTTGCACTGACTAGCATTGTTTAGATATTTTGCTGTTGCATTCCTAGGTGTTAAATTCATGGCTAAGTTATTACCTATTTATCAATAGTTATTCACACTTGTAGTTAATCTATTTACATCAACATACATAACATCACGCCTGTTTAACCCGAAGGATGTTAGGCAGAGGTGCACCTACCCATAGTACACTAAACTATACCACTAAGTCTTGTACGACTTGACCAAGCAAAATTGTAAAACACTAACAACTAAAAGGTGCCTTAGACGCATGATAGTTATATTGATGTAAATAATTAATTTCTTATGTTCCGTACCTACTGACATCAATGAGGGTTTTCTGAAATGACGTTCACCAGGTGGCAGCACTGACACGTCAGGTCCAGACATCTGTCAAAGAGCCTATATTTTCTTTAGTCATGACTGAATGATGAACGAATGAATGAATCGAATGATGAACGTCATCATATATTTTATATTGGAAGACCTCTTGTCACAGTGGTGCCAACTGGTGTCGTAAATTTTCACGAAAACCCTCATTATTTCAAGCAGAAAGAAGGATTATGTCAGTGTTTTGTTCCTAATACATAGTTACTCTGGAACTAAAATCAACTCAAAAATTTGCTAAGAAATTGTCGAACAGCCAATCTTTGCACTTTCTTTTGACAGATTCCTTGAGTCGTAGGAAGTCATAGTAGGTAGGCATCTACCACAGAAGGAATTCTATACTTTACCGATGACCACTTGTCCCAGTACCTTCATTGTAAGTAACTCATTAATCAGAAGTTTCGAACCAAGCTTCACCTCACCACACCACACCAACATTCATCTATAATATCTATAAAATTCAAAGTCCTGACTGATTTATATATCAACGCATAGCCTAAACCGCTGGTCCTAGAGGCATGACATTTGGAAGGTGTCCTATCGCAGGTATGCTGGAAGAGATTTCTTGTGAAATAAGCATCACCTTTGTACCTATTTTTCTGTTCTGTTTTTTTTAACCGACGAAAAAACGGAGGAGGTTCTCAAGTCGACGCGTATTTTTTTTTAATGTATGTATGACCACGCATAACTTATTACAGAGTAGTCCTATTTTGATATTTTTTTCGTTTGAAAGGGTATACTGTCGAGGTGGTCCCATTGTCATCAAGTTGGAATATGATGAGAGGATCCCATGGAAATCGAGGGAAACCCTCAAATTTTATAGGCAAACCTAAAGTGATTTGGGTATTTTTTAAAGTAAATTGAGCATTTGCTCTCGGAAATCATTATTTAGTAAAGTGGAGCTGATGATGAAGACCACAGATGGACATCGGAACTACTCAATGATAAATATTTCACGGGTTGCGATTCGATTAATTTAATATGGTTGTTAAGCAATTTATGCTCGTCACATTGCGAATAGTGAAATGGAGCTGATGGTGGAATACCAGGATAACTCCTCAACAATTAAAGTCCCAGCATCGGGAAAAGCAATATTTTGTAAAAGGCGATGAGCATGTTGACACCATGCCACTGTAACTTAGATAAATTATAAGTAGACCCACTAAAAAGCGAGAAATAAAAAATTTAAAAAAATTAAACCGCCGAAAAAACTGAAAAGCAAAAAATAAAAACTAACCTTAATAACTAAGTTCTTAAACTACTGTTAGTACCTACCTATACCTAAGTAATTTCGAGTCGGCGCCAAACAAGCAAATTAATTAATTACGTAAAGGCTCCTACAAACAGGCGCGACACGCGATTTAATCGCGCGCGACACAAAGGCACCGCTCGTTGCGCGACTTGCGGTGCCTTAGCGTCGCGCGCGATTTTATCGCGTGTCGCGCCTGTTTGAAAGAGCCTTAAAGCGTGATGCGCGGCAACAGCGCGGTGAGACACGCCCCTTCGCCGGAAAATGTCGAGCGTTCACGAAGTTATGCTAAGGATACACATGCCAGTAGCTGGCACAAAAGTATGCAAGTAGCTTGCATCACTTGCATGTCATTATGGTATTCACCAATCAGCTTGCATGCCGTCTGCCATAACAACTTCTGATTGGTGAATACCATACTGGTATCCCAGCTACTTGCATACCTTTGTGCAAGTTACAGGCATGTGTGTGGGAGCCCTTAATGTCAGCGAGACAGCATCCCGAACGGGCACACACGTGAGGACACACGTCGTTGCAAGTGGTCGTGCGGAGAGCGCATTTTTTTGGAATGTTACTGTTTATCGCTGAAGATTTCAAGTTGATTGATTAATTTCGTTAATTGAGTTTGTTATTTCTTTAAATTTAAGGTAATTTAGGTTTAATTTTTTCTTGTCTGTTTATATGTATATGTGTAGGTACATAAATGGTAAACTAAATAAATGAATAAAGTGTGTTCTTTGTGAAGAGTAGGGATCCACTAGGTAAGGGTTTTTTGGGAGGGTCAAATTTCACGCGAAGGAAGTCGCTGGCAGAAGCTAGTACTACAACATAATCCGAATTGTGTTTGTTTAGGTAGGTAGGTACTCTTAAGTTATCGACAAGGATCACTTGACATAAGTTTAATTATTTCGACATATCGTTGATTCTGTTCCTGAAACCGGGTGGTAGAATCCATGCTCAGTTCATCATCTCCATTATCATAGTACTGGAAATGTGCCCAGCACTAGCGCCGCCATTTTGATTGTCAAAGAGGATCTACAGCAGGCGGCTTGCACGTCCAGGTGTTCGCCAAACACATATTCTTCGTGGATTTGGATGAAAGCCGAACCGGGATTCGTCAAAGAATAACACTCTAGCCCATTGGCGATCGTTCCAAGTCAAATGTTCATTTGCCCATTGCAATCGTCGTCCGCCATTGCCTCCTCATAGCGTTGGAATCCGAAGTGGTCTACGAGGGTGAAAGTTGAGTTCGTGCAGTCTCCTCCTTACAGTTTGATCGCTCACCAGCACCTGGTGCTCCGACTGTAACTTCAAAACCAATTGCCTACCATAACGGTGGGTTGTTTTTTCGCCTTTATTTGTAAAATCAGTCTTGTCTTGCGGTTGTAATTCGAATATTAGATACCAGTGTGCCAGTGTGATCAGCCACCTCGCCAGAGTCCCGGTAACGAGACCACAATCTTGATATGACGCTTTGACACTGGCGCCAATGGCATCAGCAACATTATAATGCGGGTTGCAGACCAAGAGCTAAGCTAATGATAGTTTAGCTTAGCTTGCACAGCTGACGCAGCTTTTCATGTGTGCAGACCGCAATTTATGTAGAAGTATGAAAAATTACCTCAGCTATGCGAGCTAAGCTAGACTAACTTAGCTTAGCTCTTGGTCTGCAACCCAAACCTACAAACATCAGTTGAGTTTAAAAAATTGTGGTAAAATTTAAATTTCGATTAAAACCAAGTTAGTCTTTAAAACGCACACAGACGAAAATTTGTCGTAGTAAATTTAATTTTACCGCCACTTTCACAATTTTTTTCATTTTAATTTAGAATACCTAGCTACTACAGAAGATACATGTGCCAGGAACAAATTGACGTTTAAATCTTTTTTAGATGGCCAGTAGGTACTTTTAAAGTTATGATATCATACCTGAAATATCCCTAGACAGCGTTGATGTGTGTATAATATTAATAAGCCATCATAACTGAGACTTAAATAGAAAGCTGTAAAAAACTAAGTAAGTACGTAGGTAGTAGGTACTGAAATAGAAATCCTTTAGACCATCTCAGACATCGACCCACATGGTCTTCATATAACCTGACCAAGATTATGTCTGGACTTTAAAAGAGACTATGACCTCTCAGTTTGTTTCGGCCTTTCTTCTCAGAGTAGTCAGATAGGAAACGCCGACCTCATCTAGTTTAAAAAATATGATTGACGTGTAAAAGTGTTTGTGCAAACCTACTTACAAAAATAAATTCATTTATCATTTATTTGCTATCATTAAGTAAATAGATAAGGTGGATTTTTTTCAGATAGTCCCAATACATTTCACCCTATGCATGCACCATTTTTGGATATTCGAATTTATTATTATAACAATATTACAAGTACGTTAGGTAAGCCAAGTCTAAAAAAATCTATAACATGATCAATTTTAACAAAAACTTGAATTCTGTCTACTTCTATTCTATTTGTCTTTGTAACCGAAACATTTAGATAACTATGAAAACAATCATTACAATTTACCTAAATGTTAGCAACATTTAATACTGACAAATAAGTATTTAAAAAACTTCTTACATTTCTTTGGTGTCTCTCTGCCTTTATAAAATCTCACTAATTCTTGCTAGCAGCCTACCTGCACTTTGCACCTTTACCAAAACCATTCTGTTTTGACTACATACAGAAAATGTTTTTTAACCCTCCTCAACATGCCTGCGATAGCTCAGTTGGTAGAGCGGTGGACTGTAGATGTTGAACGATTGTTATCCATAGGTCGCTGGTTCAAATCTGGCTCGAAGGAATTTTTTATTTTTTAAACTTTTTAATAACTTTTTTACACTCCGTAAAATGAAACTGCATTAGGTGATACTATAATGTACCTACCCGCCGCATTTTGACGGTGAAAGGTCACATTAAAAGTAACCAAGTAACATTTTTATTAAGTTTATTTAGGTATTTTAGCTGCTGCCCGCAACTTCGTCTGCGATCCATGATGAAAAGTAGCCTATATCCGTCTCCAGGTCATGGTCTACGCACGTCTCAAATCCGTTGAACCGTTTTAGCGTGAAAGGTAACAAACATAGTTTCGCATTCATAATATTAGTTAGGATTAGTCAAAATTAAAATTTGCGTCAACAAACGCAATTACCAAAAAGAAAGACGCAAACGCCCAATTTGACTATAATATATGGTGTATACGGTATACACCTAGATTTCTATGGCATACGGTCTACCATTCCTAATTTCCTATAATGAACACTCTTTTGGAGAAAAAAAAAACAGTTGAGTAAGTAATTCAATAATAATATAATTTAGCTTTTCTTTTGATCAGTTGTGACAGATAGGAGAGGATTCCATGGCGAAAATCAATTAATCAAATTATGACAACTTTAATTTGTTTAGCGATCTTTTCATCATAGTTATCAATTTTTGAAGAGGACTGAAACTGATAATTTATAAATTTTTTTGTTTACTATGAAATCTTATCTCGAAAACTAACAGTATTTTAAACATAAAAACTGAGTATTTTTCAGATATTTAATAAGTACATAGGAACAATAAATACTACAATTGATTTTAGGATGAATTCAAACTTATTATGCCTAATATAAAAAAAAATATTAAATATTTTTAGTTTACCTTAATATGGTATAATGATTATAGTTTTGGCAATACTTATTTATAAATACTATAAGAAATGTGTAATATGTCCACACTTAATTTATTTTAAGCTTAATTAAACATGCCTGCGATAGCTCAGTTGGTAGAGCGGTGGACTGTAGATGTTGAACGATTGTTATCCATAGGTCGCTGGTTCAAATCTGGCTCGAAGGAATTTTTTATTTTTTAAACTTTTTAATAACTTTTTTACACTCCGTAAAATGAAACTGCATTAGGTGATACTATAATGTACCTACCCGCCGCATTTTGACGGTGAAAGGTCACATTAAAAGTAACCAAGTAACATTTTTATTAAGTTTATTTAGGTATTTTAGCTGCTGCCCGCAACTTCGTCTGCGATCCATGATGAAAAGTAGCCTATATCCGTCTCCAGGTCATGGTCTACGCACGTCTCAAATCCGTTGAACCGTTTTAGCGTGAAAGGTAACAAACATAGTTTCGCATTCATAATATTAGTTAGGATTAGTCAAAATTAAAATTTGCGTCAACAAACGCAATTACCAAAAAGAAAGACGCAAACGCCCAATTTGACTATAATATATGGTGTATACGGTATACACCTAGATTTCTATGGCATACGGTCTACCATTCCTAATTTCCTATAATGAACACTCTTTTGGAGAAAAAAAAAACAGTTGAGTAAGTAATTCAATAATAATATAATTTAGCTTTTCTTTTGATCAGTTGTGACAGATAGGAGAGGATTCCATGGCGAAAATCAATTAATCAAATTATGACAACTTTAATTTGTTTAGCGATCTTTTCATCATAGTTATCAATTTTTGAAGAGGACTGAAACTGATAATTTATAAATTTTTTTGTTTACTATGAAATCTTATCTCGAAAACTAACAGTATTTTAAACATAAAAACTGAGTATTTTTCAGATATTTAATAAGTACATAGGAACAATAAATACTACAATTGATTTTAGGATGAATTCAAACTTATTATGCCTAATATAAAAAAAAATATTAAATATTTTTAGTTTACCTTAATATGGTATAATGATTATAGTTTTGGCAATACTTATTTATAAATACTACAAGAAATGTGTAATATGTCCACACTTAATTTATTTTAAGCTTAATTAAATTCACAACTTTATATTCTTACATAGTGGCTATCTGACTCAGATAATCACCCCATTAGCTTTTTTATTTTTGATCAAATGTTTGATCAAGCATTTCATTCTCTCCAGTTTCTTTCGCAGCCTTCTCTTTCCTTGCCACATAAGGTTCAGTCTTCTCTTTCTCGTCTCTGCTATTATTTCTAGTCTATGGACTTTGTATTTGAGTTTGATTACTTCTTCGGAGTCCGTTGGTTGTATGTCAATGGGTTGGACACGTGATATTGTTGGCTCTAGTTCTTGACATGGCTGGAATATAAGGTCTGATGAGTAAAATTATGACTTGATTATGATAATATAATAAAATTCCTATTTTTCAGTTATAGACGGCGAAGTGACAAGAAATCCTAACTGCCGAAGACAATTCACACAAGGTGAAAAAAACATTTAAGGTGGCACTAATAGATATTTTTTCCATACAAATTTCGGGAGGGTATTACTCCACTGTTTGACATTGTATATCCAAAGTACAACATGATAGGTATATCGTTTTGTCTTATTATGAATTACGACTGTCTGTACGGAAACAGAATAGTAAAATAAAAACCATTAAAAAGTTATGAGCCAACAAAGATTCGTTCTTCTTGCTATTTTTAACCGAACTTTGGATGTACGAAAATTTAAAAAAGATTTTATAATTTTTTATTACTTATAAAAGAGTATAAAATCTTCAAACAAAGTCGGCACCAACAAAGCTCAATTATAGAAATGTTTAGTAAACTTTAGTTGTATTTGACTATGCAGTGATTTTTTTTATAAAATTCGATTTTCCAAAGGACCTTTCGTATTTTTTTAAACGCGTTAGAGTTCTGAACGGTGTTTGTGTGCGTGCGAACTAGACGTCATGCGTGTAGACTAGCGTCTAACTGATGCTATCGAACACGATGCCTGGAGACGCCACGTGGTTTTTGGCCATGCCCACCAGTGAGTTTAAGCCCGCAACTAGTTATTTATTTATTTATATATACTTTATTGTACACCATAAAATACATAACAAAAAAATACGATTATGAATACAAAACATACAATGGGCGGCCTAGTTCTACCTTAATTATTTGAAAAGTTAAATTGATTAATCCAAGTATCAATTACTTCTAACTGACACATGTCCCATGGAAATTAGGAGGTGAAAATGAAATCAAAAAAAAATTAAAATATTAAATTAAATGCCATAGACTCAGTTGTTTATTTAGAAGGTATTTCTACATTTTTCTGCTAATACTTGCAATTTAAAATGTAGCTAAGAAATTTGAGTAGAACATACGAATTTGAATTTGAAACAATAAAAAGTAAATTTTGCAAATAAAATTACAGATATGAGTTCTCATCACTTCATATGGTCATGCTATTGGTTAAATTAACTTCGATCAAGGCTGTGTTTAACCTGGGTGCACGGGCGCATGGTTTTAAAGGCACAAACCAATCGCCTTATACCTCCATATACCATGAGTAATCATAATCAGTTTTACAATTACTGAATAAATATTCCTTTATATTATGCATATTGTTGCATCTTTGCATATTGGCTTTGTGACTTGCGATGCGTAAGCTACTTATTACTACAACAAAAAGAATTTTCAAGCAGAACCTTTGCACTACTTTTTACTAAACTTTTGCCAGTTATATCGGAGTTAATAAATTAAATAGGTGACAACTTGGGCACCACAGCATTTTTGTTGTTGTAAGGGGGCGCAGGCTGATGCTCGCACCCCCGCATCCAATATGGCTAAGTCGGCCCTGACTTCTGAGGTTTTGTAACTATGTTTTCTGATTTTATTTTTTTTTAATTATCTAGCTTTTTCATTTCTTAGATACAAAGAAATACAGATACTAAACAGTAAGTAAAATTATGTAGTACTTAATAACTTAAGTAGTAAAATGATCACCACAAAACTTCATTTTACTTTCATGTTATTATCACCATTAGCCCTGCTAGTCCATCTTCAGAGGGATTTAAAGGGTTACATGATTACTCACAGATATATTAATTGCCGGCACTGCCTCCACAGACAGCCGCCTCAGTCCACTCTCTGTCAAGTAAAAGTCTTTAGCTTCAAAGTGTTCAGAGCAAACGGCACTGGAGGCAGTTGAAGACCACGCCTCTTCTCTGTTCACCGCTAGCTCCCATTGCTTCCTTCTTCCTTTATCACGGGGAAACCTGCAAAATTATAAAAGAATCTTTTGGTTTTTACTGAAATGTCTTTGGTTGTTTTTAGTCAAGATTTGGTAAATCTTGACTGAGAAACTCTCTTGATACCAAACTAAATTTTAATCTAAAAACTAACTATCACAGATTCCCACAAATCTTAATCTAAATAACACCAAAAATACCAAACTACTTTAATTAAAACTGCTTACCTGTGGAACGTAATTCCATCTTTATTTTTAGATATCTTTGCAGACGTGTTTTTACAATTCGCTACAGCACAGCTAACCATTGTAAATCTTCATTTAAACGGATTATTATTATTTTATTTTTTCACAAGGGTAAAACATGGATACCATTTGTCACACAAAACCGTGCTAACACTGCAATCAGTACTGGTACCGGTTGAGTATATCAACATAATATTATTAACACACAAATAATAATTAATTTAATAAATTCTGAACCAACCAGAACACAAAACGAACATAAACAACCAATCAGCGTTTTGCGTTCCAAAATTTATGTGACGGGTTATAGCATAAGATATGTACAGATTGTATCAAAAGTGTAGCCTTTCCATGCTCAGAATGCCTTTATTCTCCACCTCAATAGCTTAAACGAGTCTAATAACATTGACACTATTGACAGTACTAAAATGTTACCAATCTTAAAATATTTTATTAGGCTAGCTTTTTAAAAGTAAATGGGGTAAGCAGGGCAGTTTTTCGTAATTTTCCGAAAAACGGTAACCTTTGCCCAAAAGAACTATGCTTGTCCTAGAATTTGAGGGGTATCATATTGAAAAAACTTGAGTTCGAGAAGTTTCGAACTACAAACCCCTCGCGTGGCAGTCCGTACATCGTTGTATGTACTTTTTGAGAAGGAGTTCATTAGGGCAGCGGTTCATTTTAAGTAAACGGGATTAATTAATATAGGTAGTTATTATTTTTAAAGTGAATAAATAAATTTTGTAAGTAGATTTTAATGGAAACCTACGTAACATAACGTGCAACAATATTGAACCCTAAAACATGGTTATTAGCTCATTCTAAATCAAGATTTATAAAATGTCCACATTTTTAAATGATTGGCGTGTCATATGTATTTTCTTATAACTTATTCAGCACATAATAATAGGGTTGTCGCATGTGATGTGTGATAGCTTCATTATTTTTTTTTTTACTGGGGAGCGTCGGTGGTGCGGCTGTCACGCCCACATTTAGCGGATATAATAGAGACATTTAAATTAACGGTTTGGAATACAATGTAATATGACTGCGACTATTATTACTTACCTAGTGTTGGGATATGAAAAACTTGATATCGATAATTATTTTTATTTTGAGAATTTTGCATATTTTTGTTTAAAATGTTAATGAACCGATTGTCCTATAAAATGCATAGCAATACTAGTTATTTTTTCTCATAAATCATCTATAAGGATAGCAAGCAGCGTAGCCATCTGCTGCTAACATCTGCTGTTTTACTGTAGTTGTTATCATTATTATTGTTGCTGCTGGTCATGTTGTGCAACTACGCTTTGAGTGATACTCAGGTCGAAACCTATAATTTGAACCTAGTGATATACTTACTGTGATTATTGCCTGTTGTAGTTGCCTTGTGAATAAATAAATAAACTAAATACGACGACCAATAATTTGGAGTCATTCGAATTTCAAAAGCCTCTATTTCGTAAACCCAGTTTTTAGGGCTCTTAATTATGTTTATAAATGATGGCATAAGACAGTTAGTATGTGGGTTTTTCATTCTTTATCTTGTTTGATGATAGATACCAAAATTTGTGTACGTACAGACTTGTTTCTGAACAAACTAAGCCCACTAATTAAGTAGCAGTATTCGAATCAGTACCTTTATATTTGACTATTAAATGCATAATTCCAATTCCTACTTAGAAATGAATTCAACTAATTTCAATAGCAGCTTATTACTGACATTATAAGCTAAAATAAGGGTGAAAAACACTTTAGGAGCTACAATTTGAAAAATATCCTAATGAATATTGAACCCTTAAAAATGTATGGGGTCGAGTATACAATCAAGCATATCCGGAAAAAAACCGTGTTGAAAAAACATGCTGTGATTTTCCCTAGCATGGGGTCGCAGGGGTTGCGGGCTAACTACAGCTCCGTATCGGTATAAATACCAGAAACAAATCAATTCATCACCACTTCGATAAGATCTTTTACTGAGTCAAAATGAATTCGATTCTTCAAAGCTTAGAGGACCCGGAGCGGCCGTTCTTAGGTCCAAACTACTGGATTATAAAGAACGCGGGATTATTGTTACCACAAAGCACACTGTTTAAAATAATCTACATCATAACACACGAGATTGTAGCGTTTTTCGTGGTTACGCAATACATGGAGCTGTACGTAATTAGATCGGATTTGGATCTCGTGTTGACTAACATGAAGATTTCCATGTTGAGCGTCGTTTGTATCGTGAAAGTGCACTCCTTCATCTTCTGGCAAAAACATTGGCGCGAACTTTTGGACTACGTCACAGAAGCTGATATATTCGAAAGATTTAGTGGAGATACAGTGAAGACTACGATAGTCGAAACTTATACTAGATACTGCCGTCGCCTCTCATACTTCTATTGGGCTTTAGTCTTTACAACATTCTTGACAACAACCTGTACACCACTTATGAGATATCTTACGTCAGCTACGTTTAGAGAAAATATGCGAAATGGGACTGAGCCCTTTCCGCACATCTTTAGTTCTTGGATGCCGTTTGATAAGTATCATTCACCAGGTTCTTGGGTTACAGTAGCCTGGCATACGATTTTATGTGCTTATGGTGCTACAATCATGGCTGCTTATGACACATGTATTGTGGTAGTCATGGTGTTCTTTGGTGGGAAACTTGACCTGCTGCGGGAAAGATGCAAGCAAATGTTTGGATCCTATGGACCTGTGATCAGCGATAAGAACTGTACGGAAGTGGTGCGACAGCTTCACGACATACACGTCACGATGTTAAAGTGAGTTGTTTATATTATTTATTTGTTTATAGGAGAGCCAACAGCTACAACAGAAGAATAACAATTGTATATGAGACAAAGCCAATTATAGGTTCTCACAGGTAAAAACAAAAAATGTAGTAATACATTATCTTATTTAATGAGGAAAACAACAACATAGAGACAAGTGTTATTCATTTTCGTAAAGTATTTTAGAATTTAATTTTTTAATTTAATTTAAAACTTATTTTGGAATATTATTATTATGCTGCTTTTTTCTGTGACTTCTAAATTATAGCACTAGGTACTTAGGTAGAGCATTCCGTTATTAACGTCTTAGAATTAATGTGAATTAAAAACTTTAGTTAAGAGAACGTAACACACGAAGAGCAAGATATTATTGCCTAAGCTTAGTAGATTTAATTATTCCAATTATTTCCCTAATCGTGTATGTATTACGTACATAAGAATACTACTACCACAGCCCGACTGCACCCAAAAATGATTATAAGCCTCTCTTTTTTTGTGCCAATTCCTCCTCCTATGCCTGCATCCTGAGCCAGCCTCATCCAGGTTCTATCAGCGATGGCAACAATACCGTCCAATATCTCTTTTAACTCATGGCACGACAACGCCTCTTGTCATACAAAGAAGGCTCCTTTGCAATAAAAGTGTTCTTCAAGAACTATCGGTTAACTAAGAACTATAAGCTAATGTTGATAACAATTTGTGATTGATTGTGCAACCAAAATTGTTAGAAGAGACCATGACCCAGAGGTCATGGTCTCTTCTAACAATGTTGGTTTATTTCGGCTATTCTTCTTCGCGTCTCAGTCTGCTAGTAAATGCCGGCGTCATCTTGTTTTAAAATGTTGACCAAGTGTCAAGATTTACTTACCTACAGAGATAAACATTTCTATTAATTTCAAACAAAACTTAAAAATAACTTTATTGTCAACAGGTTCATTATAACTATAATGTAGTTAGTACTTAAGAAGTAACGAAACTTCTACCATTCTATTAAGCAAAACTCTGTTAGTGGAAATGCTTTATTGATACGACTTTTAAAGCCTATGACTGACCTTGCATTAGCTGACCCCATCCCTATTAGATTTGATACTATGTCCTACTAGGCCAGTCGACTAACATCAAGTTGTGACTATCAATTTCTCAAACTGTACTAAGCTATAATAATATAATTATTAATACATTTTTGTTAAACTTATGTATCTTCTACCTTAGATAAGCAGGACATTAAATGTTTATTGTATCCATAAATAAGATTGTCAATACTTAGCGAATCTCTTTTTCTTGTGGATGTCGTACTGGCACGTAGTGGCACTTACAAATCGAACCGTAGATAAATATAACTAAAGTAGATTCGCAATACGCAATGATACGAATATAATTATAGTTTAAAACACCAACGCTTTAAGAAAACTATGTGCTCTCTGTGTTTTCAAGTGTGCTTAAAAGATTGTACTACATAGTTACTAGTGTGCAATCAACTCGACCTATCGCAATCTGAAGACCTCTCTCAATTTGACCAATACCTCCCGACTGACGTGAAGTGTGGATACGGAAGGTAGGGGCCTTCCGCATCCACACTTCACGTCAGCCCATCTAGCTAATAACAACAACCATAGATTGCAAACTGCACCAATATGTCTATTGTAGTCCAGAAACCTGTACCAGTATATTTTCACTATACCAATTGCCCTTATTCCAATTTATTAAAAGAAGGCGCAGCATGTATTTTTCCTCCACACTTCTCTATTAGCCGTCATATCAGAATTGACTTATTTCCTAACCCTAATGTCTTCCACACATTCCATCCCGCACATTCTGATCTTTGGATAAAACATAACAATCTGCTAAAATAAAAACAATGAAGAGGTAAACATGAACAGCTCTAACAAACCTGGGTCTATTTTCCGTAAGTAAAAATGTCTGCTAAAACCAGTCGGCAGTAAAAGTCAAAGACAAAACGTTTATTGCAAACTAAATGTACAATATATTGGTCTTACGCTAACCTCTCAGGGGCGGGCTATTAAGTTGTGTTATTCGTTTTCACTAAAAGATTAAAATTGGATTATGAATAAGAATTTATATTTATTTGCTTTAAAATATGGTACCTACTACATTAAGGTCTTATAAATAGATTTATGATCTTACATGTTTCGCCATGGACTGGCATAAAAATACTTAACCATGGTTACAATTTAATTTAATATAACATATTAATTTGTTAAAATTAAAATTATAACATTTCTAATAACATTGACTATTAGGGTTTCTCAGCTATTTGAACACTTAAGAAGATTAGATAAAGGTTAAATAAAGATATGTTAAGGTTAGATAAAGTAATATAATTAAATCTCAGTATCATATACCGACGCCAGCACATCAAGCTACTACAATCTGTCAAATTTCTTTAATAGATTTTCATAAAGTTCGCTAGAGCATAAGGTTCGAAGTTGATTGAGAAAATTTGACCGTTTCGGGTAGCTTGATGTGCTGGCGTCTGTACATTTATCTGCTACTTTTTACGTCTCTATACCGTCTATACGTACCAAATTAATATTAATAGTAGAACTTCCTTCCACTTTATATGCTTTATAGGCTGTATTTAGTTATTTTTAGTTATAACTATTAAGTCTGACAGCAAAAACAATGTAGAATACCTGCTATAAGTAATTTCAAACTTCTTTACCTACGTTTTTGGTGCGTAGAAATTCTATTCGCTAGGCTAAGCGTAGGCTATGGTCTAATTGTTTAATTATCAGACTTATTACAAAATAATATCACATAGGTTATCATACATACGCGAAAAGTCTGGTTGGGATACATTATTTCTGACAAAGTCTACTTTTTTTTAAATTTTATCGATAAAATATTGAACGCGCGCAACCACTACGAAGTAGAGAACGCCATGCAGACTGCTTACAACAACAAAACAATAATTTTGAACGCCCACTGATACTAATTCCTGTAATGTATTGTTTCAGGTATTCGAGATTATTTAACTCCCTTTTGTCGCCTGTCATGTTCTTTTACATTGTCATGTGTTCGTTGGTGCTTTGTGCGAGCGCCTACCAACTAACTGTAAGTTTTCTATGAAAATCTTCATGATTCTAGGTAGAGAACTAAAAGTAAGAATTGAGTGTTGAGGGTTCGGACATCGGGATATTGCCTACGCCATGTTTAGGGTTTCAATTACGTAAGTTGCAAAGTTACAAACCGATGTTGTTTTAGAACAATATTAATTCGAAAAATGGCAATGGTTCAAAATATTACTTGATTGAAGTGGGTCTATAGGACGCTAAGGTGTAAAGATAATTCTAATATTCATGTTTATTTTCCACAGTCCGCACAAAATGCCGCACAGAAACTTTTGATGGCCGAGTATTTAGTTTTTGGAATCGCACAACTTTTCCTTTTCTGCTGGCACAGCAATGACGTTTTGTTCAAAGTGAGTCACGTTTTTTAATCAACGATTTATTTTGGGTAAACAGTTAAAAATATATATTACTAACACTAACGAACGAGCATTAGTGTTAGTGATATATTTTTTAACTGTTTACTTGAGCATTGATGAAGCATTTATTTGTATAGATGCTGGTCCAGATTACCTAGGTATATCTTTTCCCATAATTTCAGAATGAAAACTTGACATCAGGAACATTTGAAAGTGACTGGTACATGGCTAGCTACAAACAAAAAAAAGACGTGTTATCTCTATCAGGACAACTCCGCATTAAGAATATGTTTACTGCAGGGCCCTTCGCTAACCTTACTTTGCCGACCTTCATTAATGTGAGTAAACTTAGGGTGCATGCACAACAGCGATTGCAGTCTAAGCCCACGGTATAGAGAGTATGAGAAAGGTATGATTTATTAGCATACATTACTCTCTGGCACTCCTGCGAGGAGATTCGGATAAATCAATTAGGTATTGTTAACAGTGTATTTTTGTCATTAAATACTAGTAGGTATTCAGCTGCATCCGGTTAGACTGGAAGCCGACCCCAACATAGTTGGGAAAAGGCTAGGCAGGCAGTGTATTCTTGTCATTCAGTCCCAAATTAATGCGTAAGTCTCTCTTGTGCGTCCGTTAAACGCGCAGTCTTACATCAATAAGCGGGCGTAGGCGTGACAATGCCGTCACTTGTTGCAACGGCTGTCTTTAACTTGCGTAGGCCTTTCATGGAAAAATGAGGAAATGAAATAGATATCTTTGCCATGTTGTATGACTTGTATGACTCTGTACTATATTAGATCTGTAACTTACCATGTATTTACTTTGCAGATACTGAAAGGAGCTTACAGTTATTACACATTGCTGAGGAAATAAAAATTCTGAACTTTAGTGCTTAGTGGGTCCTGTAGAATCAGTTCTATAGTTGTAGAAAAAGTAAGAAGTTCAGATTAGAAGGCATTCATAAGACTAAGTGAACATCGTAAAAGATCTGTAATTGTAATACCTTTAGTTTTGCAAAGTAAAAATGTAGAAAATAAAAATTATAAACTTGAAAAAAAATTAGTTTTTTTTATCTTCAAACAGTCTGTTGTCCACCATCCCAGTCTCGCGGGGCGGGAGTTCAGAACATACGCCCTAGTTGGTTGCTCACCTAGTCTGTAGTCAGGCGTATTAGCAACAACAAACACACCGTCAAAATAATGCGACTTCGTCCATCAGTCAGTTTATCGCCGTAGGTATTTTTTTCTTTTTCGAGTTTCGACCATAATTAAGACTTGTTTACCATACGTACCTATACACTTCGACCAAGTGTTGATTCAGCTTCAACACTTTCAGCAGTTTTTTTTTAAACAACCTATTCACTAGTTACGCACGGCTACACAATTACACATCAAACTTCTGATTGTACGAAAAACCTATACAATGCGAGGTCAGCTAAAGCTGGAAATGTAGGTATAGCTTGATATGTCGCCGTGTGTACACTTTATTATTTAGGCGGCAGGCGCTACTTTCTCACTATGCCCAAGAAAGTATATTTCTTAGGACTTGCTGGCTTATTCTTTTTACGAACATGCGCCGTTATACAGTAATAATACGATTACGATTTCAGTCACATGTCATATCGGGGCCATGTGATTCCGGTCCCTGGAAAGGCGTACGAGGAGCCGAAGCCAACTCGCAGATAAGATTTAAAATAGAATGAGGCACCAACCAACTATATCGTCAGATGTAATATCAATTAATATAACCGCCAAAATGATGAAATTGAGTTAAATATGTATATAAAACTCAATTTCGTCATTTAGGCGGTTAGAATTTGCAGACTGCAAATTTTCCTCTCTGAATGGTGTCTTTAAAATCTCGTATCTTAAAAAAGGCGATTACTTACGTTAACAAATTCAGACCAGTTTTTTTCATTTCAACTCATTTTTGTGATGTATGGCACATTTTATGAGAATGAGCAATGTAGGAGGTAGGTATGGGTTAATGTAACGACAGTCTTGGCATACATTTTTATTTTATTGACCCAACGTGAAACAAAATAATTTTTCTAAAAATCATTTTCTTTTAGATTATAACTTTCCGACTGTTACGTTAATCTAATCACCAAATAAAAATAAAAATTACTTTTAAGATAAACGCGACTAACGCTAATTTTTGTGTCTACGCTTGTAAAGTATTTCGCTTTCATTAAAATATATTTCGGAGAAGTATTAGATCAGTCAATAAATAAAAAATACCGCTTGTAAATATTCGATTTAATTCTATAGTATTTTCATTTAAATTTAAGTAGAAAAGGTCTCAAATAGAAGTACCTATCACAAAATTAGTTTAAAATTTCACAAAATAATACCAGCTTGGCTAGGCTTTAGCAATGGTTAAAAGGACACAGTGGATCGCTAGGAAATGGCGCAACTGACGAGCTGGCCAGAAGGGCATCCAGTACCTCAGTCTGTGGACCGGAACCTGTCGTGCCCATCCCCTTTAACCAACTACGCAGGTGGCAACAGGAGCACACCCACACACAAGCAAAGAGCTGGTGGACGTCGTCACTGGGCTGTTGGCAGTCCAAGGAAGCCATGCCATCATTAAATGGCAAGCTAACCAGACGCTTACTATGGAAAGGCCTACGTCTGGTGACGGGCACCATCACGGGACACTGCTCGCTAAACAAGGGGGCCTAATAAGGCCACTTTGGCAGAATCGTACAAGGATAACGTTATGAATCAAAATATGGCGAAGACAGACCGAGTTTTTCTTTTTATCGCTGCACTACGTAGGTATAATCAAAGAGATAGGGATTGGATTTGGATTGAACTGGTGTCAACATTTTGAGAAAAATGGTCTATACAGCATTGCAATACGATTAGTACACAAAAAGTTGAAACTCTTTTTGTGAATTTAATTTAGTTGTTTGCCTCTCCTGTAAAGTCGCCTTTTGGCGGTAACATAAATTAATATTACAACTGACGTACACTACCCCCGCCCCGGTCCCCGACCGCACACGTTTTAAAGGTTTAACCCCTTGTATGCGGAGCGTAGATCTACGCGAGACACAATAGTTTTTAATTGTTTTCTGTAATTACGGCATACAACCGGTTAATATTGTGATTATTATGAATCCGAAATAAAAGCACTTTTACAAAGGGAATGATCAAAGCGCCATCTAGCATTTAACTTAAGAACTCAAATTTTAAAATCTAATAGGAGAGAAAGGGTTAAAAAAATTGTATATACATTTCAAAATGCAAAAACAATTCAAAACCTAAATAATTATTAAAGAAAACCGACTGATCTAAAAGTGTAATAATATGACTTGAGCTAATACGGTTTTTTGAGCCGGTTTTACGAAGAAAACTGGTAGCCCAGCCGCCCGGGAAATTAAAAAAAAAACAAAGGCCGTCTTTCTCTTTCGCGGAAGCTCTTTCTTTTGATTTCTTTCTTTACACCTACGAGCTTTGAGTTAACATTTATAAGTAGAAGCAATAAGCATAATTAAAATAAACATATACACAAATAAACCTATGTAGTATTGAGTGATCAAGTACAGTTTAGGAATAAATATAACACGATTGGACGCGGCGAGAGTTCATTAAACTTCGATGTCGGGCAGGCCTGTTAGAAATGTCATTAGTGGTTATTGGATTTTATTGTGAATGTTTTGTGATTCTTCCGTAAATATCTGCAAGTTTAAAGCCGTGTTGCTATGGAAAATCAGAATCCTCCAGAGAGAGTGGTGCCGGTGCAATATGGAAGAGGTTCAAGAGCCTTTCGTCAGTTTAAGAATCCTCCGCAGCCGCACATGTGTATCCAGGATACTATAAAGGGCACTACGGAGAAACTGTACATAAATGTGTTGGGATGGCAGAAAATAGCGAACCCTAAACAGTATTCCGATCCTATTCCTTTATATGGAGGAATGCAGGTTGGTATTTCATTTACATATTTTCGACGATCCATCACTGCTTGTAATTACTGACTATCGGTTAAGTAGCACAATTTTTCCGCTCCAGTTTCATACCGAGACTTGATAAGATATCTAAACACTGCAGAATTACCTTAATGTAATTAAAAATGTGCTGTGAAAACAAAGTATACAAATAATTCACTTTTAGTAGTATTGTAGTAATAGTAGATACTTAATAAGCTTAACTAGGACCTAGTAATGCTAAAATTCGGCCAGTTTCTTGATGCATACACAACAACAAACAGATTTCAAGACCTACTTAGTTAAGCTATTTGATTTATCTTAGAATACAACAATAGTAGCCGCCCCTAAGACGACCCACTGACCAAAAATCTCTCTTAAACAGTGTGCCACCACCATTATAGATGTATCCACACATATTAAAAATGAAAGCTTTTTACAACAAGTGTTAATACTGAATGGCTCATTATTCCAGGTGCCACAGAACTATGGCCCTAATGCTGGCAGGCCTCCAATGATAGTGTTTGCAGTGATGGTCAATCCAGACATACTCAAAGCTAATGGAAAAAATGCAACCAGCTCTACAGTAAGTAGAAGACTTGAAACAACTTTCATTCTAAACTTACTAGATAGTTTTTACTAAAGGCTTGAAGTTACTCTATTACACATTGTTACTGTTATCCCACTGGTTAGCAAAGGCCCCGTGACTTCCAGTTCTTTTAAACTAGGGCTAAAGTGGACCACTGGTTGGTTTGTTTTCTCCAGCTCGTCTTGCCTTCTTCTATGGGATATTACATAGGAATTAAATTAAGTTTTTATCAGCTTGCAGTGAAAGTAAAACCTTTGCCTAAACCTTGAGGGAATATGTATTGTCTGTTAAGCCTTTTCTCAACTGTGTTGAGGACGGCTTCTGGTCTCACCAGGTGCAGCTAGATACCAGTATTTTACATGGCAATCCTGGTACTGAGTCACACAGTACCCCTCGGTTAGTTGTTAGTAAGACTTTTGTTACTTTCGAACTTCGGCTTTTAGTCTAAGCCTTGAGTTGAGAGACTACAAGCTTAATATTAATATGACAGCCTGTATACCTGTAAATACAGTACTGTACTTTGATGTAGGTACCAAAAAGGGTTACCATTGCATTTTTATGTCTGTTTTTGTATTGGATGCATTATCTAGATTGCACTCAGTCTTATCAAGTGGAAAGTTGTTTGTTTGTATTTATGTTAGTGTTTATGATTGATATGATTAGTTTCTTATCACATCACGTAAACAAACATAAAGTAGTATTGATTTGAAAATCAATTTGCATAAGTCAGTTTATTGGCTAATAAATTTTCCATATTGTAGTGCCTTCTATGTTATGGATTTGGTTGCCACACTTAGTCCTTCAAGTGGACCATTGTGGTGCCTTTTAATTATAGTCATTTAGACTTTTTCATAGCTAGAGTCTGATTGAAATTGAATTGTTCAATAACTTGGATTTAAGTTGCTAATGTTGTGCATAATTTTCCAAAATATATTGCAATCGGACATAGCCATTCCAAACTTCAATCCAAACTTCTTGCTCATATCCTGCCTGTCAAACATCCATACTAATATTATAAATTCGAAAGTAACTCTGTCTGTTTGTCTGTATGTTACCTTTTTACGCCAAAACCACTGAACAGATTTCGATAAAATTTGGCAGTGAGATAGATTGTGTCCCGGGGAAGGAAATAGGATAGTTTTTAATTTTATCGACATAGCTCGCAGATGAAGCCACGGACGGAAGCTAGTTTTCTTATACTTCTTCCTAATGTCATTCCAGGATCGTGAAGCCCTAGTGAGCCTCCTCTGTGACTTCGTGGAGGCTATGAACCCAGGGCTAGTGCTAGCAAGAAGTCCCATCATCATGAAAGATAGAGACCTAGCTGGAGAACTGAAGGATGTGTGGCTTGCTGTCCAGAACAAGAGGGAACGTGAGAAGGGAATGAATCAGGATGTTATGTATAAGGTTGGTGCTTTGGTTTTAATCAGAATCATAAATCAATGGATGTATTAGTTGTATCAATATTAGTTCTTGAATCTGTCTGTTCTGTAGACTTTTTCTTTGAAAATGCTAACCAATAGTAGGTCCTAGGCTGCCCTTACTAGATTATTATTATTATTTTGTCTTTGAGATATCTCGGGCCTGTTCGCACTATGCAAGTGCATCCAAGGACAATCCCGTTGTCAAGTTGGTGTAGGACTTTTTCAGGATATGGAGATGAAGATATTGGATTGTGGGTTTGGGTGGCTAAAGTGAACTGGTTATTCAGTACTATGGAAAGACTATAGCCCCTGCCTGACCAATGTTTTATATAAATTACACAGAAAAAATGATGTGGGAGCTCTGTTCGTCGTCATTGTTCACTCCAGCCAGCCAATAAAGGCAAGCCAGAGGTAAGGTACAAGACTTCTCCCGGGAGATAAGATCTGTAGGATTGCTACTGCTCAGCAGCTCGTCACATGCTGCCCTGCTGGTTTCTGTATCTGTCTTGGACTGCCTCCTCACGCTAGAGCAGTTCCGGCAAAGTAATCTCTTTTGGCACAGGCCTAGAGTTCAGAGCGCGCAAGCCCAACCACGACGTAACGTAGAGATAATGCGGTGGGGTTATTATTATTATTTGCTTAGACACACTAGCAGCTAATTAGCTGATGATAGTGTGTATCAAATGATACAATTAAAATTGGAAATCACCGCATAAATGATAATATCACAGTTATTTATCACAACACATGTATGTTTTCAGGTTTACGACATAGACGGCATTGGTGAAGACAACATGAATGAAGTTGACAACAGTCAAATGAAGCAAGGTGGCTCTCCAAACAGAGGACCTCATGGCGAAAAGAAACCAGTGAAATCCTCCAAGCAAATACTTCTCAATGCTGGACAAAAGTCAGAGTTTGACTCAGGTATGAACAACTGTCAAATTAACCAGAGTCATTCAAACAGAGATAACAAAACTGGTAATACACCAGACACAACATACTGTACGCCTGTCTATGGTCAAATAGTTTCCACTCGAGAAAACCACAACCAAATCAATGACATTCAACAAAAGTTCTCCTCAAACGAAATGAAACCCTCAAGCTCCTTCAGAAAAGACTGGAATCCCATGCACGGCAAAACGACCGAGGGCTGGGACGAATTCTCAAAACGCAACATATCCACGATAAAAAACGACGAAAAAAAACGATGTATCAAAGAAAAATCTAAGATTAGTAACGGTAAATCTCACTATGATTTCTTCCCGTATTTTGACAATAAAACGGTGAACGAAACGGATGTACCCGAAGAAGAAGACAGTATGAACAAAGAACAAAATTCGAACGAAGAAAATTCTAAAATAATTATAGACCCAATGCAGAAACTAGTTCTGCATTCGACTGATAAGAATATATGTGATAATAACACAAGTGCTCTCAGCTCAATAAGCTCATAAAATAAGCTTTTACAAACATTTTTTATGGCAGTTGGCGTTGAATTATGTAATCGCTTGTATGTCTATGTCCCCTCTTATATGTGACTCTTGCTATTGCATTTTGATAGATCAACAAAGAACAAAATGTCACTAGAAAGCTATAGCCTACAGTAGGAGTGTAACATCAGGGTGAAATGTTAATGTAACAATAGCAATTTAGGCAGAGCAATATTATACTTAACTATTATTTTATGATGTTTCAAAAAATAGTATGTTTTAGTGTGAGATATGTATGCTTGGCTTGAGTTTGATGAGTTTTCTTGTTAGTTTTTTAGGTCACACCAATTAACCAGTCCAGCCAAAATTGTCTGTCACACTTTTTTAAGATAGTGTAAAAAGTTTTTTACTGGAATTTGCAACTAAAAGTGTGCATAGAAATTATTAATGTCTTTTCATCTCTCTTAAATATTGTATAAAATAATGTGAATCAACTATGCTTTGTCTCTACCATTCATATATCAACTAGCTGACCCCTCTGACTCTGCCCCCGGTTTTTAAATCTCTTATATTATCTTCTATGATATTCATTTTGCAATTTTGATCTACATGAAATGCACAACGTATCTAATGTATTAAATTGGATAAGGAATAATAATGTATTATTTAAAATAGCTTGGTAAATAAACCATAATTTTTTTGTAATGTGTAAAGTATATAAATGGTTACTGTAAGTTATCCTAGAGATAAACATACCATCGCGGACTTTTTCTTTTTAAGATATATAGATATACATTAATTTGATCTATCTCGTAAGGTTTAGCCAGCGTTTGGAATGTAAGCGCACAAAAATATGCATGCATCACATTACAAATCTTTGAATTTCTCGGCTTTTACACATATATACATATGCATACATATATACATATAAACCTTCCTCTTGAATCACTATCTATTGCTGAAAACTGCATTAAAATCCTTTGTGTAGTTTAAAAGATTAATCATAATATAGACAGTGGGAGCAACTTTGTTTTATAAATGTAAACATTTCATTATTATTTATTTATTATTCCCAACACAACTGTCATTACAGGTTACCCCAAATCGGTAGCGTGGTCTTAAACAATATTTTTTTCATTACAGCTTATCAGATGTAAAGTAATTTTTGTGAACTCATTCAGAGAACAATATGACATACTACACACTTACACACATGACATAATTGAGATATCGCAGACTTGTAAAATACTGGAATGGAATGTCTGGTTAAACTGCCGATCCCCATGTAGAAGGCTGGTACTGTGATGGGTAATGGTAGAGGCAAAGCATAGCATTTAGTTCATATTAGGAGCGAATCACACAATAATACAAAGTTTACAACTTCAGTGTTCACGCACTCAGCGTTTTATATGGTTGTGTATTTATCTAATGTTGATGAGCGTTGGTACCGTTCGCGTTGCGTTCGTTCAAACTAGGCCGATTGATGTTACTCTCGTTACTAAAGACTGATTTAACATTGGCCCAAGCTATAGGTTCGCTACCTTACATACACTTGAAGCATCTTCTAGTAAATTACTAAATCTTGAAAATATATTTAGATTTCTTGGTAGTGCAAAACAATGTTATTTATACTGACATTAGTCTAATTTGAACGAACAAACTATTCTATATTTTAAATCATTTTTATAAAATGCTATATTTTTATTGTTGCCAATTTACTCTATTTAAATCTTGAGCTTGTAACTACTTTACAATCACTGATTGGGAATTCCAAGTATATTATTATCTTGAACAGCATATTTCCCGCGGTCAACTATTTGTTGTTGTGAGAGAGCGAAGTGTCCCTAGGTGGCGTTAGTGGGCATTGCGGTCCCAAATGTACGAACAACTCTAGGTAGTTTATCACTTTTCTCACTAATGCTATTTAGAATGATAAGTTCATGGAGTGTTTGAATTCTGGAATGCAGTGGGTTATTATGTATTTTATTCTCTAAATTAAATATTGTAATGAGAGTTTGAATTTTGCTCATTATAATATATGTCGTCACTGGAAAGGAGAAAATGCTAAAGCGCCATTTGGGCCAAAATAGCTTGTATAATTATAATGTTGTAATATTTTTTTTAAACAATTTTCAACAAATTCTTATTTAGACAATCGGATCTTAAAACCTAAACAGATAGACGCAGAAAAATTTTAATCCAACGATATAATAATAAATTTTGGCCCAAATGGCGCTTTAGCATTTTCTCCTTTCCAGTGACGATGTATAAAAATTAAATTCTCAAAGAGACCAATTATTACGAGTAAAAAAAATTGTTCACCTCGTTTTATCTCTTTGACAATGATCTCAGTTTTATTAAAACATTTTTTTTTCAATTTCAATGCCTGTAGGCGTTACCAAACACTGCCAAATGATGCTTCATTATCTTAAACACTGACTGAATAAGTCACATCGACAGCTAAGTAACGACAGCGCACAACACGAAGATTTCTATCAATCTAGAAATAAGTACAGCATTGTGTATACTAGACAGATGTACTTCATGCGGCTTGTTTTGTCACATCGTGAAGAAGACTGATCTTTCGGAATCTTTGACGGGATTTGCAGTCGACTGTTTTTAGGCATATTGTAGAGAAACAGAAACAAATATCAGCCAGTTTATCAGTTTTGATTGTTTACAACATTTTATCTGTTAGAGTAAAATGAGGCAAGCCTCGATTTTTTGCATTATTAGATTGACTGTGATCAGTCTTGGCGCTCGTTCGGCTGAAGCAAGCTACTCGGTCGTGGTCATTGATCAAACTCGATGTCACTTAATTAAGCATGTCTTATTACTTTTTTACATAGACACGAACAACATTCGCGTTTTGAACATAAATCTAGTAAAGAAATCGCAAATAAAGTAGATTTTATATGGTTGGTTAGTCAGTAACATAACTCAGTCTGTAGGTAAATAATAAGTCATTACTTTTGTGCAATCCTTTGGTTCTTTTATATTATTTAAGTTTTATGTTTGCTAGTTAATTATGTACCTATACTTTTATTTTATTTACTGACCAGAGGTAGAGATCTCAGTTTGACCCCTCGCCACATGCAGTTATAGATCTTATGTAATTTTAATACGTCTCAATGTTATATACCTAAAGCTTAACTGTTCATAAATATGACTTCTCTACATGTATTTGTGGTGGACTGCTGTTACATTTGATCAAAGCATCAATTAAATTGTTGCTATTTTTGTCGTCTAATCTATGCGAAGATCCCGCGGTCTCAGCAGTCCACTTCGAATAAGTTATTATTACTAGGTACTTTTGATAAATGTTGGAGAATTAATGCTCGTTGACCGAAAGTGAAGACTTAGAAGTGGCGAGTAGTTACCAACAGCGGAACTGCCACTTCTAGTCTCATTCGTTGGGTTAACGCGTTGCAGTGGTAAAGATAAATGAATTGATGTTGTTGAATTCTCTAAACCCAGTTTATGACACTTATGTTAGCTGTTCAAGTTCGATGCTGAATTGACTCGACATTTATTTAAAGTTTTACACTTCAGATCAATGAAATGGGCATTGTTCATATTTTTTTAAATGTTGTAATTGAAAAACCATTTCGAGGAATAGCGTTACTGATCATTACGGACTAATTAATTTTGAAAAATATTCATATGTTATTGATATTTTTGATAAAATACGATTGACCTTCTTTGCCCTTCAAATTACGTACGACTTTGGCCGTACAGTTTTGTATCGTTGCCTCAGAAAATAAAAAGTAAGAGGCAAGTATTAAATTGTCTACAATCTGTCAAATGTCAAATTATTGTAAATATGTCAAAAATATAAACATTCTTGTTTATATCTCATTATTACATTACATACATTATTTCAACACTCGACAATATTTATTATACTGGAAGAGTTATGGAATACAGGAAGTGCTTTGTTCCAACTTGCAGCAACAATAGTAATAATGTAATAATGTTCTAGTGACGATAGAGAGTATTATATTCCTTGGAGGACACTTACACATAAAAAAACCATTTGTAAATAAATACGCTAAGCTAGGATTCGATTATTTAAGACGTCTATTCGGCCTATTGACACTTTGACAGATGTGACATTGTTGAAGTTGTGTTGACAGATTAAAATTTTTAATTATGTACTAGTAAGGCAACGGCACTTAATCTTTATGCCACTGGATGACGTCACCTACCTTAAAAACTTAAAATAATTAAATAATTGTTATTAAAATAACTATTGAGCCAATCATCAAAATATTCAAATGAGTTTTTCAAAATGCTCTAGATTTACAAAAAATAAAATAAAATATACCTAATGGTTAGAAATTTTGGACAATCCCCATTGCATTTATTGTATAAAAGATTTTCTTGTATATTTTTTGATGTGCTACATTTACATTTAGTTTGGTATTTTATATAGTATTCATTTTAACATTATTCATAGTTTTTAGATAGGTACAATAATTGTAGTATTTTTGTATGTGCCCTAGGTACGTAGATATGCTATACCCAATGTTCCTTTGATATAAATTATATTAATTTGTATTAAATTGTATGATCAGACATCATTGTATATTTTAATTGTAGTCATATGATTATTTTGTTACGTTATTTTATTTGTGTTATCTAAAGTGAGTTTCACTTGTCAGTAATCGTGAGCCAGTTTAAACAATTATAGTATTATTTTTAAAATAGTTAAATCAATCGTTTTATAGTCACGTTGGTCAAGTACAAAGTATAATTATTAGTGACCGACCGAAATTTCGGTTTCGGATTCGGTTTCGGCCAGTTTCGGCCAAATAATCTAGTTTCGGCCTTAGTTTCGGTTTCGGCCAGAAAATGGCCGAAACTTTCGGCCGCGCCGAAACTCGAGTGTTCATGAATTATCGTCCATCGTTCGGCGAACTTCGCGGCTAGCTCGTGCTCGCTCGTCGCGTCGCCGGCCCAGTTCGCCGCCGTCCATCGTTAATCGCATGGAGTTGAAGTTGTGTTTTGCACATACGAGGGCGGTCTCATAATGAATTGGCCTAACTATGAACTAATGAAGGAAATGAAACGAAACCAATTTTATTTTTCAATATAATCGCCATGAATAACTACTACTAATACACTTCTGACATCTGTGAATCAATATCTCTAAAGCTTTATAAAAATAATCACAATTTTTAGCCTCAAAATGACCGAAGACGGCCGCCTGCAACTCTTCATCGCTTGAAAATTTTCTTCCTCTTAAGTCTCGCTTTAAATTTGGAAATAAATAATAGTCGGACGGAGCCATGTCTGGACTGTGAGGTGGATGTTCAACTTCTGTGAACCCGCATTGACGAACTGCATCCTTCGAAACACCAACGTTATGAACAGGGGCGTTGTCATGGAGCAACAGGACACCTTTAGACAGCTTGCCTCTTCGTTTTTCCTTTATCTTAAATTGTCTCTTAATTTATATATTAAAGAAGCATAATATTAGCCGTTCACGACTGTATTACGTTCTTTAAAATCCACCATCAAAATGCCTTGAAAATCCCAAAAGATTGTGCACATCAGTTTTTTAGCCGATTGTTGCACCTTTGCCTTTCTAGGGGACTTTTCACCCTTATAACGCCATCCTATTGATTCGCGCTTGCTTTGTGGGTCATAATACAAGATCATAGTTTCATCACCAGTCATTAGCCGCTCGATCAGTCTTTGAATTTTCGCCACAAAGATCCAAAAACTCCGAAGCGCAGCGCACTCTTTCCTGTCTCTGTACCGCTGAAAGAAGTTTCGCTACCCATCTTGCACTCACTTTTTTCATGTGAAGATGTTCATGGATCGCACGATGACGTACTTTAAGAGAGCCCAAGCCTAGCTGCAATTTCTCTAATCTTCAAACGGCGGTCACTCAGAACCTCCTCTTCGATAAGAGCAATCGTTTCGGGAGTGAGCACTTCCACAGGTCGACCGTCGTGGCAAATGTCTTCGACGGTTTCTCTCCCGAGGCGAAACTCTTTCACCCAATTTTTCACTGTGCTATAGGAGGGGGCAGACTCCTTATACACGTCATCCAATCGTTCTTTTATTTGGGCAGGGTATAAACCTTCTTTAAACAAAAACTTTATGACACTTCGATACTCAGTTTTCGACATTTTGAAAAAATACGCGACTCTCGTTATGCTAATGCCTGCTAAACTAAGACTAAGCATTTCATGTCGATGCGTGTTTCTTATATTAAGTGCACGATAAACGTACTATTTAATGCAACACAACATGTAGCGACATGTCGCCTAGAACTATACCAGGGCAGTTCATTATGGGACCGACCTCATAAATGATTAGGTAAATTCAACTGTCTGTATGTATAATATACATTGTACCTATATTCAAATAAATGTGTAAAAAACACCAGATTTCTGTATACGATAGAAATTTTAAATATATTTAAGTAAGTTTCGGTTTCGGTTTCGGCCGAAACTAAGAGCAAGGCCGAAAGTTCGGTTTCGGTTTCGGCTGAAAAACCTGTTTCGGTCGGACACTAATAATTATGTATAAAGGCTTTTTTGAATATTGATATTTTTAGATTCCTTTGAATTCAAATCTAGTAGTAGTACACATTAAATTACCATTTCAGAAGTTATTATTATGCCTCATACCTCCCTTTATACCAGTTCCGCTTTTAAAAACTTGACGTATAATTCCCCACTTTTCTTAGTTTCTGCGTGTTTATTTTATATACTTACAAGCAACAACGCACAGAAATAGCTAATTTTGTAATGTTGTAACCTGGGTGAAAATAGATGCTGTAAGTGAAATTCACTTTATTTCACGTTTCTGGGATGTAAGTCTCAAAAATATCTTAAAACTAAAGTTGTTAAACTACGTGTTAAAAGAATATTCAGAATTATGTGACATTTTTAGTACGAAATAGATGTATTTTTGATTTTATAAAGTAAAATCTGTGTGTAAGTTTATAAACATTGTACCTACCTAATATAATGGAATTAAATAACAGATCTCTTGTTTACAGTATTTAAAATTACATGTCATTTACAAGACTGGTTGAAGTTGTTTTTCATTTATTACTCTAGAATCATAAGTTACATAAATAAGTAGACCGTCGGTACAGATCATTGAGTCGAGCGGTTTGAACATTTTTATATGGAAGCTGCAGGCATAGTAGGTAATCATCGCCATTTTGACTTTTTTGCGAAGTCGCGGCGCACTATTAAACTGGTGTAAAGGTGCGATTCCACCAGTGTGCGGCACTGTAATGCACAGTGTACGAGACAAATGTTTATTCTGGTCGACTCACTCAAGCAAACAATAACAAATTATGCGCGAACATTCTAGCAATGTTCGCGCACAAAAGTATGCAGATGCATACTTTTGTGCGCGCAGACATGCAGTGGACTCGCGTCGACGCGTACACACTTGTTGTTCGCGAACTCAGTCTTGCTTCCGCTACCGGAGTGAAAACTTTATTTGTCCGCGCACATTGCCCCGATTAAGGCCAGGATATTCGAGTGTAGCGTAGCGTTAGCGTTACCTCCGTCCTCGCGTGGCAAATGTCGCGAACGCGCAGTTCGAATGAACTCGCTGACCCCTGTCACGGTTATTTTTATAAGTAATAGTATTGTGAATCGGCCCTATTCTTGAAATATAGGGCTGCTCGTCTACAGTATTTTAATTTCATCATCCTACTTTAGTTTCTTTCTAGTTTTGTGATTGTAAATATTATATTTTTAACCGACTTCAAAAAAGGCGGAGGTTCTCAATTCGGATATTTCTATTTTTTTTTTGAAGTGAAAACCTCTTTAGCATCATTTTGATTTGAAAATTTTATGAAACGAAAAAGCAAGTTCAGTAAAAAGAGACATAATATAAGATTTAACGTGGGAGAAAATGAGATAGGAAGCATTATACAGTGTTTTTGTTTTTTATTATTGCAAATGACATCCCATTTCATCCTATGCTACTAATTTGTGATGGTGATGGTGATGGTGGTGGCGATGGAGATGGCGATGATGATGTGATGGTGATGGCGATAGTGATGGCGATGGTGATGGCGATGGCGATGGATGGATGGATGGATGTTCTTTAGCATCGTTGTGATTTGAAAGTTTATGAAACGAATAAGCGACAGTAAAAAGAGACATGTAAATTCATAAGATTTAACGTGGGAGAAAATGAGAGGAAGCATTATACAGTGTTTTGAAGGTTTCACTTCTACCACGTGTGAATTGCACACATGCTGTTTTTTTATTTAAAAATATGAAATTCGTTGTGAATGAAATAGGAAGAGTTCAATAAAAATACGTATTGTGGTGTTTTTGATTAGTAGATTTAATTAAAAAAACTTATTGACGAATTCAAGCAACCAAAAAAACTGGTTTACAAAAAAACAAACGACTTCCAAAAACAAACACTACAACGTGAAAAATAACTTTAATTTCGGAAGTCGGTGTCGTTGGTTCTGTATTTTCAATTTTTGACACCGACTTTCGAAATTAAAGTTATTTTTCACTTTGTAGTGTTTTTTTTTGGAAGTCGGTTGTTTTTTTTTTTGAATATTTTTTTATTTTTCACTTTTTAGTTGTACCTACCTACCTCAAACAAATTCATATATCATTACTTGCTATGTGAATATCAGTGACGGATAGCTATTGAACACATCTGCCTAACCCTTTAAAGGGTACAGGCGTGATGTTATGTTGTGTGATTGCATAAACAATGCATACATATGCTATAGCAGCAATCGCGGTTGATTTTCTGGCATTTTTTATGTATGTTCGGGCATAACTCCATCGTAAATAGACGGATTTGCAAAATTTTTCTTTGAAAGCTTTATTTTGAAATGGTCCCATTTAAATTTCGTAATGATCTGATGATGAGTTTCAGAGACAGACGACGGAACTCTTCAATAAATGCCAGCAAATCAACCGCGATTGCTGCTATAGCATATGTCGCTCCCCCCACCGAATAACATGGTAATGTGGTACTACGACAGTTTTCGTTTTATTGCATATTCGGTGTCTAAAGCATTAATTACAATCTTGTAATTTTTTTTGTATTTTTTCTATGTATATTTATAAAAGTACAATAATTTCAATGGTACCGTAATGAACATAACAACATTATTCCCTTAAAATCTAAACACACTTTTTGCACGAATAATACCATAACATGTTATTACAGATCATGCAATCGTTAACTTTTTCGGTAAGCGACGATTACCATTATATTCGCGTAAGAAATGCATGCCTTTTTCCACGTAAAGTATAAAACAATTATATTTGTGTATTATTTTTGTTTACAATATAATAGAAACGGCTTATTCGATTTAGATGCCGTTTTCACTAATATATTGTAGTAAGCTTCACTTAACATTTAGTGTTTATTTCATGTCAATCGGTTCATAAATAAAAAAGTTATGTCAATTTAAAGAATCACGGCGGACATTTTTAAGGTATACTATCAGAGTACGTACATGGACGCGCACTCTCGAGGCTAACTGATGAACAGCGTTTGATATTTGATCTGGTGAGCGTTGATAGTACTTTGGAAGAAATGCTATTTGTAGATGCACCCGGTGGAACGGGTAAAACATTTCTTACGAAAGTTATTTTGGCGAAGGTACGAAGCCAAGGTAAAATCGCGCTTGCTGTCGCTTCATCAGGCATAGCAGCCACATTGTTGCCAGGTGGGAAAACTGCTCATACAATGTTCAAAATTCCGATCGATTTAGACCGCACAGAAAGCCCTGTTTGTAATATTTCAAGAAACAGCGATAAAGCTAAGGTTCTTCGTGATTGTAGCCTTATTATATGGGATGAGTCCACAATGGCCAATCGAAAAGCAGTAGAAGCAGTAGACAGAACGTTGCGTGATGTCAACCAAAATGATCAACCCATGGATGGCATTACTATGCTTTTTTGTGGCGATTTTCGTCAGACTCTCCCTGTAATACCACGTGGAACAAGGGCTGTTGAAGTTAGAGCCTGCCTAAAGAGTTCTCGACTGTGGCATTACATTATACCTTTGCATTTGACATTAAATATGCGTGCGCAAATTAGAGGCAACGAAAATGCTCAAGAATTTTCAGATTTGCTACTTGAGATTGGTAACGGTGTGTTACCGCAGAAACAAGGAAAAGTTGTTCTTAATGAAAACCTATGCAACATAGTTTCATCAATGCGAGACCTCATATCATCTGTGTATGGAAACGCAACGCAAATACCAACTTGCGAAAATTTCTGGCTTTGCGAAAGAGCTATTTTGACGCCACGAAACGACCAAGCAGCAACAATAAACGCTGAAATTTTGAGCTATGTTCCGGGGGATTATGTTGAGTATATCTCCATTAACAGAGTCATGGAAGAAGGAAAATCTACAAGCTACCCAGTAGAATTTTTAGAATCCCTCAATGCTCCTGGACTACCAGCACATAAATTAAAATTAAAAGTAGGCGTACCGATAATGCTTCTTAGAAATTTAAGCCCCCCAAAACTTAGCAATGGCACCAGGTTAAAAGTGACCAATTTACAAAGAAATCTGATAGAAGCAGAGATTTTAACAAGGTGTGGAAAAGGTAAAAGTGTTTTCATTCCTCGGATTCCTCTCATTCCAAACAATTTTCCATTTAGTTTTAAACGAGTCCAGTTTCCAGTCAGTCTATGTTTTGCGATGACAATTAATAAAGCCCAAGGTCAGACGCTGAAAGTTGTAGGTGTAGATCTAATTATCAGCTGTTTCTCGCACGCTCAGTTGTATGTGGCTCTGTCACGGGTTAGCAATCCTAGGAGCCTGTATGCTTTCATCCCCGATGGCCATACGTCAAATATCGTATACAGAGAAGCATTACTGTACCTACTCGTAAAGTAAATTTTTAGCTACCCAAACGACGGTATATGTAATTCAAAATATATGCTGCCCGAAAAGTCACTATTCCACGCTGACGAAGTCGCGGGCACAGCTAGTTAATAAATAAAAGGACTGATTATGATAAATAATAAAACCTTTGTTTTATTTCATAAATTTTAATAAAACGCTATTATAAATTATCCAGTATTAATATCAACTTCCTCTATTATTGTTATTTTTCTGCAAAATCAAATAATAAGTACTGGATTATTTAATAAAACATGTATTTGCAACATTATATTACTGTTAATCTTTTGACACCACACATCGACGAATATTACTGTAATGTAATATTACATTATACACTATCGCTTGGATTTCACACGAATAATATCGTAATATCATATTGCCGTTAGGTTTTTTGACACTGTATTACAACGAATAATACTATAATGCATTAATATTGACTACGATATTGTTGCGTTTACACGCGAATAATATGGTAATGATGCGTTGCATACTATACTTTTGCCATTTAATTTCAGTAACATTATTTTTGTGAATAACTTTATTTTATAAAAGTATTACAAAAAAATCATAATATAAATTAGATTGTAAAAAAATTAGCTTTGTTTTGACGTTTAAATGTCTACCTTACGATCTACCAGTGCCGAGATATACGCAAAAAACAGTTTTTTATTTTTCCTGTAAAATTTTGATTTGTCGATTACCATATTATTCGGTGGGGGGAGCGATGTATACATTGTTACTTTCGAAATTAAAGTTATTTTTCACGTTGTAGTGTTTTTTTTTGGAAGTCGGTTGTTTTTTTTTGGAAAACAGTTTTTTGGTTGCTTGAATTCGTCAATAAGTTTTTTTAATTAAATCTACTAATCAAAAACACCAAAATACGTAAGATTTTAATTGAACTCTTCCTATTTCATTCACAACGAATTTCATATTTTAAATAAAAAATCAGCATGTGAGCAATTCACACGTGGTAGAAGTGAAACCTTCAAAAACACTGTATAATGCTTCCTTTCTCCCACGTTAAATCTTATGAATTTACATGTCTCTTTTTAGTGTCGCTTTTTCGATCCATCCATCCATCCATCCATCCATTCATCCATCCATCCATCCATCCATCACCATCACCATCGCCATCACCATCGCCGTCACCATCGCCATCACCATCATCAACATCGCCATCACCATCGCCGTCACAATCGCCATCATCGCCATCGCCATCACCATCGCCATCGCCATCATCATCATCGCCATCACCATCATCATCATCATCATCACAAATTAGTAGCATTGGATTAAATGTGATGTCATTTGTAATAATAAAAAACAAAAACACTGTATAATACTTCCTATCTCATTTTCTCGTGTACGTTACCCCAGCAAGAAAGTGTCTCCTAGAGTTATAGGAGTAGGACGTATAATATGTGCCCTATCTGCTGTAAATGTGCCCCCAAATAAAAAATGTGTGCCCCCTGTCGTTTTGGAAAAAAACGGAAAAAACGATTCCTGCTGGGGTAACGTTTTTCTAGCAGGAAAATTCTAAACGAATGATCGGAGAGAGAAAAATTGTGCATGGCCAGAGAGCTTATATGTGTGCCAAAATGTGCCCCCAAAAAAAAATCTGTGCCCCTTCAGGTTTTCGAGATATTGCATTTCCTGCTGGAGTAACGTTTTGATGAATCGTATATCTCTACAACCATTGCATGTGCCCCTGTAGAGTAAACATACACGAGTAGCTCTTAATGTGTGCCCCTTAGTGCCCCAATTAGTTTTAAGAAAATATTTATAGTTTTCAAGTTATAGCGGTTTTATGAAAACCCGAAAAAACATCGCAGCGCCTAAATTAGACAAGAAACAAGTTCGCTGAAAACTGTATTCGGTCCTTCTTGACGCTAATAATAACCATACAAAGTTTCAAAACTATTCCTGCATGCGTTTTTGCTAAAAGTCAAAACGATGGTGTCCTAACTTTGACGGCAAAATACAAGGAACCGGCTCAATCCGAGATGTGTAGGTGTAAACCAAAATCATGTGCCTTTAGTCAAAAATATATGGTGAAAATATTCAGCTTGGAATGTTTCGCATTAAGTAAATATTAACAAAAAACCAAAATATGTAAGCAACGGCTGGTTATCCGACCAAATTTGAATGACTACTAAAAAGCGACGGATTCATACATATCGATGACCTTCTTTATTGAACGTATTATACCTAAGCTGTTGTCCGTACAGTCGCGTTCAAAAGTTTTGGGGGCTAATTAAAAAATATATTAAATGCACCTTGTGACTATAATAAATGAAACAGCTTGTTGATGTGGAAATTATTATTTTTATTCCCTTAATTTTAATTCTTAAAGTAATTATTGCATCAAATCACAGATCAAAGTTCCTACCTATAAATATTAGAAATTAGTATATAAAGTAATGAAAAAAATCGGTTGTCTGTAAAGTCGGTTTACTGACGATAGTTGAACGTGACAACGTCATAAGAAAATACTGATGGAATAGTTGCATTGCATTTGTTAATATTCGCTTGCACTTCAAGCCGCCATGGAACGCTACATGAGTCATGTTTTTTCGTGAGTGCAGCCAGCTTCATCGATTTATTAGACGTTGTCACGTCAAAAATCCAAGTACTTGATAAGACAAGTATTTTTAAATAGGTAAGTCAAAACAATGCCATTAAATACTTACCACCGCAGATCGTGCCATAAAATTCAACACCCCTACAACCACATAATTGTTATAAAATGCTTAATACGCCACTTTCAACCAACTCAAAAAAAAGTAAACAAACAGTATCAGTGCAACTGCGTGACTCAACGTAACAGTGTCCTTGGCGTCATAACATAACTGCAACTGTTTACCAATACCAAGTAATAATCCAAACGCACTTCCTCAATAAACACTTCGTACCTATTATTTATAATAGAGCGACGTTACACGTAACCTGTCTCTGTCACACTAACACCGTACGCGTACTAGCTGTCTCACTTTCTCCAAGCTAGACAAAGCGACTCCTTGCGACACGACGTCAGCGGATGCCGCGGGGCCAGAGATATATGCAGCGGTGTGGGGAGGCGAAAAAAGGGAATCTTCTATTAAGTAAGGTGAATGCTCCAACCAGCCCGCAAAATTCAAATTTTTTCTGTATTTTTTTTGTTCCTACGCCTTTATGAACTTGGAGGGTTGTATTAAATTGGTGATTTTGATGATTATAATTCTGTAACTATATACGTCTTACAACCGCGAATAATATTTTAATCAACATACAACCTAGCACTGGCCTGCAAATTGCAAAAAACGCAAGAAATTTTGAATTTCGCGGGCTAGTTGGAGCATTCCTCTTAATGATGAAAAACTTACAATGCGTGCCACGAAAGATGAGACTTGACACACCACGTGGTTTGACATGCGCAGTACACGATTTTAGGTATCTTTAGCGGTATGAGGTCTGAGTGCGGGACGGGACTGGACGTCATAGGGGCGGCGGAAAGAGCGGGGGAGGCGGGTCAAGTCTCATCTTTCGTGGCACGCATTGTACTGTTAATTTATCTAACCTACGGCTTATCAATAAATATATATGTACCTAATATAAAAAGACAAATACGGGCTTTTTATTTATATACAAAAAAGAGCTACCTCTTTTTAGTAGTAGGTATTCATCACACATTTCATGAACTATATATTTTTTTAAACATCGGGACCAAGTCAAAGACCTGGCAAATATCTCGATGTATTTCTTTCGTTCACACATAAATTACTGGATGTATTTTAATGAAATTTAGAATCGAGAAGATAGCTTACCTTGGAATAGCACTTAGGCTACTATTTATAATGTACTTAATCATGTGTAACGTCACAGAAACAGCTAGTAGAATATAATCCAATAACAACTTTATTTAATTACTTATTACTTTTGTAAGTCAGTGTACTCAGGCACAACACGTGTGAACCGGTTAGTGAGTAAAGTAAAGAAGGTCATCGATATGTATGAATCCGTCGCTTTTTAGTAGTCATTCAAATTTGGTCGGATAACCAGCCGTTGCTTACATATTTTGGTTTTTTGTTAATATTTACTTAATGCGAAACATTCCAAGCTGAATATTTTCACCATATATTTTTGACTAAAGGCACATGATTTTGGTTTACACCTACACATCTCGGATTGAGCCGGTTCCTTGTATTTTGCCGTCAAAGTTAGGACACCATCGTTTTGACTTTTAGCAAAAACGCATGCAGGAATAGTTTTGAAACTTTGTATGGTTATTATTAGCGTCAAGAAGGACCGAATACAGTTTTCAGCGAACTTGTTTCTTGTCTAATTTAGGCGCTGCGATGTTTTTTCGGGTTTTCATAAAACCGCTATAACTTGAAAACTATAAATATTTTCTTAAAACTAATTGGGGCACTAAGGGGCACACATTAAGAGCTACTCGTGTATGTTTACTCTACAGGGGCACATGCAATGGTTGTAGAGATATACGATTCATCAAAACGTTACTCCAGCAGGAAATGCAATATCTCGAAAACCTGAAGGGGCACAGATTTTTTTTTGGGGGCACATTTTGGCACACATATAAGCTCTCTGGCCATGCACAATTTTTCTCTCTCCGATCATTCGTTTAGAATTTTCCTGCTAGAAAAACGTTACCCCAGCAGGAATCGTTTTTTCCGTTTTTTTCCAAAACGACAGGGGGCACACATTTTTTATTTGGGGGCACATTTACAGCAGATAGGGCACATATTATACGTTCTACTCCTATAACTCTAGGAGACACTTTCTTGCTGGGGTAACGTACACCATTTTCTCCCACGTTAAATCTTATATTATGTCTCTTTTTACTGTTGCTTTTTCGTCTCATAAAATTTTAAAATCACAACGATGCTAAAGAAGTTTTCACTTCAAAAAAATATAATATTTTACCTATACAATCACAAAACTAGAAACTCAAACTCAAAAAACTCAAATTTTGCAATTGAATATGAACCTTATTCGGTTGTAGTAAAGTTGAAAATCTATTACAGATATATTACGATAATTGTAAATTTATGGTACCGACCTGCTACTGCTAGTACTGTGACGAAAGCAAGAGAACCTATACAACTACAAATTGTTCTGTCGCGTCGTCTTATAAGTGGGTAGTTATAAATACGTAGAAAAATAATAATCAAACTTACCTTATTTTTTTTTAAGCTTCGCAGTTCAATGCTAAACATTTTTTTCTTTCTTCTGTTTTTATTCCCCATAATTTAATCTTAATTATCACTATATATTACAACTATATTATAACAAACTAATATTTAGTTCAATTATTAATACTAGAACCTATTGTACACAATATTTACAGACTGATTTTTGAAACTAATACACAAACACGGAAATTAACAATAATATAACGTATATTTCGATCGATTAACGGGAACGCGGCGGGCTACTTATTATAGTGTACTCTGTAGAGCTACTGAAGTGCCGCGCGCAGGCCGCCTTTTTAGATTATATCTTGTTAAGACAATAAAAATCTGTTTTGAGAAAAATTAACCATAGAATATTCTTCTATATATCATTGCCTATTTTTTGATATATTTTTGCGAGTAAAACTTAAGTCTACTTCAAATACGACTTGAAAAACGATTAAAAACTTCGCTGTTTTCGATTTGTTTGCGATTTTTTATGATCGAGTGAAGTTGTAAATATCGTGTTTTGAACCATAGAATAATCAAGAATGTTAGTTAAACTATGCCATATATTTTTTCAGATTAAAACAAAGAATATTTGATTGTTTAATGTTGAATCAAAAATAGGTCGATTCCGAGATTTCCGAGAGTCCTGGCAACACAAGAACCTCCGCCGCGGCCGGCTCGGTACCGGGCCCCATCGGACCCAAGATGACAATATACATCCTATACAACATACAACTACATTGATTATGCAAATACATATTTATTATGCTACCCATTAAATCTAATGAATTTGCGTTAAATAAGGGAGTTGGATAAAAAACTCATCTATGTTAATGCCATTAAATTTTTCATATTTAGCGCGCAAGTTTATTAATTTGCCTACTCAAAATCTTCGCACGATATAAGAGTGAAATTTTTAAATCCACTCAATGGATCTATTTTTATTTCTTCTACAAATCTATTCGTTTCTTCATTGCGTCGTTGTAGGAAGGGCCTCACCCAACATCGCGGTTTCTTTCTTCGTTTCTTTTTATGCAGACTACATAATAAAACAGGCTGCAGCACAAAGCACTACGTTTTCCTGCCCGTCCATATTAACAACTGAAGGCAGAAAACTCTGCTCAGTGAAAATTTTCGTGCACAAGTGTGCTACACTGTGCGCTTTCAAAAGTTACACACAGCCTTGCCGGTGGAGACAGGCTAATCGCGATACCAGCTTCAACGCTGGAGTTTTGCACAAAATGTTTGTAAACAAATGTGCTGCACACTATTATGGTGGAATCGTACCAGGACCACACGACTCAGTGCGGCGTTGCAAACTTGCAACGTTTTATGAACTCAAACTCAAAGCATTTATTTCAATTAAACCATTTACAGGCACTTTTGAATTGTCAAAAAGTCGGTCAGTCAGAAAATATGAAACTAGTTGCCCATTCCAAAGCGTAGGTATGTACCTATGGAGAAGAACGGGCAAGAAACTCCATGGACACTCTTTTAAATTATATTTTTACAAAAATATTAGTTAGGTACATCATTAATGTGAATTTATAATTATATGTGAGAACGATGTAAAAAAGACGTACGCGTTAAAAGCGTCCAGAGTAGGTACAGCAAATAGTAATAAAACAACAATTCAAAATTAAAATAAGCCGAGGCAGCTAAGAGATGACCAGCCCCAACTGACGGCGCCCGTTCAAGAACATGACGCATAGATCAGCACCATTCAGCTCAACCATTTTGAAGGGAGCTAAATGATCCAACACACGCCACCGTCAGCAAGACATTTGTGTGAGCATGACATGGGTAAGGTCATGGGACATAGTAATATAAATCTTTGTCTGGCAAATGAGTGTTAACTATACCTCTGGCCTATCCCTTCGTTGAATACAGGTGTACAATGCGTGCCACGAAAGATGAGACATGACACACCACGTGGTTTGACATGCGCAGTAGGTACACGATTTTAGGTATCTTTAGCGGTATGAGGTCTGAGTGCGGGACAGGACCGGACGTCATAGGAGCGTAGGAAAGAGCGGGGGAGGCGGGGTCAAGTCTCATCTTTCGTGGCACGCATTGTAATGCTAGTTATTTATTGTGTAAGATTACATTTATATTATTGTTTACAGTGAAGGACCTGCACGTTGTTTAAAAAATGTGATTGAAAATGGTGATAGGTTTTCATAATTTTTTAATTTAAAAATAACTGTTACAGCTTAACTTATCATGAAAAACGATAAGCATCATCCAACAATTTACTTAATACAATTTAGAGGGTATTTTAACATGATTAGCTTTGGAAGCCAACCTACTCAAACTTAACAAATTAGGGACCCAGCGAGGTTACACTTACATTCTGTACAGTATATAGAATGATGTTCTTTCTATTCTAAAATTCGATTCTGTCTTGCTTGGTCAAGCACCCCTAAGACGACCCACTGACCAAGGCATTGTTACAACAAAATCGTTTAAAATCCTTGAATATTGACATTAGTATTCTTGTGATGAACTATTAGTGACTTGTTGACTCTTCATCGTCTTCTTTGGTAAGAGCTTTTGTTCAATATGTGGTAGCACACCACCCTGTGATATAGTCACACCATCCAGCATTTTGGAAAGTTCTTCATCATTGCGGACAGCCAGCAAAATGTGCCGAGGTGCAATTCTAGAAACATATAAACAATACTTACTTAAGGTGAATGGGTAGTTGAGACCGTAAAATTCTAATTTTCTTACGTTTTTTGCAATTTGCAGGTCAGTGTCAGGTTGTATCTTGATCAAAATATGATTCGCGACAATAGCAGGTATATATTTAGAGAAGTATAATCATTAGAATCAATAATACATCTTTCTAAGTTAGATTTCTACCACTAACACTTTTCCATAAGAGATTGGTGGTTGGTGATAGAAATCTAACTTAGAAAGATATATTAATGATTCTAATGATTATAATTCTCTAAATATGTACCTGTTATTGTCGCGAATCATATTTTGACCAAGATACAATCTGACACTGACCTGCAAATTGCAAAAAACGTAAGAAAATTTTAATTTCACGGTCTACCACTATCCATTCACCTTAATATTAAAACAATAATAATAATTGGTAGTTATTTATCTACTCTGTAGTAAGCAAAAATATTAAGAACATTTTTTTTAATGGAATGTAATCTGAATGAAATTCAAAGCAAATAGTCTTCTAAATATGTAAATGTATGGATATTCCACCAATGAATGCACAAAAATGTTGGAAACATATACATAGTATGCACTGCCACAGGGTAGAACTTTTTGACCAAGCAAATATAAAATAATGGATGTGGGTAGCTGCAAAGAGTCATCAAAATCACCTTGCTTTGTGATTATCTTCAGCAGCTTTCGCAGCCAACTCTAATATCTCAGCAGCTAAGTACTCAAGCACTGCAGTCAAGTATACGGCCGCGCCTTCACCAGTACGAGCTGAGTAGTTGCCATTTTTGAGAATCCTGTGGATTCTGCCCACGGGTAGTTTCAAACCTGCGCGAGAACTGCGAGTTTTGGTCTTTGCCCTCATGCTAGCTGGGCTGTTATCTGTAAAGGTTGTTCTTAATAAGAATTCATAAGAAAATACAAGTTTGATTCAAATTGACGCCGAACCGAAATCTTAGACGAGACCTATCGATCGAGACTAGAATAATACTCACCACTTCTGTTCATTGGCTTCGCAGGCATGTTAGGATTATTAAATTGTTACACGATTTAATTTGAAGTGACGTTTTCGATGGTATTTATGCACTCGATCGAAATAATTAAAAGAAGTTAAAACTAACGACGACGATTTTCGGATTGATTGTGACACTTTTGTTGACGACAGATTGTGCAAAACCGCAAATACGCGGGAAAATTTACGTTCGGATATTAAGGGGGAAGCGCTAAGGTAGCCCGCGAAATTCAAATTTTCTTACGTTTTTTGCAATTTGCTGGTCAGTATTAAGTTGTACGTTGATTAATATATGAATCGCGGCCGTAAGACATATGTGTTTACGGAATTATAATCATTAAAGTCATCAACACAACTCTCTAAGACCACGTAAGTCCAAAGAATGATGATTTCATGAAACAGTTATTCTTTGGACTTACGTGGTCTTAGAGAGTTGTGTTGATGACTTTAATGATTATAATTCTGTAAACACATATTTCTTACGGCCGCGATTCATATATTAATCAACGTATGTACAACTTAATACTGACCAGCAAATTCCAAAAAACCTCAAAAAAATTGAATATCGCGGGTTACCTTGGCGCTTTCGCCTTAAGGGCTTACATTACAATGCGTGCCACGTAAGAAGAGACGACCCTGCCTCCCCCGCTCTTTCCACCGCCCCTATGACGTCCGGTCCCGTCCCGCACTCAGACCTCATACCGCTAAAGATACCTAAAAAATCGTGTTCTGCGCATGTCAGACCACGTGGTGTGTCAAGTCTCTTCATACGTGGCACGCATTGCATGACCTAAAGCGCGGTCACTGTTGGACTGGATAGAAAAGAAAAAGAAGCGCGATGACACAACGCTGGTAATTAATTGCAAATTATGAAGCAGTTATTTAATACCAAAAGTCTATTGTTTGGACTAAAAAATTAAAGCACTGGTGTTTTAGTATGTTGCTTGTAAAATAATCTTACAAAAAATCAGATTGTATGTACAGACGCCAGCACATCAAGCTACACCTAACTGTCAGATTTTCCCAATCAACTTTGAACCTTAAGCTTTAGCGATAAAGTTGAAAATCTATTAAAGAAATCTGACACATTGTGGTAGGTTGATGTGCTGGCGTCCGTACATATTATTAGTATGGTTTTTATTGAAAAAAAGTTAAGTTTTTAATAAGTTGTATTATACAACTCAATTCAAATTCAAACTCAAAAGCATTTATTTCAATTAAACCTTGTAGCATTAACTTTTGAATTGTCAAAATTTAAATAGTCTGTCAAGCTAGTCGCCCATTCCAAAACGTAGATCTCTATGAAGAAGAACGGGCAAGAAACTCCACACTCTTTTAAATCAAGATTTTACAAAATCCTGGGTACATTATTATTGTTGCTTCTATATTGTGAGAACAATGTAAAAAAAAAGAAAAAAATGAAGAAACAATTCAAAATATAAGACTAAAAATAAGCCTTGGCAGTTAAGAGATGACCAATCTCAACCTACGGCGCGGCGGCGCCCGTTTACGAACATGACGCGTGGGGGTCTAAAATGCCAAGCGTCTTGAGCAGGCCTTTCTGAAGAGGTGTAAGCCTATAGCCACACTGAATTCCACAGAGTACACTATAATACTGGCTGAATTCGTTGTTGCTGCCAGCAGCCGACCGGACTATACGCATATCTTACAGTACTCCTTGCTATACGTAGGCCGTTTTGAACTGAGGCGTCGGGCCATAAATGTTTTTTGTCATCTTTCTCGCTCGCACGCATTTGGCTTATGGAGCGCGCTAGTGACGTAGCTATTGTTTTGTTACAGAAGTTTATGGCCCGACGCACGACTCTGTTCAAAACGGCCTAACTATAGGTATGAAATTTTTGACAGCTTTATACTTTTGAATCAATAAATATTTTCTTTTGAGTAGTTAATAATAATAAGATTCCACAAATTCGCTTACTACTTATTTTTTCCCAAGTTTTTGTTTCACTAGAATGTTTCATTTAGAACTTCAGACTGATACGGCCTCAGTGGTGAGTGAGCGCGCTGACGGACAGTTATTTTAATATTCTATCTGATGACGATGAAACTGTATTCTTTCTCTTCTCATTGTCTTAGTGGTTGAGAGCATGATCATTAGTTTATTTTTTATATTTAATACTATTTATTTTTTTAATCATCTTAGTTTTTCTATCCGTTATGGAGCTGTTCAAACACATGTGAACTACATTAAAACTATCCACCAACGCTTCTGTCTGAACAATGCATTAATTCCAATGTCTGAATCGCGTTTCCGAATTTGATTCGATCCACGAAGTAAGCATGAAGTCATGCATGTCATAGGCACATAGGCATAACTACCTATAGTCGGACTTTAGCTGCAGTAAAATGACAGCTAAGCTTATAGTACGGGAGGTGGCGCTGCATTTTTTCTAGGAATTTTATACCGAATAAATTTTATTTCAAACAGTTGTTTAATGGTCAGAAATCGGTAAAGTGAGCGTCAGTTGTCGCACTAACGGTGGAGCTAAAGGAGACAGCATGAAAAAGTCATTGGAAAAAAATCAGCTCCGATGATTTTTATACCGAGCAAAAATGTATAATATTATTGTTTTAATCACATTTTTTCAAAAAATAGTCGTCAGCTGTATTGACGAGGGGGGATTATATGTCAGTCACGTGCATGAACCTCATTGAAAATTTGAAAAAATAATAATTTTATACCTTATGAAATTTATACATCTCAATTTTTATACTTTTAAAATAATAAAGAAAATCGTCAGCCGTATTTTTGACGGGGGTAATACCGTTCAAAGTTCTAAAAAAAAGTCCGCGACAGCATATGTCTATCTTTTAAGGTTTACTCACTATAACCTTTTTTTTGGTAATCAAATTTCTTCTAAACTAATGCATTATTTGCGAAGGTTTTTTTTATAAACATGATATTCATATCATGTCCTTATCAAAATAAACACGTTATTCATCACAAGTATTTAATTTTGAATAAAATTGCCCTTGACAAATACAAAATACAAATACAAATGTTTTTATTTGTTGAACATAGGTAGGTTAGGTACAGATGTTGTACCGTTGTGTTGTGTTGTTGTTGTTGTTGTTGATGATGATGTTGTTGTTGTTTTGTTGTTGTTTGTTGATGTTGTTGTTGTTGTTGTTGACATCATTTGATTTCAATGAATACCTATCTTAGGAGTTGCATAGTTTACAAGTAATATAGTCGCACAGTTTACATGTATAAGTAATAATCTTAAGTAATACTCTTAAAGTATTAAGTAATGGAATATATTTTTAACCGACTTCAAAAAAGGAGGTTCTCAATTCGGATGTTTCTATTTTTTATTTTTTATGTATATTCGGGCATAACTCCCTCATGTAATATGTATAGACAGACGGATTTGCAAAAATTTTTTTGTTCGAAATATTTTTATTCCGGAAATATTTTTACTCCGAAACTCATCATCAGATCTTTATGAAATTTAAATGGGACCAATTTAAATTTCATAAAAATCTGATGATGAGTTTCGGAGACAGACAACGGAACTCTTCAATAAATGCCAGCAAATCAACCGCGATTGCTGCTATAGCATATATGTATGCATTGTTTACGCAATCACACAACATAACATTACGCCTGTACCTTTTAAAGGGGTAGGCAGATGTGTTCAATAGCTTCCTGTCACTGATATTCACATACTAAGTAGTGTTATATGAATTTGTTTGGGGTAGGCAGGTACAACTAAAAAGTGAAAACTAAAACCTTAAAAAAAAAAACAACCGACTTCAAAAAAAATACTACAAAGTGAAAAATAACTTTAATTTCGAATGTCGGTGTCAAAAAATGAAAATACAGAACCAACGACACCGACTTCCGAAATTAAAGTTATTTTTCACTTTGTATTTTTTGGAACGTCGGTTGTTTTTTTTTGTCAACAAGTTTTTAGTAGGTTTTTTCCTGAAATTACCGCGGGTGAAACGGCGGGGCACAGCTATTATTAAATAAAGTTACCTTTAGCAGTTAATAGAACAGAAAAACCAACTGTTGTTTGAACACGCTAATCTCTGGAATTATCAATTATTTTTGCATTAGATTGTCCAATCCATGTGGAAAGCTTAATCACGCCAGGACTCTTTGGAACTGAGCAAAAAGAAAAAGGTCAGGAAGAATGCTAAGAGAAAACAATGTGATAGCGCGGGCGGGTGATGCGATGCGATGGGTTGGGGGAGCAAGAAATTTCACGCGGACGAAGTCGCGGGCAGAGGCTAGTATATTAATATGACTAGAAACCGACACAAAATAAATAATTAAAATGTGGTGTTTTTTATATTAAATTGATGTTATACTTATTGAATTCGAAGTATAAGATGATTTAAATATTAAAAAATAAAAACTTATCGTCAGCTAATTGTTTATGGCCGTAAAGATTGTCAGTTTATTTTCCAAAAAGTCTATGCAACGCTCAAATGCATTGAGCACGCAAAATGTTTATCAGGCTGACTGACGGTATTACCCCCGTCAAAAATACGGCTGACGATTTTCTTTATTATTTTAAAAGTATAAAAATTGAGATGTATAAACATAAAGTATAAAATTATTTTTTTTGTCAAATTTTCAATGAGGTTCATGCACGTGACTGACATATAACCCCCCCTCGTCAATACAGCTGACGACTATTTTTTTGAAAAAATGTGATTAAAACAATAATATTATACATTTTTGCTCGGTATAAAAATCATCGGAGCAGATTTTTTTCCAATGACTTTTTCATGCTGTCTCCTTCAGCTCCACCGCTATCGAAGCAGCTGACGTTCGGAGCTATTATGTGTTAGGGGAAAACTATTATTGTTATGATTTTCAGCCGGTATAAAATGACTTGCTCAAATATAGCGCCACCTTCCCGTACTATTACATATGTCATGGCTAAAAGGTCTTAGCAACCAGGCCATAAAACTCATATAAAAAAAAATAAGCTTATGCTTATGTCATAATCACAGAGTACTTTTATATATGTGGTCGTCCAAATCAAAAGGGACCTTATGGCGGTAACTAGTTTCCGAGATATTAATAAATTTGTAAAATACCTCAAAAAAATCGTTTTTTTATTAACTGTATTTTTAAAAAGATGATTGTATTTACTACATGTAGATGTGTTCAACTTTTCGAAAAGTCAATTTAAAAAAGTTTCGTATTCATCTAAAGTTTAGTAAAAAAGGAACCTTATCGCGGCAAGACCTAACAAATCGTTTTTCTTGTAATTCAAACCATTATTATATCAACATTTTAATATTGCAAGGTAGGTATAAACTAAACTATTCATTCAGGATGGGAAATCATCAAATGACTCCTCCCGCTCTGGGTGGAGCGGAATAGGGAGTGTCAGACTCTTACTGACTAAAACCCACCCGTGTTCCTTCCTTCGCCCTTTGTTCCGGGCCAGCGGTAACCCTTTCGGACAATCCCGCTGACCCGGCAGGCTTCGGCCAATACGGGCCCCTTCGTTTAGTGCTGACATCTCTTTGAGGCGCGCGTGGAACACGTACGCGCCGTCCGGCACGGGCCTGGTCCTGATCGGACGGTGAGCTACCCATTGCTCTCCGCCCGCGCCTAAGGTGGCCGGGAGTAGTCGCGCGGCTCCCGACGCCCGGAGCGTCTCCCGCGGCGGCTGGGACGGGAGGCTCTCTCTCTCAGCCGTCCCGCCGCCTCCTTCGCTAGCATGACTGCTTCGCAGAAGGAGGCGACTGCTCCCCACTCCCTCTAGCCCCGGACCATGGCTTGAACCAGCCCCGGACGCGAGAGGTCGCCGCCATGAGATCGCGCCGGAGGTCTGTCCGCTCCGCCGCAATTTGCTGCGGAAGCGGAGTTTCCCCCCGGCGTAGTGCCTCCGCGCGCCACTCATACAGGCGCGCGAGGACTATCGCCTCCAGATCCCATGGCGGCAGTCCGGCAAGGAGGCTTGCCGCCTCGCCCGAGATCGTGCGGTACCCCCGGATCAGCCTAACGGCTACCACCTTCTGGGGAGCGTTCAAATAATGGGCGGCTCGCCGCCGCAGTGAACGCACCCACACCGGGGCCCCGTTATAGGGCCATGGACCGCACGACCCCCGCGTAAAGCCTCCGGCAGGAGGCGTTTAGCCCCCTCAGGTTGGGCAGGAGCCGCTTGAAGGCGGCCCCGGCCCGTTCCAGTTTGGGAGCCAAACGTCGGAAATGCTCGACTAAGTTCCACCGGCTGTCGAGGATGAGACCCAGGTATTTCATCGTCGTCTCGACGCCGATGTGAACCCCTCCTACCGTTAGTTGGGATCCCGATGGTGGCGTATTCCGGAACCCATGAAACGACATGGCCTCGGACTTGTGCAATGCCACCTCGAGACCCAACTGCCGGATCCTCTCCACGACTGTCGCAACCCCGCGTGTCATCGCGTCGGCCGCCGCCTGATGCGACCTCCCCTGCGCCAGGACTAGCGTGTCGTCAGCGTAGCGTATAGCTGCCATTAGATAGTGTCGCACGCCGCCGCATGCGGCATTCTTTGTATATGCGTCTTAGGTCTAAGGTCCCACTATTGTAGTCCATATTTTGTTTAGGTACTTTTAATAGAGGTAAACAATCTTGTTAGGTATGTTTTTTATCATAAAATATATTTTTAAAATAGGCTAAGGCTAATAGCAAAAGTAATTCATTATAACATCTGTTATTTCATTTTGTTTTATCTTGTAATGGCTATAAATTATTTCATAAATATATTTTTCGACAAAAACGTATCAAGATTGTTTACCTTTATTAAAATACTTAAATTAATTAACTATACTAAGAGATAAGTGTCAGCAGACTGCAACGGACCGCCTTAAGGGCCCTTTTTTACGTATATACTTGTTACGAATTTTCATACCTTGTGATAATAAAAAAAAATTTGTTAAATAAGTAACATTTTCATACCTTGTGATAATAAAAAAAGAAAATTTAAGTTATCTTGAATGTTGCACTAAAATATTGATTATGCATGCTAAAAATAAAAAATATTGTTTAGTGCCCACCATTAGGGCCCTTTTTTAATTTGTTTGAAGAAATTGTTCAGTTCTCTATGTAACTTTACAAGATCATAACTAACAGTTATCATTGATCTCTTAGCTTTATTAGCATCTAAACCAATTATGTATAACCTATTTAGTGATTAAGTGTTGATTTTGTTACTGTCAGATCTCAAAGTTTATAAAAAATAAGAATTCTTGCTAGTAAATAAAAACTATTTTTTTAAAATTATGTGTTGTTTTTATTTACATCTAAGGCCTTTCGCAAATCTATGTAATTAGTAGCAATATAGAAACGATAAAAGTTTAGTGAGAAACAGGCGGTTTACTTACTTTTAATACTATTATCGATACTTTGCATCTCATTGATAATGCATTATGTTGGCGGGTCTAGTTCCCACAACAAACAAGTTTATGCAAGGATTGTAAGAATTTCCATTAGTAATAATCATAGTCAATCAAAGTATACCATCAGTTACATAACTTCACACTAAAACATAACTTTTTTGTACGGCATACTTAAATTGCGATTTTCTCGAAACTTATAATTTCGATCAGTGAATTTCAAAAATTCGTAAAAAAATAACGGTAGTGGTTAGAAGGTTGGTTCTTGGTTCTATAGTTCGGTACATTTATGTAGTTTTCAGCTCTGTAGATAACTCATTTCCGCCATAAGGTCCCTTTTGATTTGGACGACCACATATACGGAAATAATTAAATGACTGATATTGGCGATGGCGTCCTTTTGTTTTTTTACGGCTATCAACCGAATCTTGTTTTTCTAATACAGAATAGTGTAACAAACGAAACTTGTTTGACATGATAAACTCTAAACTCAGTCCGAATGTCCGAATAGAGTTACTAAGAAGTGTAATTTTACTAAAAAGTACTCTGTGATTTTACTGCAGTTATCCATAAATCGGACTATATAAGTGTCAATTTGACAGGACACAGTGGCACTTGACTTGAAGATATTCTTGACAATGACATTTGCAATTTTGCAAACAAAGTTTGTGTTTGCGCTTCGCGGCTCGTGTGTTGGTATTTGGATCTTGTAGTAAATAATTGATAATTATAATAAAAAAGAGCGAAAGGTCAATTTTTCTTTAATTTTAGGAACATCTTTCATCTAATAAGTAAATGGTTATCTTATAGCCAATAATAATAGTGCACTCCAGTGTTTATAGGTTAAGTACGTATTGATTGTAAGAGAAAATGAATAAAACCAGGCCATGGAATCGTGACAATCGTGATCGCAATATGCGAGGTGGCTTTAGAGGTGGCCGAGGGGGAAATAGAGGATGGTCAGGTAATCACAGAGGTTTTAAAGGCCAATGGGGTAGTTTTGATAGGCCTAGTGGTGGCAACAAGTTCCATAACAATTATTCTGGAAACAAGGGTCAGTGGAAAAAGAGGGATTCCCCTGGAAAGCGACTATCTGAAGAAGATATTGGTGTTACAGAATATATAAGCAAACATGCTGGATTTAATGGCATCATTAAATCAAGGTGAGCTAGCCACAGTATTGTACCTATTCAGTCAACTAATATAAGCAATAATCATCATCATCTGTCTAGAGTTTTCCCAACTAATATAAGCAATATCATATTGTATCATAAATGATGAGATCCTCAGGAGAACCAAGGTAACCAACATAGCCCGAAGAATTGCCAAACTTAAGTAGCAGTGGGCAGGGCACATTGCTTGCAGAACAGATAGCCGATGGGGCCGAAACGTTCTGGAGTGGCGACTGCGTAAGGGTAGACGTAGCATTGGGAGGCCTCCCACAAGGTGGTCCGACGACCTTGTGAAGGCCTCAGGAACCCGTTGAATGCGAGAAGCACAGAACCGGCCGAAGTGGAGTGGAGCAGTGGTGTGGAGTAGATTGGTGATTGGGGGAGGCCTATGTCCAGCAGTGGACGTCTTTCGGCTGAAATGATGATGATAAGCAATATCATTCAGTAAACTTATGTACCTGTACTTTAATAAACTAATAGATTTATTAGCAGGCTTGTACACAAAAAGTGGTATCTTCTAAGTATTTTTAAAATCATAACTATTATACTAGAGGCGTTAATAAAAAGTGAGAATGAATATGCTACAGGTAAGTTACATTTTTTTTTATATTTAGCGACATAGTCGCCTTTAAGTGAAACTTACTTGAAACACATTTTTTTTAACTTAAAATTCTGTTCCTAAAGAACTCTTTCTCCAGAGCACCTAAAAATTCCTGTCAAATTTCTGCCCTCTCAGATACTCTTTCAAGCTCTGAAATTGATTGAAATCACTAGGGGCAAGGTCTGGTGAATATGGAGGATGCTCAAGTATTTCAAAGCCAGCATTCTTGAATTGCAGTGGCGGTCTTGTGGCCGGGGGCGTTATCTTGATGAAACAAGATTCTCTTTGCAAGTTTGCATCACTGTTTTTCGCAGATTTTGTTGCGCATTTTTTAATTTGTTCTGCATAATGTTGAGGTATTTAATCATTGCTACGTAATTACTTGAAGTTCTTATAATATAACTGTTTGGTGTTCCTTTCAATAAAACTAAAAACAAGAGATAATCAGTTTATTTATTTTTTAAGTAAGTATATAGCAGGTATTCCAGCCATACCAGCCAGTATTTACTATTTATACTTACAAAGAGTTGATAGGTATCCCATTCTCATTTTTTAGTAAACACCCCTCGTATTGTGAAGCCCGTAGACCTATGTTGAAGTGCAGCTTGAGTTAGTTTTATCAGCCAGTCTGACGGTGGGCTGGGTGGTGATTCATTTGATTTTTTTACTGACATATCAAACCAAATCCCCAACAGATATTCAGATTTCCAAGTATCAGAGATAAACGAACAGGGTGAGATAGCCAAGCTAACATGCAAGAACCCACCGCATGCGCCAGAAGAAGATGCCGTCAGTGAGGATGAGGACCTTCTCCTCACGAAGTATAACCTGGAGATACTGCCGATGGCGACTTGGGATAAAATCAATACTTTGGCTGTGAGCAAAGATCCGGATCCTGATTGTGTTGAGGTAAAGTATTATAAATTGCCATAAATGTGACAATGGGACGAGGAAAGGAATAATGACCTGATAAAAGTGACATTTTATATAAATAAGTAACTTAAAAAAAAAACGTTTTACAAAATATTTTGTAAAACTTATCAATCTCAACTGCCTACTAGAGTAGGTACCTACACAGCCTACACTGTTCTTCAAGATACTGGATATTCCTAGTTTGAAGGGCAGGTGTCTTACTCATCTGTATTAGCCCTTATTGAAACAATGCTGATGTTACCTAGGCTAAAACTTAGCTTTGTCAAGACACTAATTGAATGAAGAGATTTTATGAATGAAACACGCATCAGTCATTAATGGTATAGGAAACAAAAAACCTTGAAAACCTACCTAGTTTGGGAGAGAACAACCTTCTTTGGAGAATTGTTTACTTCATCAGAAATAATTGAAATGAACAAAAAAAAAATTGAAATGTATTGAAATGTTTCTTGTTCTCCTTTTAGTTTTAAATTACAGATTGATATGGAGGGGGTAACAAAGGAGCAAAGAACTAAAATCCATGATGCTGTGAAGAAAGCATTTGGTGACAGCATAGTTGGCAGCACTGTTAATATTGACGACAAGAAACTGATGCGCTTTCAGAAATTTAAGAAAGGAGGTATGGTGATGAAGTTAGAAGTATTTTTTTATAATATAATTTTTCAACATTGTTTCTCGTTTTCATCAACCCACAGTGGGCTAGTGGATTATGGTCTACTTCCTCTAATAATAATGTTATTCATTTCGATACTCAACTTTGCTAGTTTCATGACTTATTATAAGATGACGAAAAAGTATAAAGATATAATGTTACAAATTAATCTGTAATGTTTCTCCAGTAACATTATTAAAGTGAATAATGCATTGTGGATAGATAATCTCTATAACATGGGAAAAATCTCCACCATAGTTGTCATCAACATAAACAGGTGTGCTAAACAGGCCCAGTGGTATCGGCCCCGACCAGACAGGCATTTCACTTTTAATTTTATCACCACTCTCAAAACGGTGATTGATAACATTGTGAGGAAACCCACATGTCTTAGAATCAAAAAATTCGAAGACATGTGACGTGCTCCAACCTGCGCTGGGCCCCGTGTGGTGGGTTATGGCCCACACCCTTTCATAGACAGGAGGCTTGTTTCCCAGCAGTGGGAACATTATAGGCTGATTACGCTAAATGAATAATGATTTTTTAAATATTTCATGATGTTATTTTTCATGGTTTGCAAAGTGCGCATAGACAACCGAGTGAAGTGGATGTGGCCAGCTGAGTATGTGCATTTTATAGTGCACAAGGAGAATTGTGATACAATGGACGCGGCTGTACGTATCGCGGAGCGAATAGGGGTGCAGTGAGTGACAACTTTTTAATTAGTCTTTTATTCGCTACCAATTCATATAGAGTGAAACAAAGTTAGAAAATCTTTAAAAATTGCATTTTCGTACAAGCAAACAAATCCCTGTTCAAGGTAACAATCACAGCATACTCATGATTTCCCATTGGAACAAATGACGAATTGCCCTACGAGCTTTCTTCACCGATTTAACACCTTCATTTTAACAAATCGTTTCTTAGGCTCACTTCCCACTCCCCAGCGGTTGTCTGACATCATCACCATTATCTTTTTAAATTTCCCCAGCGTAAAGCCTTCCATGCTAGGCTACGCGGGCACTAAGGACCGTCGCGCCAAGACGTCGCAGTGGTTCAGCGCGCGCCGCCTCGACCCGCGCCGCTTCGTGGCTGCCACGCGGTATTTGAAGGACATACATGTTGGCAACTTCTGCTTCAAGAATACTAATCTTAAGCTGGGCATGCTTAAAGGGAACAGGTGGGATTGACACACTTATTCAGTGTTAACCAATGAGTAATGGTTTTAATATATATGCAATGGAATAGAAGCAGTACAATTGAAATGGCAATGGCATCAGCATCAACCGCATACACACACAAGACATATTATTCTGTGGAAAGCATCTTATTATCTTTCTCGCTTTCCACTTACACTATTGCAATCTGTTGCTTTTATATAAATAATTCTAGCGTATTTTGGCAGCTCCTTTTGGGCTTGTCGTATGCGTATGCCGCTGTTTCTGACCCATTACGAGGTGGTTTTTGCTCTTAAATCCTTCCGATATTCTAGAATCACCAAATGTTAATGTATTGTTCATGACTCATTTGAGAGTCAGTGGGTTTCAAAAAGTATACTTATAAATATTATAAAAAAAAATACCATACAGAAATAGTGAAACTGTTTACCCAGATTCCGCATAGCTCTCCGCAACGTCACAGCTCCCGACGAGCTGATAGACGCAGCCTGCAAGCACCTGCAGGAGCACGGGTTCATCAACTACTACGGACTGCAGCGCTTCGGCTCGCGAGTCGACACACCTACCTATAATATTGGCTTGAAGTTGCTACAGGGGAACTTTAAAGAAGTATGTATTTTGTTTAAGTTACGTATTCAATCTTATCGAAAATTATATTGCTTGTAGGACTGTCAATTTTATATCGGAGATCTAACGATACTTGTTAACTGCTAAAGCAAAAAATGTGGACCTGATAAAAGTCGCGGGAATTCGTTAGAAGCACAGTCTAGCAATGGATGTACTCGTATTTCGGCTTAATGGTGATCATGATTAAAATAATTGTATTTCGTCACTATAATAATTGTCCTGACGAAATACAATTATTTTGTACTTTTATGATTTCGTTGTAAGAAAAATTATAATGTTTGTGTTTTTATCCATACGCATGCTATAAACCCCATATAAAAGTTTCTGAAACAGTTAGCTTATTGCCAACATTAAAACAACCAGTGTCACAGTAACCTTACTTAAAGGCAATTTTAGACAGGGTCAGTGCACAAGTCAGTTATCGGCGCCAGTGCCCGCGCTTAGACTGGCTTCTAAATATTCGTGTGAGAATTTACAAGCCAGCGCTGACTTCCCGCCACTGGATTGACTTGAAATCAATTTACACGGGTTTTTTTTCGGGTCAGCGCTGGCTTGTCTCGATTTCGGCGCCAGTCACTGGATCTGTCTAAATCTGCCTTAATAATATCCAAACGACTGTTATAATGCGGTACTAAATTTCATTATGTAACGTTTTTGCTTTTTCGATCCCTTCCTTACTCATCAAACAGCTACATTGTTATTACTCAATTCGTGGTATCTTTATGAATTAAAAAAAAGAACATTGCCATGCACGCGCGTTTCACTACCACAGCGCCGTAAATAATTAAAAAATAAAACTTATAGGTTATTTGAATTCACGTTCGTATCTCGCCATTTTTGTTTGTTAATAGTATTACAAAAATTTATTAACTACTTTGTTGTTCACAAAAATGAGTGATATAAGTTTCGATATTCAGCAATTAAACTTTCATGAATTTACATAGAGTTCTTACAACATTGTACAACACGCTACGGTTTCAGAACCTTTTAAAGAGGATTCATATATCATGGTTGTAGATAAAGTTTTGTATGCAACTGTACATAATTAGGTATTAAAACACTCCTGTAATAAACCCACATTCGTGTTTTAATACTCCTTATTATACAACAGTTGAATAAATAACTATTTTAATACAGTTGCTCAAAAAGTGGCGTATTGCAGGGACGTATAGCGTTCGGGATGTGGGCTATTACATACTCGTGCTTTTTTTTACCTTTCCCCAACTCGTGCGTTCTCTTTCTCAACTGTCTAAATAATGTCTATTAAAAAGAAAAACCAACCATGAAGTTTTTACTAAAAAAATTCATAGAAGTTTTTTTTGCATTGTTTATTTGCATGAATCATTCACGCAAATACGTATATTTCTAAAAAGAAGCTACTAATTTGTTTCAATATCAGATTTAATGATTTGATTGAATGAGTTAGGTTAGGTTTCATTTCATCTCATTAAATTTCATTTTCATTTCATATTAATAAAAAAATTCTACTGAAGACTTGGTTGTATGGGCATAGTTCCCTTTGCCTACCAGAATGGGTGAAGAAAAAAAATCTGCTTATATTCTACGGTTGGCGCCATTGCTTAGTTGAGTTTATTTATTTATTTATTTAAGGACTTTGGAAGACTTACAGCTAAATACAATGGTGATAAATAACAGTATGATAATCTGACAGCCAATTACAGGTCTTCACGTCTAGAGCTTGTCTGGTATAAAAGTACTGTGGAACACAATATACACACTGCCAAATATTGTCACACAAAAAAAAGAACAAAAATAGTATAAAAAATAAAAATTTGCAGGTAGATCATCACCTAAGATATGTAAAAACTAGTATAATTGCGAAAGGTTATTTCCCATAAGTGCCAAGATGTTAAAAATTTAATTTAAAAAATAAAAAGAAAACAAAGTCTGTAGAATTTAAGCTTTAAAGAAATTCATTGCTAAACACTTTTTTGCCGAGGTGACACTCGTATTAAAAAGATCAAAGTCGAACTGCTTGCACACTTTATTAAAATACCCACTTACACGCACAACGTACGAATTTTGTCTGTAGTTAGTAGCTGTAAATGGCACCCGCAATGGTGGATTGAACCGTTTGGATTTGCTTGGAACATTAAAGTAGAAAGTTGACAAAATATCAGAACAATAAAATTTATGTCACCTCGAACCGTCTTCAACAAAAATATACAGTCAGAGATCTCACGACGATTACTCAACGGTAAGAGATGATATTTTTTACAGAGACTGAGATAGTTATCGGACTTATATGGTACCCTCAGGTGAAAGCATAAAAATTTTATAAATCTTTTTTGTACGCGCTCAATACGGTTAATGTATTTGTGATAGCATGGACTCTATATTTCAGATGCGTATTCCAAGTGGCTTCTAACAAAAGTGCAATATAGAATTTTTAGCGTCTTAGCTTGCGTGAAGCACCTGGATAATCGCATTATGAAACCAAGGGATTTAGAGGCTTTAGCGATGATGGCATCAACATGCTTATCAAAAATAAGTTTGGAATCGTGATGAACCCCCAGATCACGAATAGTACTACATCTAGGTAATACAAAGCCACCAAGAGTATATGTTGTGGCTAGGACTGACCGTCTACGGGAAAACGTGACAACTGAACATTTTTTGGGATTGAGATCAAGCTTACTTTTTTGGCAGTATACTTCAAGACACTGTAAGTCAGTTTGAAAAGGTATCATGTCCGCAGTCGATGATATGGTAGCATAAATTTTCATATCGTCAGCGAAGCACAATAATTTGGATGAGGTCAGACAGGAGTCGATGTCATTTAGATGATGAATAATAATGGACCGAGCAACGAACCTTGGGGGACTCCGCTGGGGACTAAAACCTTACCTTACCTTACCTTATTGTTTTTATTATTTTATTAAATTGCTTCATTTTTTCGCAACTGTATTATAAATAGTTGTTCAGTTCACGTGCGAAACCGTCATTGCAATTTGTTATCTTACGACTGTTTTTGTAATAAAGCTGTAAAATTTTTGTAGCTTCATATTCAGGAATATTTATTTTCATTATTCCTTTTCTTTCTATTCCAGGCGATCGACATGATCCTGGAGTACCGCGAGGGCCCCATGGAGCAGGCGCTGCTCGCGTACAAGGAGAGCGGCGCCGGCGCCGCCGTCAAGCTGCTGCCGCGCCGCGCGCCCGCGCACAGCGAGGCGCGGCTGCTGCGCGCGCTCGCCGGGGCGCCTAACGACTTGCTGGGCGCGCTCGGGAAGGTAACGTACAAGGGGAGCGGCGCGAGCTGCTGCCGCGCGCGGGAAGGTAACGTACAAGGGGAGCGGCGCGAGCTGCTGCCGCGCGCGGGAAGGTAACGTACAAGGGGAGCGGCGCGAGCTGCTGCCGCGCGCGGGAAGGTAACGTACAAGGGGAGCGGCGCGAGCTGCTGCCGCGCGCGGGAAGGTAACGTACAAGGGGAGCGGCGCGAGCTGCTGCCGCGCGCGGGAAGGTAACGTACAAGGGGAGCGGCGCGAGCTGCTGCCGCGCGCGGGAAGGTAACGTACAAGGGGAGCGGCGCGAGCTGCTGCCGCGCGCGGGAAGGTAACGTACAAGGGGAGCGGCGCGAGCTGCTGCCGCGCGCGGGAAGGTAACGTACAAGGGGAGCGGCGCGAGCTGCTGCCGCGCGCGGGAAGGTAACGTACAAGGGGAGCGGCGCGAGCTGCTGCCGCGCGCGGGAAGGTAACGTACAAGGGGAGCGGCGCGAGCTGCTGCCGCGCGCGGGAAGGTAACGTACAAGGGGAGCGGCGCGAGCTGCTGCCGCGCGCGGGAAGGTAACGTACAAGGGGAGCGGCGCGAGCTGCTGCCGCGCGCGGGAAGGTAACGTACAAGGGGAGCGGCGCGAGCTGCTGCCGCGCGCGGGAAGGTAACGTACAAGGGGAGCGGCGCGAGCTGCTGCCGCGCACGGGAAGGTAACGTACAAGGGGAGCGGCGCGAGCTGCTGCCGCGCGCGGGAAGGTAACGTACAAGGGGAGCGGCGCGAGCTGCTGCCGCGCGCGGGAAGGTAACGTACAAGGGGAGCGGCGCGAGCTGCTGCCGCGCGCGGGAAGGTAACGTACAAGGGGAGCGGCGCGAGCTGCTGCCGCGCACGGGAAGGTAACGCAATACAACCCGCACCATTCCGGCGCATGCGCTGAAGTAGCTCGCTAAATACAAGTTTACATTTGTTTTTTGCCATTTGCAGATCAGTGTCAGGTGGTATGTTGATTAAAATATGATTCGCGACCGTAACAAATATGGCTTTACAGAATTATAATCGTTAGTATCAGCAATACGACTCTTTTAGTTAGAATAGGCCTCAAATGTCTTGATTTCATCAAATAGTCATTCAATAATTCTCAGCATCAACTCTGGTGTGTTCCCTAATAGCTTAAAACCTATTATAGTTAAACCAACTTACAAGAACAATAAAAAGAAGAAATAGCTAATTACAGACCAGTAGCTTTAATTCCGGTATTATCCAAAGTAGTAGAGAAGTTAATTTACGAATTACTTAACAATTTCTTATCTAAATATTATAACATTTTGTGTAATGAAACAAAAAGGTTTCAGGAAAAACAAAAGCATTAATACAGCTATTTCCGTACGCAAAATACGCGCATTGACGTGGAGTTGCGGACACCAGCCCGTATTACCTATTACCTACAGCTATTTTTGATTTATTCAATATCCCCATAAAAAACGTAGATAGCAAAGTGCCTATTTGCGCAATCTTCACAGATATATCAAAATCTTTTGACTGCGTCGATCACGACATTCTGATAAACAAGTTAGCGTTTATGGAATAAGGGAAAATTTTCTTGAACTCATTAGATCATATCTTAGCGATCGTAAACAGTACACGGAAATAACTAGAATTCGCCTTAAGACGAAGAGTGAAATAAATTACCGATACGAAGGACGAACAATAAAATATGGTGTACCACAGGGCAGCGTCTTTGGGCCACCCCTTTTCTTAATTTATACCAACGATTTGCCACGTCATGTTGATAATCCAATGGTATTATTTGCCGATTACAGCACCGCGTTAGTAAAATGTAAACATTCAGATAGCTATGAACAGGACATAAATAAGACCCTGGAAGATATCGTACATTGGCTTGATAGAAACAACTTGGTGATAAACTTACAAAAAACTAACATAATGCACTTTCATCAACGCACAATTTTAAAAGAAGTATCTGTAGACTACAATACCTAAACAAAAAATTAACCAAGTTAAGGTAGCAAAATTTTTAGGGATTTACGTTGACAGACAACTAAATTGGCAACCACAAGCAGAGGAAATTTGCAAAAGGATGAATACAGCGGCATATCGACGCCCCCAAGGAATAAACCTGTATTATACTATTACTGACTTTTTACTGTTATACCATTTACGGTATCTATGGGTCGGGATACACATATGCAATTTTTTTCAAATTTTTTTTGCGGTAATTTCCAACGTTTTTCCTAATAACACTTTTGTTCTTTGGAAATTTTCCATTTTTTATTTACTAGAAAAATAACGAAATACATTATTACAAATTAAATTCTGTGGCTACATTTCGGTAAAGAAATATTACTGTAAAATATTTCAGCAAAATTTCTGGTTAACGCGGTTACAGGTTTATTATCGTAAATTTTGTGGTACACATTTTCGGTAATGCACTGTTACAGGTATCATCCGGGACATACATTTTCACCTACTATGCATATTGGCGGTAACTTGCTCGCTCTCGGCGGAGTTCATCCACTAGTTTTACGTCTCCAATGAGCCTCTTAGCTCTGCGTTTCACCGAGTCAAGCGCGGCAAGTTGGTATTTCGCTGAGCCATCCCAAAGGTGGCTGCAATACTCCATGCAGGATCGGACTTGTGCTTTGTAAAGGGTTATAAAAGCTGTCTAGGCGTGAAGTATCGCTTCACCCTATTAAAGATGCCCAGCTTCCTGGCCGCAGTTTGGGCTTTGTACTCGATGGTGGCGCCGAAGTTGAGACTAGATGTCAACTGCATGCCCAGGAACTCGAGCCGATCTGTTGCAGGAACAGATGTACCCCGAAAAGTAGGAGTCTGGTCGAAACGTCTCCTTTTGGCGGTAAAAACACACGCCTGTGTTTTGGTGGCGTTAAAAGAAACCAAATTGTCATCACCCCACTGGGAGACAAGGCTTAAGGCCAAATCTGTCCGCTCCACCATGGCCTCTCTCAAGAAACGAAGTTCGGCCCCGCTGGCCTTTGTGCTGGACAAGTATCTCTCTGAAACAGTACTGTCATCTGCGTACCCAACAATACCAGGCTGAAGTAGGTCATTGATATGCAGCAGGAAAAGAGTTGCAGAGAGAATAGACCCCTGAGGAACTCCGGCATCAATAGCCATAAGGTTAAATGTTTATTGATTGTAATTTGTGATCTCAATAAGAACTTTGTTCTCAATAAACGTTATAATTTTAATTACATTTTGTGAGTTTTCTTTAATTATTCCCTCGAAGATACCGACGACAAATTTATTTTACATAATCGGTTTTTAATGATTACGATACTATGACTACCAAAAATTTTCTATAAAATACGGGTTACACTACTTTACCCCTTTATGGTTATTTAAAATTTTACTATAATAAGTCGGTAACCGAACATTACAATCTCTCTCTGTAATGAAAAAACACGTTTAATAATCCAGTAAAGCAATATTATGCCTATGATTTTTAAGAAATTTACAAGAATAATCCGGTAAGTTAACATTACTGGAATAATATGGATAAGTCCGGATCGTAAGATATCAATACCCTAAAAATTGTATGAAACCATTTTCGGTAATATGTATTTTGGTGAATAACTAATTCTGTGTAAATTTAATAGTTACAGTTAATACTTTAAACTTTTCGGGTAAAAATTAGCTTTTCCGTCATATAACAACGTTGTCATAATTACCTTTTGTTGAAGAGATATACCCCAAAAACACTAAATCATTTTTCCTGTAAAATTTGATTTTTGCGATTACCGGTTTATTCCCCGGGGGCGTCGATATGTCCTTTCAAAGTTGTCCAAAAAAGTTGACATTCAAACTACATTAGTCGCTTATCATAGTCTGGTTGCATCAGTTCTAAGATTTGGTATTACTTTCTGGGGCAATTGCTACTCACGGGAATAGATATTCAAGGCGCAAAAGCGTTGCATTAGAGAGAGCATCAAAAATATATAACAAAATACCTATTGACATTCTGAGCACTAAGGAACTTCCAGTATTTAAAAATAAACTGCGTAAATTTTTAATTGAGAAAGCATACTACACAATCCAAGATTTCTTGAATCTTTGATTAAATTGTTGACTATGTATTAATTTGACTGTATATTGATATTTTGACATTCATAATAACTAAATTTGACATGTAAAATAATTTTAAATGGAACGCCACTACATAATTATTGTATGCCTATTAGGCAGGACATATTGGAACTTAAATTTATTTTTTAGACCTGTAACTAACATATGCCCACAATAAAATATTTTGAATTTGAATTTGAATTTGATTTGTGGTTTGAAAACCACAGACAGTTGCGAACCAAAGTTTAAGTCCCTAAAAGTGATTACGTTTCCGTCATTGTATATTCTGGAAATAGCCATGTTTGTAAAAACCAATAAAAACCTCTTTCCCACGATGTCAGAAACTAGAAAACGACCTGTCAGAAATCAATACAAAAATTTATTACAAATCGAGTCCTGTAAACACAGCGTTATTGAGAAAAAATGTTATTTGTATGAGTCCTACAATGTACAATAAATTGCCAGATGTAATGAAAAATGATACAATTAAAAACTTTAAAAAGAAATTAGTGGCTTTTCTAACAGATAAATGTTATTATTCGATTCATGATTTTTGATGGACATAACTTTTTAATCAGCAATGTGTATAATAAATATTATAATTAATATTATTTTGAACATTTGGACCTAATATAGGTACATTTATTTTGTAATTTAATTCTACAGTAACATTTTAATTTGACATTTTCAATATTTATTATTATTAATGTGTGTATAATTGTAATAATTTTATTGTAACTGTGACATGTTGTTTTAATTTGTAATTTTATTTTTAGATAACAATTTATATACATTTTCTGTGCCTTTTTCCAGGCAGAATGTACATGGCTCACTCCTATCTACCAGTGGCGGTACCTTCATAGAAGCCGAAAAGCCCGGCTTGCCCTAATAAAATCATAATTCACAACAACAAACGTACTTAAACCTATCAAATAAAAAATATATTAAAAAATACCAGTCAAACATTCACAACACACACGTACACAATAAGAAAATCAGCCAATCCCTCAGTTGGCCGTTTTTTTATACGTTGAAAATCTGCGGGCTTTCCCTAATTTTGACCCCTAGGCACGCCACTGCTATCTACTCCACCTGTATTTTAATGTACCTACATTCGTTGCAAATAAATAATTTGATTGATTGATTGATTAATAGGGTTGAAGGGGATGTAAAATATGAACTCCGTGAGTGACTGTTGTATTGTACCGAGCCGCCCGCGCGCTCTCTCGCCGACGTCACAGTGTAGTGCCGCGCGGCGACACACGCGGTATTTGTTACAGCCGCGAATCATTTTTAGATTAACATAGAACCTGATACTGACCTGCAAATTGCAAAAAACGTACGTGAAATAAATTTCCCGGACTAGATTAACGCATCCCCCTTAAAAAAAAAAACAAAATGTTAGCGTTCATCGTGCCCAAGCGAGTAAAACGGCATAAGCTCCTTTGTTTGGCCGCCATTTTTATTTTAAATGTATAGCTTTTTTATCCATCATGTTGTTGGATGGGATACAAACAGGGACTTGTAGCTACCGATGATGTGTACCGTTCCACCAGGATCGTAACAAAATTAATTCCTTGGCTATAACGATACTGACAAACGGAACGAAATCCTAAAACGATATAATAACATTATTCATTTCGATACTCAACTTTACCAGCTTCATGACATAAAAGATGACAAAAAAGACGAAAAGTATGAAGAATAACGTTACAAATGAATCTGTAACGTTATTACAAGCAGATAAGCTTAATGTTACTGATACCTATAACGTTACTTATAATATTGTTTTACGAAAATGATATTCTATAATGTTTTTCTTTGTATGGTTATTGATATTTTTAGGTTTTAGTATTGTTACAAATTTTGGAACGTTATACGATAGTATTAGTGGTAACGGAACGAAATCGTTTTCAAGTCCCTGGATACACGTGAATGGCCCACCTCATGGTAAGTGGTCACCAATGTCTATGGGTATTAGAAATACCAGAGGCAGATCTGTTGCTATTGCAGAGAATAAGCTTAAATGTTGAAACTGTAAGAGTTGTTGCAAAATGTGAGCGAAATATTCTAATGTCGCTATTGTGCGTGTGATTACAGTATCTAAGTTTTATAGTAGGTAGCATTTTGGAGGTGCATATACCATCACATTATACCGTTTGTTTATAGGAACATTAAAATGTAATATAAAAAAACCTACTCTGAGAAACCAACAATCAGCTTACCTATTAAAGCATTTGTTAAATAAAGTATGGCGTTTGGAAAGATTTTGAAGTCAATTTTATTCGTAAATATGTGTAAAACATGTTACATAGAGTGTGTCATCTTTATGCAATATGCCATATTTATAACAATAGTCCTCCCCCAGCTGGCCCGCAACACGCGCCTGCTGTACCTGCACGCGTACCAGTCGCTGCTGTGGAACCGCGCCGTGAGCGAGCGTCTGCGCCGCGCCGGGCTCGCGCCCGCGCCCGGCGACCTGGTGCCGCTCGCGCACGTGGAGCGGGAAGGTACTCCGACGTACATCTAAACAAGTGTGGATAAAGCCTAATTCTAATCATGTACTTCCGGCAAGCCATTAAAAAGTACTTTTAAACGTCTAAAGACTACTCTAAAGTTTAACTTTTGTAAGGTGAGTATGCGCCAGGGTTGCACGACCTGATCCCGGCGGCGCCTTTTTACTACCAGACGTACTGCAGGGAGCCAGCCGCACTCGGGTTATATCCCGACCTGTCGTACTAGTGCTTCTCCTCCACATTTTTATTATGCGCGCGAACTACTTGTGTCGACTACACAAGTACCCAGTTCGCGCGCCGCGTGTTGGGCGCAGCGCTACCGGAGCGGACTGCTGCTATCGTTTCATCAAATCAGTTGTTCGGCCAATCGTGTACATGCGTCGGAAGGTGAGAAATTGAAGCCCTGAACTTCAATAAATTGGTCACGAATTCTCCACTCAGTAACTTACTCGTCACGAAAAGACAGATCTGTCGACTTTGTTACAGACATTTTATTGCCTAATAATAAATGAAGAAACAATCCATTAAAGCAATCTACTCAACACAAATGAACACGCTCTTGGCCTGCATTCACTAACATAGTGTGAGGCCCGACACCGAGGCCAGAGCGGACACATGCTCCGCACTCGCGCGAATTTTAGCGTTAGGCCTGAATATCATAAAAACAATAACTTGGAAGATGTCAAAAAATCTGAAAAATTCAGTCCTTTCATGTTAGTTCCCCATTCCCACTTTCATTTAGATCCACGTAACACATTCCTTCTTAACGTATCAGAACTATGTATATGAAAATAACACATACTCATGAAGTTAATGCCAAAAAATAGTCGACAATTGCGAGTTGTATGTTTACACCTTTGATCTAACGAGATGTATTTGGCAAATGATTCGAAACAGATCGACTTAAACCTATATCTACGCATTTATATGTGTAGATGCTGGACTGTTAAATAATCCAAAAACTACTGCGATTGCTCGATCAATCATTAATTGGCAAGGTCTTAGGTAAATCCTGATAAACAAATAACTTAATAACTTAATTTACTCAGAAAGATATTTCACAGATGAATTCGAAGACGAAGACTCAGATTCGGAAGAGAATCAAACTGACGAGAATCAATCTGACAGCGACACGAAAGAATCCGTCAAACAAGAAGTCGATAAAAAAGAAATCAAAATAGAAACGGACGAAGTCAAAGCCAAGCAACAAAATAAAAATGAAGAGAAACCTAAGATACCCGTGAAGGTGCTGACGCAAGAGGACGTGGATAGCGGCAAATATACTATATTGGATATTGTGATGCCTCTGCCAGGGTACTCCGTTGACTACCCTCCGAATATGAAGGAGTTCTATGTAGAGGAACTGGCGAAGGTTGGACTAACGTTGGAGATGAGGCATAAGATTAAGTAAGTTATTCAGTTTCTTTACGATACATTGTTGGAAAATTAATTTAGTATCGCAAGCGTGACTGAACTGATTCAAAGTTCGATTCAAGCGAAACGTAATTGGGGTTTCCTTTTTAGGGCAGTTTAAATTTCTACTAAAAAAAAAACATGTCTTTAATTGGACTACGTAATTCAATTAATGCTATTTATTGCTCTTAATACGTATTAAGGGCACATATTTTTACATAGAGGCAAATACCAACACTTTTGTTCTGGTTCGATCTCATTTCATGTTAGTCAGTCACGATGGTGATAAATAACCCTTTATTATTATACAACGACCTCTATTTCGCACAATATATTATATCGTAATGCCGCAAGTTTCTTATAGGAAACGTAATTGTTGCATATAATTTTACTATCAAGAATGTTATGTTCCTGTATATAATGTAAACAATTGTTGGTAAAGCTAGTAAAGTAAATAAATAATGCTGGACGAGTGCAATGTCCAAACAGGGGGCTTAAGGTACAGTATAACGGTTTTAATGAGCGTCCGCGCGCAGGAGCTACAGCATGGCGGGCGCGTACCGGCACGTGCTGGCGCGGCCGCGTGACGTCACGTGGCGCTGCGCGCGCTACTCCGACCCGTTCGCCGACCTGCTGCCGTCCGACCTGGACGAGCTGCACGACCACAAGATCACCGGCATCGTCGAAGGTACGCACATAATGTTCTAGAGACCACTAAACATCACATTGTATTTATGTATTTGTTTCACGAATGTTCTAGAGACCACTAAACATCACATTGTATTTATGTATTTGTTTCACGAATGTTCTAGAGACCACTAAACATCACATTGTATTTATGTATTTGTTTCACGAATGTTCTAGAGACCACTAAACATCACATTGTATTTATGTATTTGTTTCACGAAATTCACAGTGGACCATGTGCCCGGAGTTGAAGACTCCTATATAAAGTCTATCTGTTATGTTAATTTAATCTTGTTACTTCTCTTTTTTTTATTACATTTTTCTATTAACGTTTTCAGACGGAAAATACAAAGCCCTTCTCCTGAACATGACTCTGCCAGCAAGTTGCTACGCGACCATGGCGCTACGAGAGCTCCTCAAAGTCGACACGTCAAGTGATAACCAAGCATCGCAGAATAACTATCACAAAGAACGAAAGACTTCAACAGCAGAAGAGAATGAAAACGAAGAGAAAATGAAGTCAGAAAGTGAGAGTGGAGAGAAATCGAAGGTCGAAAGTGAGAGTGGAGAGAAACGAAAGATGGATAATGAGACGGAAGAAGATGCTAAGAAACAAAAAATAGACGAATAAAAGATCTTATAAAATGTTTATAAGTGTTTTATTTGTGTTTTCTGTGTGCTGATTTAGGTGTGGAGCGTTGATCTGAAATAGAAAGAAAAACTGGTTATTATCCATAGGTACCTACTATACAGAAACGGTGCAAAGTTTACTTGAGAAATACAGGAAACCGTACAAAAAATATAATGGTAGATTTAAAAAAAAAAATTGGAAAACCTTAAATACAAAAAATACAAGCTTACACTAAAATATATGCAGGGTGAACTGTTATTCGACGTATTCCTTTTAGGACGTGATGGTGTGACCCCTTTGCAACATTTAAGGCTACGCGAAAATCGATGGGGTTCGAGAAAATCTAAGATTTGTATTTCTGAAAATCGAGATCATTGATTTTCCTATTTGTAGTAAAAGTTATTAATAATAATTTTAGTATATCGACGGCGAAGTGCCAATAACTCCTAACTGACAAAGTCAAAAATTTACACATACTGGATAAAAACGTTCAAAAATAGACACGTTGTTTTAGTTGGGAGGTAATATGTATTTCCACATTTTAATTTAATGATGTTGTAATAAAAATACACTTTGCGATTTCACTAAAACATGCGAATAACGCCTTTAAATTCAAAACGAAAAAAAAGTGAATTTCTCAAAAAAAAATCAGTTAGGAGGTATTGGCACTTCGCCGTCGATATCTATTATTTTTAGTAAATGTTATCCGTTAAAAAAATATTCTCTTAAGAGAATATATAATATACATAATTATGTATAGGTATTTTTTGATAAATTGATTTATCACTATTGGAACAAATGTGTAGGGTTGGTTATTATTCCCTGCACTGTTATACAAGTTTTGAAAAAGACTGTTTTCAGTAGGTATTAATAACAAAAAAAGTAATTAAAAAAACACTGGCACTCCGGTAGTGCCGACAGAAGTGAAAACTTGAACAATTACGAGTGTATTTTGTGAATCGTCTTATAAACAAAACACGCGTGTTAAGGTGTGTTCCTTATTTTATAGGGTTTTTTGCAAATCAGGTATGATGACCAAAGTGACTGGTTTATTCTTCTCGTGAAAGGAATTTATTCAGATTTACAACGCCATCTCGTCGTTGTTGGATGAACTACGTAGTTAGTACGCGAGGCCCTCGTAGTTCTTCCCGATGTGCATAGATGGCGCTGTCCTCAACAACGCGCGTCTTAAGTTTTACGTCTGACGTTAGTACGCGAGGCCCTCGTAGTTCTTCCCGATGTGCATAGATGGCGCTGTCCTCAACAACGCGCGTCTTACGTTTTACGTCTGACGTTTTACGTCTTACGAATTTTCGATCAGGGTCACGTGACCTGACGCGAATTTAGAAGTTTTTACCCATTCCAAAAAAAGTACACAGCGCCGCTAAAGAAGTTTTCACTTCAAAAATAAATCTACTTCAAGAAGGAAATTAACTCAAAATTATGAAATAACTTTAATTTCGGAAGTCGGTGTCTTGGGATCTGTTATTTATAGTTATAAATTTATTTTAGTTTTAGTTTTTTGCCACCGACTTCCGAAATTAAAGTTATTCCATAATTTAGAGTTAATTTCTTTTTGAAGTCGATTTTTTTAAAATTACTTTTTAATTTTTAGTTTTAAAGAAAAAACTGGAATATTTGTTTGTAATAAGTAGGTATTAGTTTTGTGGTAAATATTGCATTAGAATTTGACCAAAGTTTTGAGATGTTTTGCCTTTGACACTACACCCGTAGGCTGCCCGTAGCTCGTATCAATAAGCCATGCCGTCACATTACACGTATTAGTCCATATCTTGAAAATTACTGAATCGATTTTGATGAAACTTGCACTGTTCCCTAAGTTGAAGTAAATGTAAGCCAATAAAAAATTAGGTCACGATCCGATTAATAGTTTCGGACAAACATACATACATACGGGCATAACATACATGTTACGGGATGCAATAGTGTGGTTCAACTCATTACGATAAAACGGTAATAGGGCTTTAAAATGCTTTAACCTTTAAATAAGGTTAATAAATAAATATGATATAAATAGCTCTATGATTAATTATAAAGTATTAAATTCATTGCGTAAGAAAATGATTAAAATCATAAAATTAACCATGACTTTGGCTTCATGCGGTAGGATCGTTGCATACATTACTAAAAAAAAAAGACTGCATGTAAGTTTTCCAATTTCAAACAAAGTCAAGTTGTTTTAGAAGTGAATTCGAACTGCAAGTTTGCTTGTTTAAGATAACTAAGACGACTTTATTGTAAATTTATATATATTTTTTTTGAATTTAAATTGGTTTACATTCTGTAACTACATATTTAACTCACACCCTGACTTATTACTTGTAATTTTTATTTTATTTTATTTAAATGAAACTTTTACCATGTTTGTAAATATGTGAGTACCATGCATCTATCAGATAATTAATTTATATGTCATGGTTTCATTTTTAATTCTTTTACCTATTGTGGTATAGTAATTTTATTTTAGGTGCATCGTCTTCACATATTATTATTATATAATTAATGTATACAAAATATTGTGAAACATTTTAAAAGAGTAACGGTGGGGTTTCTTGCCCATTCTTCTCCATACGAAAACTACCTTTTGGAATGGGCGACTAGAATCAATTCTATTTGTTGTAATTTCTAACGTTCAAAAGTGCCTTTAATGTGCCTATTTGAAATAAATGCTTTGACTTTGACCCACTGACCCAATATTGTTCGCTTTTGGTTCTTTTTAGTAAGTAATAATTACTGTCCACTAAAGTTAGTATTACAGTTTTATACAAGTGGTACCAAGTAAATAGTTATACAACTTCTTTATAATGTTTTTGTAACGAACGCCGAACATGTTTATGTGAATAGTGAACATGACTGAGTTATATACCAGTGAAGTGATAAATAAGTTAGGATATGTAAAAGTGATAGAATAGGATAGGACCATAAAGTACCTAGCGTGGGAGTCGATATGTGCTACTACTGTTTTACTGAGTAAGATTTTGATTTTCTAATTAAATTTTAAGTGTTTGTATTGTTCTAATTAGCTTTCTAACTGGTTTTTAGTATTAGTTTTCGTATTGGAATCTGATATGATATTTAATGTACAATTTTTGATCATTTTGGTGTACGAAGTAAAAATATAGAATAATTACGTAATTTGAAAACGAGGTTTTTTATGTTGTATGTATGTAGGAATATTTGCGAGATTTCAGTGTCAAATGAGAGGATTATGTTTAAAACTGATATTCTAATTTGAATTATGTAAATCGGTCTACGGGTTTTAGATATAGAAAGAATTTTGTATAATGAAAACATGCCGAAGTCCGATTTTAGTAAGTTACCTAATGTTCTAGAAAGTTTTTACTGTGTAGAGATAGGATAAAAATGTTGTTATGTAATACGAAAGGGGAGTAAAATCCTTGCTCACTCTATAATTTGCTATAAATTCGTATTAATTCATAGAAAACGCTTTGTAAACGCATCATCCGACGCTCCTCTCGACTTCGTTTCAGTTGTTTTTTTTTATGGGAATTACGTAAAACACTATATATTACTGCTTATCGTGCCATATACTCTCTCATATGTGGGTCTCTTAGAACCCACAGAAAACCACTTAAAACGTAAAACAATTTCTAAAAAGTTACATTTTTGTTATTGGAAAAATCACAATCAACAAACTATCCCAACGCAATATTGACGCAATACACAGCTGTCAAAATACACTCTGAAGAGTACCGTTTACTTCACGCCAAGCACGATCCCCATTGCACTTAGTTCCCCAAAATGAACACTCAATTTAAAAACCATTTGGCGCTAGCATCGAACTCAAGAGTACGAAACGTCACAATTCCAATGTCGATCTATCGGAATTAAATTCAAGAGTAAGCATCCAGATTTGCATTAAAACTAGGTAGGTATTTAAAAATATTTCTAGGGAATCCAATACTACACAATGTTTATACTTAGCATAGAGCAACCGGGCTGGACCACCGGGGGTGCGCCAAAGTTCACCTAAATTTTTAACTCCGATAATTGGAAATCCGAAAATGTTCTTCCTAACATTTTTCATCCTAACAATCACAATTCCTAACTACTCCGTCTCTAATGTTCATAATTCCGAAGCATTCAACTTCATAATGTCAGTAGCAATAAACATCTATTATACTTTTATTTGTTTTCCTATATTTTTTCAACATAACCATCTTTTACACTATTATTCAAAGTCATATCTTTTTTGTTTAGATTTCTTTTTATTCATAATAATCAGTATTATATACATTAATTTTGCGTAACTTTATTTTCACATAACATGTATAACATATAAGAATAATGGGATCCCTTCTTTTCGCATAATATTCTTTTTCCTAATATACTTTGGCATAACGATTTTGGCATAATTAGTTTTGCCATAATAATACTTTGCCATATTTTTTTTTTGGCATACAGTTTATGTTGGCATAATTATCTTGAAGGCTAATTTGTTTTAGCATAAATTTAATTCGCATAACGTTACTAGGCCTAATAAATTAGCATAATAATATTTAGGTATACAATTAATAGAAATAACGGGAACAAATTTGAGTTATTTTTACGTATTTATTTTGGATTTCCACGTTAATGATTTATTATACAAAACATTATGTAACTTAACTATGTATTTTTATTTTAGGTGTATATTTTTAGCAAGAGCGAGCGAAGCGAGCTCGGGAATTGGGGCACCCCGACTCGGACAGGTTAGGTTCGAAGGGGATGACGGGGGCTCAAGTGAGCGAGCGGAGCGAGCGAACGAGCCCCCGTCATCCCCTTCGTGTTAGGTTCCTTTAAACCCTGCAGACAGAAATAGGGGCCCCGCGAAGCGGGGCTCCGTCGACTACGCCTTATTATTATTGTTATGCTTAATAAACTTATGCTTTAGAATGTTATGCTTAAAAAATGTATGCTTTAGAATGTTATGTTTAATCATTATTATGATTAGAGAAATTATGCGTAAAAAAATATGCGTAAGCCGTTATGCGTAAATAATTTCACCCTCAAATTAAAACTATAAAATCATCTTCTACCCGCATATATTTTTATTACACTTGGTAAATGTTTCTTTCTGAGTATGAATGAAAATGTTATGGTAATTATGTTTAGGGATAAAAGCGTTATGATAAAAAACAGTAGGAGTTTAAATATATTTACATTAATGATATTATTACTTACAATTTTCGGAAACATGAGTGTTATGAACATCGCCGGTAGCACTACAAATAGTATGAATGAAAACTTTAGGATGAAAAATTTTAGGAAGAGTGATCATTCGGATTACAAATCGTTAGGAAGAACAATTTCGGGTAAAGAACTTTAGGTGAGCCAATATGGACCCGACCACCGGTGGCCCGTGTTGTTCTATAGTTTATAGAGGCAATAAAACTCGTCCGCCCAAAAACTTTTACACACGCACAGTGTATTTTTCGGACCTAAAAATGGACACCTCTTTTTTATTTAACTAATCGTTTGTGTTCGTCATTTAGAACATCAGAGTAAAACTCCCGCGAGTCAGTTCTTCTTAGTTTCAGAGAGATAAATTTTTAAAAATCGAACTCTGAAACTTCAAAAAAACCATAGAAACCTACTTTTACAATGAAAAAGGTATGTGATTTTAATGATTCTTGGGGATATTATTCCTATGTACTTACATAAGGTATAATTTAAAAAAAGATTCACCCTAAAAGGTTGTACGAAAGTAAAGTTACAGCTTTTATTTTTAATTTCATACTTTATTTTTTTCCTCCGAAATGTACCATTATTCGGATTAGTTTTTTGACCAAAAATGTGCCTTTTATTGTTAGGCATTATCCCTAATAATTACAAAACCGGATCTTGATATATCTCTGAAAAAAAAGAAATTTAAATTATTTTGATAGGGTTGTCACAGAAGAATTATAATTTTAAAATATAACATATAAATAACATATTAATTACCTTTTCTTGTATTTTGAATTTTAATTATATTTTTGTGGTGTAAAAAGTTGACAACCCTAGACACCAAATTAACAGAAAAATCTGAAAAAAATTTGAACTCCAGTAACTCTTAGATATATTAGAATTCGGTTGTGAAAAAAAAACAGTATGATGCATATTAGTATAAATAATTATTTCCTATTTAAAATAAATCCGAATACCAATACATCCTCGCAAAAAAAAATAAAAACCTAAAAACAGAAAAAAAATAATTCACGTTGTTCCTGTTGAATTAGGAAATATTTTCTTGGCAATTAAGTGTGTTGTTTATTGCTACATAACATACTAAAGTTTCAATCGATATAGTCTAACTGTTATTGAGAAATTAACGGTTTTATAAAAAATCACATAAAAAAAAAAACTAACTTTAATATTTATTTTCTCCGAAACTAAGAAGAACTGACTCGCGGGAGTTTTACTCTGATGTTCTAAATGACGAACACAAACGATTAGTTAAATAAAAAAGAGGTGTCCATTTTTAGGTCCGAAAAATACACTGTGACACGTAACCTCGGTAACCTTACGTGTGTTCATATTGCTTTGTCCTCCTGTGCTGCGTGAGCGCGTACCTCGCGGACAGCCAGCCGGCGCCGCGCGTGACGTCACAGGCGACGTGTGACGTCACGTGCGCGCGCAGCTCGCCGGGGGTTGGGAACGAGCGCGGGCACCATGTGCACTTATGGGGTTTGTTCTGTGGGTACAATGAGGAGCTTATAGTCTGATACGGATCTACATGATTGAGAATGGTGGCGCTGCTTATGAAGGAACATACAAAGAAAAACTGGATAATCTTACATCGAAAGACGTCCATTGCTAGCCTCCCCAAGCGCCACATCGATCGGTCCTGTGATTCTCGTATCTTCAGATCAAGTAAATTTCATTTTAATTCTCTAGTTCACCGAACAGCCACTTTCATTTAGAATTTAGATCCATGTTGGATTGTCTCTACTTTAGTTTGGGTAAAGCCATAAACTCTAATCGTTTTGGTCCTTTAGGCCGCTTAGTCTTTTTTAGTACAATTGATTAGTCCTAATTTTTCATTTTAGGCCGGTGATCTGCAGTGACCTTTTGGCCTTTTGGCGATCTGTATGTCCAGAATATGAATTACTGACATTACTGTTATTGGTATATGGTATCAAGGTCAAAACGATACGTGTGTGTGCGTGTGACAGTCATGCTTAAGGCTCCTACAAACAGGCGCGACACGCGATATAATCGCACGCGACACAAAGGCACCGTTCGTAGCGCGACTTGCGGTGCCTTGTGCCGCGTGTCGTGTCGCGCCTGTTTGTAGGAGCCTTTAATGCTCACTCAATTTTCTCGCTGATGGTGGCGCATGTGTTGGATCATTCTGTTCCCTTCAAAATGGTTGTAGGTACTGAATGGCCAAGCGTTATGTTTGTGAACGGGCGCCGTTCTCGATGTCTGAGCTGCCACAGCTTATTTTAATTATTAGGTACCCATTTCATACTTGAATTGCTTTTTTTGTCAATTTTCTGTTGTAGACGAATATAACTGATACTTGCTTAAAAATAAACAAACTCTTAGAAATGTTAAAAAATGTTAGGTACCTTTGTATGGGTCATGCGATGATAGTACAAGTTTGAACTCGCCGTGAAACATTTTCCACATTCAGGACATTTGTGCGGCTTTTCACCTGCGGAAAATGGAAGGGATTAAACTATTGTACAGACATCAAGCTACCAGAAACTATACAATTTTCCCAATCAACTTTAAACCTTAGGCTTTAGCAATAAAGTTGAAAATCTATTAAAGAAATTTGACAGATTGTAGTAGCTTGATATGCTGGCGTCTGTACAATCGAAGACTAAGCAGGATTTTGGTTTTGTTTCCTGTGCCCATTATTCTTACGGTCAGTAAAATGCCGCCTTCGTAATCATGCAAGCCTGGAGGCAATAGGCGTCTTGTTAAATGAAGGTAATTTACATTTTATTTCCGTGCGTTAGTTTCTTCAATTAAAGATGCAACAGGTATATAGAGATTTTATCCGTTCAAAAGGTGTCATAAAATACAGTTAAATCTTTTTACGCATTTGAGTTGTCCGATACCCAGGTAAGAAACTTTTTAACAACGTTTGAATGCAGTTTTACATAATTATTATAATACATATTTTAAAATAAGAAAAAACAAATTTTTCCTTCGTGTAACAATATTCGTAGTGTCTATTGAGGGGAAGAACCGTCGGCAGGGCCGTCTCTAAACTATTGGAGGCCCTGGGCACATAAGGATCACGGGGCCCCTGTGTAGATAAGAGACAGTAAGAGAAACATATGTACTTAATACTTATATTTCAAAACTGAGGGGCTAGAAACTTATTGTAAATCGCACTGCAAATAACTTATTTTATTGAATTTGGTACAGATAATGCGTAGAATAGGACGGTGGCTGCAAATAATCTTTTTATGAGAGCAGGCTGGGGCCCCCGAAGATCGCTTGGCCCTGTGCACTTGCCCAGAGTGCCCAATGGAAAAGAGGGGCCTGCCTCCAGGGCCCGCGTCAACTTTCCAACCAGTTTAAGACATGGCAGTGCAGTATAGGCCCTGCCACACACACACACACACACACACACCCCCCACACACACACACTGCCTTGACACTGCCTTCTTTAGGGCCCTTTACTATAGGCACTCACCTGTGTGTATTCTACGATGTGTGTTCAGCGAACTGGATGTACTGAAACCTTTGTTGCACACGTTGCATATGTGAGGCTTCTCGCCTGAAACAATTAAGTTCATCTTAAATTCTCTTCCATAACTCTATATAATAGCTAGCGGTGGGCCCGTGGCTTAATAATAACAGCCGCACAGGTCGATCGATCAGGTTAAGCCGCGGTTGGTCTGTGGATGGGTGACCATCTTTACATACCGAGACCCCTCCGTGCCTCGGAAAGCACGTAGCCATTGGTCCCGGCTGTCATCCGTGAATCTTTGACAGTCGTTACGGGTAGTCAGACGCCCGAAAGTCTGACAACCAGTCTTACCAATGGGTATCGTATTACCCAGTAACTAGGTTGTGGAGGTCAGATATGCTGTCGCTCAATGTAAAATACTGGTATTCAGCTGCATTCGGTTAAACTGGAAGCCGACCCCAACATAGTTGGGAAAAGGCTAGGCAGATGATGATGGATAAGTATTCCCTAGTCAGTAGAAAACGTTGCAGTCGAGCCGTGCTAGCTAACCAACCGCCTAGCTAACGGCTCGACTGCAACGTTTTCCTGCGTACTGATTATAATTGTAGGACCTAGTAAGTACTACCTAGCAACCTAGTAGGTATTCATCAAATTGGAGAATCATGTCAGAGGGAGCGTGAGAGAGTTTATTTTACATAACACCAATAAACTAAATTTTACCTCGAGTCTTAGGGAAAAACAAAAAAAAAAACGGTGATAATCTCGGTCTTCTTAATTTACCCGTATGTGTCCTCATATGCCTCTTCAAAAGCGACGGCCGGTCGAAAGTCTTCAAACACACTTGGCACGGCAGTATGTTCTTCATGTTAGCAGTTTTCTGGGGCAGGCAGAAGGATTCCTTGGTACACACCAGGCTGGTCCTCTCGTACAACTTGACCAAGTGGTTGTTCAGCCCCTCGAGGAACTTGAAGTCGATTATGTTTAACATTTTGTTCGGTTTCTTGCCTTTTGTTGATAAGTCTAGTGGTTCTGTCTGCATTTCCATTTGATTTTAATGAATTTTGATAAGGTTTTTAGTTTTGGTTTAGATTACAAGAGGGCAAGTTTTTGGAAGAGTGTTGAGATATTCATAATATTGTATAAATTTTAAATAGTTCTTTAATTAAATTGCTTGTCGTAATTTGTCGTAAGTTGGTAGTACTGATTATTTTCGAAGGTTATATGAACTAGTGAACTAGGCATGAACCAGGCCGAGTAAAATCTTCTGGACTGGAGAAAACTATTTTTATCACTCGGAGCTTCTCATATTCACTTAGCTAATTAAAGTCTCATTGAGAATTGGATCCTCACAGCACAAATCAAAACTGATTTCCACTCGAATTTTCACAGGTAACTGTCATAATTTCCCCTGAGCCGTCCTATAAATACGTGAAGGACTGAAGGGCTGACGTATACAAATGACAGGGTGATATTAGTGTATTAGATTGTATAACAGTTGTGTCGATGATCGTTTGGAAGTATTGTGGTGTCGCCAACAATGAGTTTTGTAGAGCACGGGACACTAATCGACGTGATTTGACGATTTTTCGTGTGTTTACCCTGGAGGAAGGCGTGGTTGGATGTGGTGGTTTCTTCTTTTCATTCCCTACGACACTGAAGATCCCGGGCTTTCCCTGGTTGTTTTCTATGTGTGTTAGCAAATTGAGTTGACTCTTGTGTCTTAGAGCCTCCTTTTAAAGGCACTGGCCGGAAAAGTAATTCTTTTGATTATTTTTAGTGACCGACCGAAAGTTCGGTTTCGGTTTCGGTTTCGGCCAGTTTCGGCCAAATAATCTAGTTTCGGCCTTAGTTTCGGTTTCGGCCAATAAATGGCCGAAACTTTCGGCCGCGCCGAAACTCGAGTGTTCATGAATTATCGTCCATCGTTCGGCGAACTTCGCGGCTAGCTCGTGCTCGCTCGTCGCGTCGCCGGCTCAGTTCGCCGCCGTCCATCGTTAATCGCATGTAGTTGAGGTTGTGTTTTGCACATACGAGGGCGGTTTCATAATGAATTGGCCTATGTAACTATGAACTAATGAAGGAAATAAAACGAAACCAATTTTATTTTTCAATATAATCACCATGAATACTACTAACACACTTCTGACATCTGTGAATCAACATCTCTAACTGCATCCTTCGAAACACCAGCGGTATGAACAGGGGCGATGTCATGGAGCAACATGACACCTTTAGACAGCTTGCCTCTTCGTTTTTCCTTTATCTTGTCTCGTAATTAATATATTAAAGAAGCATAATATTAGCCGTTCACGACTGTATTACGTTCTTTAAAATCCACCATCAAAATGCCTTGAAAATCCCAAAAGATTGTGCACATCAGTTTTTTAGCCGATTGTTGCACCTTTGCCTTTCTAGGGGGCTTTTCACTCTTATAACGCCATCCCATTGATTCGCGCTTGCTTTGTGGGTCATAATACAAGATCATAGTTTCATCACCAGTCACTAGCCGCTCGATCACAGTCTTTGAATTTTCGCCACAAAGATCCAAAAACTCCGAAGCGCAGAACACTCTTTCCTGTCTCTGTACCACTGAAAGAAGTTTCGGTACCCATCTTGCACTCACTTTTATCATGTGAAGATGTTCATGGATCTTTCCCGAGGCGAAACTCTTTCACCCAATTTTTCACTGTGCTATAGGAGGGGGCAGACTCCTTATACACGTCATCCAATCGTTCTTTTATTTGGGCAGGGTATAAAACTATAAACATTCTTTAACTTTATGACACTTCGATACTCAGTTTTCGACATTTTGAAAAAATATGCGACTCTCGTTATGCTAATGCCTGCTAAACTAAGACTAAGCATTTCATGTCGATGCGTGTTTCTTAGATTAATTGCACGATAAACGTACTATTTAATGCAACACAACATGTAGCGACATGTCGCGTAGAACTATATCAGGCCAGTTCATTATGGGATCGACCTCGTAAATGATTAGGTAAGTATTCAACTGTCTGTATGTATAATATACATTGTATATTCAAATAAATGTGTAAAGAACACACCAGATTTCTGTATACGATAGAAATTTTACATATGTTTAAGTAAGTTTCGGTTTCGGTTTCGGTTTCGGCCGAAACTAAGAGCAAGGCCGAAAGTTCGGTTTCGGTTTCGGTTTCGGTTTCGGCTGAAAAACCTGTTTCGGTCGGACACTAATTATTTTGTTTTACGACGAATTAGGTTTTTATCAACTTATCATTAACATTTTGTTCTATGCCAAAAGTCGTAATCTTCTTTGATATCCTTCACGGATTTTGGAAGATTTTTATTGATTGAACCGTACAACGTTGCCTAGTATACTATTTTTACATTTTTACACTTGACATTGGCTAAATTGTGGTGGTTTTTCCGCAAAAGCCATTAAACGAAGAGAAGAAGAAGAAGATATCCTTCACCGATTCGAAGGGTTTTGTTGATGGTTCCCTATATCACGAAAATGCTCATTAAAATGCTCTGATGAACTATACTTACCAGATTGTAGATCACTCCACGCTAAGGATAATCTTGGGCTGTTGGCATATGTTGGTTTACAAAATAAGTGAATTTATTATTTATGGAGTAATTCTAGAAATTGGTTCATTGGCCCAGCTGCAGCCATTCTGCTGCAGTCCTCTCAGTTTCTTTGTATAAGGTACCCTGGCTTGTTGTCGTGGAACAAGCTCAGTCGCAGGAGTATCCTGCGACTGAGATCGTGCAAGCAAGATTCAGTAGGTACAGGAAAATGATCACCGTACCTAATAAAAGCTATTTTATTTATACCTCCTCAAACTTTCCAACATCTGTGAAAAGTATTGAAGAAAACGTAATCGCCTATAAAGGTGACGCTGCGAAACTTTAGATTTCCACGCTTTGTGCGACTAAACGCAAGGAAAGCGTGCCCATACAAATATTTACGATTCGTCGCATTGTGTCGTATGCTGTCAATCAGTCCTTTGATAAACTCAACAATGTGTTGGGATTTTTAGATCGGGATACCGTAGGGTAGGTAAATACTGTAAGGGTAATCATTTAAATCAAATGTACCTACAATCGAATATGTAGGTAGTATTGAACTATTTTTTCTTCAAGTTTGATATTGTGCAAGAATAGAGCAATTTTCATTAACAAAATAATCAAAGATCTCCCCGTTCTTTTTGCTTTGGAATTCAATTCATGAGACTTCACTGAAATGTATCTTTGCAAAAAGTTATTTTCTATGAAACTGTGATCGAACGCATAGCAATGTTTTTTCAGAATGTTTTTTTGTTTAGCCTCTTCTGTCCCTATGCCCTGCAGGTCAGAGGCCTCCCCAAGTCCTCCCAGCACCCTTATTGCGTAACACACAATCGATAACAACCTGGATCATTTTGAAGGATATTGCTAATCCATTGCTTCATATGTCTGAAAAAATTGTCTGCTCAACAACGTAAATAACGCAATGAATGTAGTTGAACTGTCAAAATGAAACACATTCCTGCTGTTAGTGTGTTACGCAACTACCCCACAGGAACTCTTTTCTCGAAAACATTACGGAAGAGATTTTTTTTTTTCTGTTCCGCATTTGAACCTTTGAACCACACATACGTTCGACACCACATTGCCATCTAATTAGGCTAAATGCTTTCATTATAGTAAAACCAATAGGTATTGAACTGTCGGAAGTGACGCAGTGCTGTTGGTGCTATTGTACGCGCCCCATAAGGCGAGTCGATTATTTTAATAAGCTTCGCAACTGGGTTAGCGAGGAAGGGTAATGCGATTGATCGTGATATTGCTTTCTATTCAAGCTCGCAGTTCATTAGGTTTAGTCGTATTAGTACAATAAGGAAATAGTAGATTGTTATGTACCCAATGTGGTTGCGGATGTGATGGTGCTTAATCCATCACAAAAGCTCGCAAAGCGGAATTTTTTCGTATTTATTTGAATTATTTTCAACTGAACGAAAACAAGCTGCACTTACAACAACATACGAAACAATTATAGACTTGAACCTACATACATATAACGTTTTGTTGATGGCTATCAGTCGGTTATACTTTTTCAGACGTTATTCCTGTAACTATCCTTTCTCCTCGTAGCCTGGCGCTGTATATCTCCCGCTGGACTCAGGCTTCCAAAAGTGCTTCAACTATCATCATTTATTAGCACATTTCCATAACCACCAGGACCTGAAATCAAGATAAATCGATCTACATGCGCTAACAATACCAACCCCCTAGATCCACAGCAAGATAAAGAACTCTATCGCCGTACACGCCTCGGAATTACGCGCCGAACAATCGAGCGCTTTTATTTTCTTCTATTGTTATTTTAGCAACAAAATTCTCGAAAGCTATTCAAATTCTGCTTTGCCTCTTATTCAAATACCCTCACAAATCGGATTTACTCGCAACTTGTTAAGACTGCCTTGTTTCACTTCTACCTTTCTTTTTTATTTATTTTTCATCTATGCGGAGGTAAAAGGAAACTTTTATTTGTCTCTTTATATACCTTTCTATCTGTATTATATATATCCCTCACTGGGGTATTTTTACGCTGAATTTGGGTCAGGACTTCGATTGTGTTCGGGAAATTTACTGCGTATAAATGTATTTGGGTTATATGTGCCCATGTATCGCTCGTTCTGTGATGTGGGCACTTTAGTTAAGTTCCCAAGTAATATAAATAAGACATTGATTGATTGTAGCAAGATGGCAGAAATTTGCGCGTCGAAGCTTTTGAGTAATCCACCAAAGAGCCCGGTGAACTTCTAAACCAGTGATATATCGGAATATCGTCATATCATAGAGGCAGGTTATGTTGATGATGACTCATGGTGGACGAACACCTATCAGATAATCAAGCTGTCTATTAAGGGACCCCGACAGGATCAATTGCAATTGTCATTGTTTATGTGATTGATACACATTGATGCGCAAAATGATCGTCTACCAAATGCAATTGAAGCGATGGACAATATTATTACAATAAATTGCAAGTGATCGTTTCGGGGACCCTTTAGGAATACGATATTTAACTAAGATTATGCTAACCTTATGGTACCTGATTTATTTATTTAGGTAGGTTCTCTGTGAATTGTCTTTGTTTATGGTACCTGATTTATTTAGGTAGGTTCTCTGTGAATTGTCTTTGTTTATGGTACCTGATTTATTTAGGTAGGTTCTCTGTGAATTGTCTTTGTTTATGGTACCTGATTTATTTAGGTAGGTTCTCTGTGAATTGTCTTTGTTTATGACAACAAATATTAAAAATAATGAAATCCCACAACATTTTAACGATCCTTAGGTTCATTATCATTAGGATTGATACTAACTTTCAATAAGTACCTTCTACCTATCGCTTAGGGGTTCACAAATGAAAGGTGTCGAAGTGAAAATTATAACCCACTGTTTTGTTTTGGGATTTTTTTAATAATGCTTTTCATTATAAAAAAAAAACCCAAACAGTGGGTTGTAATTTTCACTTCGACACCTTTCATTTATCCCTCAAAGCAACACTACCTCAAACCTCCGCACTAAAATTGAGAGGTAATAAACCATCCTCCACTACCCTCTTTTCAAATATAATAAAAGTAGCAAAGTAAGAAACAAAAGGTTCCCACAATATTTTCGTCAAATTACGCGCTGTATCGATCCTGGCGAGCGGCTGTTGCATAAATGCATTAGTCTGAAGATAGGCACCTCGCACTATTGAGTCGCGAGGCACAATCGGTAGCGGGGAACGCAGCGTAGAGGTAGCGGAGCAGAATGCATTGGTTGATATTGTATAATCACTTTACTAAAATGTTGGTCGCTATTGAACTTGGTCACATTTAACTCGTTAGTCGTATATGAAGCTGTCTTTATGACTCACACTTGGGTCAAATGGTCGTCGGTGTATCGTATAATAACAAGGTTCTAGATGTGAAGTGGTTGATATTGTATAATTACGATACAAAAATATTGCTCGCTATTGAACTTGAAATGAGAGTCACACACTGAAATTGTTTCTTATCAATTTGATGTAGCTGTCTTTTTACTTGCTTGGGGCAAATTGTCGTCGGTGCATTGTATAATACAAGGTCCTAAATATGATCTAGTTTTTACAAGCTTTTTTATTACATTATGTATTATTATTTGCCTGCGATGTCCCACTGCAGGGGAGTGATATATATGTTATATACAAAGTTGATACGACAGAGGGGCTTTTCTTTAAACTGCCTATACTAGATACCATTTTCAAGCTCTGTACCAAAAATCAATTAAATAGGAGCAGTAGTTTAGTCACAAATGATTTTTGAAGTTTTTGCTACGTTTGAACACGATGTATATTTCCTAACAGCTGATTATCTCATACGCATAGGTCATGCACCTTAAAACGATAATCTGAGTATAAGATACATTGTTGCCGCACAAGTACAACCAAATATTTCACGAAGCAATAAATACACACACACTTGCACTTTCACTATGAGAGTGACAATCATAGCAAAACCCCCGCGCCTTTTTCCCGCGCGTAAAAGGAATAGAAATAGGTCAGTATGTTGCTATTGCATTCTAGATCCTTGGGAATTTGCTAAAAAACTTTCTTTCAGTGGACAGTGCGCAAGCGTCATCCACTCGGGACGTACGTTACGTAATACGGGAGCCCCCCGCCGCCGCGCCTTTATGTTTTGTCGAACTCGCTGACAATAATTGTGATTTTGTTTTGTTATTGTGATAGACACTAAATAAGTTTAACTTGGGAATATTATTATTTAGTGTTAGTGTTTTTTTGTGTTTGACTGTTTTTATTGTGATAGGATACGTAATTAAACGTTGGTTGTGTGTGTGTGTAATCATTAAAGTGTTCAGCAATGCCTCGTGTAACTTACACGGCGTCAGAATACACTTACATGATTTTAATTTACGGTGAATGCCGTGGAAACGCAGATTTAGCTCTGCGAACATACCGAGAAAGGTATGGTGACCGGCGCAATAGCCCTAGGAACGCCGCGCGCCGGCACCATACAATTGGCAGTACAAAGATTACGGGAATTAAAGTGCTTAGCGACGGACAGTGATTTAATAAATAACAATATTCTCCGTCGGTATAATTTGTGCATTAATATGAATCGAGGACACATCGAGAATTTAAAAATTTTGTGTTTTTGTGTGTGCGCGTACTTAACAACCAGCCGGGCGCGGACGGCGCGAGCGGTCTAAACCGCCCGCCCCCCGCGCCCCCGCCAAGAGAGATAACACACACGCACACGCGCTCCTGCGCGACTTTGTTACCTAGGCATCTAACTAAGGTCAGTCAAATTTATTTATAAAGGGTGGTTGCGTTTCACTCTGACTTTAAGCTATTTAGTTTGTTTGAAAAAAAAAAAATCTCATTTTTGGCGCTTTCTATTTTTGTACTGTATCGAATTAATACTATACACGTATAGTATACGTAGTGTAATTTAATGCCCCTCTGTCATATCAACTCTGTATATTTTAATATTATTTTATTTGCACTGTTCGTATATAAGTATATGTATGTATGTAAGTTGTCCGTTCAAAATTTGCAAATAATTTTTCGATCATTTGTTGGTATCCGATTGAGCTGAAATTTTGCATACACCTTTGGTTCTGGTAACAATACAATAGGCAATACTCAATATTGTAATAATTTTAATATGGCTGCCGATTTAAGATGGCGGATTATATATTTTTCTCAACCCCCTTAATATGGGTATCAAATGAAAGGGCTTGAAGAGTAGAAAGCGATACGTGAACAATCAAAACGATTAATTCAATTAAAGTATAAAACAAACAGGTGGTAATATTTAAAGGAACTAAATAAAATTAGTGGTATAAATAATGTAAATAGTGTCAATTATGTAAATAATGTTAATAGGGTAAATAATGTCAATGGTGTTAATCAATAAAATAATGAAAGTAAATAAATTATTAAAAATGGTCAAAAAAACGTTAATAATAAATCTTTAAGACTAAAAAGTAAAAATCAAAAAGTTTTTAAAAACAAGCTTTTATTAAATTAAAAACGTAACCTAAAAAAAGAAAGAATAACGCGAACTAAATAGAAAAGTATAAATTTAAGTGACATTTTATCGTCAAATCGCTCATCTCCGCTTGCTCGGACCAAACGTGGTCCTCTGCGTCCTCCCTAAATTTATTCTTAATAAAGCGCGCGCGGAGCGGCCGTCCGATGTATTTTTTGATATCTCTCGCTTTGCGCTGAAAGCTCGCAATCTACCGGTGTTTTTCTTTGGGGATTGAGTTTGTTCAACGTTTTGATCACGTACTATAGATGGGCGATCCTAACATATCGACTACCTAAAGTATTTTTTTGCTGCGTTTGAAGTTTATCTTTTGAGGTTGTTTGTTTTGGCTTTTCAAAGAGTTGGGAGTTCGAAGGTCCTTTAGTACCTACCTAGTGAAAGTTTTGTAAAGTAATTAAAAATTAAATGGAATATAGACAAAAAGTAACAAAAAAATTGACAATACTGTTAACCTTCTGTTGTGAACAAAAGGATAACGCGCGACCAGTTATTACTTTAGCTGTTCATAAAACTTGCAACAGTCAACTGTTGCTCAGAGCGCTTCGAGTACTTCTGAGCCCTTAATCCCTGATCCTTCAGTGACGGTGAAGGAAAACATCGTGAGGAAACCGCCATGTCCTAGAACCACAAATGCGGAGACATCTACGAAACAACGCTGGGCCCGCGTGGTGAGTGCAGGCCTGTGACCCGGCAGTGGGAACATTACAGGCTGATTGATTATCTTCTGCAGTACCAGCACCTACAACTGTTACAGGTTTTAGTGAACATTCATAGCGCAATAATGTTATCTACTGCCAAAATGCCAATATGTTTTGAACTTTATCAATTTCTTAACAGCTGTTGACCCTTATTAACGTTTAAAAAGCGATAGCTGATATTTTAAAGTAACAATTATTTGGAAAACAATTTGTGGTGTTTGATATGTCCTGCTTGGCTTACATTTGACTGCGAGACACAGTAAGTAATTCTAATTTACTACAATTGTTAGCGAATAAAAGGAACCTATACGATGCGATTGTTTTAATACCTGATTTTTAGAGATATTATATTATTAAACGTATAACCCATTAAAAAAAAAAGTTGGTTTCGGGTCAAATTAACAGCGTTAGGACACAGCCATATTAGTTTGACCAAAGGACTAGGATAAAAAAAAATGATCGATAAAAGAGGAATACCTATGTCCTATGTCAACGCATCACAATTTTCCGACGGATTCATGACTACCTACCTATGTATATCTAGTAGGTATATTGTTATTCTCTGATAGGTTCTTTTCACTGTCGGCTGTTATCATTGTCAGCTCAAAACATACCAAACTTTACCATAAAGATGATTTGCATTTTTTTGGGAGATGGCAGATGATGATATTATTTTAACGTAGGTACTTATGTAAAATATGATGCTGCAATTCATTCATGTTCATTTCGTTGTATACATCTCTGCATACTCGTACATGATTACCTTGAAAGTCTGAAATCTTACTTTTACTTATAACGTTTGAGTTTCGTCTTAAGAGTCGCGAATTTGAACCTAGACTGGAATATATTTCTTTTACTCTATTAACTCAACTTATTTCTTGAAAAGATTTCTTTCAGAACTTTATATTATATTCATTTTGCTTTAACATCCCCGACTTTTCTATTCAGCAACTCAATTTCCCGACCAAAACTTAATCGAACTACCCGCCGTGGCCGCCATCAGCACCGATACCTACCAAGACAAACTCCAACATTAACTACGTTGTGAAAGTAAATAACTTTTATATAAAATACACCTTCCAGAGAGCCGATGTTAGCGGAAAACTAATTCAGGAGTATTCAGGACTAGGATAACTTTACTTAAAATATACAGAGCAAGTTCTGCAGGAAAAGTGGAGGCGCCAAGATGGCGGGGCGTGGCGTGGCGCTGGGCGGGCGGATGGGCGGGGCCGCCCAACTGTGTCAAGTGTTTTCAGATGGATTATTTTTCTTTGATGGCTCTCACTGAGAAAGCTCTTCGTTGTAATGGAGTGGGCTATACTTGTGTAGATGTCTTGCTGGCTTTAATAATGGTAGTGTCTTTTATTAACGTTGGTTTTAGCTGGATTGGAGGATTTTATTTTGAGATAGCTGGCTGTGGCTGGTTGGAGAACTGGGTGTGGCTGTAGTTTGTCTACATATGGAAGCTATTAGAGCCATGGTTATTCGCTATAGCGCTACGCAACCAATCAGTTAGTGATTAAGGTCGTATTATCTACGAGTATTTAAAAAAATGGTAGTACTTAGTGTTCCTTCCTAAGTTGGTTTCAATTTAAAAATCAATAGTTGAAAATTCCTGATATACGTCAACCTACCTGATAAAAATAAAGTTGTCAAGTTGACAATGTACATATTTCATTTGGCTCATACATTGCATAGAACAATTCAGCTCGGAGTATACCTGCCTACCTGTGAGAAAACAAGTCAACAAACAGCTGTTCCCCTCTTTATGTTTTTTAACATAATTTCATCTTTTCAAAGTGCAGGGGTACAGAGCAGGGTCTCTTTACTTTTAATCTGATTATATCCCATAGTGAATCAGAGTAATGTATATGGTATGGTTGTCCGATATTCTCATTATTGGTTTTTTCCGTCAGGAATTTGTCTGCAGGCGGTTAGATGTGTACCCGTTTGATGTCAAAAGGCTCACCCCCTAATACATTGCAGTTAAACATAACTGAAATGTGAGTGTACCTACTATAGGTAGATCAATAGGTACAAGTCAAACTCAAATATCAACAAAACGATGAAAAAAGAAAAACAAATGCAAGTAGGAAGTAAGGAACTTATACAAAAACACATTTCATTTTCCCACCGTACGTTGTAAGACAGTATATCACACAATTTCTCGCTAACAAACCGCTCCCCGGCGTAATTCTTTCAATTTCATCATGTATATTTAAATGAGTTTGTATTACAGAACGTCTGTAAGAGCTCCACACTTTAATATGGACGGGGACACTCTTATTATCTTGCGAGGTGACTGTTTTCATTGTTATACGGTATACTGAAGGCGGGTTGAAGTTACGACACGCAAAGCCTAGGTAATGCGTTTAAGCTTTAACTGTATGACGGATCCTACTAAGTTACTTTAACCGTTAAACTTAATATCCGTCGTAGATATATACCATGTAGATGACATCGCCGCGGAAACTGTTCCCATGAATGACGTAGTACCTACATTGTTCTAGACCCACAAACGTTGAATTTTTCATCACTTCTTCACGTTTCTTAAACTATTTATATACATATATTATCTGAATGTCTTTTAATAAGTGTGAAATTGTTAACAATAATACTGTCTTGACATTGCACATGATGGAAATGAAAGGTTTCCAATTAAAGTCAAGGTCACAAAAATAATCTTATTAAAAGTAGGTGAATCCTCAATCGGTGAATCCTACAATAGAAAAAAAATCATGTAGATACCTCTAAAAACCTTTTTACAATAAAAACCATACTAATACACATACAATCATTCTGATTTTTTGTCAGATTATTCTACAAGCAACATACTAAAACACTGTGTAATTTTTTAGTCCAAACAATACATTTTTTGTAGTTAAATAATTGTGTCATATTTGGCAATAAATTACCAGCGTTGTGTCATCTTCGCTTCTCTTTCTTTTTGCATGTGAGAGGTGCGGGTTGATGAAGCGACACCATTATTCGCTTTTATTTTTGTACCTACTAACATAGTTTTTAAGATTTTCTTTGTAAATAAAATTATGGGCCCTCCATGGTCTGAAAATAAAATATTTTTATTTATATTAGTAAGAGGCACAACAAAAGAGTATCGTCTATTTTCATATTTATCGTTTTTAAGTTTCAGTTAATATTCAAATGTAATCATTGAGAAAGACTAGTTAAAAATTTTACCCAGTTTTCTCTATCAAGAACTCGCCTACAATCACGTATCGTACATGGCAACGGGCACGCCGCCTCACCCGTGTCGCTGTAGATTTTTTCCAATTTCGTCGCGTCGACGTGTCGGGAAAAATCCTCTTTTGATTTATATTTTAATTCACAGTCTCATTTCAATTTATAGGCAAGTCGATAGCTTTGTAAAGACATTTGTACCTGTCTAATGTCATATACATGCTAATGTGTTGCGACTCAGTGATATATTTAAGTAGGACTCAAAGGAATTTGAAATTGGTTTCACTGCGACCAATTTTTTTGTTACTTGCTGTTTTGAAATTTGAGTAGATGGTATTATTAATTAGTTTAGATTAATGTAATTTTCTAATAAATTGAGTTGTCGGGTTTTTTTCAATTTATATAGTGGATTTGTTAAAAAGGTAAAGTTGTTTTTATGTAAATGGAAAAGTGTTGGCAGAACAATGGCCAGGCGGGTGGACAAGCTAGAGAACATCGCTGCGAAGACCTGGATAAGACTCGCAAAGACCATGGAAGCATGGTACAAAAGGGAGGAGGACTGTGCGCATCAGTGGGTGGGTGGAAGCAGGCGAAAAGGCGATTAGTAAACTTATGATTCTGATTTAGATAATGTTAATTATGGTAGGTACTGCTAGATGCACCTATGTTTTGGTCCTTAGGTTCAATTAAATAAAACACTGAAAGGATGCAAGACCTACATAATTATGATGGATGAATATGTAGGTACTTACAATCAGTATAACGCCGTCCCACCTCTGCATGAATAGTTGAGATTTTTTAGAATACGAATCGATAGAATTTTATACCTAATTATTTTATATTTTATTTATTTGAGCAAAAGTAAATAATATAAAATATTTATAAAATTCTATCGATTCGTATTCTAAAAAATCTCAACCATTTATGCAAAGGTGTCAGCTAAATGCTACCTATATCGGACTGTTATGTACATAATCTACCCATTCACTGTGATTTTATGTCTATGCAATTTAAACGTGCATTCTGAATAATTACGGGTTTCCAGAAGAAAACCTTTTCAGTAACACGCAAAATCGGTTAAACTACATCGGCAATCACACCATCTACCGTTGACATTGCTGTGACTTATTAAATTCGAATTGTGATAGTTCCTGAAAACTTTTAATTGCTCATCAAATCTCATCTCTTTCTCAAACGCATCGCAATTACATAGTTTCTATTTCAGTTGAAACCTCAGTAACGCCAAGTGTAGCACTGAAACGATTGCCCCTTCACAGTGAGGAGTATTATTAACAGTGTTGTAGGAGGCACTAATATCGTCGCTAAGTGGCGCGCTGGTCGGCTTTGATCCCGTGATATTGACTCCGGCCTGCATCTCATTGGCACGGTGTGCACGGGGCGAGTTTTCTTTTTTGTGACGCCTATATTTCTAAGGAAATACAGCCTGAAGTCAAACATTGAGCCACTGCGCATTTCTACTTTAGGTATAAAGGGTTCAAACATAGTGAAACATAGTGATTGTGTAAAAAAAGTTTTTATGTAGTTTAGGAGTACTAGACCCTATACAAAAAATTACAGGGTGGCTCGATTTAGGAGTCGGAGTATATTGTCTGGGCATAGCCTAGATATCGCGTCACGCATTTGGGATCGCAGTAACTTTTGTGTAGAGTATGGTACTATCAGATTTAAAAAAAATGCGTTGTAACAAAAACTAAATCGTGGTCTGTTGGGTGCTAAGGTGCAAGGTGTGTAAATGCTAAGTTGTCCAATTCAGAAAATTCCCAATCTAATTTTTACCAGGCTGGTATTATTAGGTATAACATTTAATCAATTGCATCGTTTGACTGTTGATCATTGATGGTTGCGTAGATAGAAATACTTGTGAAATTTTACTGAGTATTTTTAGTATTCAGTAAAAGTTCACAAACAATGACAATCAGCATGGACAATTATTGTCCATGCCATCGGCAGACAGCTTTGGAAAAATACTAACTTCTAATACCTACATGATCTATTCATCAATACAGTTTGTTTCATGATATACTTAGCTTTCACAAAAACTGAAACTACAACTGTGTTAGATAAAAAATCTATTAGAAAAACTCGCCTGCTGTGTTCCAGCTCTGGGCAGGTACTCGAAACACCCCCAATGTCCCTAGAAAATATTTAAATGAAGATCATCTGTTACTTGCGAAGCTTTTTGCTATCGCCATCTTGTCCCCTTTATAATGTTGTTGTAAAATAAAGTATTTCAAGTTATTTTAGGCTATAAAGTCTTTGTAACGGCCGCTGTTGGGCCTTGGAATACGTTTTGTTTTATGCTGTACTTGGCAACGTTTATAAGTTAGAATATTAGAGTATTTCAGCCACTGAAGGACGTGAACCAATGTTGGATAGAAGAAAAAAACTGGTGTAAGAAATGTCTATTCTAGTGGTCTACCAGGTTTACTGAAGGGAGGGTTAGGTTAGGTGAGGTGTAGATTTGGGTCATAAATTTTGAAAAAAAACTATGTAGGCAACTACAGTAAGCTTTTACTACTTTTACCACTTCATAATGGGACCTATTTCAGACAGATTTTGCCTACATTCATCAGTTTCTAATAGTTTTAATGATTTTAACACTATAGATTTTGTTATGTAGGGTAGGTACGTTTAATTTGCCTGATAGCAGCTAAGTTTAATTGGACCTTTTTCAAGTTTAATTCCCTTATCTGCTTACAACTAGGGTAGGATTACAATTTTCATTTGGATGAGACTTTTGTGAGTAGGTGACTTGTGTTATTAATTACCAATAGCGCACTCGCTCTAAGAATGTCCTTATCTTTTCTGTGTGTTATTGAGTATACCTATGGGTGGGACTACTACAGATTACATAATGTGTGTACAGCACAGGTAAAGGTAACATTGTTTAGAGCCTACTGCCAAAGCTTTTACACCAGCGCCCTATGGACTAACTACACGCAGCGGGCCTACAATGCCCTCAGAGTTCAGTATAACAACGCCTTTAGGGTTTTGCTGCGGCTACCTCGTTTTTGTAGTGCTTCGGGCATGTTTGCAGACGCGAGGGTGGATGACTTTTATGCTATAATGCGCAAAAAGTCAGCCTCACTAATTCGCAGGGGTAGTGGCAGCGGAATCCTAAGGATGATTGCGGATCGACCAGTATCGCCAGTGGTGGGAAGGCTCATAGGGTTACACGTTTTATGATGAATTTATTATTTACCTAGGCTAATTATTATTATTATTGTTTATAATCTATTTGTAAAAATATTTATTTTCAATTCAATTTAATTTAATTTATTTTCAATTCAATTCAATTTAATTTAATTTCAACCAATTTATACAGTACCTACCTACCTACATTGCTACTAACCTTAGTCCTAAGATAACTAATTTGTTACTAACAAAATATGGACATCCTAGTCTGAAATAAACAAATTTTATTTATAATCATCTTTCTTCACCTTTAAGCAACATTACTCTTACGTGTGTTAGGAATAAGGAACATAATTAAAATCATAAAAATACCATCAAAACTTTTATTCTGTATAACATGTCAAGAGTATTCCGTCAACAAACTTTAACAAGATGCCTAGTGATACGGATGACCATAAGAAAACAACTTACATCGAGAGTTCAGTAAACAACACTATCAGTGACTTAAATTAAATATAAAAAAATAACAAATTGGTTTCACTAGTAACTAAATGGACATTGCTGACTTCGAAAGGAAAAGGAAACTTATTTGTATATACACGATTTATATTATAACTCCCGCGGTGGAACTATATTTCAACTTAGTAACGGAAAAGTGTTTGTGATATAGTGCCTGCCTATGTTCACAGGAACGGATGACATCAACGTATTTTCTATTACACCACCACCGAGTAAACTAATCTTATGTTTTATTAAGCCATGTAAAAACCTGAAACAAAACAAAAACAATCAATTTGTGAAAATATTATTATGTGCTGCTAAGCTTTTACAGCTATGTAGGACCTGAAAAATATAAGTTTGCTGTGGTTTTCTGTAAATAATTGAATAAATGTGAGCACAGAACGTTGAGCATGACAACATTTTAGAGATTAGTACTTAGAAAAGGGGCAATAACATTTTCTTTTCATAGAACAAGGTTCTCTGCACCCCAAAAGATGCAACAAGGCTCGCTAGATAAGCTTGCAAGGTAAGCACACATTAATAGAGTCGAAATATGTAACAAAAGTGAAAAAACTCACCTTATAATAGAAAAAAATAAAGAAAATGGCGCGTTGTTACTGCACGGGGCTCATCCAGAGCTGCGTCAGTCGCGCTGGCCAGAGGCGCGGGCGGGCGACGTCAGCTCACGTTGTGCGACGTCGGCGACCGCGGCACCGGGCGCGTCGGGGCCTGCCGCGGTTGCCAGGACCGGCTGATACGGCTCCTGCCTATAAAAAACGAAACAATGTCACTGGAAAAATAAATGAAAAGAAGTACAAATGCATTTATTGGAGCTAAATAAAACGTTAAAAAATACAAGTTGGGGAAAATCTATCAGCATGTGCCTGTAAACACAGAATTATATTAATTTATCAGCGTGTGAAGGTTACTTAAGACCACGTGTTTGAAAGCACGTGTAAAATTATTCTAAGGATCAAAGGCTTCTGGATGAAGCTACACTAGGGTTCATCAATCAGCTTATTTAAGTCCAATGTTTCACCAGGCAGCTTTTAGGAAAGTAGAAAAATCAATCATTCTGTTACCCACTATTCCTGGATCTGGATGCAACATAATTCTAGCAATAAAAGTCGGGCACCGCAGGCTTGGCCCCAAGTTGAAAGTTGTAGACTATGACGGCAGGTTGCTCTTGGGAAATACGAGATAGCTAAGTAGTAACAAATTCAAATTCCGGATCCAAGATTCTCTTGGTTTTGGTTCAATTAGTTTATCGTATCCTACAAGCTAGTGACCACGAGCCAACCCTTGGAACTTGCTTTGGTGGTCAAGTTGCTTATTAAAGAAAAAAGGAAAGAAAAGTAGGTTTATTTGTCACAAACAGGTGCATACAGAAGAGAAAAATATTTGAATAAATAAGCTCATTGTTGAACAGACGCCAGCACATCAAGCTACTACAATCTGTCAAATTTATTTAATAGATTTTCAACTTTATCGCAAAAGCATAAGGTTCAAAGTTGATTGGGAAAATTTCACAATTTCGTGTAGCTTGATACACACGTGGTGACAAATGTACTAATTAACCACGAAATTAGGTATAGGTCGGTATAACTACTTGCTCAAGTAAGTTGGGATTTTCTTTGAGGAAAAATTTAAGCTATTGAAGAACACCGTAATTTATGCAACTCGCACAGACAATTAAAATATAGCAAGTAACTTACCATACTGCTACAGGTCACGGTATTTGCGGGGACCCTGGCTCACTGCAACAGATAAAACTATATTAATACCATTTCTTTAAATGAGCACATGTTGCTGGAAAAAAGCTAATACGACAATGCTTGATTTTATTTAATATTGTGTAATAATCGAGGTAACATGTTGATGAAATGGAAAAGTTCCGAAAACCACGTGGTTACAACTTTTCAGAAAAATACTGCGCTGATCGAAGAATGTTGATTAATGATATTTAAGGGAAATCGTAATACAATGTCATTGGAAATGTAAAATATCAGTCGTGGTAAGTAGGTACATTATTAGCATAATATAGTGAAACGCATTACAAAATGGCGGCTCGGAATAGGAAAATATTCTGCACAAGGCTAATACCTGCAGGAATACCGTAAATATTCAAAAGAAGAGTAACATGATAATTATAAGCTAATAAGTACAGACAATTGAAATAAGTAATACACAATTAAAGAAAAAAACATTAATCTAATGTAATTATAATACTCACGTTCCGCTGCGACACCCGAATGCGACGAGAGCTTGCGCATGCAGTCTTTTATAGTCTAAATTATGTCTACGCAAAGCAATAACATCGTAAGTGAACATTGCATATTTATTTATTCACGAAATAATATTATAAGTACAGGGTCTGAACATTGTCATGTGTCGAATTTTCTTTTAGCTTTTAAGCAAGTAGTTATTGTTTGAATGGAATTTTTATGCTTATGTAACAGTCAAAGAAAAATATGGAATGTTTCAGCTGTAAACAGCTGTCGTTTTAATGTTTTTCGGAATTGACAGCTGTTTGTTTTGCGATGACGAGTGATGATGGGTCGGTTATTATGATAAAAAGTGCAGAAAACACGCAAGCAATTTCTACATACATAATGTAATAACTAGGTAAACAAAACACTTTTAGTGATAAGGTTATGTATGTACCAACTAGTACATGCTGGGATTAGTTAATTAGGTGCATACTTACTTTTTTTATAATATTTTTTTTAATGCCCTTTTTTTAAAGTTAGAAGCAGATTATATCAGTTATTAACTTCTGCCCGCGACTTCGCCCGCGTGATAGTTCACTATACTATAAAATACCCTACGATAGGGTATGGCACTTTGCAATAGTGTAGCAGAGTTTTCTAAATCTGATCAGTAGGTACTTCCAGAGATTACCTCTTATATCCCATACTTACAAACTTTACCTCTTTATAATAAAAATTAGTGCCGATGAAATTGGTACATCTAGTAAGTAAACTAATAGGTAATGCTTTACCATCGTTGTTTTGCTAAGGATGTTAACTCCTAAAATACAGTAACATGGTTATGATTGACTAACGTATGAAGTATTTTTTTCTTAATACCCTCAAAATATTCATTATAATTTCTAGAATATTCGATAGAAGTTGAATGATTTTACATTTATATTTTTATCGAGTAGGTAGGTACTATACTTGTTTTGAAAGGTAAGGCATTACACGCTTTAGATGAATTTAAATACTTAAAGGGCTTACAGGACCTAAACATAAAAACTAAAGTTTTAGAAACAATAAAAGTATATGTTCGACTACAGTAAACAAAATCAGAAAAATGTCAGGATATATGCTAGATAGATAGTGTGTTAAAAACATAATACAACTAATTTGGCACGATAGGAAAAAATCATGAAGATACCTCTAAAAACTTTCTTTTTATAATAAAAACCATAGGTACTAATATACATACCTACAATCATTCTGTTTTTTTGTTAGATTATTCTACAAGCAACATACTAAAATGCTAGTGTTTTAGTTTTTAGTCCAAACAATAGATTTTTTGAAATTAAATAATTGTTTCATATTTTGCAATAAATTACCAGCGTTGTGTCATCGCGCTTCTCTTTCTTTTATATGCAGTCCGACAGTGACCGCGCTTTAGGTCATGTAAGCCCATTAAAGTATGTAAAGATCAGATCTTAAGTTAGGTATTGTTAGTAGTTTTAGTACGAAAAGAGGATACATAGTGGTAAAGAATACGAGTGGATAAGACAGATTGAAACGGAAGATTAACTAGATCCAGGGAAGGGGGTGGAGGGGGGTTCAGCGGATCACACCGGAATTAATCGATAGGTACATCACCCACGAAAGAACGACACAGATTTGAGAGGTCCAGTCCGAACTGATTACCTATGCTTCTCTTTAAAGTAGAAAAACAAGGTAGACATATTATTTTTTTTTCACTTTAGGAAGTCACAATCCATATAATATTGTATCGAAAGTATATAGAATCAGTTGATTTTGTCAAGGAGAATTTGATTGAAGAATAAAAATAAGTTAAGTACTTAACTACTTCTATAATGACCAATGGGAACCGTGCACCTAGCTTCAAAAGTTTCACATGTGGGGCATAAGTGAAATAAAACATTTTGATTCATTGAAATAATATAACTTTTGGTTCAGTTATCGTCTTTAAGATAGGACGAGAAGTTATTGAAATAAGATACGTACCTTTGTTTTGTATACTCACTGGGGCTGCCTCAATTTATGTATGACAGTGTTTAAGATGTTTTTTTTTCGTAAATGCTATAGTTATGGCGCAAAGGATTTATGCCCAGTTGATGGTAATTGGATACTACATGGGACTTAAACCTAACTAGCTTAATGAATGTACTACAGGTGAAGCTCTGCCTAACCGATTCTTCGAGGAAAACAGGCGTGATGTTATGATGCAAAGGGTATATACCTACTTTATGTTTGAGACGAATTCTTGTTACTTGTGCACTTGTAAACGACGACAGCAAAATCAAATCAAATAAATTTATTTGTAGACATCCATACTAATATTATCAATTCGAAAATAACTCTGTGTTTGTCTGTCTGTCTGTATGTTACAATTTCACGCCTAAACCACTGAACGGATTTTGATAAAATTTGGTAGAGAGATAGATTGCATCCCGGGGAAAGACATAGGATAGTTTTTATCGACATACTTTGCAGGCGAAGTCGCGGCCGGAAGCTAGTAGGTTATAAGGTGTGACACACATATAAAACTGGCGAAACTCCCCCTGACTGTGGCCTGCCGCAGTCGAGGGCAGTTCGCCAAACTGTTATATCTAGAACTAACAGTGCCCCGCTGTTTCACTCGCATAAGTGTCGATCCCGTGGGAATATCGGAATAAAAACTATCCTATGTCCTTCCCCGGGATGCAATCTATCTCTCTGCCAAATTTTTTCGAAATCCTTTCATCGGTTTAGGCGTGAAAACGTAACAGACAGACAGATATACTTTCAAATTAATAATATTAATATGGATAAATCTTATTCTGAGAATACATTTTTGATAGTTTTCCATACTAGAACGGTCAGATTTCAGTTTTATTTCACAGATAAAATAATATACCTGACTTAGGTAAAATCAGCGTCAAGAGGCATACCTACAAATATTACAAAATGAACAAAAATTAGTGAGCAAATAGCATAAATTAATACGGCGATATTATCTTCTTCTCGAGTTAATGATTCGGTGATCAGCAAAGAACAAAATAAATTGTGTTCAAATAGAAAATGTTTCTTTTAATCTTGTTTATGAAATGCTTTAGAAGGACGACCAGGCCAAGAACAGGCGACGATTATGAACTTAAATGAATAAAACTGGAACCACCTTTGTTAGACTCCAAATAACTTTATCAAAAGCTTCTCCAAATAAAACTCAGTAACACAGACCCATTCTTTACAGATAAAATATATTCTAAGAACTCCTACCTAAACCACTAAATCAAAGTACATAGCGTGCTATATAAAGTATATAAATCGTCCGCCATGTTGGTTCGGTAAATTTAATAATCCTGGGAGCTCGTCCTTAGTAAAGACAAATGTCCACCCACCACCCTGGAGGGAAAATATTACATAAGTTTCCAGGAAAAACGGCTTGTGGGCAGGGCTTGGGGGCGTGGCCGCACCACGCCCTGCCGAGTAGGAGGAGCTTAGGAAAGCTATATGGATCCTCGGTTTGGTCTAAGATTTGGTCGTTTTATTAAATGAAGGTAAATAATTTGCTCTGAGTGCTGTATTATAGAAGTAATATTATGGAGTAATGAGTTTGTTTGTGAAGCTTGTTGTCATGTTGGTAGGTCTAGGTACCTGTGTGAGTACCTAAGCGGGTAAAGAAATTGGGTTTCGTTTCACTACACCTTAATAGATTTGCAAATTGGTACTTAGGTGTAGACAAACTTAATTTATTTTGCAAGGCATTCGATTCTACACAAAATAACCTAATAACCTTTCTTAAACTTGGCCCATTTATTGCATATAAGTTAGTCGATGGAACTGTGAGACGGATTCATACAAAAAATCCTTTGAATTACAAATGGGTTTTCATTTTACCAACGTGAAAAACTATTTTTTTTATTTAGGACCTGCTATATAAATGTCACTTGGAAGAAAATCCAATAGGTCACATTTGCATTCTCAAAATATTAATAGTAGGTAAGTAATTCATATTAATTGGCAAACTACTCAACTAAATATATCTTAATTATAAAAAACCGCACAAGAGCGAATCGGAGTCGCGCACCGAGGGTTCCGTACAAATTTGTATGTATGTATCTGTATCACGGATTTTTTTAAATGTAACTACAAATTTACGGATTTCGGATTTTTTACTTTACTTGTGCTACACGACCTTGCTTCTTGCCAAATTTCATGATTATAGGTCAACGGGAAATATCGGGAAATGTCGAAATATACTTTTTGTGCGGCATAAACGACCGTATTTTTTTTCGTTATCTTAGAAGATTGATTTTTTCACAGCTACAAGGGACCGCAGACCTGAGTAGGTACCTATATGGTTTTAATTTCAACTCGATACCTCCACACTATCCCGAGATAAAGCGTTTTGACAGACAGACAGACGACAACAAACAACAAAGTGATCGAATAAGGGTTCCTTTTTTCCTTTTAAGGTACGGAACCCTACAAACCAAATGAAATTATACCTAGTGGAAAAGGTAATCTAGAAGGTATTCCAAACAAGAAGTAAATCGCTTAAATATATCATACCATGCTCACTAGTTATTCTAATATATTATAAAGATTATTGACATGAATCATTTGGATCAAGATCAATGAAATCTGTCAGTTTTGAATCACGAATCATTCATTACCAATGTTTCGTAAACGGAGAGATGTTTGACAAAATTAATGGTAATTTTGAGTATAATTTTACTTAATGCAAAACCAACAAAATATGGCCTGTGGTAACTACAAATTGTTTTTTTTAATGTAATATTGTTGGTATTGTAATATGTAGTAAAACCTCAGTACTTACATTACTCATCACCATTCTCCTGCCCATCCCAATTTATTCAGTGTCGGCGCAACACGTCGTTCTCTCCCATACTCCTCTATTAGTCGTCGTCTCGGCAGCCACTAGCTACCACCTTTCTAGTCATATTATCTATTCCACAGTCCATCTATTGTTTCTTTGGTTTTGCCCTAATCGTATTTCAATAGCTTAGTAACCAATATATGTGATGTCTAGTAATAACCAACATTATATATTGTAATATTTTGATTTTCAAAAAAACATGTTATTTTTTAGTTTCGGGTGGTCATTTTTCTCTCCGTGTAGAGCACCATATGCCAGCTTTGTTTTTGATTCTTGTGGTTGATTTCAAATTATTCCAAAAAACTGACATCGTAACGGCTTTAAAGTATTACCTAGTTAGATTTCCTTAAGGACGCTATTTCCATTAGCACGCTCTAAACAAAGCGAGTTTTAAACAAAACGAACGCTTTAACCAAATTGCCCTAAAATGGGGAGAAAAATAAAAGAAAAAACAACAAATTAATGAGCCCCGCTAACTTCCCCGGCACAGGGCGAAGGGACCACACAAATGCTAATTTTTCAACTACTAAACATTTTTCGGTACGATTTCCAAAAAGAATTTGGTACACTTGAGGGGCAAATAAAGTATACAGCGGAAAATGGCTAACTAAATAGAAAAGTTTACAGAAAATTTCATTTTGTACAATTTAATACTTTTAGTCTGAAGTTTTATTATACCTATATAATAAAATTATTCAAATAAAAATCGTATGAAAATATATTTTCTAACTACCCAAATAATGTTATTATTGTTGAATTGAACAATGAGTTTTGGTAATTTGGCTAGTGTTTGTTATGTCATGTCTGATTTTGTAAGAAAACTGAATACCTACTTAGTACAAGTATTCTTTTTTCTTGCAAAATCAGACATGATTCTATCAATAGAATATTAGCTTGTAGGTGAAATCTACAGTGTAAATAAAAAAAGTTTGTTACCGTTACGATGTTATTTGAACACCTAAGTAAAAGGTTAATTTCCGATAGATTTTCTGCATAAAATTAACATGTCCAACAATTATCTAAATCTAAAACATTTTTCTCATGGTTCATCCATTTATCTGACCGCCAGCGTATTCCAGCCAGCCCCGCATCTGGCGCTCAATTTAAAACAAAAAGGTAACACACAGGCCACAGGAACTTCGGGAAAAAGGACCATCTCCACCCACTTCCTGTTGTTTGTCTCTGGTACACGCATATTTTTTAACTAAGTGCCTATTTTGAATAAAAATGCGTCTCCCTTAACCGTTAAAATGTACGAAGCGAGTCCTGAAGATTTATGTCGCTACGTTCTCTTTATTTTAGAGATAGCGCTATTGTTCGTAATTTTGGTCGGTCATGTATTTGTAGCCCGTAACTCTGTAGGGTATTGTGTGCGAGATATGTCGGAGTAATTGAAAAGAATTCGGAGGTTTACTGCTGATACTACAGGTAGCTGTGTGGAATGAATTTAAAACGAATCATATTGAATTTAAATGTGTTTTAATTACAAAAGCATGATTTTATAAACAGAAAGTTACCAATAATGAGTAATGTAATGATGGTACATAATAATAATATGTTGCCTGCACCATTCATGTCGATATTTATGATATAAATATTCATTTCAGAATATCATTATTCATTACAGAATAATAATCATACAGTTCTAAAGATTTTAGATGAAGAAGCTGACAAGCTGTCAACACATCCCGTCCCTTCAAATTAGGATTGTTTTCTAACGCCATCGATACAAAATAAGGAAACTTATGGCGCGTATCAGTTTCTAAATCCAATAAACAACACCACATTTCAAAAGCTTTCTGACCGTAGAGTAATGCGACCACATAGCTTAAAATGTGACCAATTTACTAGATACCATTAATATTCTGATCAGATGTCAACAAAGCTGGCAGTTCAACAAACTCATCCGTAGATGGATAGAAAATCATCATACAAAAGTGCAATAGAATCCGACAAGCAAAAAAGAACATTTCTAAAACGTTAGTTCCACATAACTGCAGTATCGTAGCGGTGGTTATGGACTGGTTCCCGGTCATCGCCGCCCGCGCATCGTTCGTGATCACTGATCACCGATCTTTACCGATCGCTACTCGATAATCGCGCGCACTGTGCAAACAGTCGCTTTCATGTTCACGAATTTTTGCAATCGATTGTTATAAAGGTTGTTGTTAATTATTGCGATATCTTGGTCTTACAGTATGGGTATATCTACGTCATCATCATTTGGTTTTGCCCAGCCTTGTCCCTACTACACTGGGAAAGCATTGGCATGCAAATGTTATTAACTATTTACTTTAGAAAACCATCATGAATGTCCTGGCATAAACGTCACTCATGAAGTTAAGAGGTATCTATTTACTATTCTCTTATTGAGAAGAAAAGAGTTTAGTAACGCTTGTTAACTCATCGCTGAAAAAATGATGTCCCGATTTTTAATGCTATTTTCCTGCTACAAGTTCGACAACTGTACACTAAATTTTTAATTTGTCATTAGGTACCTACCTATCTGCATCTTTAGTATGTCGTCAGTTACAGAATATTGATCAAGTATTTCGATTATGTTACTCGGGTGACTGCCATGCCGTCGGACTTGTAATACAACCCAAGTTCGGAATACCAGTATCTTAAATTTAGACTTGCTGTCTAGTAGTAGTTCGAAAAGTTACCGCCAGACTCGTTTCAGTTGGACTGACATTAATATTATTTTTCTTGTTCAATGTGGCGAATAAACATTAGTTTCTCTCATAGGCCGGTTGCTACGTCGTAGGCATGTTGCTAAGAATCTATCAATTATTTAGTCGAACATTTAAATGCAAAACAAGTGAAGGAATTTTAAAGTCAAAGTCAAAGTCAAAGCATTTATTTAAAATAGGCACATAAAAGGCACTTTTGAACGTCAGAAATTACAACAAATAGAATTGATTCTAGTCTTTATTTAATTTATTTAATTTTCATTTTTAGAAATAAGTATTTTTTTATCGTAATGTACCCGACCCGATGAATAAATAAGTTTCTTCCTAAAATATGCTTCTTAATTCGTGGCAAGTCAAATCGAAAAGTAAAAGAGGCATTGTTTGTCCAGGTCTGTGATCGCAATTTTAAGATTTATACATGTTCTGGAAGAGGACTAAACCAAACAAAACTTTCTTACACAGTGTGACCACTGCAGAGCCTGCATATAAATAATAATTCTAATTTTAGATAAGGCCTTGTTTGTTTTGAATCAGCGAGTTGATCAACTTACTTAGAACCAATTTGAGTTCTAAATGTAACATAGCTACTTTAAAGACGTTTGACGACGATTCTAACCAAATAACTTGATTGAAAGTATGTGTGTGTGTGTGTGTGTGTTCTGAAACGTAAGGTGTATTTCAAAGCTATGTCTCGCATAATAATTTTAGCAGAATGAATACATATCCTAAAAGAGCTCGTCCTGTAAGTAAATGAGCGTGGGATCGCTTGCTTGCGCGTGCGACGGGCGGACGCCTCGGGCGCTGCTCGGTGCAACCTTCTATTAGCGTGCCAGCTCTCACTGGATCCGCTTAGATTCTTCTCTAGGGTTACTGCTGCCTACATGCACTAGATTTGAGCTAACTTCTGATAATCCCGTCTACAAGTAAAGGAATATCAAGTAGATGCAACATTTGCATCAGTTAATGCATGCTTGTTGGTAGTAATTTATTGGTTTAAAAGTGACTGAATGAGTAAGGAGTATGTAAGGACCGTAGCAGGTGGCGCTCTATAGTTTCTGCCTACCCCTATGGAAAGAAGGTGTGAGTTTATGTATTTATGTATGAGTACGTAATTGCTCACTGAATAACCGCAGGCGCACGAGAGTTAAATACGTTATTTGACTTCTGCAGGCACGTCGAAATAATTCACAAGACATTAAAGAGTCGTAACTCACGTACGTAACGTAGTCTAACACGTCGTTTATATGGTGTACATAGTAAAGAGTAGGTATTCTATTTTTATTCTAACACCCTTTATCATTATCACTGTTGTTTGGCTCTTCCCTGGGTCTATGCGTGTTTCTTTCAGGCCCTTTTTTGTTTTATTATTGTCATTTCTATAAACAGCCTGTGCGTTTACCTTAGACTTTTTCAAAACTCAAATAGCCACTGCTATTTGAGTTTTGAAAAAAAAATACTTCAAACAAGGAACTTTAAAAAAAAAACATCTGTTGAACCACGTCCTACATCATCCTGCCAGCCCTACCACCGCAAATACTGAAGCTATGTGAATCGTCAGAATTGGTGTGCTTACATCGGTCAGGGGTCAGGTCATGCTGAGCTCACTCCAATCTGTCGGGAGGTAAGTGAGCTAACTATCCGAAAGGAACTGATCTTAATCGATGATTAGGAGGTAGGCAGAGAGGTGTTTCTATGATTGCTGGTTGATTGGCGGTGAGTGTAAGTGCAACAACGGGGAAAGTCCGTGTGATTGATGACAATTGAGTGGCAACACGCAGGTCATTGTCAATGTTTTAACTATATTTGCCTATAAGTAGGCTATGACTGATGGATTCGGTTACGATCAACGTTAACGTGGATGTCTGTTTTATATGCTTCTGTCATATTAAGTTCAATATTGTTAATTAGAAGTTAATCACAATTTATTTCTGAAAAGGGCTCTTGTTAAAATGATTATATTTAGGTATATTCAGGGTAAGTAGATTCCAGTGCATGAAAAAGCATCCACGATATGAAATAAAAAATAAATATGGAATGAAATTTTATTTTATTTGCAAGAATTGAAGTAGATTACAGATGGTTGGGTTTTTTTTTAACAGTTTCTAAAACAATAAGAAACTGTGACGATACCAATTTATAGTCCACCTCGTAATTGCTTTACCACTTTTGACAACAATTTCCAGTATGTAAATTGAAACTTCACTAAAATATATGGTAAGTAGGTACCTGTCAAAAAGATAAATATACTTTTTCGTGTCTAGCTAGATATATAATAGGTACTTATAATTGACCTCCTATTCTGCCTCGTATTTCCTCGAGCATTCCATAATATTGACCACCACTACTAATTGCTGTCTGATCGAGACATGACAAGATGGGTGACTTATTATAACAATATATTACTGGCTAATGCCCTTATTTCTGATACCATAACAGCACAGCGTGTACAGCGTTCGTGACCGACGCCGTTTCAACAAGGAATTGTTATATGACGTGAATTATGACGTCACTTATTACCTATGTTGTTAGCTAGTGTTGCTAGGTGGAAAAAGAACAATCATGGGTAATTTAGAAAGCTATAACAACAGCCAATCAAATCACTTGACAACAGTTTAACAGGCTGTAAGCTGTTGGTGTTAATGCTGATCTTTTAGAAACAGGGTGTTAGACCGTCGGGCAGTCGCGCTACTATGTTGTATTGATTTGAGATCATTTGGTTCCTATTTCAAGAAACTGATGTGCGGTAGGTACACGAAAACATGTTTATTAGCTGTCCATATGCCTAGTACTTACTAATTCCATGCCTGTCCATAATTTAATCAACTGTAGATATTGAGTCAAGCCCACGACCCAGGCGATCAATCTGCTGAACGCCCTGATTGCTCAGGAGCCGGAATTTGACATATTTATGTATAGCAGTAAATCTATGCATGTATGCTAAATCAATAAATAATAAATCTATGTAGGTATTTATGAAATTGTTTCGTTAAATGATATGTTATTGGCTGCTTTAGTGTTTACTGTAAGTGCAGCCATCAATTGTTATATAAATAAATATGAACCTAAGATCACACGACAGTAACAGTGAGTAACAACAAGAACTCTCTGCCTCCTATATCCAGTCACATATTACTGGGATCGGCGTAAAAATAAAATTAATTTAATTTAGGCAAGACCATATCATATTACATAAAATAAAATAACATAATTATCATCACTTATTCTCCCCTGTTAGGCATCAACCCTTTTTCATTCATCTCGTCTCTCTCATCATCACGTTACCACTGGCCGGTGTTCATCTCGTCTGTCTCATCATCACGTAACCACTGGCCGGTGTTCATCTCGTCTCTCTCCTCATCACGTTATCACTGGCCGGTGTTCATCTCGTCTCTCTCCTCATCACGTCATCACTGGCCGGTGTTCATCTCGTCTCTCTCCTCATCACGTTATCACTGGCCGGTGTTCATCTCGTCTCTCTCCTCATCACGTTATCACTGGCCGGTGTTCATCTCGTCTCTCTCCTCATCACGTTATCACTGGCCGGTGTTCATCTCGTCTCTCTCCTCATCATTTTACCACTGGCCGGTGTTCAAATCAATCAGCGAGTCTATTCTGTAATCTAAACTCATGCTTACATAACTTCTCTCTTTCACCCCTGGGACGATGACAGTAGCACATGAGCAAGAAACGTAAAAAAGGGAGGTTAGTTCTATAACTTCTTTGTTCTTAATTAGCCACATCGTTAATAATAAGTTCACTAATAAGTGACAAGTACCCCACACATTTATAATTGTGAAAGCCATTAACACGACATTCGTGTGAACACCACTGTTCAGGCTTGACGCCTTCCCGACTTTTACATCATAACACGATAATGCGTCTTATTGCTACTGCTTTCACGTAGGCGTTTGTTAGTTTTTGTTTTATAAATTTGAATCGACCTTATGTCAACTTCACTTCTCTCAGAACCTCTGTACATGTAACAACCTTTTTTAATATATTGTAATTCGCAATTTATTGGGACTTTGATTTGGCACCAGTATATCCCTAAAGATATAACATGGTGGCCCATGAGGGGAACTAATAATAAATAATCGTAATTCGCGAAAATATAAATAAAATACTACGGACTTCTTCGATCGAACCGCCACGGGGACGAGCGCGCGGAGACAAAGAACATCAAGATTGGAAGCCTTGCAGTGGAGGGATTACATCCACGGGTTCCAGCGTATGGTGGACTGTCGCCTGGACAACCAAGAGAGCCAGGTTTCGAGCAGCGGTGCCGCTAAAGCATCGCATCGAGCCGAGCGTCTAGGTCACCTCAAAGTTAAGTGCCGTTCCTTCGTTAAAATCCATCCAATATCCAAAAAATCCTTGCTCATCCTATAAATTATTGAGTATGGTAATCCATTTGTGTAAATTGAAGTAATTTCGTGCATATTATCGCCGAAACTTCCATAAATTGCGAATTGCATCAAATATTTTTCCTTCTACCTCCATACAATTTGTTGAGAATTTGAATAATTTTGCAACATTTCTTTTAATTATAGCGATTGTCGATAGTAAATAATACTTTTCTTTATTCTATTTATATAAAATTTGGTATATTTCTTGTTCAACTTGAAAGTCCACCGTTCTTCGTACCATTCAGAAGGTACCTACCTACCCGATTCGTGTTCGATTTTTACATTAGGTATTTAGCGTAGGTTGCCGACTATTCCAGATCGACTCACAAGCTTCGAGCACACTTCGGAGTGGTGCCTACCAGCTGCCGGTGCTGATCGAATTCCTGACTAAGCGATTGGCGATCAGCTGATCGTGTGGCCCTGGCTTCCTAACTGGCAGGTGACATCGAAACGAGGAGCGTGAGCTTATTCAATTTATTTGCCTTTGTCATAAAAGTCATTCCTAACGGTAATTGCAAGTTAACGGTTGTGCGCTTGTTTAATCACAATGGAAACGGATAAGCAGCGCTGTAAGGAACTAATAACAAAAAGAGTGTCTGCCAAGGGACAGATCACTAAGTTTAAAAATTATTTAAATAATATCGCTAAAGAGGATGAGTTGAGTAACATTCAATTAACAGAATTAAACTTGAAACTTACTAAATTTGAGGCATTATCCGTTAGGGTTGATGAGTTGCAAAGTGATATAGAGGTTCTAAATCCAGATAATATTGCGGCTGAAATCGATGAGCGCGAAAATATTGAGAAGGATATTATTATTAACATAGCTACTGCTAAGAATTTGTTGGAAATGTTTTCTCGCAAAAATGAGTCTGAACAAAGACGCAACTCCGTTCACAACGCTTCATGTTGTACGGATGATCATCACAGTATAGGATTAAGACTCCCACAAATTCAAATCGCTAAATTTAACGGTGAATATTTCCGTTGGTTAGAATTTCGAGATACCTTCGAAAGTTTAATTCACAACAATGACCGCATTTCCGAAATAAATAAATTTTATTATCTAAACTCTTATTTGGAAGGCAACGCGGCCAGAATAGTTTCTAACCTTGAAGTTTCCTCTAAAAAATTACGCTGACGCTTGGAAGTTGTTGTGCCAACGCTACAATAATAATCGAATATTAATAAATCACCATCTTAACTCATTATTAAATATAAAGCAACTTCCTCGCGATTCAGAAAAATCTTTAAGGTATTTGGTCGATCACATTACTAAAAATTTACGTGCATTGGCCAGCTTAGGACAACCAACGGATAATTGGGATGTATTAATAATATTTCTTTTGTCAGCTAAGTTAGATAGTCAAACCTTACTAAAGTGGGAGGAACATCGCAATAGTATTGCCAGCGAGTCGCCGAACTTAGATCAATTTTGTAAATTTATCATAAATCGCGCAAATGTACTCGAGGCTACCAATCGCAATATCAACAATACTGACAACGGTATGTCTTCGAAGACTCATGAACGTCTTGGCTCAAATAATAGTCAACAAAATCATAATCATGGCCAAAGAAAGGGTCAAACTAATACAGTCAAGTCGTTCGCGAGTACAGATAATAATAATAAGCTTAAGGTTCCGAAAGGATTTTCTTGTATTGTTTGCGACGATCGTCATAGAATCTATGATTGTCCAACTTTCAAATCTAAAGGTATCGATGAAAGAATGTCGGATGTGACAAGATATAAACTCTGCTTAAATTGTTTAAGACAGGGCCATTCCGTAAAGGACTGTCGATTCAGATCATGCTTAGAGCCTGACTGCAATGAGAGGCACAATACCTTGTTGCACCGTCCAGCCACTTCGGCAAATCAACTTACGACGGTTCAAGAACCAGTCGAAATAGTTACCAATTATTGTAATAAAAATACAAGTCAAATTATATTGTCAACTGCCATGGTAGTGATATCGAATCCGTTTGACCAGCAAAAGGTCAAAGTTCGTGCATTATTAGACTGTGGCAGCCAGTCATCCTTTATTACTGAGTCCCTAAAGACCAGATTAAAGTTATCGTCTCATCCCATTGGCACTCTAAAGGTCATTGGCATAGGCAACACATTAGCAAACAATGTTACTGAAAGTTGTAATATTAAATTACAACCAGTACACAATAAATTATTTAGCATAACCTGTTCCTGTCTTGTGTTAAAGGAATTAACGGGTCGATTGCCGAAAACACCCATTGATATCGGTTTATTGAAGTTACCTAAAAATATTCAGCTGGCTGATCCTATGTTTCATCAACCGGCCGACATAGATGTTTTGATAGGTGCAGACTTATTCTGGGATATTTTAGGCAATGAACAAATTACACTAGGCGTAAATGAGCCTAAATTAAGAAGCTCACAATTGGGTTGGATAGTCTCCGGTCCCATTCACTCAGTGGCGCAGCGGAAAGTCGTACGCTGTAACCATAGTACGGTTTCTAGTTACACTAATAGTGATGATAATATAGGAAAAACGTTAACTAAATTCTGGGAGCTGGAGGAGATTCCTAAAAGGGCTAGCCTGAATGAAAATGAGTGTGAAACACACTTTCTCACTCACACAACAAGAACCAGTACAGGTAGATTTTGTGTAAAATTACCCCTAAAAGATACCGCGGACTGCTTAGGTGATAGTTACAAATTAGCTAGAAGGCGCTTCATTAACACCGAAAAGCGATTAAATCGAAATCGTACACTGAAACTAGAATACACGAAGTTTATAAATGAATATGCAGAATTAAGTCATCTAACTGTGCTAAAAAATGATTATTTTAATAACGGAATATGTCCAAGTTATTACCTGTGTCATCACGCTGTCTTAAAACAGGAAAGCGAATCTACTAAGCTCCGTGTAGTATTCGATGGTTCCGCTCCCACCACTTCCGGTTGTTCACTGAATGACATATTAATGGTCGGCCCAACTGTGCAGGATACACTTTTTTCTATTTTGATACGCTCTAGGCAATATAAGTACTTACTCACCGGAGACATAGAGAAAATGTATCGCCAGGTACTTGTGCACGAAGACGATAGGCACTTGCAGCTAATTTTGTGGAGACAAGAGGAGTCTGAGCCCATTCAGTCGCTTATGCTCAATACATTGACATACGGTACTGCGAGTGCAAGTTATCTGAGTACACGTTGTTTATGGCAGGTGGGACAAGAACAAAACGATGACCTAATTAAAACAGTTATTCAGAAAGACTTTTACGTTGACGATTTGATAACAGGTTCGAACGATTCAGAGCAGTTAATATATATACACAAGGCTGTTTGTGAAGCGTTGCGGTCAGGTTGTTTTAATTTAAGAAAATTCAAAACAAATTGTTCTTCTATATTTAATAACATTGTTGTAAATGAAAAAGATAATTTAACATTTAGTGAGTCGTCAAGTACGCTAGGACTGGGTTGGATCCCTTCTAGTGATGCATTGCATTTTCCTATAAAAGGATTTCTACATAATAATAATCAAATCATAACTAAACGCTTTATTATGTCAAACGCGTTCAAAATATTTGACCCACTGGGTATACTAAGCCCAGTTGTAGTAGTACCTAAAATAATGCTACAAAAACTTTGGCAGCAAAAGGTGGACTGGGATCAGCCAGTCCCTCAGGAAGTAAGAGATGATTGGATCAAGTTCTCTGACAATGCAGCATACTTGTCTAATCTACAAATACCTAGGCTAGTTCTAGGCGAATCGCCTAAGGTTATTGAGTTGCATTCCTTTAGTGATGCCTCAAAATGCGCATATGGCGCATGTGTTTATATGCGATCAATTGGCCATAATGGTGACGTCACGGTTAGGTTATTGTGCGCGAAGTCTAAAGTAGCACCGCTGAAGCCTACCACAATACCTCGCCTGGAGCTGTGTGCGGCCTTACTCGCTGCCAAGCTCACTAAATCTGTTCTGTGCTCATTGCGGTACACCCCGGATAAACTGATTCACTGGTGCGACTCCACAGTGGTACTATATTGGATTCGTGGTGACATCAGCAGACTGAAGGTGTTCGTAGCTAACCGCATTGCTGAAATTAACGAATTAACTTCATCATCAGCATGGCGATACGTCCCCACGGATTCTAACCCTGCCGATTTAATTTCACGGGGAGTAGAAGCTAAACGTCTTATATCAATGACTCTGTGGTGGACTGGGCCTAACTTCTTATTAAAAAATGAACATGAATGGCCTAAATTAAACGTTAAAGATCCGGAAATTATACCTGAATTAAAGGTACATTCGATGATCATAAACAAACCCATCATTAACTTTGATAAATACTCATCTTTAACTAAATTGCAAAGATCAGTTGCTTATGTTCGCAGATTCATCCATAACCTTAAAAATAAACATAATAAATGTACAGGTATATTGTCCGTTAACGAGCTGCGTGAGTCATTCTACTCGCTATGCGTTGTCGCTCAAGGTCAAACGTTCCCTATTGAATACAATCGTTTACTCGCAGGCAAATCATTAGATAATAAAAGTAAAATATTGTCATTATCACCGTTCTTAGATGAACACAAATTAATTCGTGTCGGTGGCAGAATAGATGCGTCCGCACATTCCTACGAAAAGAAACATCCTATTTTGCTTCACGCGTCACATAGGATAACTAAATTATATTTTGAAAGGGAACACATAACTAATTTACATGCTGGTCCGCAGTTGCTACTCGCGTCTGTAAAAGAAAGCGTTTGGCCTATTAACGGCAGGCATCTTGCGAGACGCGTAGCTAACAATTGCGCGCGCTGCAGACGAGTACGAGGTGAGACTTTGCAACCCAAGATGGGCAACTTACCACCTCAACGTATAACTACAGACTATCCGTTTTTGTCCGTTGGTGTGGATTTTGCTGGCCCCTTTTATATAATAAATCGAAAAGGCCGTGGTTGCCGTGTAATTAAATGTTATTTGTGCCTGTTTGTTTGTTTGCGCTATAAGTGTATTCACCTCGAAGCCGTGAGCGACTTAACGAAGGAGGCGTTTATAATGACACTCAGACGTTTCATCGCTCGCCGGGGCAAACCGAAGGAGATATTCAGCGATAACGGAACTAACTTTGTTGCCGCCGCGAAACAGATAGGAACATTTTTAAAGTGTAATCGCGAAACTTTATCTGATTTTGCAGCTCAGCAATCAATAGAATTTAAGTTTATTCCGGCTTACACTCCTCACTTCGGTGGCATCTGGGAAGCTGGGGTGAAATCAGCCAAATATTTTTTAAGGCGTGTCATTGGTGACAGCCACTTAACTTTTGAAGAACTGTCAACTTTGTTTGCGCAAGTGGAGGCCATTCTCAATAGCCGTCCCTTGTGCCCCCTCTCATCCAGTCCTGATGACTTCCTTTCCCTCTCTCCAGGGCACTTCATCATTGGGAGACCGCTGACAGCTCTGCCTACCTCAAATCTGGCAGAAGTCAAGGAAAGTCAGATGCGCCGCTATGAGCGTCTTGAGAGAATCCGGAGCCATTTTTGGAAAAGATGGCAGAAGGAGTACCTATCCGAGTTGCAGCAACGCACGAAGTGGCGACAAAACGTATCAAGACTGGACGTTGGTGACATGGTGCTCTTGGCAGATGACAACGCCCCCCCGCTCGCATGGAAGCTAGGGCGTGTCCTTCGTCTCATCACTGGACCTGACGGAATGGCCAGAGTAGCAGACGTCCTCACAACGAAGGGCAGCGTGCGGCGTTCTCTGGTTCGTCTCTGCAAACTTCCCACGAACGAAGAGCTCAACGATTGTTGAAATTTATATTTCAACGGCCGGGAATATGTTCAGGCTTGACGCCTTCCCGACTTTTACATCATAACACGATAATGCGTCTTATTGCTACTGCTTTCACGTAGGCGTTTGTTAGTTTTTGTTTTATAAATTTGAATCGACCTTATGTCAACTTCACTTCTCTCAGAACCTCTGTACATGTAACAACCTTTTTTAAATATATATTGTAATCGCAATTTATTGGGACTTTGATTTGGCACCAGTATATCCCTAAAGATATAACAACCACTGTTCGTTAACTTTGTGTCAGAAGTTTCAAATACAAGGGAATGCAAGTTTCATTAGACTTGTTTCATTTTTTACCTATCTCATAAACTCAAAAAATTTAGAACTTTCAAACGTAGTGAACTTTTAATTTTTATTTCTGTGTATTTTGGTATGAAATTGAAAGTTTCCATGGCGTCCTTCTCTATAGGAATCTACTACACTTTGGAATGGGTAACTAGCTTCAACTTTCTGGTTGACCAATTCCTTGTCAATTCCTGACTTGACAAAGTGCTTTATATGGTTTATTTAGACCATTCAAAAATTGTACACAAAAAAATCATGCCAGACAATGCATTGTAGCTACTTGTCATTTAAGTGCAAGTTCGAATTGATGTCCTATGAAAACCTCTCAGTTTAGTGGACATATGTATTTACACGATACAACGATTCTGAGCTACCTACTCTCCGGTCTTGGTACGAAAGCTTCTGCTAAATATTCAATTCAGATGGCGCTGCGAGGGTTCCTTTCACTGCATACAAAGAATAATAAAACTATTCAGTTCTCTACCAACAGATACCTACATTTTCATAGTACAACACAACTATTTACGAAGCATTCAATATAAAACCAACATGCGTGTATCACACAGATTGGACACCACGCCATGACCTGACATCAAGACAAACATACCTAACACCACACACACAAATACATCCCATTCGAAATTGCACCTTGTTTCCTTGATATAAGTGTTGTGGTGGATGATGCGGTGATAAAGTGAAGCTGGTTCAGAATAACCCTATATTTGCGGGTGACATATCCAAATGTTGATGCACTAGCGCGGAAAATGACGTGTCACCGTGTTCGCAGCGAGTGACGTCATATTAACACCTCGATGTTGACACGAGAGGTATTAGCTTTTAGCATTTTTATTCTTACTTTTTGGTCTGTCTGTGACTCTCTGGTGTAAAATTTTTGAATTCAGAACGAGTGAACATTTGAATTTGGGATTCCTATTGTCTATTTCATATTTGATATGACAGTACGTTAACAATAATCGAAAACACTGTTCGAATCTTTATCTATAAATACTAATATCATGGTTCGAACTTAGAAAACATGTAGGTACCTACCTATATTCCCAGTTTAAAAAATAGGTACAGTCAGCCTCAAAAAGATGTAGGTATACAAATCCATCGGCCAACAAAGTACCTGATTCAATATGCTAACGTGTAGTGAACATTATATCATCAGGTACCCATAGCAGGTCGAGAAATGCTTCTTACTGGTGTCTACCTATTTATAATACGTAACAACTACCTATAATAGATTTGTACAATAACTTCCTAAAATGATGGCCTAGGGGAGTAATTATTAACTAAATAACCATTATTGAAGTATTCAAACATACTTACAAAAAATTTGTCGATTAAAATAAAATCGTACCTATCTGAACGGAACCTGCTACCTGTTTGTGAAGTAGTTCTAGGTTCTATCAACCTTATTGATGCAGATACGATCCTTTCATTCTCAAAAAAGAAAAGTTGCAATCTGATCGTATTAGGTACGTTCTACATGCATTAAGTATCGTGATCAATGTACTGAAGGTACTCAATATTCACTGGTATCTGTCATTATTGCGAGACTATACTTAAATATTATTCGTGCAAAACTAGCTAAATTAAGTACCTATCAAGTTATTTTGAGAATTAAATCCCCAATAATAAAAATGTCAAAATTAATTCAAACGTACCACTACTGTCAATCCTTCCATAGCACAATAGAGTAGGAAAAATAAACCAACTACAGTAAGAAAATCATAACCATCACGTTTATTTCCTCAGAAAAACTGTCATAAAATTCTACAAAACAATCGTAAAAATAAAATATTTGCAGATTCCATGCAAAAATATTCAAAGCAGTGAGTTAAGGCGGCCATATTATTTTGCTACACAATGCGACACGCACGCCGCCTGGCGGTAGCTCGGTACTCACACGTTTGACAGCATCCCCAAGATGGCGGCCGCGGAAAGCGCGGGAAGAAACCACTGCACACCGCAATGCAACAATAAACTGCATTCCACCACATAACACCAGTAAACATCAACACTTGGACACTTCACAGAACATTGGCACCAGCGGACACCACTAATCACCCCGGCTCATGCACAATCAGGGTCACAACGCATGTCCAATCAAGTGACATATCACTAATTACGATGACGGAGCTATGCCTTCCCCGGCAGCGGATCGTCGAATGAAAACCTCCACCATGTTGTTACTGAATTTTATACTCCATCCCAGTCAGCAGAGCCTCCAAGTTTGCCTCCTTCAAATTCGTTATGCATACAGCACCAAGGGCTGTTGAATACCGTTCGCGTTTATTTATGAACAGGCAAACTTCTGGTGGCTGGTGGGACGTACGAAATACGTTATAGGCTCGCCTCCCCCGAGTGCCGGCCACCGGCGCCGCACACACCACCAACAATGCATGCGATCGCTGAAAAAGGGCTTTTTATGTATTCAACTTCACAACTCTGTAGCTCATCTGCAAGTCGTATTATGGACCTAATTAACAAGTTAATATGGGCGATCCGGGGCCGCCGCGTCTGCGCACACCGCCTGGATTCCATTCTGGATTTACAAATTTGAATATCGAAGTCAAATTCAGGTTCATTCGAATAGCAAGAAGCCTTTGTGATTTCGGAATACACGAAAATTTAAATTCACCTGCGCAGAAAATGTTTAAAAGTTGTCCCGAGCATCCGTGTGCGTTTTGAAGCACCCGCGATTGCGACTTTGCAATGGTAAGGAGCGTTCAGAAATTCCGCCCCGCCCGACACCCCCATCACAAAGTATAATGATATCGTCGCCGGCGTTATTATGGCAGTCGTCATAAATATTTCATAGATGTTGCGAGGGCAGTAATGACCGAGTGACCGCCGATCGCCGAGACTCGTCGCCATCTTAGATTGCACATTATACCCCCGGTCTACGAGCAGATCCCCCCGTGCGAGTCATTATACCGAGATGTTGCAATATCAACAGTCATTGACTGTCTTCACTTTACGATGTAACGGAATCGCACTGTATTAGGATAACTTCTATACTTTTTAGTAAAACTTCTTATTCTTCAAAGCACATGTGCTTAAAACATAAAAGAAGTTTCAAAGCACTAGCTTCCTGTCTTAGTTTAACATACCTACTTACATGTGCTGCCAACTTACAGGTAACTACACTCGTGTACTTCAAAAGTCCCCTAAGCAGTCGGGACTTTGCTCATCCATAAGGAAACGTCGCTGCATGCTACTGGAGTTCCAAATCTCGCATTCTACACTTACTCTAGTACAGGTTGGGTGAAACCTCTTTGTGATGTCTTCCATGAGTATGACAACATACTAAGGATCCGTAAGCCCACATATCAGTTGGTCAGTGAGTGATCAGTGTTATCATAAAGAATAATCAATAGGTGCTCTAAAAATCCTTATTTTACAAAGATTTTTAATGAAATTTCCACATTTCCGTTATAACTCTCTTATTCGTGGCAGCGGCACGTACCGCCCCCAGACGGCGGTGTGAAGGTGGCTAATTACCTCGTCCTCGGCCGGACACCGGCGTCCTTTGATCACCAGCCTTTGATCGGCCGACGACACTACGTAAAGGTACGCAGCTTAGGAGCTTGGCGGACATTGGATTTGGTCAAATTAGTAATTTTAAAGTTTGAGCTCGATTGCAAGTTTTGTAAACACCACATGCTAATTCTGCATTTGACTTTCTTTTCAAACTCTTAAATAAGCATGTGAATGTTGGGTTTACAATTACTAATGCAAATCAAACTTGCATAATGATGTCATCTAGCCGCTTTCGGCCACACCGACTACTGGCTGCAGAGACTTTCGAACATACTCATTATTTATAAAAACCTTACCTATTCGTAAACACAAATTCAGTGAATTTAACTATGGAAAAGTTTACTTTCCCATTCAGTGATCACTGTACAGTAAACTGACGCTGTTGATAGACCTGGAAATGTCTAGTTGTTCTGAGGAAGGTGTCCGTTACTCTCTCCAGCATCTCGTCCGCCGAGTTCTACCGATCTCCTTTGACTGAAAACTTGTTAGAGGTCCGTATTAAAATTCAAAAACGACGCACGGAACTCCGTCCTGATTCCTGAAAACATTATTCAGAGGATTTGAATAATGATTTTGTTTTAGTCCGTACTCACACCTCTCGTTAATGTATGCGAGAAGATTGGAGCCCCGAAAGTTCGTAACGCGATTTTTGGTTGGACTTAAATGGTTTTCAAACTTAATTTTGTGGGCACTCGGCTTTTTAGTCGCAAAATGTGTTTATGCAAGAATCCCTTTATGAACAAAGTTGTTGTAATTTATTGCGTTTAAACTTGCAAAGTGTTGGAAGGATTGGACGCGAGACTTGTGTGACAAAGTGCACATTATAATCGGATGTTTTAAGTGTTATATTTTAGAATGAAGTTAGTGTCTTAAGCAGGTAGATAATTAAATGAAAATTAACTTTAGAACTTTACCTCGATGCATAACGACAGTTAGAAACTGTGGTTATGCATCGAGGTAGGTATTGAAAAGGCTGTTGAAGTTAATACAAGAGAGCAATCGATGGATTGGCCTTAAATATTGCAAGTTTCACATAAGTTATGCTCTACTGTGATGAATTCAATTACAGTGTCCAAAGTTAAGGTAAAATCCATTTTTAATAAAAACTCCTCTGAATTCTCGTTCACAGTCCGTCGTTCTCCAAACGAGCTCATAAGTGCTCTCACCAGCGACTTCAGACAGCAACAGTCAAAGTAATCTAACAGAAAAAAAGAACTTGCCATATTTTATTCAAATTCCGCGTCGCGAACAGTTGAAGCGGAAAAAATATGAATATGATTTCCTTACGCACTTTAGAGAAGTTGCCTCGCGCCAAATGAAGCATATTTCGAGCCATAACACTCGCATTATTCAGGAAAAAAACTTTGTAAAGAATGCTATTCAGGATGCGACTTTTTGTGCACAATCGCATGAAGCTGTAAAAAGAAACTGATTTTGAAAGCGAGAATTCAGAAAACACCTAGAAGTTATAACGAAATGAACAATATTATGGTATTGTGCCAAAGTAAGAATAAGAATAATTTAGTTAACCATTGTTACAGGCATTTCCTTAGCCATACTTAACATTATCTGAGTACACTCCTATCCATTACTGTCACTATGGATGGATAATGGATATACATTCCATCTGCTGGACATGAGAAATGGAAACAGGTCACTATGCTAGACATAATGAATATTTCTGTTGTTCGCAATAGTTGTGTTCTTAGGCGACTATTTAGTAAAAATATAATTTCAGTGAGGACAGTATTTAAATACCCCAAACACTGAAAGTCAGTCGCAGAGCGAACAGGGCGCTTTATTCAAAGCAAGTCTTAAGAACAGTTGAAGAGGGAAGGGCCTTAACTTTTTATATACATTTTGTTCGCTAAATGAACTGAAACTGTATTTCGCAGATGCTAAGCAAACTTACTTTTTGGGTTAAGTATCGCTGGAAAATGGACTGTTGGTTTTGACTGGATTTTGTAACAAAAAATACGCGGGTTGACTTTGTGATGGGCGAATGATGCTATATTAGAGAGTACCTAGGTACATTTGATGCTACAATATATTAGAGAGTACCTAGGTATGTTCTTAAAGTAGAATGTTGGGAGCTTTAGTTAGGTAGGTACTTATTTTATCGCCGTAAAATTATGAATATGCAGTAGACATACCTATTAAGTTAAGATTTAAACTTTTTAAAATTTTGTTTTATTTGTATTTGTCAAAGATGTTTCTTTGACAAATACATGTGTTTCAAATCATTGCCTATGGTTTCATACTTGCTTATTCTTTATAATTAACGATCCATTAGGTAATGCTGAATTACGATTACCTTTTCTAAACTTACCAAAAGTTACCATTTGAAATATGTATTTGTTATAAATCATCGGTTTCATTGTTTTCAGTACGACCTTTCGACATCATGTAATATTACCAACATAAATTCATATAGCCATAACACATCGTCTACAAACGACTACAGAACCAATTTTTCAAATTAAACGAACAAACGCGTTGTTTTTCCTTTACCCTAGAATTTCATGTAAATTATGTTCAGCGGGGAGAGATCTGCTCACCACGGACCCCGTGATAGCCTAATGATGCTACGAGATAACGTAAATGTTATGTTATTATTTATTGTAGTGTTATTTTCACTGTAATGTTTCTCTTGTTTATTTTACACCGAAAGTCGCGAGTTTTTGAAAAAGTCCTTCAGAAAAATGGTGATTGGTAGTAGTTGTTCGAATATTACAGGACGAGGTTAGTAGTTGAACTTTATGTGACCTACCAGTGTAGGTACGTCCCAAGTGTGTGTGGTGTGTTAATACATGTAATTATATGTATGTAGCGGTTAAGTCATAAATTACACTATCACCAGGTTTCGGTAAGGTAATAAGTAGATTACAGACTGTCAAATTCTTGTGATGTTTGACTTTTCAAAATAATAATGTACAAGTATATAAAAAAGGAAATAATCATAGAGCATCAAAAAATTCGTCCGTATTGTTGTCAACAGGAAAAGTGCACAAAAGGCTGGCAGCATTGCCATGTCGTATGGCAATGCTGATTGTTTGACCAATAAATTGGTTTTTAGGTATAATGTGGTTTCTGAAAAGCCTGAATTTGATTAGCTGTTTCATATTTCAGTCAGGTACTTTGGTTTGATTATGGAACGACGAATGTAGATTTTCAGAAACCACATAGGTACATAAAAAGCCAAATTGGTGATAGCTGTTCAAATGCAAGTGCTCATGTGACTCGTGCTCTGTGTAAGCCTGCCAACAAAAACAACGTAATTAAAAGAAAGAAAAAAGTGAAGCAAATTAAATTATTCCAAAACAAACCTGCCCTCATTTCAAATACAAACGATCCCCGGTTCTGTCAATGCTTGACTTTTTCGAGCCGGCTCTCAAGTCTGCAAGACAAACAACTGAATCTATGGAATTAAACAAACGACGGTGTACTACGGAGAACTCAGATATTGGATGGAAAGAATATCGATTGAAATCTTAAGACATTTAGGAGCAAATACTTGTATTTTGTATCATGTCCACTTGCTTGCAGAAAATTGCTGGGCTCCGTTTTCCAAAAACTGCACAAAAAAAACCAAGATGACGTATTACGTATTACTTGTGGTACGGAACCTTCGTGTGCGTGTCCGACTCTCATTTGGCCAGTTTTCCTTAATTACACTAACTGTCGCATACGCAAAGTAAAAATAAAAGCTTTAAAAAAGGTAAAGAAATCGACAATATTTTTCAAGCAAAAGTTTTCAATCTCATTCCTCATTACCCTTAGCGATTTCCAAACATGTTGATTCCCTAAATTCTATTTGATGTTCATCCGCGTCTAACATAATGTTCCACACACCGTCGTCGCCGATATCTGGCTCAATCAGTGAGGCTTCGCCGCTGAATTTTTACACGTTTCTTATTCATGGACATTACTTATGCATGCAGCAAGCGAAAATATTACAGCATTTTAATGAAAGAAATATTAATTTTGAGGCAAAGTTTTCTTTGCGGTCGCGACGGGCGGAATTAAGTTCGGTCTGAGCGAGTTCGCGACCCCCCCCACATTCTAAATGTGCTTCGCTGAGTTTTAGTTGGGGTTTTGAACCGTTCGTTAGGACCTACATTTTATTATTTGAGTAAATAAATTAAAGGCGGAGAAAATGCGTCGTCTGGTAAATGTTTTCTAGAATGCTGGAGTTAAAGAAATATATAGGTACTTAATTTCACTTTTGGAGAATGGAATTTACCCAAATGAGGTAAATTCATCTTGGAATTAAATATCACGGACAGATTTTTGAAATATGTCGGTACAAAGGTTTAGAATTTAGTATCGTGTTTAGCTATATTGTAGGAATGCGTTAGTGTATTAACGTTGAAAGCTCATATGAAAATTGAAGTAGACTCTGTAACGACGGCAACATTCATTATGTGTTTCGTCATTTTTTTTCTCTGGTCTTCCATCAAACGTTACCCTATCAACTAAAAGCTGTAAAATAAAAATACCTACTTAGTTGTAGAAACGGGTTTTTTAACGCTGTAAAATTAAATCAACCATCAGAATCAAAACAAACGGTTGTTCACAGACACAATTATTTTGACTTTTCGAGCACTCATTACGATTCGCTAACAAAATATTGTACTAACATCAAACTCATTGTCAATGGATAATATCCCTTGAGTAATTGAAACAAGGGTGTGCCTGTTTAAGTTTGTGGTACAATTAAGTTGGTACACTTAGAGTAAGTGATTTCTCTCAGTTTAGTCATAAAAATGTTAATGTTGCAAAAACAAATAGCGCTTAATATATGCTGAGGGGAATAGAATTAATGGCAGACAACTCACTATTTTGCTACATTTCTGCTGTTGCTGCACTTGAAGGAGGTGGATTCATAGATTGAGTGAAATCTCTTTGATTATGAAGTTCATTATTTTAATTGGGTTGAATTTAGCTACCTTTGTTTTGTCCGTGGCTAAAGGAAACGGTTTCTTGTGTACCTATATTGAGTTTTTAGTTTTTGTTTTACAAACCTTGTCTAGTGACTTTTGAAGATAGACGAAAAAGTCAATTATGTACACATCGCCTGAATACTTAACATAACTTGTCCCCAAAATCAATTCATAAAAATGATGAACAGTAGATCTAACGTTCTAACAGTTCAGAAAACAAGTTGATGATGAAGTGTTTCTTTTGTATTATTATCCTGTACTGTTTGGTTTCCCCTCTAAGGGTGAAGCCAAGGTAAAATATACTCATAAGTCTGTAGGTAGCTTGCTGGAATTGATTATCGCCGGCCGATAACAGGCCCACCGCATCCCCTGAACTGTTATTTTGGCGGGAAAATGATGGATGTTCCAGGAAAATATTGTGCTTAAATCTACTGGAAACAAATACACAACACCAGCAGTATTTTGGGCTATGTAAGTAGGTATTAAGTATATGATTTTTATTTATTATGTAATATATGGCACTAACTTTTAGTAGGTTGGTGCAGATTGGTTTTGCTACCCTAAAATTTCCTCCCCTTTTTTTTTCAAAAGACTACAGGAGATGAACTAAATGAGTTCTTTAATAATTTATTAGTTTCTTTAATGTCATGTTTGGCTTATTAACCAATTTACTATGCAACGACATATACCTACATCCGCCTAATTAATATTATATGGAATAAACTGCAAGTTCTTTATTATATTAAAAAATAATAATTGAAGGAAGATAATCGTAGCCTACAATCTGAGAAAATAATATAATTTATTTTTTCAGACTCAGCTAACGAGCGCCATCTGCGATACGAACACACCGCAAAAATGATGGATTTCCGTCAGAAAATACTCGTATACGTCGGAAATTATTCAAATGAATGCGCCCACTACGAACCTACGTTGTTTTGTTTCCCGCGTTTTCTTGTTTCAAAACTGTATAATTTGCGCGGGCGTTCGGTTATCGAGAATTTCGAATGTTTTATTGTTTAAATGCATGCCAAAAAAAGACTTGCTGAAAAATGGTTTGAAAAACACCGCAGTAAAAATGGTTTGAAAAACACCGCGGTATGTTTGGTTTGGAATTTTGGATACTTTCAAATGATAATAATATTTTTTTTACTGTTATTTGTGATAAAATATTTTCTTTTAAATGTATTGTTTTTTTTTTAATATACTACGATCATTTGTTTTGCACTCAACAATCTATTGTTAAACTACTACTAATCTTCATATACTTGATTGAGACGTAAAAAAAAAAAAAAGTGTGATCTTGAGATCAGTATAAAAGAACACAAAAACGTAACCTTATTTCCATATCACACCATAAGATAGTTTATAAGATTTCCAATATTAACCTCTCTATGGACTTATTTGTCTGAAAATAAACAATTTTTATTTTTATTTTTATTTATTTATAAGATTAGCTAAGGTCAAAATCAATTTAAAGTTAAACAAACAAGAAGTTTTTGACTTAACAAAAGCCGGAAAAACCCCTTTATTTGTCGGAAAAATAAACAGTAAGTTAATAAAACAGACCCCACTTTGAATCTATTATACCTTGGCATGAAGGGTTGTTTATTAATTTGGGAAAATATTCTTTTTTAGAAGGGGTGTTTTTCATCAACTTGCACCTGCGGTCTTGTTTAGTTTTTTTAACGTCTGGTCTGGATGAAAAGCTTATAATTGAGTGGGAAAATTGAATATTTTATGTTAGTTTGTTTTGCTTTTAACTGTAGATATAAGGGTTAAGTTTATCGTCAAATAGGTACTTAGTATTGCTGTGATCTTTGAAGGATTAAAGTTAACTACGTATATGGAACCTCCATCAGTTGAGCGATGATGATATTCACAAAATAACAGTATACCCCTGGCTGTTGGTATGACCCGTGAGACCATAAAGTAGGATTTCGTTTTGCCAAAGAAGTAGCTGTGCCTATATGATTCCCAGTAAATAACATGTATCCACAAAGCCGACACTTCAAGCTTTTGTTCGTGACACGGTTTCCTTTCTTTATCGTCTCACGCCACAGAGTGACTAACAGAGATAGAGAAGAAAATATTGCATGAATTTGTGTTAAAGTGCTAGAAAACAAAAAGTTATAATTGTCTTTGTCTTTTCCTATCAATAAGGAGTTTCTACTCTTACTAAAGCTAACAAATTAATTCAAGTATGTACACGTGAATGGTAAACTGTACGGATTTTAAGAGGGCTTAAAGCTAATACTATGATTTGGAAACAAATATTGAAAAAAAGAAACACTTTCCAAGATAATCTTTAAAGAACAACGAACAAGAAAAGTATGTCATCTTTTTTCTGTTCTACGTATCAGTGTTGCCACATTATCCCTCGTCCCGCGTGTGACGGAGTGCCCTTGTGACGTAAGCTATGTGCATAAATTTCGTTGAGAGTTGTGACATGGCAACCCCGCCACCTTTGTGACGTCAAGGGCTTTCGTCTGACGGTTCTGGAGAGTGTTGCTAGATGCGATTTATTACTTTTTTGTTTTGTTTTCGTGGTGTTTACGACTTAGAACGAATCAAGCTTTTCCCATTTTCTTGCTATTCGCTTCAGCAGTAGGTACATAATGCATTTTCAAAAAGTATTGTTATAACTTAAATTACTGCATCATAATCAGCTACTACTATATGTTAATAGTTTATGGTGGTTTTAATATTAACCTCGGGTACAAGCAATAGGTATTGGCGTCGATTCCCTTGTTCACAAACTAAACTAAATTTAAGCACAGTGCATCTTTTTCTTTAAATTTCATTATGAAAAGGACAGAAGATAAATCATAGTTTAGTCCTGTCAAATTAGTCAGCGTCTGACGTAAATAGACGTATTTTTAGTAGTCAATTTTTTAATCACGTCTAAACTTTTATAAAGAGTAAGTATCTTAATTTGACAGGACTAAACTAATATTTATCTTCTGTCCTTTTCTTAATGAAACAGAAAGAAAAATATGCAATGAACTTAAATTTAGTTTAGTTTGTGAACAAGGGAATCGGCACCATTGTCTGTGACATTCCAAAGAATCATGGTTTGCTTGTTTTCACATCAGTATGATAAAAATCACATTCAAATGCTTTTCTTATCCTTAACAAAATTCTTGAATTTTTATCCTGATCGCAAAGTTTGGTTAATCAAGAGTCAGTCGATAAACAACAGAACTCGGAGGACACGTTCTTTTCAAACTTGATTGACGTTTGTTCGAATTCAGAACGCGGACAAAAAAGAAAAGTTTGTCACATCTCGGCCAGTGTTCCTCGTAAATCAAAGAGGTTTTATATAACGTTATTTTTCTCTTATTAAAGCGAAGGGAACGGGTTTAAGGGTGGCGTAAAAAGTTTTTCCTTACTTTTATGGCGTGAGAAAAAAAGGGCAGGTGAATGTGGAGGGCCGATATTAAAATGTTTCATGTAAATTTCAGTCGTTCAACGGGCTATATTTCAGGAGTTGTTCTGTCTGTCTGCGAATTTGGTATTCATAGACGACTCTTAGTTTAATATTGGGGTTAAAGCGATTTCCTTGAGTGTATTTTTGTGAGTTTACTTTAATCTTTTTTAATTTTATTAAAAGGACTAACTTTAAACCCCTAAAATAATTAGGATATGAACGAGTAAAAGTAAACAAAAATGATTTTACCAAAAATATTATGAATCTTCATAAATAATAATTATTACCTACTTATGTCATGAATGATTGCGTACATTCAAAATAATTAAGAAGGACATACCTAAGTTGGTTAGTACCGCGAAACGTGGCAAACCAAGACCATTTCGTAGCTACCTATTCATCCAACCATTACCTATATATAAAACAAGTATAAGATGAATAAATAAAACTGAGACTAGTATGAAAATGAGTTTACAGTTGAGATTAATAGGTGAGGTTTTTATTAATACCCACCGGTTTATGAAACATTGAAGGGACGGACTACCGACCAAGTGGGCAGGCACGGATTTAAATAGTGCACCTTTAATGACGAAAATGTTTAATGTATTATCAAGGCAAGAGAATAATACAAGGTCGACATCCAAGTGTGGTGTGCCATAATTTAAGCATTAATTGATTAGAGTGACAGTTCTTTTATTTTGATATTCCAAATCTATGTTATAATCACATTGCCAGTTTTAATTAATTTAAATTTATATTTAAAGAGCTGCCAATTTTTTTTCCTATTGATCTGATCCAAATTTAAGGGGCTTTCTTTTTCTTTTAATTACGATCTTCAAACACAAATACAAGACAAACCTGTCTCCTTAACATCAATAACAGCCATCTTCAAATCCGTCCCTGTAAATTAAGCCGTTGAGCGGCCCTCAGTTTGTTTTGATTGTATTAATTAAAAGTAGATCCCTCAGAGTTTCAAGATTAACACCTCTCTTTTCTTCAGTTCGTCCATATTCATGTACGGCGCTGGTTCGTTAAGAACTGAGGGTTTTTCAACGTATTTACATACCTTTGCGATTTGCTGAGGGAACATTCTTTTGGTGGAAGTGAGGATGGGATTCTTTTGAGCTGTAGTTGGGGTTAACTGTAGGTGTAGTTGTATGATTTTGTTTTGTTTCGTTTGTGAAGATATATTTTTGAGAATATTTACTTTTTAGTCGAAAGTAAACACTGTTTCATTAAGCTGTACTTAAAAAGATTATGAATTATATTGCAGATTCTACTGGTCTTTTTTGAAGAATAATCTCTTTCAGTTGTTCTTCACCGGGCTGCATATTGCAACTTTAAATTGTAATTTAGTATGTACTACCTACTTTTTAACACTATCGAAAAAAAACCGGTCAAGTGCGAGTCGGACTCGCGCACCGAGGGTTCCATACAAATTTGTAGGTATGTAAGTAGTTGTAATTTACGGTTTTCTGATTTTTTCCTTTACTTGTGCTACATGACATTGCTTCATACCAAATTTCATGATTCGAGGTCAACAGGAAGTCCCCGGATTTTGATTCCCTTGCGAGTGTCAAAATATGCGGCATAAACAGAACATAAACGCTCGTATCTTTTGATTGCGTTGACTTAGAAGTTTGATTTTTTTATTGCTTCAAGGAATTGCAGCTTTGAGTATTTGATATTAATTTCAACTTGATAACTCCACGCGTTCTTGAGAAAAAGGGTCTTGACAGACGGACAGACAGACGGACAGACAGACGGACAACGAAGTGATCTTATAAGGGTTCCGTTTTTCCTTTTCAAGTACAGAACCCTAAAACCACATATTTTCAACCAATATATAAAGAAAGGAAAAAAATACAAAAAGATAGACAAAAGAAAAATTGAATAACATCCTTTTAGTTGATTCAAAGAATAAATGAGATTCACCTACGGAGGAAACTCTAGGTATAGTTTCCACATCTCCGTACTAAAATATCAATTGCTTTATCCCGCGTTTATGTATTCCATTCCATCCATTCGAACGCCATCATATTCCCATAGCCCATACATAAAGACATAAACCGTGGGCCGGATATAAAACCTTATTACCTACACCTCTTTTGTATACAATTAAAGTGAGTAGATACCACATACTACCTAGTACACACAGGTAGTTCTTTTTCATGCAGGTTGAGCAACGTTACGTAAACAATATTTGGTAGAAAAAAGGAAGTAATACCTTTTAGAAAGGCTCGATCGAGAAAAAGGTATCATGATACTTATTTAAAGCACTCATAAAAACTGTTTAGGATATGAATACTTTGTCTTCATGCCTCGTGTTCTAGAACGATGCTACGAGTATATCATAATAATATGAGCTTGGATATGTAAGCAATCTGTCAATTCTTACTGAAGATTCATGCTTGCATTGTAACAAGCTTTAGGCCGGGTGGCGGACATCGACGCGCAAAATGCAACTATGAATTCAGTACATGACTCTAGACCCCCTAGCGTGGAAATTTTATGTTGGTTACCAATAAAAATCTGCTGTTTCGTAGAATAATTAAATATTTACGCGGTCAATATTTTAAAAGAGTAACGGTGGAGTTTCTTGCCCGTTCTTCTCCATACGAAAACTACCTTTTGGAATGGGCGACTAGAATCAATTCTATTTGTTGTAATTTCTGACGTTCAAAAGTGCCTTTAATGTGCCTATTTGAAATAAATGCTTTGACTTTGACTTTGACTTTTGGTCAAAATGTATGGAACAACAATTTTTTTATTAACCGACGAAGATTCTAGACTGAAATTTCCACACAGGGAGGCTTGTGTTGATTTTCGGTCCAGAATCTGCCACCCTGTATTGAGCCTAGGAGCCGACGGCGTATAAACAAAACTATAACTTGAAAAACAAACCTTCTTTAATGAGTGAAAACTATTGGTTTTCTTCGTATTGAACAACTAGAAATTTTAACATAACTGAATTTAAGAATCTTGTATAGACTTTTGTTTATTATCATAAAGTTATATCAAAGTAAAGTTACAGTACTCGGCGATAAATATTGCACATCGACTTTTGGAAAGAGACAATCGGCTAATTTCGGCTTCGTAGAGCGTTATC